>OX421434.1:14682418-15284898 GCA_949126915.1 Musotima nitidalis
ATGTATGTATGAATGTATGTATATAACTATATATGTATATACTGGTCTAACCAGATTTTGGCTGAATTTTAGTTATTACATGGAGCGCTCGTAACCCTGGGGTGCTCGGTGGTCGGAAATGATTAACCGAAGTACAGCAGAGTTTACAGAGGTCAGTCCTTGAATGGGTGACCGTTTGTGTGGCATTTGATATAGAGCGCTTCCGTGCTTCGGAATGCACGTTAAGCTGTTGGTCCCGGTTATCACTAAATGTGGTAGTCGTTCTTCGACTCGTTCGTTATCCGAGGACTGGCCTCTATAGACTCTACTTTACTTTGGTGATCGTTTTCGACCACTACGCACCGCGGATCTACGAGCCTCATTATCAAGTGAGTTATATAAGCGTTATATATGAGTATAATAATAAGAAGTAAAAGAATAATTCTTTATTTAAACTACATACATAAGGTTTAATTGTAATGTAGGTACGCCAATACTGTCATATGACTTTCTGGCAAGTTATTAGAAACCCTCTATACGTATAATATCAATAAACTTCCGCTAGAACTCCGCCTTTCCTTCAAATTGTGTTCTCATACATTTTGTGCAGCATCTGGCAAATATAGACGGACAATATTTCAATATTGTTTCAAATATATATATTTGAAATATATTCCTTCAATTTGATAAATGTATGCTATTGTACAGACGTAAAGTGGCCTGGAGATAGGTACAACTGTATTCCGCTTTTAAAGTAACAAAGTAACAATATATGACTGATAGTATAAAGAAGCAGATGGTTCTTCGTGACAGAGCAAAGAGTAGGCTGAAGCGTTTTCCGTCAGACCTCAATTTGGTATACTACAAAGAACTTCGTAATTACGTTGGTCGCTTGTGTAGGGCTGCAAAGAGGCAGCATTTTCATGATTCCCTGCTTAATCGTAGTACTTCCGATGTCTGGAAGTTTTTGAAGTCTGTGGGTGTGGGCAAGTCTGTTCAGTGTGAGTCTTTGGGTTTCAACATCAGCGATTTAAACTCTTTTTTCTCTCGGCCGCCTGAAGCAGTTAGCAGCGCACTTAAGAGTTCCACCTTGTTGCAGCTTTCCCATAGATCCCGGCCTGATTGGGCTGTGTTTCAGTTTCGTACTGTCTCGCAGTCGGATGTCCAAAAATCCATTTGCTCCATATCGTCTGATGCGGCTGGTGAGGATGGCTTGTGCTCGAAAATGATTACATTGATTCTCCCACAAATCCTTTGCATCCTTGCTCATATTTTTAATTTCTCTTTCTCCTCATCTTCTGTTCCTTTTATTTGGAAAATGGCTCATGTTATTCCTTTGCCTAAAATTTCGTCTCCTTCTTTGCCTAGCCATTTCCGTCCCATATCCATTTTGCCTTTCCTATCTAAAGTTCTCGAGCACTTGGTACACCGACAATTTTCGGCTTTCGCGTCTTTGCATACTCTTATTAGCCCTTTTCAGTCGGGTTTTCGTGTTGGCCATAGTACTGTCTCTGCACTCGTCAATGTCACTGACGACATTCGCTGGGCTATGGATAACAAACTTCTTACGGTTGTAGCATTGCTTGATTTCAGCAATGCTTTTAATTCAGTCGATGCTGATATCCTTCTTGCCATACTGGAATCCGTTCACGTGTCTGATCTAGCTCTAGGGTGGTTTAAATCCTATCTTTCAGATCGCACGCAGTGTGTTCGCCATAATGATGAAGTCTCTGATTGGTGTAGTATTTCTTCAGGTGTGCCGCAGGGCGGAGTTCTCTCCCCGTTGCTTTTTTCTCTTTTCATTAATTCGATCACGGAGGTCATTGTTACTTCTCGCTTCCATCTCTATGCAGACGATCTGCATATTTATGGCCACTTTTCGTTGCTCAATGCTGATGATGGTATTGCTGCCTTGAATGCAGACCTGTGCCGCATTGGTGAATGGGCAGAAGCCCATGGTCTCCGTTTGAATCCGGTCAAATCTCAAGCTATTGTAATAGGTAGCCGTTATTTTGCTACTGGTGACATTATGCAGAAGTTACCTCCTGTGGTTTTGGGGGGTTCCTCTATTGCGTATTCCGGTACCGTTAAGAACCTTGGTGTTCAGATGAATAGCACTTTATCTTGGGGGACGCATGTGAGCGAGTTAAGTCGCAAGGTATTTTTTACTTTTCATTCGCTGAAATGTCTTCAGGGTTATTTACCTGAGGCCTCAAGGGTACTCCTTGTGCAGGCCCTGGTCTTTCCTGTATTGGATTATGCGGATGTCTGTTACTTAGATGCCACGGAGGAGCTCCTAAATAAGCTTGAGAGACTGCAAAATGCGTGTATTCGTTTTATATATGGCTTGAGAAAGTATGATCACGTGTCGAGTTATCGCAAAGCTCTGAATTGGCTTCCCATTCGAAGGCGCAGAGACTCTCGTATCCTATGTTTACTGTACAATTCTCTTTTTAATCCTTTCTATCCCTCGTATCTTCGTGAGCGGTTTTCTTTTATTCATGCGCCTGGTTCCTCATGTAGGTCAAATCTCCTTTTACTCCTGAAATTCCCCTCTCATAATTCCGATTTCTTTTCCTATTCGTTTTCTGTGCATGCGGTTAGGCTGTGGAATGCGTTGCCGGTCATTATTCGCACTTCCAAAAGTATTTCCATTTTTAAGAAGGCAATAAAGGAACACTTCCTTGCTGCCTGCTGCTAGCTGTTTCTTTTTGTCTAATTGCTTAATTTTAATATGTTATTGTTTGATTTTAGTTTTTATTTTTGTTTTATTTTAGTTTGTTTTGTTACGTATTTTGTGCACGTGTCTACTTTGTATATGTTTTTTCCTTTTTTCGGTCTGCTGGAAGAAATTCCTTTTAGGGATAAGCAGTGCCGTTGTACATGACTTTCATAACTTCTATCTTTGTGTATGTTCCGTATGTGCATAAATTGTTAAATAAATAAATAAATAAATATATACAATCACGCCTGTTTCCCTGAAGGAATAGACAGAGGCATATAATACGCCACAATAACAAAACACACACTCTCTTTTTTTTTCGGATCGAAAATCATCTAATGACCTTCTCCCGCTGTGGGTGGAGCGGGAGGGTGTGTCAGACTTTTACTGACTAAAAACCATCCATGTTCCTTCTTGTGCCTGCTACGTCCAGAGGCCGCGGTAATCCTTTCGGACAGTCCCGCAGAAAAACAACACACCCTCCTACAAACACATTTCCTTACTTACTGAAAAGTGCACTAATGAGTATAAAACATACTTCATAATCATATTAATTATCAGCGAAACTTTCTGTTATATGTGCCGTACTTTATTTATCATAATAAATAAATAAATATTTCTGACACTTACACCAATTATTTAGTTCCAAGATAAGTATCATTAAGAACTTGTTATGGATACTAAATAAAATATAACCTTTTACTTTTTATTGTAACAGTAAGCTAATAATGTATAAGTTTTTGTTATACCTGTATATAGTGTATACTAGTGTATAGGGATCCTACCTAGACCTAAAATCCCCAAGCCAACCTCACCTGTAAGTGGTGCACCTGACGATCAACGGACGAGGCTCTGGCAAACATAACAGTGCCCGATAAGCGGCAATAGGCTCGCCACCTATGACGTGGGACCAACTACATAAATGGCGAAGTGTGGGCGTATAGTATGCCTCTGCCTACTCGGGGGAACAGGCGTGATTTTGTGTGTGTGTTTTATTGAACCAAATAAAAATTTTATACATTTCACTTGCGACCAACAATATAATTGGACAAATGTGGGCGTATGATATGCCTACCCCTTCAGGGAAACAGGCGTGATGTTATGTTTATAATACCTATCATTTGTTTCACCATTTCTGTGGCAAACCCTAAAAAAAATCTTTGAACAAAATTATAATTTATACTAAGACCGAGAGTTCATCGCAAATTCCATGGACCTTTTATGCTTTTTTTGTGTTAAAGTAATTAATCTTCAGCATTATATTGAAAAGGAACTTAAGATAAAATTGTGTTCTCTAATGTAATGGCGGCCCGATAAATTGATTTATATTTTACCACAAAATATTGGTACATTCTGAACTCATCAACCAGCTGCCAATCTAGAGTATCATTTGCATAAAATAATTATACCTTGTCTCAAATACGCAATTCTGTGTTGAGAATAGTCGCGTGGTAAACGGTGTCATGGATGGCTCATGGCTTTTCTGATGAGATTAAGGTTTAACGCTTTGATTTCTAAGCGCCACTTATAGTAGACCTATAACTGAATAGTTGTAGATCAATTGGACTTACATAAACTCAAATTTGACCGTCAGTAAAAAAAATTAAAAACATGTCAGCTGTCTTGTGACTTCAAACATTTCAATTTTTTGGGGTCAAGTTCTTATACCGTTAATGCCTTAGCATTTTGCTTAGTGAGGTGTCCGACTGCTTCAAAAACCATCTTAATAACCATATAAGTAGCAACACTTAAGGCCCACCACATGACATGAAGAGGTATTGTGGTTTCAACATGACATAACCAAAAACAACGGGAGTGTGGTCTGCGATGCATCCTCTAAAGTGAGAGGGTGGTTACACGTGTCTTTGGAACAAAAAAACATTGGTCCTGAAAATTTAATAAAAATAAACGCACATTTAACAAAAGGTACAATAACAGTACGTTAGGACACGTTCAGGTTGAGTGATATCACAAAATAACATACATACATACATAATATCACGCCTGTTTCCCCGAAGGGGTAGGCAAAGGCATACTATACGCCCACACTTCGCCATTTATATTTTTGGTCCCACGTAATAGATGGCGAGCCTATTGCCGCTTACAAAATTGAGGATTATCACTTCAGTTGTAATAATGTGATGTTAAATTTGAATGCCACTATATTCTGGCCAAAATGCTTGTATTTCTATGTAACACCATTTGACACAGTATTTTAGCAAATAAATATTCGGATATGGTGGATTCTGATTATTATTCTGACTGGGTTAATTATATTGTCATATACTGGCGAATATTAAAGTTCACAGAAAGCGGCGCCACCTATTACGTGGAACCTATAATTGGCGAAGTGTGTGCGTATAGTATGCCTCTGCCTACCCCTTCGGGGAACAAGACGTATAAATAAATAAATAATAATAAATATTTTTCAGACAATTACACCAATTATTTAGTTCCAAGATGAGTATCATTAAGAACTTGTGTTATGGATACTAAACAACGGATAAACATACTTAAATACTTATTTATTTTTGTACATACATACTTAATATACATAGGGAAACACCCAGACCAGAACAAATATTCATGTTCATGCACACAAAGATTGTCCTGAGTGGGAATCGAACCCACAACCTCTGGAGTGAAGTGCTGGTATACTGACCTCAACGCCATATCGGTTGTCAAAACGTATGTATGTATATAGTTATACTGTCAAGGCGCTGTCATAGAATTCTTAATAAAATACATTTCAATGGGCGCGTTAGTATTTAAGTTGAAGCTCATAAGAGCTCTATTAAGCCAAACTTTAATATAATTTTTTTCTACTTTGACACTTATTTACATATTATGCCAGTTAACCATCTTCAACTCTGCCTAATAACGTTTACATATAAGTCTTAAGTCAAGCCGCTCTCATCTAAGAAAAATAAAAAATACTTTATTGCCTTTAAGATCATGTGTAATAACGGTGGATTATTAACCGTTAAGTGTTTGTGAACGTACATGAGTGTTGGTAAATCAAACAAAACAGTGCAACATCACTTTTCAAATTTTCTCTCAAGGAGTCCATGTGAGATCTCATTATAGTCCCACATCTTTACTGAGGACTCAAGGGGCTTAGGGGAGGGTATTTCATCTTCGATTTATCATCTAAATCACCACTCATTCTCATTTAATATAAATTATATATAATTAATATATCACTTACTTGACACTGGCTAAATGTGCTAGACGCACGAAGCCATTATTTAAAAGAAAGAAGAAGAAGATCAACAGGACAGAAAATGGATACTCGATGAATTTGTTTTAACAAAAATTAAAGATATGTGGTACCATAATCAAGTGACAAAAGCAAAAGGATTCTTTGTCAATGTTTGTCAGTTTATCTCATAAGGTTTTTTCAAGATTTGATTCTAACGAGGCTTTAAAAAGGCAAAGAGATTGAGAAGAATGCGTCACGAAACTAACCTCGGTTTTTTTCAAATTATGTCTTAAAATGTAAGGAGGAATTACTGGTCAACTTGTTCGCAGTTATTCAAGCTTAACACGGAAACACGCACTCTACGGAGTATAAGAAAATGGCAAAAGGAATGGAATAAAGTAAATGTGTAAAACAAGGCCAAACAACATAGAGAAATACAAAAGGCTAGTCTGAGTGATTCCATGTAATCGAATTTGAAATGAGGTGATCGGATAGCAAACTAAGACAGACAATGCTTGCACAGCTGTGATGACAGCGGGCGGATTCTGCAGAGACAATCTACTGTTGGAGTCAAATGCTCGAATAAATAATAATGATAAAAACACTAATTCTCTTATAGTCACACCAATTATTTAGTTTCAAGATAAGTATTATTAAGAACTTGTGTTTTGGATTGTAAATAATAGATGTAAATACTTTTTATTTTGTAAATACATACTTAATATAAATAGGCCTCCTCAATAGATTTCCACATTGAGCGATCCTGAGTCGCCTGCATCCACCGGCTTCCCGCCGCCTTGACCAGTAGCCTCGATCATCAGGCTATCGTGTGGCACCGTCCTCTACACCACCAGAAATAATATGTATGATAGCAGTGAAATATATAATTTTGCATTTTTTTATTTTTATTACTAAAAAATAGGACACAAAATAAAAGATAGCGGTGTAAATTACCGTGCCCCTGTATTTGTCTGTTAAATGCCTATCTTCTGAGCAAGAATCCTGAGTTATTTGCGCAAAAGTTAAGCAACAATAGGTTAAATTAGCATTCGTGACTTCGACAATTTCGTTTCCACCCAATTTATCAGCATTGAGCGGCAATAAATTATTGGTTTTATTCCATGTTTGACACTTCACGGTCCGGACCTTGAGACGCCAGAAAAATATCAATCTCTGTCTCCATCGGAATAAATCTATTACTGTCTAGTTTCATTGAAATTTTCTGCTGAATCATTTCAGTATGTATAAGTAAGTTCGTAATTGTTTGGTGCATAGGGACCCTAACCTATATTGTAACTGGCGGGAGAAAAAACCAACCTTGACGATTTTCTTGCCCGTTCTTTTACGATCAAGCTCCCGCCCGCAGTGAATGGGCGCGTTAGTTTATAAGTATGACATTCATAAGAGCTCTATTGAGCCAAACTTGAATAAATGAATTTTGATTTAGATTTTTTAATTTTTATCTCTTACCTTACTTTAATATAACCGTCGCGTCTGCCTTGACTCTTGATAAAAAAGGTAACTTTTAATATAAAAGCGAGAGCAAAGCAAGCACGTAGGTGCATCCCAATCCGGCGATATTGCGTTCCCGTGACGTCACCGCCGCCATATTGCTCAGATCGAATCACTCGCCGCGAAGGTTTCTGTTATTGTCCTGTCCTCTTTGCTATGATGTCGTTTTAATATAGCTGGACAGCTCACTTAGCGCATCTAGTTATAAATGCAAAAAAATACCTAAAGGATAGAAAATAAAATAAAGTAATAAAATATACTTTATTGTCTTTAAGATTAACATGATCATTTAGATTCGTCAAACATTCACACACAAAATGGAAATTCGATATATTTTTTTAACAACAATGAAAGATATATGAGCCGTACCATAATAAAGAAATAAAAGCAAATGGGTTCTTTGTCAGAATTCGTTAAAGTTTGTCAGTCTATCTGTCTGTTGTGGTTTTTCTCAAGATTTGTCAGTTTGTCGGTGACTCTTATCGGGGGGATCTGTCAGTCAGCCTGTTGTGATTCTAAAGGAGGGAGGGGATTGTCGCTTACCGGGAACTTTTGTGTTTGCCTCGTCTGTTGATCGGCAGATGCACTTTGAGAATTTCATTCCAATGCAATATAAGTGGAATTTTACAAAACGAAAGTAATTATACATATTACTACGTATAACTGGTACTAGTACTGGAAATACCAATCTTAATAAAACAAACGTGCGGTTATCTACGCATGTAATTTATTTAGACAGGGTACTTTAACACCACTTCTCTTTGATCCGATACGTTAAAAGCCACAATTAAGTCAAAAACACTTGTGTTTTCAAGTCACCAGTTCAATGGTAAGGTTGGGTTTCAAAGACTTCAAATATCAAATGTTTTGTATTTCAGATCTGAATGGTGAAACATTAAACGGGTTTTAAAAGTGGCTTTTAGAAAATAAAATTTTATATCTAGAATATTATAATAAAAGTAAATGTCATTGTAAAAATGTATGAATGTCATTGTAAAAATGTGTGAATGTCATTGTAAAAATGTGTGAATGTCACTGTAAAAATGTATGAATATCATTGTAAAAATGTATGAATGTCATTGTAAAAATGTAATGTAAATAATATGTTACAAGTGTAAAGGGATCCTATAAAGACCTAAGAAGCTCAGGCTAACCTCACCTGCAAGTGGTGCACCTACCTATCATCAAACAAAGCTAAACTTAAAAGCTCCCGGTAAACGGCAATAGACTGGCCTATGAAGTGGCGCCAACTATCTAATTAACAAAGTGTAGGCGTGTAATATGCCTCTGCCTACCCCTTCGGGAAAAAAGGCGTAAATATATATAAAAATAAATAAATATTTTTGACACTTACACCAATTATTTAGTTCCAAGATAAGTATCATTAAGAACTTGTCTTATGGATACTAAACAAAGGATAAACATACTTGAATACTCTTTTTTTTTGTAAATACATACTCAATAAACATAGGAAAACACCCAGACCAGAACAAATATTCATGATTCATATTCAGATCGTGATTTCAGGGTTAGTATTAAAAATTTTTTCATGTATATTTTGTTTTGACGTTTTCAAGTGCTATGTAATAAATAGTCTATGAAATAAAGAATTTTTTACTTTACTTACTTTTATTTTACTTTGCATGTTTGTGCACACAAAGATTTGTCCTGTGTGGGAATCGAACCCACGACCTCTGGAGTGAAGTTCAGGTATACTGACCTCTACGCCATATCGGTTCGTCTATATATATATCATCATCATGTCAGCTCATTAACATCGCACTGCTGAGCCGTGCTCAGCCTCCTTTCCTCTCGAGAGCGGGTTTCTGTATACTCTATCACGCGGACCCAGTGCGGATTGGCGGAGGCAGGTGTTTATCGTCCTGCTCCCAAGCCGATGGAGTCTCTAACTTGGCTTAAGGACGATTACATATAGTGTTATTAATGTTTGACGACAGAAATAGCGAATATACCGCTCCAGAAGTCGTGGAATCGATTCCCACACAGGACAAATCTTTGTGTGCATGAATATGAATATATTTTGTTCTGTTCTGGGTGTTTTCCTATGTATATTAAGTAGGTATTTACAAAAAAAAAAGGATTTATATATGTTTAATCTGTTATTTAGTATCCATAACCCAAGCTTTTAACGATACTTATCTTGGAACTAAATAATTGGTGTAATTGTTAGTAATTATTTAAATAAGTCTGAAACACACGGCTCCACACACAGCGGAAGAATATAATTTGCTGATATTCGTATCCGTAATAAAAGTGTTTGTACATTAATTTATTTACAAAATTGTAACAGTAGAATTTCGTAAAAATCCCAAATCCCTTAATTGTAACAACTTCATTAATTAGCCCATCCTACGTTATCTGCGTAAAAAAACACAATTCGCCTTTATAACGTCAAGTCTGCGAACTTCGAAATTTGTTCAATTAAACATTTTTCGCTGGCCGAAGCATTTTTATAATCGAATAAGAACTTTGAATTTGCTTTTTGGTCTTATGTTTTTTTGTTGTCAAAGCAATTAGGGGGTAAATGGCGTATTCATGTATTTATAGATGAGTTGTTTGTATGTGTTTTCATAGATTTTATGTGGAAAAAATTATGTGGTAACAATTTTTTTAATTTTTTTTTTAAATAGTAATGCATTTTGTTGATTTACTATTAGTTATAAGTTACATTCATACATATATACATACTGTTTCCTCAAAGGCCTATCCCTTCGGGGAAACAGGCGTGAATGTATATTCACATATTATACGCCTACACTTCGCCAATAATATTTTTGCGCCCACGTAATAGGTGGCGAGCCTATTGCCGCTAACCGGGCTCTGTTATGTTCGTCAGAGCCTCGTCCGTTGATCGGCAGGTGCACCACTTGCAGGTGAGGTTTGCTTGGGCTTCTTAGGTCTTAGTAGTATCCCTTTACACCCCTTGCTGTATCATTCCTATAATATATGCAATTGCTACGGTATTCTTACAAAACACACTTACTACGTTTTAATATTGCGCTGGTTCGTTTAGCTAACTACATCGACAACTTTAACGCATCGACCACACCAAACGTTAAGTCCGCCGCCGACAGTGAGCATGCTTAATTTTGCAATTAGCATTCTGCAAGCGTATTGTAGATTCTGTGTGAAGGAGATGTTAAATAATATGAAAGCCAAAACTGCGTAACGCGCTCATAGCGGCCAGCAATCCGTTTGGTCTAAACAATGCCCAATACTGGGCCTCCATCTTGTGATTTACTCCAGCCATCTTGTCTATTGAAGTCAGAGTGTTCTTTGGTTTCAATAGCCTCTCGTATCGTTCTAGTTTTCTTCCCAACATAACTGAAATTCAGTCAAATCTAGTTGAACTAGTGATCAGGCCCTGGGCCCTCCCGCGGGCGGGGTGCCAGAAGCTACAAACCCAGGTACTGGTGCCTCGCCCCTTTTCAATTGCGGTGGGCGTCGTCGCAAGTTTTTTAGTGGGTAGGACTGCGGTGGCCCCGTCTACCGCAGTGAGCTCCACACTCCCCTCCCGGTCCCCCCATTGGCCGGGAGGCAGTGCATAAACAGCATTTTTTTACCGACGATAAAAAAAATACCCTGGGCCCTAAACTTAAGTCTAGGACAACCGGGATAATGCTAGGATATGATGATCGAGTTTCCTTCCCAGGAACGTGAGGTTTCAACATCATCAGCCCAAAGACTGCTGAATATAGGCCTTCCCCATTAGCTTCCAATATGACCGATTGAAGAGGCCTGCATCCAATGCTATCCTGCAACCCCGTATCAGGTCGTCTGTTCATCTTGCAGGTGAATTTGAGGTTTATTCCATCTAATAAAATGTTTATCTAGCTATAATATATTTATATTTTAAGTGGTACTAGCTCAAATTGAGGTAACACCCACACAAATGTTTATTTTTAACCGACCTGAAAATGGTCAATTATAAGATAAATGTTTTTTTGCTTTAAATAATGGCTTCGTGCGGTTTGCACATTTAGCTAGTGTCAAATGTGCAAACCGCAAATTTAACAGTTAATAATCCACCGTTATTACACATTAATGTTCGAAATATCACTAATTTTGAAAATAAAACAAAACTGCTGACATGACGCTTCACTTTCCCGCCAAGAAGTCAGAAATAAATAAATAAATGTTTCTTTTACATTTTCCTTGATATTTGTCAAGTGAAGTCAAGTGAGTAATGACTTTTTAAATTGAATTTGTCTTTAACCGACCTCAAAAAAGGTCTACAATAATTGGAATGTTTATGTTATTGTTTACTCTTTTTCCGTGTTTATTCCTTCATATGTTCTTAAAAAAACCTTTTGTGAATTTTGCGATTTTCTTTTAAACAGTTTATGTGTTCGTTTCTAAAGAAAAAGGTCTTAAGAAACTAGTAGAAGCTTGTCAGGAAGACAGCATTTGAATTTCCAAGCCGTCCAATAGTGAAACTAACATGGCTTAACGATTATCACAAATAGCAATAACCAGGGCCACTTAACATGCCCACCGAAGCACAAAAGCGATCAAAATGTTATACCTAAAAAATGGTCATCTCCAAGGATTGACCTCTGTGAATTCTGCTTCACTGCGGTAATGCAGAATTCACAGAGGGTTCACCTAAACCACATGTAACGCAAGAAACGATTTGAATTGAATTTCAATTGATTTTTTCCGACTTAGTACAACGAGTTTGTTCTTTACTATACATTTTTATTAATTATAAGCTCCAGTATAAATATCAGTTTATTGTGACCATACACATAAACAGTATAGCAGTTACAAATGACATTTTTACTAGAAAAAATTAAACCGCCCCGGTTTTCTCTTATTAAAGTCGGAATTGTATCTTAAGTAGTTTTAAATGACATATAAAATTACTATTAACAGTAAGGCCGCTTAGTGCGCAATTGTATTCGTAATTTATTTATCACTATGTTTAGTGTGAAAAAAAGTGTCAATTTGATCGTGAACACTATTGCAAAACTGTAACGAAAATTCGACTTGCAAAATCTGCCTTTCTCACTAACAAAGATAATTGAGTACAGAAAACAGGATCGCGGGAGGGAAAACTTAGGATACGATGCTATCTATCTGCACAAAGTAATTTGACCCTTAGAGTAACACGAATAATATCTAATCCTACAACATCTCCCCTATTTAATTACTTTTTTCTTATACAGTCGAGACTTATCCTGAAGGTGGAGTGCGTCACTAAATTGACAAATCAGTAAGTCCCCATGTTCTCAACAGTCTTATGTGATCACGGATTCTTGGCCGTAAATCTGTTTCAGCACTGTTAGGTATTTCCTGATAATAGCGGCCCAATAAGGTCGCGGGTTTGACTCCCACATTTGATAAATATTAGGTCGGGGAAAAAGTCTTTTCGCATAACGTAGGTATAAACTTATTATAAAATTTTTTTGACTGTACTATTTGTGTCTGGCTGGTTTTGGTAACATTAAAAAGGTTCCATTATAAAGAAAAGAAAAAAATAAAAAAAAGTTGATTCCCGCTATTTTTCATTTGTTTTTCTCTCCGTAAAAATGAGTGAATCTAATGAAGAAATTCGATACATTTTAAAATTTTATTATAAAAAAGGCAAAAATGCAACTCAAGCAGTGAAAAAAATTTGTGATGTTTATGGACCTGATGCAGTGTCAGTAAAAGTAGCACAAATTTGGTTCAAACGTTTTCAGTCCGGAAATTTTGATGTTAAAGATGCACCTCGCTCTGGTCGCCCTGTTACGAATAAAATGGACGCCATTTTTGAAAGAGTGGAGCAAGATCGGCATATTAGTAGTTACGATGTAGCTGAAGAACTAGGAATTGACCACAAAACAGTTTTGACCCATTTGAAGAAAGCTGGTTATACAAAAAAGCTCGATATTTGGGTGCCACACGAGCTCACTCAAAGAAACTTAATGAACCGTGTACTCATTTGCGATTCATTATTGAGACGTAATGAAACCGAGCCGTTTTTGAAGAGATTGATAACTGGCGATGAAAAGTGGATCACGTACGACAAGAACGTGCGAAAAAGGTCGTGGTCGAAAGTTGGCCAGGCTTCACAGACTGTGGCCAAACCTGGCCTAACACGAAATAAGGTGATGCTGTGTGTATGGTGGGATTGGAAGGGCATTGTTTATTATGAGCTTTTACCGCCCGGCAAAACCATCGATTCTGATCTTTACTGCCAGCAACTGATGTGATTAAAGGAAGCAGTCGAGAGAAAACGGCCGGAATTGATCAACAGGAAGGGTGTGGTCTTTCATCACGATAACGCTAGACCACACACATCTTTAGCCACTCAGCAAAAATTAAGAGAGTTCGACTGGGAGGTCCTAGTGCATCCACCATATAGCCCTGACCTTGCGCCTTCAGATTTTCACCTGTTTCGGTCTCTGCAGAATTCTTTAGGTTCTGTAAGGTTGACCTCAAGAGAGGACTGCCAAAACTATTTGTCCCGTTTTTTTGATCAGAAGTCCCAAAGTTTCTACAGTAACGGGATAATGTCTCTGCCCACAAAATGGCAGAAAGTTATTCAACAAAACGGTACATATATATTGTAAATAAATGTAAATAAACTTTGAAAAAAATGTCTTGACTTTTCATACAAAAATACGAAAAGACTTTTTCCCCAACCTATTATTAAGAACTTGTGTTTTGGATTGTAAATAACAGATGTAAATACTTTTTATTTTGTAAATATATACTTAATATACATAGGCCTCCTCAATAGATTTCCACATTTAGCGATTCTGAGTCGCCTGCATCCACCGGCTTCCCGCCGCCTTGACCAGTAGCCTCGATCATCAGGCTATCGTGTGGCACCGTCCTCTACACCACCAGAAATAATATGTATGATAGCAGTGAAATATATAATTTTGTATTTTTTTATTTGTATTACTAAAAAATAGGACACAAAATAAAAGATAGCGGTGTAAATTACCCTGCTCCTGTATATTTCTGTTAAATGCCTATCTTCTGAGCAAGAATCCTGAGTTATTTGCGCAAAAGTTAAGCAACAATAGGTTAAATTAGCATTCGTGACTTCGACAATTTCGTTTCCACCCAATTTATCAGCATTGAGCGGCAATAAATTATTGGTTCGTATTATTGGTTTGAAGCGCTCGTAGCTCTGCGGTGCTCGGTGGTCGAAAACGATCACCAAAGTACAGCAGAGTTTACAGAGGTCAGTCCTTGGATGGGTGACCGTTTGTGTGGCATTTGATATCGAGCGCTTCCGTGCTTCGGAAGGCACGTTAAGCCGTTGGTCCCGGTTATCACCAAATGTGGTAGTCGTTAAGCCATGCTAGAGGCCTCATGGGTGGCTTGAAAAATTCTAACAGCAGGGCGCCATACACCTGCCTCCGCCAATCCGCACTGGGTCAGCGTGGTGGAGTATGACCCAATACCCTCACACCTTGATATGTGTGAGGAGGCTCGTGCTCAGTAGTGGGACGTTAATGGGCTGTGATGATGATGATGAAATTATTGGTTTTATTCCATGTTTGACACTTCACGGTCCGGACCTTGAGACGCCTGAAAAATATCAATCTCTGTCTCCATCGGAATAAATCTATTACTGTCTAGTTTCATTGAAATTTTCTGCTGAATCATTTCAGTATGTAAATAAGTAAGTTCGTAATTGTTTGGTGCATAGGGACCCTAACCTATATTGTAACTGGCGGGAGAAAAAACCAACCTTGACGATTTTCTTGCCCGTTCTTTTACGATCAAGCTTCCGCCCGCAGTGAATGGGCGCGTTAGTTTATAAGTATGACATTCATAAGAGCTCTATTGAGCCAAACTTGAATAAATGAATTTTGATTTAGATTTTTTAATTTTTATCTCTGACCTTACGATAACATAACCGTCGCGTCTGCCTTGACTCTTGATAAAAAAAGGTAAATTTTAATATAAAATCGAGAGCAAAGCAAGCACGTAGGTGCATCCCAATCCGGCGATATTGCGTTCCCGTGACGTCACCGCCGCCATATTGCTCAGATCGAATCACTCGCCGCGAAGGTTTCTGTTATTGTCCTGTCCTCTTTGCTATGATGTCGTTTTAATATAGCTGGACAGCTCACTTAGCGCATCTAGTCATAAATGCAAAAAAATACCTAAAGGATAGAAAATAAAATAAAGTAATAAAATATACTTTATTGTCTTTAAGATCAACATGATCATTTAGATTCGTCAAACATTCACACACAAAATGGAAATTCGATATATTTTTTTAACAACAATGAAAGAAATATGAGCCGTACCATAATAAAGAAATAAAAGCAAATGGGTTCTTTGTCAGAATTCGTTAAAGTTTGTCAGTTTATCTGTCTGTTGTGGTTTTACTCAAGATTTATCAGTTTGTCGGTGACTCTTATCGGGGGGATCTGTCAGTCAGCCTGTCGTGATCCTAAAGGAGGGAGGGGATTGTCGCTTACCGGGAACTTTTGTGTTTGCCTCGTCTGTTGATCGGCAGATGCACTTTGAGAATTTCATTCCATATAAGTGAAAATTTACAAAACGAAAGTAATTATACATATTAATACGTATAACTGGTACTAGACCTGGACATACCAATCTTAATAAAACAAACGTGCGACATCTACGCACGTAATTTATTTAGACAGGGTACTTTAACACCACTTCTCTTTGATCCGATACGTTAAAAGCCACAATTAAGTCAAAACCACTTGTGTTTTCAAGTCACCAGTTCAATGGCAAGGTTGGGTTTCAAAGACTTCAAATATCAAGTGTTTTGTATTTCAGATCTGAATGGTGAAACATTAAACGGGTTTTAAAAGTGGCTTTCCATAAATAAAATTTCGTTTATCTAGAATATTGTAATATGTCATAGTAAAAATGTAAATACGTTGCGTTAAATCAGGATCCCAAAGACCAAGCCAATCACACCTGCAAGTGGTAAGTTCCCCAGAGCTTTGTCTGATGATAGGCAGTATCATCAGACAAAGCTCTGGGGAACTTAAAAACTACCGGTAAACGGCAATAGACTGGCCTATTACGTAGGACCAACTATTTAATTAATGAAGTGTAGGCGTGTAATATGCCTCTGCCTACCCCTTCGGGAAAAAAGGCGTAAATAAATATTTAAAAAAAAAAATCTGACGCCTACACCAATTATTTAGTTCCAAGATTAGTATCATTAGGAACTTGTGTTATGGATACTAAATAACGAATAAATATACTTAAATACTTTTATTTTGTAAATACATACTTAATATACATAGGAAAACACCCAGACCAGAACAAATATTCATGTTCATGCACACAAAGATTTGTCCTGTGAGGGAATCGAACCCACGACCTCTGTAGAGAAGTTCAGGTATACTGACCGCTACGCCATATCGGTCGTTATAACTGTTTTTTTTTTTCTTGAATATATATGAATAATCTTAACCAATAGGTTTTATTGGGATTCTTTTATTTTTTCTTAATCTGGACATTTTGAGAATTGGACAATTCTGCGACTAAACCTTCCATCATACTACATCCCAGTGCGGATTCGCGTAAGCAGGTGTGTATAGTCGTGCTGTTATAATGTATCAAGCCGATGGAGTCTCTAACTTTGCATAAGAACCAAAATATATAGTATGATTAATGTTTGACGACAGAAATGGCGTAATGGCGAGTATACCGCTCCAGAGGTCATGAAATCGATTCCCACACAGGACAAAACTTTCTGTGCATGAATATGAATATATTTTGTTCTGATCTGGGTGTTTTTGCTATGTACTTTTAAGGTAAAGAAAAGTATATATGTATTTTATCTGTTATTTAGTATCCATAACACAAGCTCCTAATGATACTTATCTTGGAACTAAATATTTGGTGTAAGTGTCAGAAATTATTTTATTTAAATAAGTCTGAAACACACGGCTCCACACACAGCGAAAGAATATAATTTGCTGATATTCGTATCCGTAAAAAAAGTGTTTGTACATTGATTTATTTACAAAATTGTAAGCAGTAGAATTTCGTAAAAATCCCAAGTCCCTTAATTGTAACAACTTCATTAATTAGCCCATCCTACGTTATCTGCGTAAAAAAACACAATTCGCCTTTATAACGTCAAGTCTGCGAACTTCGAAATTTGTTCAATTAAACATTTTTCGCTGGCCGAAGCATTTTTATAATCGAATAAGAACTTTGAATTTGCTTTTTGGTCTTATGTTTTTTTTTGTTGTGAAAGCAATTAGGGGGTAAATGGCGTATTCATGTATTTATAGATGAGTTGTTTGTATGTGTTTTCATAGATTTTATGTGGAAAAAATTATGTGGTAACAATTTTTTTTTTTTTTTTTTTTAATAGTAGTGCATTTTGTTGATAAACTATAAGTTAGAAGTTATGGTAATTTTTTAAATACCGTTTCAAGAGACCCATGCTGCCATCTCTTAAGAAAAGGCTTATTCCACAGTTCACACACAGACATACATACATTCCCGCCTGTTTCCCCGAAGGAGTAGGCAGAGGCATATTATACGCCTACACTTCGCCAATAATATTTTTCTCCTCGTCCGTTGATCGGCAGGTGCACCACTTGCAGGTGAGGTTTGCTTGGGCTCCTTAGGTCTTAGTAGTATCCCTTTACACCCCTTGCTGTCTCATTCCTATAATATATGCAATTGCTACGGTATTCTTACAAAACACACTTACTACGTTTTAATCTTGCGCTGGTTCGTTTAGCTTACTACATCGATAACTTTAACGCATCGACCACACCAAACGTTAAGTCCGCCACCGACAGTGAGCATGCTTTATTTTGCAATTAGCATTCTGCAAGCGTATTGTCGGTTCTGTGTGAATGAGATGTTAAATAATATGAAAGCC
Organism: Musotima nitidalis; assembly: GCA_949126915.1. Lineage (NCBI taxonomy): Eukaryota > Metazoa > Arthropoda > Insecta > Lepidoptera > Crambidae > Musotima > Musotima nitidalis. The sequence continues at coordinate 14,700,695 of OX421434.1, forward strand.
AAAACTGCGTAACGCGCTCATAGCGGCCAGCAATCCGTTTGGTCTAAACAATGCCCAATACTGGGCCTCCATCTTGTGATTTACTCCAGCCATCTTGTCTATTGAAGTCAGAGTGTTCTTTAATTTCAATAGCCTCTCGTATCGTTCTAGTTTTCTTCCCAACATAACTGAAATTCAGTCAAATTTAGTTGAACTAGTGATCAGGCCCTGGGCCCTCCCGCGGGCGGGGTGCCAGAAGCTACAAACCCAGGTACTGGTGCCTCGCCCCTTTTCAACAGCGGTGGGCACGTCGGAAGTTTTTTAGTGGGTAGGACTGCGGTGGTCGCGTCTGCCGCAGTGAGCCCCACCTCCCCTCCCGGTCCCCTTATTGGCCGGGAGTCAATGCGTAAACAGCATTTTTTACCGACGATAAAAAAAAGGCCCTGGGCCCTAAGCTTAAGTCTAGGGCAACCGGGATAATGTTAGAATATGATGATCGAGTTTCCTTCCCAGGAACGTGAGGTTTCAACATCATCAGCCCAAAGACTGCTGAATATAGGCCTTCCCCATTAGCTTCCAATATGACCGATTGCAGAGGCCTGCATCCAACGCTATCCTGCAACCCTTATCAGGTCGTCTGTTCATCTTGCAGGTGAATTTGAGGTTTATTCCATCTAATAAAATGTTTATCTAGCTATAATATATTTATATTTTAAGTGGTACTAGCTCAAATTGAGGTAACACCCACACAAATGTTTATTTTTAACCGACCTGAAAATGGTCAATTATAAGATAAATGTTTTTTTGCTTTAAATAATGGCTTCGTGCGGTTTGCACATTTAGCTAGTGTCAAATGTGCAAACCGCAAATTTAACAGTTAATAATCCACCGTTATTACACATTAATGTTCGAAATATCACTAATTTTGAAAATAAAACAAAACTGCTGACATGACGCTTCACTTTCCCGCCAAGAAGTCAGAAATAAATAAATAAATGTTTCTTTTACATTTTCCTTGATATTTGTCAAGTGAAGTCAAGTGAGTAATGACTTTTTAAATTGAATTTGTCTTTAACCGACCTCAAAAAAGGTCTACAATAATTGGAATGTTTATGTTATTGTTTACTCTTTTTCCGTGTTTATTCCTTCATATGTTCTTAAAAAAACCTTTTGTGAATTTTGCGATTTTCTTTTAAACAGTTTATGTGTTCGTTTCTAAAGAAAAAGGTCTTAAGAAACTAGTAGAAGCTTGTCAGGAAGACAGCATTTGAATTTCCAAGCCGTCCAATAGTGAAACTAACATGGCTTAACGATTATCACAAATAGCAATAACCAGGGCCACTTAACATGCCCACCGAAGCACAAAAGCGATCAAAATGTTATACCTAAAAAATGGTCATCTCCAAGGATTGACCTCTGTGAATTCTGCTTCACTGCGGTAATGCAGAATTCACAGAGGGTTCACCTAAACCACATGTAACGCAAGAAACGATTTGAATTGAATTTCAATTGATTTTTTCCGACTTAGTACAACGAGTTTGTTCTTTACTATACATTTTTATTAATTATAAGCTCCAGTATAAATATCAGTTTATTGTGACCATACACATAAACAGTATAGCAGTTACAAATGACATTTTTACTAGAAAAAATTAAACCGCCCCGGTTTTCTCTTATTAAAGTCGGAATTGTATCTTAAGTAGTTTTAAATGACATATAAAATTACTATTAACAGTAAGGCCGCTTAGTGCGCAATTGTATTCGTAATTTATTTATCACTATGTTTAGTGTGAAAAAAGTGTCAATTTGATCGTGAACACTATGGCAAACCTGTAACGAAAATTCTACTTGCAAAATCTGCCTTTCTCACTAACAAAGATAATTGAGTACAGAAAACAGGATCGCGGGAGGGAAAACTTAATAATAATAAATAAATCATTTATTTCATAGAATATGGTTCTGGTATACATGTTCAGGTTTCTTATTCCAACATATTCTGTCGCTTTTCGACGTGGAAATATTAGTCAAGTCATATTAGTCATTAATTGTGTACAAAATATATAAAATAATTAAAAAATCTAGGAGCAAAATTACAACATAAAAAATTAAAACAAAAATTCAGAAATCATATATAAAATAACAATAATAATATAACACAAACACAAATCCAACAAGATAATTATAGTTGACGTTCACAAATAAGATTCAATGTCAAGCAATTTTATAATGTCATTAATAATTACAAGTATTCAAAATATATCAGTAAAAAAGTCATTAATGTTATAATACAGTTTATCAATTAGAAATTTAAATAATATTGTTTTAAATTCATTATGTGGCCTTTTTTTAATGTCCTTTGGTAATTTATTGAAAATTTTTACACACATACAATATACATTTTTTGAGTATAAAGCTAATTTTTGATTTGGAACCACAATGTTGTTTCCATTTCTGCCTCGATAATCAGCATTATTCTTATTAGTACAAAATAAATTCATATATCTCCTAACGAACATTGAAATTTCAAAAATGTATAGACAAGGCAGAGGAAGAATATTTAAGCTTTTAAACAGTGGCCTACAGCTATCTAAATAATCAGCACCGCAGATTGATCTAATACATTTTTTTTGTATTTTAAAAGCTCTAGGCATGTCTACAGAATTTCCCCACAATATGAGACCGTACCGCAATAAGGATGATACGTATCCGTGATATGCCATAATCGCGATTTCTCTAGATGCAACTTGTCTGATCCTGTTTAAAGCATAGACATATCGGTCTAATTTAGTTATTAATGTGTCTATGTGTGCTTTCCAGTTACAGAGATTGTCGATTGTGATCCCTAAAAAAATTACGTCAGTTGCATTTTCTAGCCTATAGTTATTGTGTTTAATGTCAATGTCTTTAATTGGTTTATTTTGAGTCTTAAAGCGAATATATTTTGATTTTTTTATGTTTATCTGCAAATTATTACTCTCCAACCAATATATAATTTTATTAAGACTGCTATTTGTGATACTCTCTAAATCATAAATATTTTTTGACTTTATGATAAGAGTTGTATCATCTGCAAACATAACACAATTTTGGTCTGTGGCATTCGGCAAGTCGTTAATGTAAAGTAAGAATAATAATGGACCCATCACACTGCCTTGGGGAACACCGCATTTGTTAATTAATAATGTAGATGTGTACGATTGTTTTAAGCATCCTACTAACTTTGTGATTTCTACATATTGTTGACGGTTTGTTAGGTAACTTTTTATCCATGACAGTGCTGGTCCTCGAATGCCATATCTTTCTAATTTATCAAGTAGCAACTCATGAGACACAAAATCGAAAGCTTTACTCATATCTAAGAACACAGCTAGGATACGATGCTATCTATCTGCACAAAGTAATTTGACCCTTAGAGTAACACGAATAATATCTAATCCTTCAACATCTCCCCTATTTAATTACTTTTTCCTTATACAGTCAAGACTTATCCTGAAGGTGGAGTGCGTAACTAAATTTACAAATCAGTAAGCCCTCATGTTCTCAACAGTCTTATGTGTGTGATCACGGATTCTTGGTCGTAAATCTGTTTCAGCACTGTTAAGGTATTTCCTGATAATAGCGGACCAATAAGGTCGCGGGTTTGACTCCCACATTTGATAAATATGTTTGAGAATAATTCTAAGGTAGACTAAAGCACATATTTTTTTTTTTTTTTTACCTATACAAAATACTTTCCTTTTTGAAAGGAGGTATCTTATATACACTACAATCTAGCCTATGTAAAGACTAATTAGTAACTTTCTTTTATCATAAACTACTAAGTATTTCAAAAGTAAGAATTTGTCCAATAACACTATTCTTATTGTTTCTATTAAGGCGAATACACTTTAGTAATGTGTTCTTAGTCACAGTATTACACTTTACTGACACTACACTAAACTAACTCAAAAGGTTTTGTCCTTCTCAGTCTTCTCACTAGGTCTGTGTTGTCGAGTAGCTGGATAGCCTCAACATTTACATGGTGATGAAGTCTTCTTTCATGAGCTTCTGCACATTTTCTTATTATGCTAACAACCAGATCCACTTTAAGGTCCCGATGTAGATCGTCGGTTCTGATGTACCAAGGTGCGTTAACAATGCCTCTTAATACTTTATTCTGGAATCGCTGTATGATTTTTATGTTACTTGGTTTAGTACAAGCCCAGAGCTGAATACCATAAGTCCATACTGGCATAAGGACTTGTTTATACAATAGTAATTTGTTGTGTACCGATAGCGCTGAATGTTTACCCAGAAGCCAGTACATTTTTTTATAACGAAGTTCTAGCTCTTCGCGTTTCTTCTTAACATGTGCTTTCCAGCGAAGCTTTGTGTCTAATGTCATTCCTAGGTATTTAGCAGTATTTTCATATGGTACTACAGTGTTGTTTAAATATATCGGATGGTGTACTTTTTTCTTGTTTGTGAAATCTACCCACACCAGTACAGACCCAGACACCCAAACACCCAGACCAGAACAAATATTCATGTTCGTGCACACAAAGATTTGTCCTGTGTGGGAATCGAACCCACGACCTCTGGAGTGGAGTGCAGGTATACTGAACTCCACGCCATATCGGTCGTCAGCGTCAGGTCGTCGGCAGGTCGGTGTTTATCGTATGTTAAAAATAAAAAACGGGATAAACTAAACTTACAACATATATAATCCTACGCCCATATATACCATTAGGGTTGATTTATCTGTGCTCAAAGTGACCTTCACTACAACTATATTTTACTCGTAGTAAAAGTAAAGTAATACTTTTAGCACAAATATTTCTGTATTATCCATCACATCCTAGTATTATCTTGGCTGCCCGAGACTTAAGCTTAGGGCCCAGGGTCTGCTCACCGGGGAACATTATTCTATAGTTAAACCAGCTGTCAGGATGTTAGAAGGCACAGAGACTTCTATGAGACCCTCGAGTATTTTTCCTAATTTTTACTTTTATGAATATGAGCATATTTGTTTATACGACTTATCCCATTAAAAATAGGACGCAATATGCATAAAATAGCTGCAAGGAAGTCACATAATAAAGTACGACACCAGAAGTCTTTTTGACATCAAAAAAATTGGACATTTATCAAAGTTTCCTCTTGTAAAGTCTCAGTGTCGTGTCACAGTGACATTCCCCCTATTGTCTTTAAAATATCCTATACCTATCAAATACATAGTATGCAGTAAAAAGGTGACACAATATGCATTGAAAATAGCTACCCAATACTAGTCACTGCTAAAAAGTCAGTGCCGTGTCGCGGTGACATTCCTATAAAACGTATTTTTTATCCTGCATTGATCCTCTGGGACAAATTGCTCCATCCATTAAAGCCAGCCACACCGCAATCTAAACGCCATTGTAACTCACTGCCGATTTCATATCTGATAAAGTATCTACACATCTCTTTGATACCGCCGCTATTCTTTTTATAAGCTCTATAACAATGTGCATTGTAACACCCTAGGTTTTTGAGAAAGTGCTCATAGGTTCAAATCGAAATGAAAATGAAAATACTTTTTATTTCATAAACTATTACATAGTACTTGAAAATGTCAAAATTATGAAAAATTAAAAAAAAAACAATTAGAATATATTTATACTAAAATCACGAAGCTTAGATTCACTTGCAACCAAACAATTGAAAAAACAAAAAATATTTAAGTGTAAGTGAATCTAAGTTCCAGTTCCGAGCCACCGCTCTGTAAGAAGAACTGGCAAGAAACTTACAGGCTATGCTCTTTTAAATTACATTACATTAATTAACAATATTACGTTACAATTACATTAACAATATTCATGTTTTAAGTCATTAAAGTAAAGTAAAGTAAAAGTAAAAAAAATATTTATTTCATAAACTATTATGCATAGTACTTGAAAACGTCATGATTAAAAATTAAAAAAAAAACAATCGAAATAATTTAACACTAAATCACGAAGCTTAGATTCACTTACATGCAACAAAACAATTTAAAAACAAAAAATAATTAAGTGTAAGTGAATCTAAGTGCCAGTTCCGAGCCACCGCTCTGTAAGAAGAACTGGCAAGAAACTCACAGGCTATGCTCTTTTAAATATGTCCATTAGTTTGATACTAGAATTACAATCTTCATTTGTCTGTGAAGCTATACAATGCAATATAACATAACATTAACAATATTTATGTTTTCAAGTCATTCATATTAGAATAGCCTGTATGGAACGGCAGCTTTTATCAGCCATATAGTCTTGGATAGAATAGTATCCCTTTGAAGACAGCTTGCGTTTTATTGTTAATTTAAATTTTTGAAGTATGATTCAATGTTTGTGTTGTGAAAAAATGAGCAAATATTTACGAACTATTTATTAAATAAAATAAATAAATAAATATTCTCTTACAATCACACCAATTCTTTAGTTCCAAGATAAGTATCACTAAGAACTTGTGTTATGGATACTAAAGAACGGATAAACATACTTAAATACTTTTTTTTTTTTTTAAATACATACTTAATATACATAGGAAAACACCCAGACCAGAACAAATATTCATGTTTCACAAAGATTTGTCCTGTGTGGGAATCGAACCCACGACCTCTGGAGTGAAGTGCAGGTATACTGACCTCCACGCCAAATCGGTTGTCAAATTGAACAACTAGATTTAACTTACTAGTAATTAAAAAACGTCCTTACTCCTCTCTCCTACACTATGCTGTGCCCGACAGGGTCCACATTTGATACTTTTGTACCTAAACTACCATCTTGTAAAACACATTGTTGGAACGCAATAAAGTATTGAGTATTGTTAATGCACACAAAGATTTGGCCTTTGTGGTAATCGAACCCACGAGCTTAGGAGCGGATTGTAGATGACCTCCAAGCCATATCAGTGTCTGAACAAAGTGGCATGAAAGTCTGTGGTAACATTTAATCAGTTTACAAGAAAAGAGCTCGATTCAAAATAGGTATTTTTTCGTATTTCTATTTGATCAAATAGTTTCGACGACCGATATGGCGTGGAGGCGAGTATACCCGAACTTAACTGCTGAGGTCGTGGGTTCGATTACCACACAGGACAAAAATTTGTGTGTCTAAATATGAATATATTAGGTCGGGGAAAAAGTCTTTTCGCATAACGTAGGTATAAACTTATTATAAAATTTTTTTGACTGTACTATTTGTGTCTGGCTGGTTTTGGTAACATTAAAAAGGTTCCATTATAAAGAAAAGAAAAAAATAAAAAAAAGTTGTTTCCCGCTATTTTTCATTTGTTTTTCTCTCCGTAAAAATGAGTGAATCTAATGAAGAAATTCGATACATTTTAAAATTTTATTATAAAAAAGACAAAAATGCAACTCAAGCAGTGAAAAAAATTTGTGATGTTTATGGACCTGATGCAGTGTCAGTAAGAGTAGCACAAATTTGGTTCAAACGTTTTCAGTCCGGAAATTTTGATGTTAAAGATGCACCTCGCTCTGGTCGCCCTGTTACGAATAAAATGGACGCCATTTTTGAAAGAGTGGAGCAAGATCGGCATATTAGTAGTTACGATGCAGCTGAAGAACTGGGAATTGACCACAACACAGTTTTGACCCATTTGAAGAAAGCTGGTTATACAAAAAAGCTCGAAATTTGGGTGCCACACGAGCTCACTCAAAGAAACTTAATGAACCGTGTACTCATTTGCGATTCATTATTGAGACGTAATGAAACCGAGCCGTTTTTGAAGAGATTGATAACTGGCGATGAAAAGTGGATCACGTACGACAAGAACGTGCGAAAAAGGTCGTGGTCGAAAGTTGGCCAGGCTTCACAGACTGTGGCCAAACCTGGCCTAACACGAAATAAGGTGATGCTGTGTGTATGGTGGGATTGGAAGGGCATTGTTTATTATGAGCTTTTACCGCCCGGCAAAACCATCGATTCTGATCTTTACTGCCGGCAACTGATGAGATTAAAGGAAGCAGTCGAGAGAAAACGGCCGGAATTGATCAACAGGAAGGGTGTGGTCTTTCATCACGATAACGCTAGACCACACACATATTTAGCCACTCAGCAAAAATTAAGAGAGTTCGACTGGGAGGTCCTAGTGCATCCACCATATAGCCCTGACCTTGCGCCTTCAGATTTTCACCTGTTTCGGTCTCTGCAGAATTCTTTAGGTTCTGTAAGGTTGACCTCAAGAGAGGACTGCCAAAACTATTTGTCCCGTTTTTTTGATCAGAAGTCCCAAAGTTTCTACAGTAACGGGATAATGTCTCTGCCCACAAAATGGCAGAAAGTTATTCAACAAAACGGTACATATATATTGTAAATAAATGTAAATAAACTTTGAAAAAAATGTCTTGACTTTTCATACAAAAATACGAAAAGACTTTTTCCCCAACCTATTATGTTCTGGACTGGGTGTTTTCCAATGTATATAAAGTATGTATTTACAAAAAAAGAAAAGTATTTATGTATGTTTATCCGTTATTTAATATCCATAACACAAGTTCTTAATGATACTTATCTTGGGACTAAATAATTGGTGTAAGTGTCAGAAATATTTATTATTATTATTATTATATGATTAATTTGTTATGTGACTCCATTTATTTCTTACATAATTTTGACGTGACAACGTCTTAAATTAGGTTGCGGCTGGGAGTCACTTATGAAAAAGTGTAACGCTCGGTAACGTTACGATGAGTCACCGAACGAGAGAGAGGCCCGGCGAATGCCTTGCGTCTCTCTCCCACTCAACTATGATCGGTCTGCCGCGCGCGCAGCACTAGTGTACAATGTTTTAGTAAACAAAATATATTTCTATAGTTAAAATTTGTGCAATTCTTATTTTCATTCAATTCCTTGTTCCTATTGTGCAATTTAATTATATTCATATCAATAAATATTCTACCGAGAAAAAGACGTTGTCACGTAAAATCTTCGCCCGTAAAAACGACTTTACAGGCAACCATTTTTTTATATTCGTTTTTATGTTATAATTTTGCTCTTAAATTTTTTTATTATTTTACATGTCTAAAAGCGACAGAATATGTTGGAATTTGGAAACCTTAACAACATGTATATGATTACCAATTTGCATGAAATAAATGATTTATAATTACAAAATATATATTAAAGTTAATCATTACCAAAGACATTCCTCTTCAACACTGATGTTTTACCTGGAACATAAAAAAACATTATATAATTTTTCTTATTTATATATATGGTCATTGATATAGTCAAATTCAAAATCATTTATTCAAGTTTGGCTCAATAGAGCTATTATGAAGGTTAAACTTATAAACTAGAGCGCCCATTCACTGCGGGCGGGAGCTTGTTCGTAAAAGAACGGGCAAGAAAATCGTCCAGGTTAGCCAGATGTAGTATATATTATTATAAGAGTATCTACACACATGGCATATTTTTATTATTTGAAAAATGTTATTGTGGGTCATAATTAACAATTAATTATCGAATCTAATGTGTTTGTCTAATTTTTGGTCATTAGGTATAATATCAGCGCATACTTCGGCCACATAATGCGAAGAGGCGACGAAAGTCTTAATAAAAATTCCTTGGGAACACTGAAGGTAAGCGATCACGAGGTCGCTCACCATCAAGATGGAACGATCAAGCGACGGAAACGTCTTCCTCCACGCTCCATTCTGCCGTGAGGGAGGCGCTAGCCATGGAGGCAGATAATAGAGATGTGTAAGTACTGCGAGTAATGCAGTACGCGTAATATAGCACGGCCGCGTACTGTTTCAGTACGCATTACCCGGCCAAATTTTGTATGGCACAGGACACTAAACATGGCATGACGCCATAGGCCGCTCGCTCGATGCCTGCCGACATGATTCGGGTACTGCTCTGTGACGACAGAGACAGAATATCTGCCTATGACGGTCACGTCGGTACTGCGTTAAACGCTATTTGGTTAACATAAGGCTTAAATTTCTTTGACACTTATCCCGTACGTCGTTAATATCGTAACATTTGCGCGCTTTCTTTCATCTATTTGAATTCATTCATAGTTTTGTTTGAAAACAGTTCCTACATGTCTTTTTGATTTGAAGTTCAATAAATAAATACGTTGTCTTATTATATCGAACTGTCTTTAATGATGAGTAAATTAATAAGTTATTCACGTTTATTTATGGTTTCTTGTATTTTATAAATGGTAATTTTAATAAAGAGTTGTGTGATTTCTCGTAGTGAAAATTTAGGTTTAGGTACTTGTATATTCCATTCAATTTAACGCTGTCAACATTTTTTTACGGTGGAGAAATAATTACTTGGGAAGTGTTTGTGTTTATGTTGAATATTGCAAGAGTAAATAAATTTATTTTGGTAAACTGGTATTTGTTAAGTATGGTAAGTAAGGTATTATCTAATAAGTATGGCGTCTAAACGAAACTCATATTTGTAACACAAAAAAATATAATAATCACATGCTGTAAAAAGACAAAAAAACATAAATAAAAAAAAATATTCGTGTACTTAATTATAAAAACTCTTATTATTGTGTAAATATGTGTAATAAAACTAATAAATAATAAAATAATAATAACGCTATCTATTGCATTACACCCGAACATTCAGTACAATAACACATGACATGACATAAGTAATAGCAGGCTCTGATGACATTACGCGGCATCTATATCAGGTAAGCCATGTTTAGAGTACTGTGTACTGTTCTAATGCCATATTACGCGGTACGAAATGTCATGTCATATGGCAGTACTTCACGGAGTACTGTTTTGCGCATGTCTAGCAGATAATCCGATCTTGATATGGATTCTGAAATTTACGACGCCAGTTTATGCATTAATTCACATAAAAATAGACAATGTTTATTTGTTTATTACGTATAATTACTACATTAATATATATATTACACAAACAAATAATAATAGCGCGAATCAGAAACTGATCACAATAGTACAGCGTCATCTATTGACAAGGTTGTGTCAACAGACATTCAACTGTAACGAACAGACTCCAAGCTGACCACGATCCTCTGATATGATGAACAGACTACAGAGAGAAAGAGGTGTAAAAAATAATACGTAACTGTCAACTTTGTGATAAATAAAAACCAAACCCAAGATATGAGGGTTAAAAAAACGATGAAGCTCTTTGAGAAAATTTTGGTAGACCTACATAAATATATGTAGGGCTCCTTATAAGCAATGGGTTTCCAGAAAGTAACGTCTGTAGTCTGTAGTAATGGCTGTATGCCTCTGCCTACCCCTTCGGGGTAACAGGCGTAAATGTATGTATGTGTAATGTAAAAAATATTCTACAACCATCCGTCCCAGGCACCTTTCGCAAGTAGATATACTTGTCTCCATTTGACGCGGGTATATTAAAAGGTTAATATTGAAATATTTCTCTTCAAAGGGTATGATATTTATGACGCAACACACGTGTGAAGTGCTTCCCGAAGGGATAGGGAGTTGTGTAAGACATTGTTTTTACTTATACTGCCGACCTTAAGCTAGAAAACCGCTAACTGTCAAAGGATATTTTATGAAATATAAACTCTATTAAAACAATATTAAAGCAGCAGCGCTTAAATTTAAAAAATTACCCGCTGAACGTTAGTCGCATTATTATTTTATTTCTAAACATATTCCGCATCTTGAAAATCAAACTACCAGGAGTCCATAAGCGCATAGAAGGTACATTAAGACAGAGCAAACGACATACTCAGAGCAATTAAGCATCTGTCTCCTTCCTTTGTGCGACCGATGGCACGTGACACGCAAAGCCTGGTGATAGATTAAACTAAACGGAGCTTCGACATCACGGTGCAGCGATCAGCCTGTCACTTGTCATTCTGGAGAGCTGTTTCTGTGAGATAGTAAGGAGCAGCCATTTTCTTTTGAAACCGCTGTTTCCATAGCTTGTGTATTTATTAGCGTCATGTCTGCAGTTTTGTTTTATGTTCTAAAATTGGTGATATTTCGATCATTAATGTGTAATAACGGTGGATGATTAACCGTTAAGTGTTTGTGAACGCAAGAGTGCAAAACCACTCTCGTTTCAGTGTTGGTCGTGAAGACATCGTTCTGAGGCTCATATCTTACCTGAAGATGCCCTGTGTAAGGGCGAAACACGTGTCGTATTCAATAGTTTCTCAATTTATCGGCGCGGGAATTATTACAAAGATATTTTAAATCCATTACTTGCTTATGACAGGATTTGTCTATGAAGAGAAAAGATTTGTATTTTTGTATGTAACGAATAAACTCAAAAAGTGCGGGCCCGATTTTAATAAGTCTTTTTTCTTTAGATAGCTACATTATCACTGAGTAACATAGGCTTAATTTTAATTTGGAAAAATTAGGGTTCCGTAAGATATTTGTGTTTTAGTGACACAAAGTGTAAAAAATCAACCAGAACAGTTACTCATTTTGCGTACGCTGCCTCAACTATAAAAGATAGAACCACAAAATGTAGTAATTATTTGTAGATCTTATAAATATCTACTAAAAAGTATGCGACACATTATACCTATCTATGTCGAGTGAGGCACAACAAGCATTTTTTTAATTAAAAATCTTGAATTTTTTTGTAGTACAATTCAACGCATTTATTTTACTTATGCTATTGATCTTTATCAAAATAAATTAATTCATCACTAAGTGCAGTTTATGTAGATAATATTTGGTCTGGGAATCATCAAAATTGGACGTTTGGTTTTGAAGTAATGGCGAAATCGTCCGAATTCGGCAGCGGTGCGGGCCGTACGATTTGCTTGTGATTCCGTAATTTTATTTTAAAACCAGTATTAAAAGTTATGTTACCTATTTGTATTACACATCATTAATAAGGTTAAGCAATACCCAACACTCTGTTGACAGTGAAAGATCAGTTATTAGTGAAAATTTGTTAAAATTATCATAAATAAATATTTGGAACCGACGCTTTGACGACCGTTGAAATAAATTCTAAGAAGACGCTGTGTGGATTTATCAGTTTGCCTAAAACGCGTAAGTGACACGATTTACCTGGCGCTTAAGACCTTTTTGCCGTGACAACAAAAACAACGCTTCAGAAGCTTGGCAAATAACTGACTACGTTTTAAATCATAAATTGTGTGATTTCTTAGCGCTGCAGCTGCTTTATTTTATTTCTCTTGCTTTTGCCTGATTGAGTTTAAATTGTATTTAGCTACAATGGCGTCGTCAAACTCTAAAAATAAAAGTTGCGCGAAATGCTTCAAGAAAATAGTAAATAGAGAATGCTTGCTCTGTTATTTGTGCAAGGATTGGTATGACATTGATTGTGTAAACGTTAGTTACAAGCGTTTTACACTGATGGAAAAGGATAAAAAAGAGAAATGGCGCTGCGCCTCCTGCAATCCAACTACACCTGCTCCTAAGCAACACCGTACATCACAAAACAATATGTATGAAAACCAGACTATACCAACTTCACCTTTGGTCGATAATGTTACTAAGAGGGGCCCCTTATTGCAAAAAAAGATTTTCTCCGAAGATGATAACCAGCCACTCACACAGACAGTTTTTGAAAGTGTTATTCTTAAATTGAAGCAGGATATTACTGACAGCATAAACACAATTGTAGAAAAACAAGTGTCAACTATCTTACATAACTATACTAATGAAATCTCATCAAAATTAGATATTATAAGCGGTTCCGTTCAAAGTTTAAGACAGAGGCTTGATAATTTTGAAGAGCGTTTATTGATATTGGAAAAGGGAAAGGAATCTAACATGTCAATGGAAGTAGATAAGCTCCGTGCCCAGCTGAACGATCGCGACCAGGACCTACTTTCCAACGACGTAGAAATCACTGGTCTCAACGAGTTACCAGTAGAGAACTCAACTCATTTGGCAATTCTCATTGGGAAAAAATTAGGCATGACGATAGACGAGCGAGACGTGGTCAGCGCTCATCGCGTCGGCCCGCGACGAAGCCCCGTGGCGCGCGGCGAAGCTAACTCGGGCAGCATCGGCGGCAGCGTAGGCGGCGAGCGAGCCGCGAGCGGGAGCAGCGCACGCGGCCCGCGCCCTCTGGTGGTGCGTCTTGCGCGTCGTGGGCTGCGCGATCAGTTGCTGCACGCAGCGCGCGTGCGCCGTGAACTCGACTCTGCGGGCCTCGACCTGCCCGCTCCACAAACTCGCTTCTATATAAACGAACGCTTAACGCGAGAAAACCGAGATCTTTTTTATAATACCAGAATGGAGGCACGTCGACTTCGGTGGCGCTACGTGTGGACCAGGCAGGGTGCAATATTTACACGAAAGGATAACGACATGCAAGTGTGGAGAATTTGTAATTCAAATGATTTAAAAAGGGTTTTTGGTAACTAGCTTGTTCGCTTGCATGCAACGACTTAAAAAATACATAAGATTGTACGATTTATTTTTTCTTAATATGCTTTGCTTTTCTAATTATTATCTTTCTGCCTGTATTTATTATTTATTATCTTGCTTTAAAAGGTATATATTAGCACTTATTTACTTTGGCAAACAAATATTATGCTTACTTATATTTCTTAAAACTTTTCGTGAAATAATATGCAATGAATGGAAACAGACAATTTTATTTTATAGTCAAAATTACTTCATTTTTATAGCTTACATTATAATTCACAGTATGTACATTAATAGTATATATGACAGATTAATACAACAAATTTATTCACATTTTTCATATTGTGTTTCCTCACATTGCTTCTGGAATTTTAAAGTTATATTGTTTGATAAAAATAGTCTAATTAACTTGTGTTTACATAATTTTAAAATATTTCTAAGTGTTCAATTAAATTTTATAATGATGGAAATATCTATACATACCTGTAATATTAAATTTTTTCATATCATTGTTAAGTTAACAAAAAAGATATTTTTTTCTGCTCTTTGGCTTGGTGATTTTAGGACTAACTTTAATGTAATTTATTACGCGCAATTTCAACTATTTTATACTAATTATTCACATTGTTCTTTCGGTTTAAGTTACTACTGTTCACGCATTTATGTTGACTGGAGACATGTGTCGATGCTGCGCATTTATTTACTTTGTTGTAAATACTCTTTGCTTGTGTTTTCGATTGTTATTCGCTTTATAAAGAGTAATAAATTGTCAGTTGGATTACTAAACAAGAGTTCACTAGGCTCAAGGCATGATGAGTTCCTCGCAGCGGTGGCACGACTGGATGTAGATATCCTGGCTATAAACGAGACTTGGCTGCGCCAAGGGGAAGAGCTACGCGCGCCCGCGCCGCCGGGCTACCGGCTGTGGCACAGTCCGCGGCCGGCCGCCGCGCGGCGCCAACGCGGGGGCGGGGTCGGCTTTTACCTTCGGCATGAGATCGTGGCTCGACGCCTTAAGCATCCAGAATCACCAGTTGTAGAACAAATGTGGATTAGCTTAAATATGAATGGCCTAAAAATTGCTATCGGTACTGCATACCGCCCTCCGTGGCTTCAGGTCGATACTATGATAGAGGCCATCAGTGAGTCAATATCCTCGTTTGCTAGTTTTGATCATTTAATTTTAGTAGGTGATTTTAATATAAACTTGCTTGATATCCACGGTCCGAAATCAAAAAGTTTTATACATTTTTTGAAGTCTATGAATTTAACTCAATTTGTAACTGAGCCTACTCATTTTACTGACACCAGTGAAACATTAATAGATTTGTTGTGTGCTAACACGGAACTAACTAATATTTGTATTAATTATATACCAGACCTTAGCGCTCACGCATTTTTAACTTGTCAACTTAATGTAAAAAAAAATAAACCATGTCCCAAATGGGTAACATACCGGCCATTGAAAAGTATAAACAACGAAGAATTTAATAGCGACCTTATTTCAATAGACTGGAATAGCCTTGCTGATTTGGATGACCTAGACGAAATAGTCTATTTCTTTACTAAAAACATTATTGCACTGTTTGACCGCCACGCACCTTTAAAAAACTTTGTTAGTAAAAAAAGGTGTACACCATGGATAACCTATACCGTAAATAAGATGATAAAACTAAGAGATGAAGCGCATTCAAAATACAAAAAAACTAAATTAGATACTCACAAAAGATACTATAAAGAATTAAAGACTACAGTTACCACTGCTATTTATAATGAAAAAACTGCATATCTAAATCAGCGAATCAACTCAAACTTACACAATGCTAAACAGCTATGGAAAAATATAAAAACAGATATAGGTGACTTCAAAAATAAACAGTACAGCTTACCACCTAATTTGACTAATCCTAGTCATCTCAATGAACATTTTTTAAATTTACCAGGCGGAAACAAAGTAGACCCATCTCTATGTCAATATTTTAAATGCAATAGGTTTTCCACATCTTCTTTTAAACTTAAACCTGTTACTGACTCCGAAATATCTAAGATCCTCAATAAAATGTCCAGTAATGCGCAAGGGCCCGATGAAATTTCTCTTGGCATGATCGAGTTAACTTTGCCTCATACTCTTGATATAATAACACTTATGGTGAACAAATCAATTGAATCACATACTTTTCCCTCTTTATGGAAATGTGCTAAAGTCATACCCTTACCTAAAAAGCCCCATCCAGTAAGCTATGAAGATGTAAGACCTATCAACATACTCAGCTTGCTATCGAAAATTTTGGAAAGAGTAATTTGCAATCAATTAGTATTATATCTTGAAAGCAATAAAATATTACCGCCAAAGCAATCTGGTTTCAGAAAATCTCACAGTACCACTACCGCCTTAATAGACGTTGTTGATAACATTTTAACTGCACAAGATTCTGGATTCGGAACTCTCTTAGTATTATTAGACTTTTCTAGGGCTTTTGATACTTTAAATACGACACTGCTTCTGTCAAAACTAACTTATTATGGCTTTGATAGTTCTACTGTAAAGTGGTTTGAGAGTTATCTCACAGGGCGCACTCAATTTGTTGAGACTAGAGACGTAAACGGCTTACCTATTAGGTCAAAGAAAATGCCAGTGCAACGTGGAGTTCCCCAGGGGTCAATTTTAGGACCTTTGTTATTTATATTGTATAGCGCAGATATATTAAAAACCATATGTCATTGTCATTATCATTTATATGCTGATGACCTACAGTTGTACATATCATTTTCACCTTCTAATGCCAATAAAGCTGTTAATGAACTAAATGAAGACCTGAACAACCTTTCGAAATGGTGTGTGAATAACAATTTGATTATTAACCCACTTAAATCAAAATATATGACATTAGGTACACGGAATCAAATTGCAATTATTACTGCGAACAACCCTATTATTCGATTAAACGAAAATATATTACATGAAGTAGAAGAAGCTCGCAACTTAGGCGTACTTATGGATAAGTCGTTGCGTTTTGAGTCCCATATTATTGAGATTGCGCGCAGTTGTTATTACAGACTTAAAGTACTTTACCGTGCGAGAAATTTTTTAAGTATTGATGCCCGAATAAAGCTATGTGAAGTTCTTATATTATCCAAATTTAATTATGGTGAAAATGTAATTAGTCCGTGTTTATTAAAACGATCCAAAAACGTAATACAAAGAGTACAAAACGCCTGTATACGGTTTTGTTTCCCAGTGCCACCTCGATCACATGTTACTCCATTTATAAATAAAGCTAAACTATTAAAAATGAATGCTCGTCATACTCTACATTACGCAACTTTACTATTTGGAATAATTAACTGTCAAAAACCGCCATATTTACATGAAAAGTTGTCATTTTCACAAAGAATTGTCAGAGGAGCAACGCGACTAATTTGCCCGCAACACAAATCAACGGCATTTCGAGGAAGCTTTCGTTACGCTGCCTCGAAATGTTGGAACGATCTGCCACCACCTTTGAGAAACTCGCGTAGTATCTCAAGTTTCAAATTTAAATTCAAAAATATATTACTATCTAATCAACTTCATTTCAATTAGTCGCGGCGCGCGTGCCATTCCCTACGAGCATTATTCTATTGTTATTTTATGTTCCTATTGTTATTTTGTTTTTTTAATTGTGTACTTTATCAGCTGTTTTCACATTTTAAATAATTTTGATGTTTATTATTCTTTTTCTTTTTTATATACTTTGAACTTTCTTAACTACTTAGTTTTAAAAACATTTTGTAAATATTTATAACTTCAATCCTTATGTCCCGCACTGCACCCAAAATGGCCCAACTGAAAACCAGCGCTGGGAAATTATCCTAGCAAATGCTGAGATGGGTCATTTTGGTGCATCATACAATGAATTATTTATTATTGTAATAATTAGTTTGTATCCACAAATTTTATGATGCACCAATAAATGATTATTATTATTATTATTATTATTATTATTATTAAATTAAATTATTACGATTACTGCTGCACGGCGCCCTATCACGGGTCGGGACTCCCGACCATCAGTTTATTTTGTTACCTGAAAATAATATTACGTCAAATGTTGTTTATAAAGAAGCTCTACAATAATCGCTTTAGTAATCTATTCCAAAAAAACGGGTTGCACTCCGGGACTGCCGATAGGAATGAAAACTTAGTATTTATTTATATTTTTTTATAATTAACAACTTTAACATCTACATAAAGATAACCTATGCAGCCTGCGGATAATGACTGCGTCGTCGATGTTGGTTTCGGTGTCTGTGAATGGACTTGGGAATCATTTCGCTGACCGTGTCTTTTCTGGGTAGGCATTTTGCAGCGGTAACCGACATACACGCGGGCGGAGCCGCGGGCGATCGCTAATTAATTATATATTGTTACCAGATGACATTAGTAGTAAATTAAATCGCTTCATATACATGTTACTTACTCTGTTTAATAACCCCTTAGGCCATACTAACACTTTAAATGTCTTGAAATTCTAAGCACAAAGTGTACTTGATAGATGAGGGAGTAATAAAAGAAGCACTCATTTCAATTCGACTTCGAATTGCTGAAAACAAAATACATATATTTTATTTACCAAACAAAGTAAATACCTGTGTGACTGTGGTATGTAAACACAAACAGAATCGTTTGCAAGCATTTCACTTTCGAAGTCGTTCTACCGAATATAAGGCTGTACGACAAACATTCTTTTATCATTTATCTTCACACGCTCCACTGACAAATAATCAACTTCAAGAGGACTCCTTGCTATATCTGTCAATAGAAAAACATAAAATGAAGGCCCGCAAAGTTATATTCAATTCTGTTATAGTTAAGGGGTGTTTTGTGATGATTTTATTACCCTCGCTGCTGCCGAGGGCTCGGTTTATGATAGTACAGTTGCAATAGATATAGATAGCTTTAACTTAAGAGGTTATCGGTTTCATTAAAAATGTAAGCTCGTTTAATGTATTCAAACGAAAACTCTCACAACATATTATTGATACTTACTCTTAACTATTAAATTGAATACATTGGATGGGCGAGCGTAATCTTTAAGTGACGACGATGTAATTTATAATTATTCGTATGTTAATTTAAGTTCTCATTCAAGTGACTGTATATGTCTTTTTGAGAATAAATATCTTCAACCATATAGATGCCTTATGAATCCATGATGTAATTGTAATGATTTGGGTCTTTTAAGGAAACGAGCGTTCTTTAAGCACTTAATTTTATTTTATAGATACAGAATAACACCACCGTACTTCCAAGACCTAAGGAGCCCAAGCCAATCTCACCTGCAAGTGGTGCACCTGCCGATCAACAGACGAGGCTCTGGCGAACATAACAGTGCCCGGTAAGCGGCGATAGGCTCGCCATCTATTACGTGGGACCAACAATATAATTGGCGAAGTGTGGGCGTATAATATGTCTCTGCCTACCCCTTCGGGGAAACAGGCGTGAATGTTTGTAATAACCGACCACCTTTGCTATTATCCTAAAATGGTGGAACTCATGCCGTTTTTAAAAGTCAATAGATACACTTTTTACTATAAAATAGCGGCATTATTGCAAAAGTAATTCCTCTAAAAAAAATTTCATGAAATACCTTGACATTTAATTACTGATCTTGTTAATTAAATATTGTTAATTTCAATAGAAATTACAGAATAGTTACAACCGTATTTTTTAAAGTAGCTATTTTGAAAGCTTACAGCTTACTACTGCAAGAATTTTTAAATATGTTACCAAACCTTACATTATGATGCCAAAGATTATTTAAACGACTTATCACTATAAACTTTTGACAAAGTCCGACTTGTTAGTATTACTTTTAAAGTCCATCAAAATTCTGATTTAGTGTTATATAAAATCGCAACTAATTGTACGCCCATGAGGCAGACCACAGCTAGATCTAATCCTGTACTGTAACACATATTAACCTATGTTTTCAATAAACGATTTTGATTGATTGATTGATTATTAAACTTATATTATTAACACGTAAATTGGTGAATTGCTATTAACGGTGTCCAAAAGCTATAAGATGAAAAATCCATGTTATGATAGCTTCCAGCTGTGGGTAGAGTGGAAGAGTTTGTCAGACATTAACTGATTCAAACCATCCATATTATTTTTGAGCACGTAATGTTTCGGGGCCGCGGTAACCCTTTCAAGCAATCCCGCAATCCAAGCGTTCATAGGTTGCAGCGACCAGTTTCCATAAGTTTCTTTCTTTCTTTATTTTAAATAATGGCTTCGTGCGTCTAGCACATTTAGCCAGTGGCAAGTAAGTGATATATTATTAATAATTCATAGTAAATGAAAATGAGTGATGATAAAGATGATAAATAATAAATGAGATACCCTCCCCTAAAGCCCCTTGAGTCCTCAGTAAAGATGTGGGACTATACTGAGATCTCACATGGACTCCTTAAGAAGAATTTGAAAAGTGATGTTGCACTTCTTTGTTTGATTTACCAACACTCATGTATATTCACAAACACTTAACGGTTAATAATCCACCATTATTACAGATTAATGTTAGAAATATCACAAATTTTAGAAAATAAAACAAAACTGCAGACATGACGCTTCACTTTCCCGCCAAGAAGTCTCCCATAAGTTGGGTAGTTTGCTGTACCGCCACCGGGATCCTGCCATTTGCCAAAATATGTTTTGTCAAATTTCACTTCCCAAAAATCTTATCACATAGTTTCAATTTCCAAAAGAATGCTAAGCAAATTTACATTTTGCATTTTATTCACTTAGTCAAATTTTTATTTAGTCAAAAATATAGTAGATAAAAATATAGCAGAGAAGATTGATTTGTATATCTTAAGCAATATAATTATCAAAGAAGTTCTTACCCATAAATTATGTGTCTAAAGTGAAGCAAACATCCATGCAGCAGTGTGTTTTCAAAATTGGATCTTAAACTTGAAGTACCAGCTTTTTCGAAATCCAAAATGCAGCGTTTTTGTGTCATGGCTCCTGTCTACCTACTAATAACTCAAACATGACATCATAAGTACGTTTACCCTTATTTGTGCTAAAAAACATAATGGAAAAGTTGCCTTGCAATTATTTGCTAAACAAAAACTGCTAAAAATAGTTTTGCTATCTGTAAAATTGCGAAAAGATGGTTTTACCGAATGTTTTTTTGCCAAATGAAAATTTGGGAAACATACACGACGACCGATATGGCGTGGAGGTCAGTATACCTGCACTTAACTCCAGAGGTCGTGGGTTCGATTCCCACACAGAACAAATCGTTGTGTGCATGAACATAAATATTTGTTCTGGTCTGGGTGTTTTCCTAATATGTATATTAAGTATGTATTTACAAAAAAAAAAGTATTTAAGTATATTTATCAGTTGTTTAGTAACCATAACACAAGTTCTTAATGATACTTATCTTGGAACTAAATAATTGGTGTAATTGTAAGAGAATATTTATTTATTTATACTTTTGCAATTGTCACCGTTTTTTGCCAAACGTTAGTAAACCTGTGCCACCATGTTGTATAAAACAATTATATTAATATTGTGCAATAAACAATCTGTCAAGGTTTTTCCCGAAAGAGTACAGAAATGTAGTCCGTCTTAAAGGGATTTCAAATGGTTTTTTACGGAAGAACATTATCCATGGCTCTCCGCCAATCCGCTATAGGAAGTGAAAGGGATAATAAGGTCATACTCCACAGCCTGTTTCAGTACGCATAGGAAGAACCAACACGATTTCTTGCATTCAGGTCATATTCTACAATGCGGATTGGCATAGGCAGAAGTGTGGCGTCCTATTGTTAGAATTTTAAAAATAAACAATGAAATGTAATTTTTTTTCTTAAAATTAATATTCCTTTGCCCAGTAATTTGGGGCCGCTCGTTAATCATCCCGTCATTTTAGTTGTAACAAGCAATTTTTCGTTTTCGTAATGGCGCGTTTTTGTGATAATCCGATTTAAAAGCCGGAGTCCAAATCCCATCCAATTCTATTTAAATGCAAATTACGTACGCACATTCGGAATGGAGGGCGCCACGTCTGAAGAAAGCTTTTGGCTGATAAATATGAGTGTGGGACGTAAACACTCGACCCAATAGGACTATCCTTAATAACATTACGACCGATATGGCGTGGTGGCGAGTATACCCGCACTCCACTCATGAGGTAGTGGGTTCGATTCCCACACAGGACAAATCTTTGTGTGCATAAACATGAATATTTGTACTGGTCTGGGTGTTTTCCTATGTATATTAAGTATGTATTTACAAAAAAAAAATGTATTTAAGTATGTTTATCCGTTATTTAGTATCCATAACACAAGTTTTTAATGATACTTTTCTTGGAACTAAATAATTGGTGTAAGTGTCAGAAATATTTATTTATTTATATGTATATAGTGTTTTTGGGTGTAAAGGGATCCTAATAAGACATTATCAACAACATTATCCTAACTAACATTTGTGTGACATTTGATATCGAGCGCTTCCGTGCTTCAGAAAGCACGTTAAGCCGTTGGTCCCGGTTATCACTAAATATGGTAGTTGGTAAGCCATGTTAGAGGCCTAATGGGCGGCTTGGTAAATTCCAACAGCAGAACGCCATACACCTGCCTCCGCCATTCCGCACTGGTACCGCGTGGTGGAGTATGACCCAATCCCCTCGCACCTTGGTATGTGAGAGGAGGCTCGTGCTCAGTAGTGGGACGTTAATGGGCTGAGATGATGATGCTGTTGTTACTTACGCATGAAATTAATATCCTACCTCAATACAAAATTGGCTATCTGCGATAGACAAATCAATCCTTTTGTTTTCAATTAAAGTGTTACAATAACCAATTTTTTGATTGAAACTTCAAGTTCAACTGTTTTAAGCTCAATTTTATTTCAATAAATAAATAAATATTTTCTGACAATTACACCAATTATTTAGTTCCAAGATAAGTATCATTAAGAACTTGTGTTATGGATACTAAACAACGGATAAACATACTTACATACTTTTTTTTTTTGTAAATACATACTTAATATACATAGGAAAACACCCAGACCAGAACAAATATTCATGTTCATGCACACAAGATTTGTCATGTGTGGTAATCGAACCCACGACCTCTGGAGTGAAGTGTCGGTATATTGACCTCCACGCCATATCGGTCGTTCAATAGTGTATATCTTTGGCCAAAACTTTCGGTTAAAAATTACGAGGATGCATTCTACGAATCCTGCGTGACTATAGGTAAACACAGTCCACTCTCAAGGTAGCACCTATTCATAATGTTTAT
This sequence comes from Musotima nitidalis, assembly GCA_949126915.1. Lineage (NCBI taxonomy): Eukaryota > Metazoa > Arthropoda > Insecta > Lepidoptera > Crambidae > Musotima > Musotima nitidalis. The sequence goes on from OX421434.1 coordinate 14,724,342, forward strand.
TTTCTATTAAATAAAGGCTTCGTGCGTTTAGCACATTTAGCCAGAGTCAATTAAGAGATATATTAATAACATATAAATCATAGTAAAGAAAAATTTGTAGTGATAAAGATAAATGGTAAATGAGATTCCCTCCCCCTTTGAGTCCTCAGTAAAGATGTGGGACTATATTGAAATCTCATCTCTTCTTGAAAGAATTTTTTTAGTGATGTACTGTTTTGATTCATTTATTAACACTTACGTACGTTCACAAACACTTAACGGATAATAATCCACCGTAAATTACACATAAACGTTCGAAATGTCACAAATTTCAGAAAATAAAACAAAACTGCAGACATGACACTTCACTTTCCCGCCAAGAAGTCATTTATAACGTTATTGTCAGAATTTATATTAATTTTTAATAAAAAAAAATAATTTAAATATTCAAAATGTTTATACGTCAGTTATGTAAATGGTATAACATTCAAACAATCATTAATTAAAAAAGAGTATCAACCAATTAAAAATAACCCTTTTCGGCGAAGCGCTGAACTTGATAGGGCATCATGAACATTTTTGAAACACCTTTAATTAAGGCTTCGGGGTGCCTCCACAATTAAAGGACCGCTTAAGGTGGTAATTTGGATAAATAAAGTCATTAAAGACCGGGGCGAGGGTGGAATGTCGATAAAATGAGGTACAGGAATACCTATTATGACGGAATCGTGATGAAAATATATATTCAAGTTTGGCTCAATAAAGCTCTTATGGCTTACAACTTAAAAACTAACGCGACCATTCATGCATCTTCGCATGCATGAGTTTGACATTGAAGAATTTGATACGAAATATATCATATTTTTTTCTCTAGCCAGCAGTGGCCTGCATTATACACTCCAATAAGCACAGCATACCTCAAGGTAAGCCTAATAAAATTCCGTTACTTAAGGTGTCTTGCACGATTGTATAGTAATTTAATAATTTTAATTAAGACTGCTTATATACGATTTCTTGGAAATTGTTTTGATGGCTGCATAGCTTAACTGATACCATATAGTATACCACTTTACAGTAACAAAATTGTGGTTTGCAGCACATTTAAAATAATTCAGTCTTCTAATATTAATGTTATTTTTACTTAAATCCTTTTATCCAGCTTGAGTATATCACGCTTACTTATATGTTTCCGCGGTGGTAGCGTCATGCGTCGGATCGTTGCGCTCCCTAAAATATGGTTGAGCGTAACGCGTTTGCTCATGTCTACTATGTTTATCCGTAATTATGTTAATATTGGTAAAAAAAGAGTTCTGTCTCCCTTTTTTTTTTTTCAAATCTTGTGACTGCAGAACACAATTGTTTTAATATTATGTATTTTAATTGTAACTGGCGGGAGAAAAAACCAACCTTGACGATTTTCTTGCCCGTTCTTTTACGATCAAGCTCCCGCCCGCAGTGAATGGGCGCGTTAGTTTATAAGTATGACATTCATAAGAGCTCTATTGAGCCAAACTTGAATAAATGAATTTTTAATTTAATTTAATTTAATTGTCACTAATCCTGTGTAACATCGTTCTGACCCTCTCAAATTCAAACAAATGACTGAAATGCAATGACATTTTAAATACAATTAACCTTAAACCAGCCGGCCGTACACTAGCTTGACCATTAAGTCTAGCGATCTTGCGCTATACACTGAATATTATGCTCATAATTTTGAGGCACGGCTCTGCCGGAAAACAATGCCAGCAAATACTCCCAGCAAACAGAAAAAACTCATAAGTCCTCGTTTTTTATTTGTATTTTTGTGAATTATTTTATACTGCTGCCGTGCTTCGTCCTTGCTTTAGAAGGGACATTGAGCTCTTAATACGGATGATCACTAATGGTAGTCGTCTAGCTGGATTATAGACCAAACTCCCCTCCGACTAGTCTTCTGGTCGTGGTTGGGGAGTGAGTACCTCCTAGTTGGGCAGAGAAGCCCCTAGGAAAAGGGTAACCCCCTTTTTTTTGTTTTACGTCGGTAACAAAATGCGTTTACGCACTACCTTCCGGCCAAAGGGGGACCGAAAGGGGGTGTGGGACTTACCACCGGCAGACGCGACTACCAGCAGTAATACCCCGTAAAAATCTTCCGACGACGCCAGCCGCTTGTTGAGAAAAAGGCGGGGGCCAGTACCTGGGTTGCAGCTCTGACACCCCGCCTGCGGCCATAAATACCAATTACCATAATTATAAATACCATTAAAATCTGTAATCGACTTGTCAAAAAATCATCATCATCATCATCATTTCAGCCCATTAATGTCCCACTACTGAGCACGAGCCTCCTCTCACATATCAAGGTGTGAGGGTATTGGGTCATACTCCACCACGCTGACCCAGTGCGGATTGGCGGAGGCAGGTGTATGGCGTCCTGCTGTTAGAACTTATCAAGCCGCCCATTAGGCCTCTAACATGGCTTAACGACTATCACATTTTAGTAATAACCGGGACCAACGGCTTAACGTGCCTTCCGAAGCACAACAAAATGTCAAAACATAAAATTTCTAAATAAAATTCATTATCACAAAAAAAATTCACTGAGCAACTTGGCAACATTAATCTTGGGAGTTGACTTTCATTCTTTGGATGGTGCCAACGATAAATTATGGTGCGGTTGGCAGCTCCGGCGCTGTTGGCTTTTTTACAAGTTGCCCAGCTTTCAATAAGCCGACTTGTTGTACAAGTGGGTCTGTATTACATCCGCCTTTGGTGCTGGGACACAACTAAAAGGTATTTTTTATCGATAGTGCTGTAATGCGATTTTTGGATTGCGGGATTTGGTGGTGGAACACGTTAACCGAAGTGAAACTTGCACGAGGACTATCTTGACGAGTCTCTTGCTTTATTCTTGTCCACTCAAGCAAACCTACTTTCAAAGAGTTGCTTAAAAAATACTTTCTTGAGGAGTGTATTATTTTTGAGTACAGGTATATGTAGTCTATTAATAACACATATTTAATTTTATTTAAGTTTATATGTTTTCTTGTTCGTAATGCTAACCTAAAGGTAAACTGGTAGAGAAAGCCTTGAAGCATTAAGTTTACCTTTTGTAATTTTTTTTTAATTTGTGCGATAATATTTAAAGAAATAAATTGTGTTCTATTGTTGTTAACATTGTGACTGAAAACCGCTTTAAGCAAATAGTTATTTAAAATTAAATAGTTCATAACATTGCATTTTATCATCATTATTTTAAACTTTTGCATGCCACTGTGATGGCGAAACATGCGCTTCTTGTAAATCAAATGTATCATCTATGTATACCATTCAAACTTAATTAATAAAGCATTTTTAAAAGAGATTTCTGTAAGTATATCGATTTGTTCAAGTTAAAAGACCTCATATTCTTAGAATAGAATAAAATTTATTGATTTGTTAAACATAGGTATTTTACATTAAGGTGTTGCATACTAAATATGTGCGCTATGTTTTGTCGTTGAGACATACAAACATTAGCAAAGAATATTAGACTAATTATAATTAAAATTACAGTAATGTCTTATCACCTAGGAACTCATCTACTTGGTAATAACAATTCAAAATTTTGATTAAGTCGAAATTCAAACCTTGGCTGTCTTAACTTACTGGATGCGATAGATTTGTTTGACCCCACGGGCTTAGAGTCAATATAATATATCGACTTTTTCTTTACTTTCATTTCGTGAATTTCGTAGCTCGGCTCCAAGGAATTAATTGATGGACTAAATTGATGATTAAATGTTTGTGCTGCGCTTAATATCAATCGCTGCCGTCTACGGAAGCCGTTGGTCCCTAAGCCCAGTTAGAGGCGCTGGCGGCTTGAAAGGCAGTAGGACGTCTTCTGGGTGTATTTGCTATCAGTCTTAGGACTATGATCATTTTTTTCCTGTGAAGCTGTCATGCGGAGTGGCTTTCCATTGCTACTGTCGGTCTTCTAGCTCCAGGATATGGTGAGGTTTCCGCCGTCTCACATACTGGTCCATGGTGAGTTGGCGAGCAAGTTCGTTAGGATGATGGGCTAACCGTTCTTTGTATTTAGCTGCCAAAACTTCGAATCTCCTCTTTAATTTTGTTGATGCTGATGACATTAGCAAAAAATAAAAGTTTATCGATATCGATAAATATTTATTCAGTGGTCCCTAAAATTGTTGCAAGTTCCCTATGTGGTTATAATAATGATATCAGTCATTTACGTGATGCGCATTTCTGAGAAGTTCTAACAGGAAAACTTTTACATTACATTGTTTGAAATAAGGGTCTCAGTTTATTCATCCGTAGTATCACAGTGCAAACACAATGCCATTAAAATACCAAGCAGGTCCTAATGCCAACTTACAAAAAAGATCACAGAAGGTTATCGGTTTCTTTAAATAAGAGAATATTTATTATAAGCACACTTATAATTTAGTTGAGTATCAGTAAGACCTGGGGTTATTGATACTGAATAACGGATAAACGTTTTTTTTGTAAACACATATATAAAATAAATATTCATGATCATGCACACAAAGTCCTAAGCTGTGTGGGAATCGAGCCCACACGGTCATGAGCGGAGTGCAGGTGTACTGACCTTCACGCCATGTCGATCGCCAAACTTTACTTCTTTATTTTAATAGTAACAAACCAGAGCAATTGACCCAATTTAACTAATAGTACATAGATTGAGTGTGCAAGAATGATTTTACCGAGAAATAGATAGATGAGTCGATTACGAATACCGGAGGTACATTGACGGAAAAGACTGTTACTGTGCGTAACCTGAGAGCAAAATCCTTCTGGGACTAAGATTGTGTTCATTTAAAAACAGACTTTACATTTGCTAGGCATTCTTAGATTTTAATCGTTGATATGTTTGTTTATAGACAGGATCAAAGTTGCTGTCATTTTACTATTTTTATTGAACAAAGATCTTCTCTCCGCTTCACCATTCTTGAAAGTCACATCTAGTTGATGCCAACTCGTTGTCGTCGTCGTTGTGCAGGCATTTTCCGCAATCGTCCAATGCGTCCATTTTGAGAACAATAAACACTAATTATTTAGAGTCAATATAATAAGCCTCCATAAATCATCCAACAAATTACTTTCTTAATGTTGGGTCGACACTCTAGCAATTTTCTTGGTCTCTGACAATGTGTCTTCTATCCATTTCGGACGATTCAAAAGATGCACTAGATTTATAGACTATTTTATTCACCACAAGAGAACAGTATCCTAAACCTATGGGAGTGTATCAGAAGGTTATTGCGCGGGAATAAAGCTAAACGTGCGTGGCAGTATCTTCTTCTTCCTTTTAAATAATGGCTTTGTGCGTCTAGCACATTTAGCCAGTGTCAAGTAAGTGATATATTAATAACATATAATTCAAAGTAAATGAGAATGAGTGGTGATAAAGATGATAAATGGTAAAGGAGATACCCTCCCTACTTAATATACATAGGGAAACACCCAGACCAGAACAAATATCTGTGTGCATGAACACAAATATTTGTTTTATGTGGAAATCGTACCCACGACCTTGGAGCGGAGGGCGGGTAAACTCGCCACCACGCCATATGGGTCGTCGGCCTATAGACGCTTGAATATCACGCCGACCCTGAAAATACCGTTTCACGCCCTTTTTGAAGAAGTGATCTTTTCCTCTCTTTACTGAAATTAGGCGTATTGTGTATGAATGTATATTTAACTATGGCGGCACGCTAGTTTGGGCATATCCACTCCCATAATTAGTTCAACTCAATCGGACCCTCGTCAAAAGCCTCTGGTACAATCATTATGATGTCTAATCTGATAATAGAGATTGCGTTTCCCAGTTGTGCGTACCACTTAATTGAGTGTCATACGATATGTGGCCGGAGGGTACAACAATCTAACTTATAATTTATGACAATCTTCTTTACTTTGGTGTACATTGCTGGCTTTGTTCATAACAGTGTAATGTGCTTTTGCAGAAACGCTTCGATGGATTATGTCCAAATGTTTATCCTAGGGCGATTTTTGTACGTTTTGATTTATATAATAAAGAGGCAGAGCCTTTGCCTTTTCGTGTAAGTATTTAATATTAATGAGGAGGTTAGGACTCAACATTTCTTTTACTTAATTAAGTGACTTAGAAATAAGATACTAATTCATTTCAGATTCAGAATGAGATATGGAATACATACTTAAATAATATCTTATTTTCTCGAGTTACAAGACGTCGGAGACGTTCCATAAGCACTTAGCATCAAGAGAATAACTAGAACAAAGGTCACACAGTAAAACCTTTTTTTTTTTGGATGGAAAATCATCGAATGACCGTCTTCCGCTGTGGGTAAAGCGGAAAGGTGTGTCAGACTTTTACTGACTAAAAACATTAATGTTCCTTCTTGAGCCTGTAACACCAAGGCCGCGGTAACCCTTTCGAACAGTCCCGCAACCCCGGCAAGCTTAGCCCCCTACCCAGGGGCCCCTCAGTGTGCTGACATCTCTATTTGTGCGCATGGAACACAAAAGCGCCGTCGACGCGGCCTGTCGAACGGCAAGTTACCCATTACCCACCGCCCACAAGCTAGCGCCTACGGTGGCCGAGAGTCGCCTCGCGGCTCCCGACGTCTTGGAAGTCCACCGCGGCGGCTGAATTCGTGACGAGAGGCACTCTGCCTCTCTCGCTCCGCCGCCTCCTTTGCTAGCATGACTGCTTCGCAAAAGGAGGCGACAGCATCCCATTCTCTCTCGCTCCGGTCCACGGTCTCCACCAAGGCCAATAAAACCTAGGCTCCTACATGAAAAATGGCTTAACCGCCAATGATATTTTACTTTAAGATATATCTATACTTCACCTCTCGAGGTCTCTTACGACATACTTGCTACATTTTTGTTTCATATTTATCTCTAATTTATCCACGGTAACAACAATAAATGACATAACATGACTTGGGGATGTATAGGGATCCTACCAAGACCTGAGGAGCCCAAGACAACCTCACCTGCAAGTGGTGCACCTGCCGATCAACGGACGAGGCTCTGGCGAACATAACAGTGCCCGGTAAGCTGCAATAGGTTCGCCACCTATTACGTAGGACTAACTATATAGTTAGCGAAGTGTGGGCGTATAATATGCCTCTGCCTACACCTTCGGGGAAACAGACGTAAATGTGTATGACTTGGGACAGATGAAACGTTTTGAACAGGATAGCGCTCAATCGAGTTACGACGATTGTCTTAATTTAGCTCGCTAATATCCAGGGGATGTCGCTTGACCGCAATCGCTGTTCTGTAGAAAAATGTTGATAACTGCATGTATAAATCAGACTTCTACACAACCTCTATTGGCTGAGATTATCGTATTATGAGCAAGGGAATGTCATGACTGGAGCCTGTGACTAGGTCATTCAAAGCCTTCCCTTATGACTCGGTCAATCTACAGTACATCTACCTCTTTTAATTATAATATAATTGTCAAAATATAATAATATAATATTCTCTTACAATCACACCAATTCTTCAGTTCCAAGATAAGTATCACTAAGAACTTGTGTTATGGATACTAAAGAACGGATAAACATACTTAAATACTTTTTTTTTGTAAATATATACTTAATATAGGTACATAGGAAAACACCCAGACCAGAACAAATATTCATGTTCATGCACATAAAGATTTGTCCTGTGTGGGAATCGAACCCACGACCTCTGGAGTGAAGTGCAGGTATACTGACCTCCACACCATATCGGTCGTCAAAATCACTTATTCAAGTTTGGCTCAAAAGAGCTCTTATGAAGGTAACTTAAACTAGCGCGCCCATTCACTGCGGACGAGAGCTTGGTCGTAAAAGAACGGGCAAGAAAATCGTCAAGTAGTTTTTTCTCCCGCCAGTTACAAGAAAATGTACTTAATAGTAAAATAATTTAACAAGTCTACAAAAACCTATGTTTTGCAGTCACAAGATTTAAAATAAAAGAAGAAAATAACTCTTTTTTAAGTTATACGAGCATGATTACGAACAAACATAGTATTGTGTAACGGCAACCATCAGGAAACTAATTGTTTGAATAGAATTAAGATTCAGTAATATGAAACTGACTATGGGCCTCAATGGAAAGCTCAAAATCGCTGAGCGTGCAATGGAGAGAGCTATGCTTGGAGTGTCCCTACATGAAAATCAGAAATGAGGAAATCCGTAGGAGAACTGGAATAACCGACATAGCGAAGCGCGTTTGCAAGCTGAAGTAGTGGGCGGGGCACATAGCTCGAAGAACCGACGACCGATGGGGTGTTAAGGTTCTTGAGTGGCGACCACGAATCAGCAAACGTAGTAGCGGGCGGCCCCCAACGCGATGGACTGATGATCTGGTCAGGGCGGCGAGGAGCCGATGGATGCAGGCGGCACAGGATCGATCAACGTGGAAAGCAATTGGAGAGGCTCATGTTCAGCAGTGGACTTCAAATGGCTGAAATGATGATGATGATGAATATTTCGACGGGTCCTACGTATACTGTTAACAATAATAAAATTAATTTATTACTGTATAATAAATAACCTCATTCCTCTTTAAATGATGCGACACAGACAATAACACACTTCTGTGTATACGAGCCCACACGTCCGCTGATTGTCAACACAGATATCGCGATTCTGTTAGTTCTCACACTAAATTAGGTCACTAGGATTTGACATTTATAATACTTTTTCGTGTGCTTACGCAATTCAATTATTTTTTTGCGATATTTTACTTTTTCTAGCATTATTTATATTAATAAAAGACTATCGTACTATTTAACAACCAATAATAAGTACTCTGTTCCTGAGTAGTTTTTGGTAATATATTATTATACTAATTTTGGTTTTTTTTTGTTAATCATTTAATGGAAATCTTTTTAAAGACACTTCCTTACAGTTCGACATGTGTTTAGGATAGCGGCTTTCTGCATAGTCATGTAAGTGTTTTGTGGTAGAATTAATATTTTTAATCATTGTAGGAGATATTTAGGTATAACTCCGGTACTGGAGAGCACCAGTGGCACGATGTAAACTTAATTTAATTTTCAAATTTTATTCCGTGCATTTGTGAATTTTTTCAGTGATAGTTTTCTTTAAATGATGGGTGTTTGGAACGGCTAAATCAATAATGTATGCCATTATTATTGTGCTTTAGTACCTACCGTTTGTACGCAGCATGCTCACATTTATAAAGATACGAGCCAACACGTCACACGTTGACGACCGATATGGCGTGAAAGTCAGTATACCAGCCCTCCGCTTCTGAGGTCGTGCATACCGCTACACCCAGGGAGGATTTATTATGATCGATAATAAATTTTATTAAGATAAAATTTATATTATTGTTGAGGCGCTCCCTATGCGAAATAATCATGATAACTCTCATGAAAACCTATAGCAAACCCGGGACTATAGCGTATTTTGAATTTAAAAGTGTGTGAAAATTTTTAGCCATCTCTATTAAACAAATTTTTGTCAGTTGACAAAAATACTCTTATCAGGTATTCAGGGCACGGACTGGAGGTGCAGTGAGGAGTAAATGCGTCCTGCTGTGCGGTGCAAATCGGGGCACTGCAAATTACACCGCTGAAACCACTAACCACATTTCCTACTCTCAGAGCTGCACATTTACTAAGATGCGCAACGAACAATTATTTGATAGGTAGTATTCAATAGAATCCAACAATTATATAAAAACAATTCTTTGAATGGTTTAAGTGCGATCGTATAATATGCCTTAGCCTACTCCTTCGGGGAAACAGGCGTCAATGAATGTATAATGTATAACGACCGATATGGCGTGGAGGTCAGTATACCTGCACTTCACTCGAGAGGTCGTGGGTTCGATTCCCACACAGGACAAATCTTTGTGTGCATGAACATGAATATTTGTTTTGGTCTGTGTGCTCCTATTCAAATTCAAATTCATATTCATTTATTCAAGTTTGGCTCAAAAGAGCTCTTATGAACGTCAAAACTTAAAAACTAGCGCGCCCATTCACTGCGGGCGGGAGCTTGATCGTAAAAGAACGGGCAAGAAAATCGTCAAGGTTAGTTTTTTCTCCCGCCAGTTACCTATGTATCTTAAGTATGAATTTACAAAAAAAAAAAAAAAGTATTTATGTATGTTTATCCGTTATTTAGTATCCATAACACAAGTTCTTAATGATACTTATCTTGGAACTAAATAATTGGTGTGATTGCTGATTGTAAGATTGTGATTGTAAGAGAATATTTATTTATTTATGTGTGTGTATGTACAATTATTTTGACAGTTGTAACAGACCACAATGTTGTTAAGATCTTAAAATAATACTTGCTTCAGTTACAATTGTTATTTATTAATTTATCTATATATAAAAATCATAAATACTGCAGTTAATAGTTATTTGTTCCTCGACTTAAACCACCATTTGTCGAGCGAAACTACTTTTTTCTTTTTGCCCGAAGGCACGAATGACTGAGTGATGTCAAATCGATTCATATTCATCCAAATGAATAACTTTTAACAGTTATCATAATTAAAATATAACTATTCCTTTTGTACATTTTACCTTCGAAGTGCAATAAAAAAATAAAGTTCCATAACGTTAAAGTAATCAGGTGAATTTACATTTATTTTATACCATATTAGACGCCCACACTTCGCCAATTATATAGTTAGTCCAACGTAATAGGGGGCGAGCCTATTGTGGCGACAAGGGAATATTAGTTATCAACAATGAACTGTGAACAAAAGGTAAGGATAAAATAATTAAAAAATATATGAGGAAAAACACAATATAAAAATTTACAAGAATCATGTTGAAAAAAATCATATAACACAAACACAAAACCAACAAGATGGACTTTTTGGCGGGAAAGTGAAGCGTCATATCCGCAGTTTTGTTTTATTTTCTAAAATTTGTGATATTTCGAACATTAATGTGTAATAACGGTGGATTATTAACCGTTAAGTGTTTGTGAACATACATGAGTGTTGGTAAATCAAACAAAACAGTGCAACATCAGTTTTAAAATTTTCTCTCAAGGAGTCCATGTGAGATCTCAGTATAGTCCCACATCTTTACTGAGGACTCAAGGGGTTTAGGGGAGAGTATTTCATCTTTGATTTATCATCTTTATCACCACTCGTTCTCATTTACTATAAATTATATATAATTAATATATCACTTACTTGACACTGGCTAAATGTGCTAGCCGCACGAAGCCATTATTTAAAAGAAAGAAGAAGAACCAACAAGATATAGTTGACGTTCACAAATAAGTTTCAATGTCAAGTAATTTTATAATGTCATTAATAACGTAGCGGTCATGCGATATCGCAAATGTTTATTCAGAAAAAAACGCCGAGATAGATACAAGAATTCAAAATATCTGAGTCAAAAAGTCATTAATTTTATAATACAGCTTATAAATTAAACGTTTAAATAATATTGTTATAAATTAATTATGTGGCCTTTTTAATGTCTTTTGGTAATTTATTGATGTTTTTTACACACATGTAATATACATTTTTGGAGTACAAAGATAATTTATGATTTGGAAACACAATGTTGTTCCATTTCTGCCTCGATAATCAGAATTATTATTCTTATTAGTACAAAATAAATTTATAGAAATCTCCTAACGAATATTGAAATTTTAAAAATGTATAGACAAGGCAGAGGAAGAATATTTACGCTTTTAAACAGTGGCTCATGTAAAACAGTTCTTCAATTATTTTTTTTAAATTACATTTAGTATTTTGATAGGCTATGAGTTTGTGTAAATGAAACAAAATAGTGCAATTTTTTTTTCCAATTTTTTCAAGAAGTCCATTTGAGATCTAAGTATAGTCCCACATCTTTACTGAGGACTCAAGAGGTTTAGGGGGAGGGCATCTTATTTACCATTTATCATCTTTATCACCACTCATTCTCATTTACTATGATTTATATGTTATTAATATATCTCTTACTTGACGTGCAAAACGCACGAAGCCATTATTAAAATGAACGAAATCAACAGTCAAAACCAAGTCACAAAAAACATTTATTAATAACAACTTAAACACATACAAAACTAGAGACACTTTGATATAATTTCTTTTCCTGAAGATTACACAAATTATTTAGTTCCAAGATAAGTATCATGAAGAACTTGTGATAAGGATACTGCAGACTGCACCTTGTCGTGGTGGGGGCGCTGAGTACCTCCCGGTAGGGCGCAGAGGGCGCTAGGGAAAAGTACCGGGGGGGAAACTAAGAGGGACCTGTGGAGGGCGCAGCGGGCGGGCCAGGAGGGACCGTTCAGCAGCGCCAGGAGGGTCTTAGGCATTAAACATGGACCCACCGAGAAGTCGTCCACAAACGCTATGGTCGCACAAGGTGATAGGAGGGGCGCGTCCACTGCGTCTCTTTGAGGAGGTCCTCCCGGTTATGGTCCGGGGGACGTTGGCCGCGGGCGGAGTGTCAGAGCTGCAACCCTTTTCTTTTTTTTTTTTTTGTTTTACGTCGGTAACAAAATGCATTTACGCACTGCCTTCCGGCCAAAGGGGGACCGAAAGGGGGTGTGGGACTCACCACCGGCAGACACGACCGCCCGGCAGCAATACCCACTAAAAATCTTCCGACGACGCCCGCCGCTTGTTGAGAAAGAGGCGGGGGCCAGTACCTGGGTTGCAGCTTCTGACACCCCGCCTGCGGCCAACGTCCCCCGGACCAAAACCGAGAGGACCTCCTCAGAGAGGCGCAGTGGACGCGCCCCTCCTACCTCCCCCTGCGACCATAGCGTTTGTGGCCGACTTCCCGGAGGGTCCATGGTTAGACAGCAGGGGCCCCCTGCCCCCGCTGCCTAGACCCTCCTGGCGCTGCTGAGCGGGCCCACCTGGCCTACCCGCAGCGCCCTCCATAGGTCCCTCTCAGTTTCCCCCCCGGTAGTCAGTACTAAGGGCACCCAGAGTCGTCGGTCTCTGGGTGTTACCTTTTCCCTAGCGCCTCCTGCGCCCTACCGGGAGGTATTCAGCCCCCCCACCACGACAAGGTGGAGACCAGTCGGGGGGGAGAGCTGCAACCCTGGTCCAACAAACGGCGCGCGTCGTTGGAAGATTTTTAGTGGGTATTACTGCTGGCGGTCGTGTCTGCCTGAGGTGAGTCCTACACACCTCTCTCGGTCCCCCTTTGGCCGGGAGACAGTCCGTATATGCATTTTGTTACCTACGTAAATAACAAAAAAAAAAATGTTGCAGCTGAGGTTGGCTTGGGCTCCTTAGGTCTTTATAGGATAACATATAATAACAGGACAGGATAGGATAACAATATAGGATAACGTATAATATAATAACAGGATAACAGACAACCCTATGCATAACATTTTATATCATTTTATCCAATTAACGCAATCCTCAGTAACCTGAAAATTTAAGATTCCAAGAACTCTTTTTTTTTTTTTTTTGTTTTACGTCGGTAACAAAATGCATTTACGCACTGCCTTCCGGCCAAAGGGGGACAGAAAGGGGGTGTGGGTGACAAGGTGGAGACCAGTCGGGGGGGAAGATTCCAAGAACTCTCTCCTAACTCATTCTAAGCATAAAGATTCGCTCATGCGACAACGTTCTCCTTGTCACTCCACAACACAGTTCAGGTTTTATGTTTAACACATTCTGCATAGAAGCTATTCCACTTTAGAACTCTCTTCCTTAATATAAGGTAGACAGAAGCAAATAAACTTTTAAAGGGTTACAAAAAAAAACTTTCTTTGTCTTCAGCTGATTGAGTTTGTATATATTTTACTTACTATTATTTTTATATATTATGTCATCATCAGACTACATTTGTCCACTGCTTAACATATACCTTTCCTTTGGCGTGCCACTGGGCTCCATCTTCAGCCCTTTTTCTCCGTTTGGCATATGTCATCGCTTCAGTCCAGTCTAGAGCAGTCGTACCGTTAGTGTCCACATCTTAGCGTCGTAAGTAGTGCCCCTGCCGATCAATGGACGAGGCTCTGGCAAAGATAAAAGTGCCCGGAAAGCGGCAATAGGCTCGCGGCCAACACACTACTCCAACCTCCGCCTCCATTATAGATGGCGATAAACGCGATCTACGTAGGGAGATTGCCGCTGGGAATTCCGGGATGGATCCCGTCCAGGCCTTGCTACAAGGCTTGGGACATCTCCTAGCAGCGCATCATCACTAGAGCACGGCCGCGCCGCCGGAGCCTTGCTGCAGCCAGCCCGACCGTCGCCACTGTGTGACCCACCACCACCACTGACAGACGGCGCCACCGCGCCGCCGGCCGTTCCCCGGCCTCACCAATCCAGGAAGAAGAGGAGGCGCTGCCGCGTGAGGTACTCTCACCGTCATCCCCTCCCACCCACCCGATCCCCCTGCCCCTAGCCCACCTGGCACAATAACTCTCATCCTTAACTTGCCTAAGTCACCGCCTGCTCGCTGACGGCTTGCTGGACCTCCCTTCGGGGTCTCACCCGGTGTGTCCGTCGATACCGACGGCCGCTTACGCGGCGACCAGCGCCTGAGGGTTGATGCCCTGTGTGAAGATAACCGGGGAATGGCTCTAAGCCCGAAAACCTGACGTCTGGCAGAAGATCCCGCAAGAATAAACCTGTCGTGTACTACTAAAATGTTATATTGTGCATCATTACACACTCGATTGTGACTTTTGCCATGGGTTAAACAATTACTTTGTATCAGCGCAACTATATATGTGCAATAAAGTTTAAATCCACAATACGCATACATGTTGAGCCAAAGCAGGTTATCAATAAACAAAGGGTCACTGACAACGATAATATATCTTTGTATTGCACATAAAAGATTTTTAGCAATCTGGTAGGTTATAGAGGTGAAAGCGATATCAACACGACGCAGAATATTCTTAAAAAAACGATAAGGTAAACGAGTTTATTAAAATAATAAGTAATTTTTCCTGCTTGTAAGTATATAATCACTTGATAAAATAGACTTGGGTCAGTGCAAAACTACCCTGTTCAGGTACTGTGACACGGGGCATATAAGTTGTCTTTTGAAGATTCGCATTAGTGACTAGCGACGTAGATCGCGCACTCTCAGCTGCGGTGTCATAGTGCATCACGACTCGCACTTGGCACTATGTTGCTCCCTCTACTTACTTTGACTGCTTTAGTCTCTTCAGCAAAATGCTTCGATATTTTGGAATATACAGCAATGACTGGCTCAGTGGAAAAGTGCTACAGCAAGTGCGAATATCATGATAAAGGATACTATTTCTGCTACGTGGACGAGAAACAGAACTGGGACTACTGCAGCCCGAAGCAATACGACCGACCTGTGCTAAAGAAACCGTTCACACTGAAATACGGTCCATGTAAAGATGATTGCACTACGAGTGCTTCTTTCCAAGGATACAAATGTCACACCTATTTTTTTGATGGATTATATCCCTGCGATCCTAAAATTTATGAATACGTAAAGTCGTACACCTATACGGGAGAAGAATGTGCAGGATTATGTGACAAGCATGAAGGCTATACGCATTATTGGTGCTACAATAGCAAGAGAGAACATAAATATTGTTCGCCGTACCGCTTAAGTGACCTGGACGACATTATCTCCAATGAAATGAAGAAGATTTCACATTGCTCTCAATATACTTGTGGAAGTGCCAGGAGCAAAAGACAGGTTCCATATTGCTTGGCAGATAGCCGGACTCCAGGGTCCGTAATGTTGTACGCCGCGGGCCTCATTGCTCTTGGGAATGTGGGCAGGTTAATAACATCTCAATCATCTACTAATCCTATCTACAGGTACGCGTATCTAAATCCCAGTCAGCCCAACGGGCCAGCTATTCCGCTGATGATTTCAGCGCGAATAACTAGTAATTCCTTACCTCCGCCTGGATCAAGACAGTCATCCAGCATACCTAGTAATGTAATAACAAATGTGAACAGGATGAACAGACATACGAACCGCCCGGATGGGAACAATGATGATAACGGTCACTTGATAGCATACGAGAACGGGGGGCCCAATGTGGTGTACAACTTTATTCCACAACCGAGATCGTTGAACCGAGGTATAGCTACCGGAGTCCCCGAGGTGCGCCAGTCGGAGTGGAGACGCGCGGAGGACAGCATCAACGAGTGGGTGAGAAACGGGGAGGGCCACGTGGAGCAGACCGTGGTTGTGATGTACGACAACTACCAGACTAACCCACGGCCCGTGGGCATCGCGCAGCACGTCACCTTCTTCCGTAACAACGGCACGGTGCGTTATGAATGTGACGACTTCTACTCAAACGACCCATCAGACCCCCCAATAATCCACGATGAGCTTAAGAAGAGATCTTTAAACTAATTCTATATTTTCATTTTATTTTGATATATACATTATATACAAGAGATAGAAAGATACCACATATGTCACCAATGGTTTGGATGGAACCCCTGGTAGCAAACTATTATGGAAATCTCAAATCTCACAAATCATTAGGTGTTACAAAGTTTTAATGATCCTGTACATTCTACCTTAATTGGCGTGAAAATTTCAACATAAATTACATACACAATAAATAAATAAATATTTTCTGACAATTACACCAATTATTTAGTTCCAAGATAAGTATCATTAAGAACTTGTGGTATGGATACTAAACAACGGATAAACATACTTAAATACTTTTTTTTTTTTGTAAATATATACTTAATATACATAGGAAAACACCCAGACCAGAACAAATATTCATGTTCATGCACACAAAGATTTGTCCTGTGTGGGAATCGAACCCACGACCTCTGGAGTGAAGTGTAGGTATACTGACCTCCACGCCATATCGGTCGTCAAACTATAACTTATCATCTAAGAATTCTTGTAATTAATAATAACGCTTTTGCAAAAGTAATTCTGAAACAAGATTTTAATGAAGTATAATAATCATTGTTTTAATGAATATTTTTTAATATTTTAATAATCTTAATATTAGAATAATCTTTGTTTTAATGAAGATATGTATGCACTTTTCTTAATTTGTGTGGCATCAACAACTATTTTATTCTCAATGATTGTTTGTTTTCCGTATAGTCATTTGTAAGTATTGCCAATAAACTTGTATTTGTTGAAGTAAGAAATGGTTTATTTTTTGCCTTCTATTTATATTTAGCTTAGTGTACTCTTATTAAATTAGCTTCTTCTAATGTGCTCTGTAAGCCGTCAAATATTGCACCTTTGACCTTTTGACAACCGATATGGCGTGGAGGTCAGTATACCTGCACTTCACTCCAGAGGTCCTGGGTTCGATTCCCACACAGGACAAGTCTTTGTGCATGAATCTGAATATTTGTTCTGGCCTGGGCGTTTCCTATGTATATTAAGTATATATTTAAAAAATATATATATTAAAGTATGTTTATCCGTTCTTTAGTATCCATAACACAAGATTTTAATGATACTTATCTTGTAACTGAATAATTGGTGTGATTGTAAGAGAATATTTATTAGGCAAGTGATGGATTAAAAATATCTTTGTAACAATTCCCGCGCTACTATAATTTCCCGAAAAATCGAGAAACTATTCAACACGACACGTGTCCCGCCCTTACACAGGGCATCTTCAGGTAAGATAGGAGCCTCAGAACAACGATGTCTTCACTACCAACGGTGAAACGATGGAACGACGTCTCTCGTTCCATCACTTGCTTACAATAGATTTCCGCAAAGTAACGCCTGAATCAATAAATTATTGAATATTTATTAATTATTTTAGCTTTCACTTTTTAAAATTTTTTTTTCGTGGCACAAGCTCTAAAACTACACTCCGATACTTTAAGCACGAAGTGGAGAGATGTGGCTGAAGCCTCCGAACGTCATGTCAAATCATTTATTGTGTAGTACGAAATCACAAAATACATTTATCTGCCTAAAAACTTATGCAAATACAAGCACCAGTGACACACCCACGTTTCTTTTCAATATGTATTTTTTTATCTGACAATTACACATATTGTTTAGTCCCAAGATAAGTGTCATTAAGAACTTGTGATAAGGATATTAAATAACGAGTAAACATATATGAATATAAAATCCGCTTCTATCTTTCTATCTTGACATAACAACTTGATCATCATCACTGAATAGTATAAAACGAAGTCGCTTTCTCTGGCCCTTTGTCCCTTTACATGCTTAAATCTTTGAAACTACGCAACGGATTTTGATGCGGTTTTATAGATTTTAATAGATAGAGTGATTCAAGAGAAAGGTTTATATGTATAATACATGCATAATATAGTAGTGGAACACTGTCAATTTTTGAGATTTCTAATGTGATGTCGTAAATCAACTCACTTTTTTGCGCTTATATTGCAAACGCTGGCCAAACCCTACGAGATTAGTCAAAATAATGTGTTACAATATTGTATAACTTACTAAATTCTTTAAAAAAGTCCGCGATGGTATATGTCTATCTCTCAAGAATACCTCACAATAACCAATTTTATCTTTTACTTTTTACTAAAAATAATGGCTTATTAACGAAGCCATGTTAAGTAGTATAATATTTATTCTTATCTAAATAAACATGTTAGTAAGCTTGGACATTAGACATAAATTAAATTTGTCTTTTACATCATGTAATTTCGATCAGTACTTTACAAGAAATCAAACGAATAAACTTACGCTAAATCGAAAAATTATGGTTGCGGCGGTGGTAGGTACTCGCGGCCTATATAGAGACATTCTGTAATTATGTAATATACGTAACTAGTCATATTAGCATACCACCCGTGCGAAGCTGGGGCGGGTCGCTAGTTAATTTGATAAACTTATCTCTTATGTAATACATTCTTTAATTTATTCACTTTTTGACACATTGTAGTTTATTGTTTTTTATATTGTGACTTAAAACCGCTTAAAGCAAATATTTATATAAAATTGAATAGTTCAAAACATTGCATTTTATCATCATTATATTAAACTTTTGCGTGCCACTGTGATGGCGAAACATGCGCTTGCATGAACGAAGCATGTATCCCTCTGTGTATACCATGTTCTTGCAAATAAAAAGTAATTATTATTGTTATGTTTGTCTATTTTCCGTTCTCGGGCCAATGGTGACCCGGACTTTTGGTAGGCATGCGTGGGGTCGAAGCCAACACGTAGAGGCCCCTTAGATTATTTTAAATTAATGGTTATGCGACACCAACCGGCGGTTATCTCTATGTGCACTATAGACCTAATATATACCTAAGGACAATCCCCGGTGGGTGCAGTACTATTAGGATAAGATGGAATCTACCATGGCCGGGATATTGGGTTGAAAAGCTGAAGGACTGGGTAAATTGAACTATGGATAGAGGAGACTACCGGACAACTGCCGTGTCGCCATCAGTCTCAAGTGATTGTAAATAGCAGGCGGTGACTAACCAGAGGATTAAATGGGCACTCCAAATTAGCCGTAGTGCAACGGCAGCAGCGCAACATCGATATCCTCGGCTTCAGAGTGTTGAAAGGTGTACACCGTTTTCTACTCACTGCCCTAGAGAACAGTGCGCCAACTCACGTCTTATGCATCTTTCACTTTCACCCTGCGAGCATGTAGCTCTTGCGACTCCACCCTGGACAGACAATGAAGGCAAGCTAGGGGCGAGGTTCCTGATAGCCTCTTGGGGCCCACTCCGGCGAATCGGAGACGAGACCGCAACACGACCCACTGTACCACTCGGATTTACGCCCGTGGTGTCCCCACTCACCAACAGCTCGCCACAAGCTGCCCTGCGGGCTTATTATTATTTTTATTATTAACAACAAACTTCGAATACTTCAATTACCAAGAAAGGGTATTACACTGTTAATGATTATGTAAATTACAGAAACGCTTGGTTGTTTTGATAAATAACAAAAAATGTGTGTATTATTTATTTTAACCCGGTACCCGTCAGAGTAGTACATTAGATCCCTCTATATAAAATTGATGTTTTAAATGGAAAAAGGAAAATATTTTAATTTATTAAAAGTATGTACCGTTATTATTTATGCGTTTCTGCCATTGTATAAGAAGTTCATTGATTCCTTTGCCCAAAAAACTGCGGGAGCGAGAAGAAACAAAATCTTTGGATGCATTTTGAACTGCCTCACCTAAATTGAATTTTATTCCAACTCAGAAATTGTCCCAATTTCGAAAAAAATGGTATTCGGTTGAAAGAACAGCCGGGGGTATGGTCTGTGGGACTCACCACCGGCAGACGCGACTGCCAGCAGTAATACCCACTAAAAATCTTCCGACGACGCCCGCCGCTTGTTAAGAAAGAGGCGGGGGCCAGTACCTGGGTTGCAGCTTCTGACACCCCGCCTGCGGCCAACGTCCCCCGGACCAAAACCGGGAGGACCTCCTCAGAGAGGCGCAGTGGACGCGCCCCTCCTACCTCCTTGTGCGACCATAGCGTGTGTGGCCGACTTCTCGGAGGGTCTGTCGTTAGACAGCAAGGGCCCCCTGCCCCCACTGCCTGCCTAAGACCCTCCTGACGCTGCTTGACGGGCCCTCCTGGCCCGCCCGCTGCGCCCTCCACAGGTCCCTCTTAGTTTCTCCCCCGGTAGTCAGTACTAAGGGCACCCAGAGTCGTCGGTCTCTGGGTGTAACCTTTTCCCTGGCGCCTCCTGGAGGAGCGCCCTACCGGGAGGTACTCAGCCCCCCCACCACGACAAGGTGGAGACCAGGGGGGGGAGACAGCGGTGCCTCAATTATTTAGTTCCGAGATAAGTTCACTTGAATTACCTAATATTGTACATTGTTATTAAGTTAAAATAATTGTATTTTTAATATTTCCTTATTTTATGGGCGTGGGCCCTGACAGTTTCTGTTCAATAATGTGTAGAACGGGGGCGGCTGAAATTCAGCGCTGCTCGGCGTAACATACCTTTTGTTTTCTTTTGTAACTATATTAAGTGTCGTATTCTTTGATTTTCATTTCTTTGTTTAATTTTTTTTTATTTGTTTAGGTTTAAATTTTAATTAAAAAAACAATAAAGGTTTTTTTTGTAAATAAAATAAATTAAATCATTTATTCCGGTTCAATAGAGCTCTAATCAAAGTCAACCTTAAAACCTTATGCGTCCATTCACTGCGGGCGTCAACATTGGTTTATTCTCCCGCCAGTTACAACAAAAAGAATTTTATATTATAACAATTTGATAGGTCTACAAAAACTTGTTTTCTGCAGTCACCAATTTAAAAGAAAAGACGACAATAAATATTATCAGCGAGATGAACATAATTACGAATACACATAGTAGACATGAGCAGACCATTCCCACTGGTGGCACCCGTAGTATAACGTATAAATCAGCCATATTTAGGGAACTTAACAATCGCATGACGGAGCGCAGAAACATTAAGTGAGCATGAATCACTCTAGCTACAGAATAAAAGAATTTTAACAAAAAAATTGATGATGATTGATGGTGTGAAGGTCAGTGTACCTACACTTCACTTCAGAGGTCGTGGGTTCGATTCCCACACAGGACAAATCTTTGTGTGCCTAAACATGAATATTTGTTCTGGTCTGGGTGTTTTCCTATGTATATTAAGTATGTATTTACAAAAAAAAGTATTTAAGTATGTTTACCAGTTGTTTAGTATCCATTACAGAAGTTCTTAATGATATTTATCTTGGAACTAAATAATTGTTGTAATTATCAGAAAATATTTATTTATTTATTTAATAGTACATATCATTATATGTAAGCTGCGAGAGTACCCTGTTTCAAATCAGTTGAGTAGTATTCTGAATAGATCAATATGTCGCAGTGGAGCACGCTCGCCCGCCCTGGTCCCACAAAATTAGGTCTCAAAGAGTTTGTGCGCGCGGCAGTCCCTGATACGATGCGATTTGCTGGGTGATCGTAGATATATGTTATTTAGTATAAGCTTACAGTCAAATTTACTATGAATGATTTTGAATATGCACAGCTGGTCAAAATATTAAGCCAAATAAGACAAGACTGGGCAGTTGTGCAGGTTATTTGTAAACAATGGGTCACTGCCACCGATAATCTATCTTAGTATTGAAAGTAACAGATGTTTAGCAATCGGTAAGGTCATAGAGGTGAAAGCTGATAAAATTTCTCAGAAAAATACGACAAAGTTAAATAATGACATATTTTTCCTGTTTGTAAGAATAAAAATACTTGATAAAATAGATTTGGGTCAGTACAAACCTTTCTTGTTCAGTTATTGTGACACGGGGCATATAAGTTGTCTTTTGAAGATTCGCATTAGTGACTAGCGACGTAGATCGCGCTCTCTCAGCTGCGGTGTCATATAGTGCATCACGACTCGCACTTGGCACTATGTTGCTCCCTCTACTTACTTTGACTGCTCTAGTCTCTTCAGCAAAATGCTTCGATATTGTGGAATATACAGCAATGACTGGCTCAGTGGAAAAGTGCTACAGCAAGTGCGATTTTTATTATAATAAAGGATACTATTTCTGCTACGTGGACGAGAAACAGAACTGGGACTATTGCAGCCCGAAGCAATACGACCGACCTGTGCTGAAGAAACCGTTCACACTGAGCTACGGTCCATGTACTGATGATTGCACTTGGAATTCTTATTACCAAGGATACAAATGTAACACCTATTTTTTTATTGGTTTATACGACTGCGAGCCTCAAATTTATGAATACGTAAAGTCGTACACCTATACAGGAGAAGAATGTGCTGGATCATGTGACAAGCATGAAGGCTATACGCATTATTGGTGCTACAATAGCAAGAGAGAACATAAATATTGTTCGCCGTACCGCTTAAGTGACCTGGACGAAGTTCTCTCCAGGGAAATAAAAAAGATTACACATTGCTCTCAAAATACTTGTGGAAGTGTCAGGAGCAAAAGACAAGTTCCATATTGCGCGGCAGATAGCCGGACTCCAGGGTCCGTAATGTTGTACGCCGCGAGCCTCATTGCTCTTGGGAATGTGGGCAGGTTAATAACGTCCCAATCATCTACTAATCCTATCTACAGGTACGCGTATCTGACTCCCAGTCAGCCCAACGGGCCAGCTATTCCGCTAATGATTTCAGCGCGAATAACTAACAATTCCTTACCTCTCCCTGGATCAAGACAGTCTTCCAGCATACCTAGTAATGTGATAACAAATGTGAACAGGATGAACAGACATACGAACCGCCCGGATGGGAACAATGATGACAACGGTCACTTGATAGCATTCGAGAACGGGGGGCCCAATGTGGTGTACAACTTTATTCCACAACCGAGATCGTTGAACCGAGGTATAGCTACCGGAGTCCCCGAGGTGCGCCAGTCGGAGTGGAGACGCGCGGAGGACAGCATCAACGAGTGGGTGAGAAACGGGGAGGGCCACGTGGAGCAGACCGTGGTTGTGATGTACGACAACTACCAGACTAACCCACGGCCCGTGGGCATCGCGCAGCACGTCACCTTTTTCCGTAACAACGGCACGGTGCGTTATGAATGTGACGACTTCTACTCAAACGACCCATCAGACCCCCCAATAATCCACGATGAGCTTAAGAAGAGATCTTTAAACTAATTCTGTATTTTCATTTTATTTTGATATATTCATTATATACAAGAGATAGGGGTGGTATATGTCACCAATGGTTTGGATGGAACCCCTGGTAGCAAACTATTATGGAAATCTCAAATCTCACAATTCATTAGGTGTTACAAAGTTTTAATGATCTTTGTACATTCTACCTTAATTGGCGTGTAAATTTACATTTGAACATAAATTACATAAACTTATCATCTAAGAATTCTTGTAATTATTAATAACGCTTTTGCAAAAGTAATTCTGTAACTAATTTAATTTACCTGTTGTTTGCCTAATAATTTTGTTTTTGTGGTCTGATTGGAGCCACTGAAAATCAGCGTCTTGACATTTCTTTGTCAGGGCATGAGCTGAGTGGCATCCATTTCGGTAGCAATGTGCTCTTTTAGTTTTAGTTTCTTTTTTTTGTAATTTTCATGGTGTAAAATTGCTCCGAATAAACATTTACTTTACTTTACTTTACTTTAACAAGATTTTAATTAAGTATAATAATCATTGTTTTAATGAATAATCTTTAATATTTTAATAATCTTAATATTAGAATAATCTTTGTTTTAATGAAGATTAGTATGCACTTTTCTTAGTTTGTGTGGCATCAACAACTATTTTATTCTCAATGATTATGTTTGTTTTCCGTATAGTCATTTGTAAGTATTGCCAATAAACTTGTATTTGTTGAAGTAAGAAATGGTTTATTTTTTGCCTTCTATTTATATTTAGCTTAGTGTACTCTTATTAAATTAGCTTCTTGTAATGTGCTCTGTAAGTCATCAATTGTTGCACCTTTGACCTTTTGACAACCGATATGGCGTGGAGGTCAGTATACCTGCACTTCTCTCCAGAGGTCGTGGGTTCGATTCCCACACAGGACAAATCTTTGTGCATGAATATGAATATTTGTTCTTGTCTGGGCGTTTCCTATGTATATTAAGTATATATTTAAAAAATATATATTTAAGTGTGTTTATCCGTTCTTCAGTATCCATAACACAATATCTTAATGATACTTATCTTGGAACTGAATAATTGGTGTGATTGTAAGAGAATACTTATCAATTATTTTAGATTTTACTTTTCAAATTTTTCGTGGCACAAGCTTTAAAACCACACTCCGATACTTTAAGCACAAAGTGGAGAGATGTGGCTGAAGCCTCCGAACGTCCTCTCAAATCATTTATTGTGTAGTATAAAATCACAAAATACATTTATCTAATTTATTGACTCAGGCGTTACTTTGCGGAAATCCATTGTAAGCAAGTGATGGATTAAAAATATCTTTGTAACAATTCCCGCGCTACTATAATTTCCCGAAAAATCGAGAAACTATTCAACACGACACGTGTTTCGCCCTTACACAGGGCATCTTCAGGTAAGATGGGAGCCTCAGAACAACGATGTCTTCACGACCAACGCTGAAACGAGAGTGTATCACTTGCATACATTTATCTGCCTAAAAAATTGGTTGCCTGTAAAGTCGGTATACGGGCAAAAGTTTTACGTGACAACGACTTTGAGTGGTAAAATAATTTTAATGTGAATATTCATTCGTATAGTAGGAAGAAGGATGAAATAATAGTAACAAGTTAAAACATTTATTTATACAAAGAATCTCGCACTGAATTTCATATTAACAAAATTTTATTTTTACCTTTACACATACATACGTATTTATATACAAATATACATACAATAACTTGCAATACATTTGCGTACAATTGGTCGTCTCGGTTTGAATGTTTGAAAGTTTCGATTTGACAGGTTGGAGGTTAAACATTGTTATTTCAATTTTTCTGTCTCTCTCGCTCTTAGGCGCGCTAACCATGCCCGAGTGGAAGGGACGCGTGCCTCTCACTCGCTCTCATTGTGAACGCATAACGTGAGCGGAGCGTAACGCAGTTTCTTGAAGTGTCACCCGGCAAACCAATTTATAAGACGTTGTCACGTCAAAACTTATGCAAATACAAGCACCAGTGACACACCTACGTTTCTTTTCAATATGTATTTTATTGTCTGACAATTACACATATTGTTTAGTCCCAAGATAAGTGTCATTAAGAACTTGTGATAAAGATATTTAAAAAACTTAAGTACGTTTATTCATTCTTTAGTATCATCATAACACAAGTTTGTAATGATATAAATTTGTAATAATACTTATATTGGAACTAAAGAATTGATGATAAGAAAATATGTATTTATTTAGTATAACGTATAGGGTTTTAGTTAATATTTCTGGTGAACAATGTTAGGTTAGGTTAAGTTGGCAATTTATTATTTTTGATGACATCCATTCATTTTCGGTATATTTGTTACAATAGATAGATAGATAGAAAATTCTTTATTGTACACCAAATTAAAATAAAACAAGAAAACAATTGCATAAGAAATGGGATACAATTGGCGGCCTTATCGCTTACAGCGATTTCTTCCAGGCAACCTTACAATCTTACATACAAAAGTTTGAAAAATATATCTTCTTTATAATACGAGCCCCGATGCAAAACATTTCGGCTAGTATGAAAAATAAGATAATATGAATTGATGTGGGGTTTTTAGGTAAAGTAATTAAGAAAGTGAAGAAGAAAGTAAAACATAATTTTAGAAACATTGCAAAGTTTATTTAAACGTATCTATTAAGAACTTACTTAACATAAATGAAAATAAAGACGCGTGGCACTCGGAGACTGCCGCGGTAAAGCTATTGCATAGAATTTTTTATCAACTTATGCAATTATAATTATTTATTTTTATGTACATATATATAGATAAAATATCATATATACTTTCTCTGAGCGGCATTAATATGTATTACCTATACATGAAAAAAATTACGCATGCGCAGTAACGCCGATACAACCAATGCCACCTAAAGGCGTGTTGCTGAACTAAAGAGACAAGCGTGATATTTTAAAAAGTCATTAAAAGTTCTGCTATTTACCGATAGATGGAAAAAGTATCACCGCTGTTCCTGTCGGAGGGGGGGGTGTTAAGATGTTTCGTTACGGAATTTCAGGATTACATCTCCACGCTAAGTGTAGGCCCGCGATAGAAGCTATGCAATAGCTTAATAAATAAATATAGAACGTACAATAAAGTGTTTATTTATTCATTAATTAATTCAAAAAGGAAAATATAAATATAACAATAATAACCAAGAAGACATTATTATAGGACCGGCATTTATTATACGGCCGGCATATATTATTCGGCCGGCATATATTATACGGCCGGCATATATTATACGGCCAGCATATATTATACGGCCGGCATATATTATGCGGCCGGCATAATATATTATACGGCCGCTTGCAACCACCGGTCTACTTTGATTTTTCTGGTTCTGTTTGTTCATCAGTCCATCGGGTGGGAGGCTGTCCTCTACTACGGCAGCTGGTTCGCGGTAGCCATGATATTATTATTATTTACACTAATATTATAAAGAGGAAAGATTTGTTTTTTTGTACGTAACGAATAAACTCAAAAAGTTCTGAACCGATTTTAATAATTCTTTTTTCATTTGAAAGCTATATTATCACTGAGTAACATAGGCTATATTTTAATTTGGAAAAAAGAGGGTTCCGTATGATATTTGGGTTTTTCGGACCCAGATCAAATCAACCAGAACAGTTTTTTTACGTACCTTATTTTGCGTACGCTGCCTAAATTATAAAAGATAGAACCACAAAATGTGCGAATTAATTGTAGATCCTATAAATATCTACTAAAAACTCCGCGACACACTATACCTATCTATGTCGAATGAGGCACAAAAAACATTTTTTTATTTAAAAATCTTGAATTTTTTTTTGGACTACATTTAAACGCATTTATTTTACTTATATATTAATCTTTATCAAAACAAATTATTTCAGCACTTAGTGCATTTTACGTAGACGGAATAATACAAATTGGACGTTTGATTTTGAATTTATGGCGAAATTAAATTATTACGATTTCTGCTGCACGGCGCCCTATCACGAGTCACAGTTTATTTTGTTAGACAATCTATGCAGCCTGCAGAAAATGACTGCGTCGTCGATGTTAGTGTCGGTGTCTGTGTATTAACCTGTGAATAATTTTGCTGACCGTGTCTTTTCTGGGTAGGCATTTTGCAGCGGTAACTGACATCCACGGGGGTGGAGCCGCGGGCGACCGCTAGTCATTTATAACAACAAAATTTCACATCTTATTCTAGATTTGCCTTTAGAAAGGTTTGAACACTCAAAAACATCATATATTTTATTTTCAAATTATAACACAAACAGTTTAAAGCTCAACATTGTTTGTAAGGGCAAGGAATTTCACGAGGTTAAGGAAACTAATTTCCCTGGTATTACTCTCGATCATAACTGTAACTGGAAATCGCACATTTCAATATTATATACAAAACTGAGTAGGTTCATATTCGCTCTTAAACGCTTGAGGTATACTGCTGGGAAGGGATTAGCACCGACCGCATATCATGGGTATGTATGTTGCGCTGTTGGTTCGGTACGGACTTGTCTTGTGGGGAAACTCTCCCGATATACATAAAGCATTTGTTTTACAAAAAAGTGTTTGAGGGCAATATGTGGAGTGGGACCATTTGAAACCTGTCGACAATTTACCATAGAATTTTCATAATTTACTCCACTATATCGTCAGTAAACCGACTTTATATAATTCTCCTTGGTCGATTGCCGTTAAGTTAACGGCTCAAAAAACAGCTTACGTTTATACTAATTTAAATACCGTAGTATTCCAAGTTACCTACAATATCGCCCATATAATGCAGTTTCAGGTATACTGTGTTCGTATTTTTAAAATTGGTTTAATTTTGTGTATGAAAACTTCGTAAGCTGATAATATCTGATATAAAGTGGTTTCTATTTTAAATCATGAGTGGTGTGCTTGTTACTGTGCTTTTTTGCGTACTTTTCTGGACTGTATCGAATGCTTTGTTTGTTTTGAAGTGGTCACTATGACGAGTACACAAAAAGCAAATCTAACTCTTATTTATATCAACAATATTTGCCTGAAATCAATCATTACAGACATAAGAAATAAGTACCCTAAACCGACGGGCGTGTATGAGGAGGTTGATGAGTGTGAATGAAGCTAAAAGTGTGTGCCAAGATCGTAGCAAGTGGAAGGATGAGATCTCTGCCTACCGCTACGGGAAAGAGGCGTGACATTATGCATGTATGTATATATTTAAAAAAATGTGACATAAGCTTTGAACTTAATTTATTAAAAAGGATATCATTTTTTAAGTCCAATTCTCTAAGTTTTTCGAACATTTATGAAAATTCAAAACCTGCTTACTTACATATTTAAAAATAAAAACTATAAATAAAAATGTATACCAACTGTAGGCCCTTTGGTATGGTGCCAAGAATGCTGGTAACATTTCCTCTTTGGATTGCCAGGCCAATACGCTGGCAGAAGTAGCTGCCAGCCTTCTTGTCCTCGCAAGCTTCAAGGAGGCGAGCACTTTTAACTCTTTCACGAGCTGCTTTGCTTCCGGCCCCCATGGACCCAACGTCTTCACCGCAAGCGGAACAAAAAGAAAGTTAGGCCCTAGGTTTCCGTATTTGTTCCGTTTGCGATTTTCAGCACTTACCGCAGCAGCCCCGACACGACGCGAGGGAGCCACGGTGTCTGCACAGAGCGCATCCCACGCCAGCGGCCTGCCAAGTTTCCATGGGCCGATAGTTATACCGTCAATTTCAAAGGTAGGTCAAAGCTAGGCCCTGGGTTATATAGGCTATTGTTCCGTTTGGGATTTTCAAATTTTTCAAACTTTCAAATCTTACTCTTTTACTTATAATTGCCGAACTTTCGAAAACTCTGATGATCAATCGGTTATGTCGTTGATACAAGTTGATGTATTTTTTTGTATGTCTTATAAGTACAATTGTTTGTGTTTTTAGGAAGGCATACCGTGGTGACTTGCTTAAGTGCAGCTTTAAAGGTCCAACTGAATTTGCTATGCCAATTTTTGGTATATGTTTTATTAGTCGCTCTAAATGTAACACATAAATAATAACATATCATTTTAAAAGTAAGGTAGGTAATTCGTTGTGTAAATTCAAAATAATTTATTCAAGTTTGGCTCAAAAGAGCTGTTATGAAGGCCAAAACTTAAAACTTAGCGCGCCCATTCATTGCGGGCGGGAGCTTGATCGTAAAAGAACAGGCAAGGAAATCGTCAAGGTTAGTTTTTTCTCCCGCCAGTTACAAGAAAATTTACTTAGTAGTAAAAAAAATTGACAAATCTTCAAAAAACCTGTGTTCTAAATAAAAGAAGAACATAACTCTTTTTAAAGTTATACAAGCATGACTATGAATAAGCATAGTAGACTTGGGCAGACCAGTCCCCACTGGCGGCACCTGTTAACGAGTATGACGCAGGAACCAGCTATCGTTTCGCTCAACCATATTTTAGGAAACGTTACGACCGGACGCATGAAGCCACCACCGCAAAGACTTTTAAGTGAGCATGCCATACTCAAGCTATAGGATAAAAGAATTTTAACAAAATAATATTATATTGATAAAATGTGCTGCTGTGCTGCAAACCACAAATATTTTTGGTCTTATTAAAGATATCATTTAATGCAATTCTATTATTATGTAGGTTTAGGTTTAAAGACATTTATTCTCATAAAAACAACAAGTTCACTTATACTGAGATACATAATTATCGTATAATAAGGTAATAATAATTATACTTCTGGGCGTATTGTATTGTATTCACAACCCCTTACTAATTTATAGTTTGGCATTAATCATATGCTGCTTAAGTTTATTTTTAAAAATACTTATATTTGTGCATTATTTTATGTCATTTAGTAGATTATTGTAAAGTTGCACTCCCTCAAATAACACTGATTTTTTCCCGTAGTTAGTTCTAGGCATAATACAATATATTTTAAATTTATTTCTCAAATTGTGTTTAGTTGTTCTTAGATTTAATTTAATTTTAGTTACATAGACTTTAGTGCTAAACAACATTAGGATCGCTATCGAATTGAAAAGACTATATTATTAGTGAAAACCTATTATTACTTGTGAAATAAGGTTAAGGTTGTGAAATAATATATATATTTATTTTTATAAAAATAATTTTAAAGAAATTGAAACTATTAAAGATATAAAATGAACAATTCTAGAACATGCATGACATCTTCAATTAATTAAAATGTAAAACAACTGTTTACTAAATATACTATTATATATCTTTCCAGCATATCCTAGCATTATTCCGGTGACCCTAGACTTAAGTTTAGGGCCAAGGTCTTTTCACTGGTCTATGTATGTATTTTATAATTTAGTGCACAATTAATGTAGTGGAAATACATATAAAAAACATTAAATCATCTGATCAGTTTTGGCTGAATTTAAGTTATTAGTATAACTACTACTACTTTTTATAAACCATTCCAGGAAAGGGCATCCAGATATATGTAATTTAAATTATGATTCTACTCTTCCCATGTTAGTATTCTATCAGGGGTTACATCCAAAACATTGGTGACATATACCACCACTATTTCTTATATATAATGTATGTATGAACGATAATGAAATGACAATACCGAATTAGTTTGTAGATCTCTTCTTTAGCTCATCGTGTATTATAGGAGGGTCTGATGGGTCATTGGAGTAGAAGTCGTCACATTCATAGCGCACCGCGCCGTTGGAGTGGAAGTAAGTGACGTGCTGCGCGATGCCCACGGGCCGCGGGTTGGCCGCGTAGTTGTCGTACACCACCACCACGGTCTGCTCCACGTGGCCCTGCCCGCTGCTCACCCACTCGTTGATGCTGTCCTCCGCGCGTCTCCACTCCGACTGGCGCACCTCGGGGACTCCGGTAGCTATACCTCGGTTCAACGATCTCGGTTGTGGAACAAAGTTGTACACCTCATTGGGCCCCCCGTTCTCGTATGCTATCAAGTGACCGTTGTCATCATTGTTCCCATCCGGGCGGTTCGTATGTCTGTTCATCCTGTCCACATTTGTTATCACATTACCAGGTATGCTGGAAGACTGTCTTGATCCAGGGAGAGGTAAGGAATTACTAGTTATTCGGGCTGAAATCATCAGCGGAATAGCTGGCCCGTTGGGCTGACTGGGAGTCAGATACGCGTACCTGTAGATAGGATTAGTAGATGATTGGGACGTTATTAACCTGCCCACATTCCCAAGAGTAATGAGTCCCGCGGCGTACAACATTATGGACCCTGGAATCCGGCTATCTGCCGCGCAATATGTAACTTGTCTTTTGCTCCTAACACTTCCACAAGTATTTTGAGAGCAATGTGTAATCTTTTTCATTTCCCTGGAGAGAACTTCGTCCAAGTCACTTAAGCGGTACGGCGAACAATATTTATGTTCTCTCTTGCTATTGTAGCACCAATAATGCGTATAGCCTTCATGCTTGTCACATGATCCAGCACATTCTTCTCCCTCATAGGTGTACGACTTTACGTATTCATAAATTTTAGGATCGCAGGGGTATAAACTATCAAAAAAATAGGTGTGACATTGGTATCCTTGGTCATGAGAATTCCAAGTGCAATCATCTCTACATGGTCCGTAGCTCAGTGTGAACGGTTTCTTTAGCACAGGTCGGTCGTTTTGCATCGGGCTGCAGTAGTCCCAGTTCTGTTTCTCGTCCACGTAGCAGAAATAGTATCCTTTATAATAATATTCGCACTTGCTGTAGCACTTTTCCACTGAGCCAGTCATTGCTGTATATTCCACAATATCGAAGCATTTTGCTGAAGAGACTAAAGCAGTCAAAGTAAGTAGAGGGAGCAACATAGTGCCAAGTGCGAGTCGTGATGCACTATGACACCGCAGCTGAGAGCGCGCGATCTACGTCGCTAGTCACTAATGCGAATCTTCAAAAGACAACTTATATGCCCCCTGTCACAGTAACTGAACAAGAAAGGTTTGTACTGACCCAAATCTATTTTATCAAGTATTTTTATACTTACAAGCAGGAAAAATATGTCATTATTTAACTTTGTCGTTTTTTTCTGATAAATTTTAGCGTCGTGCTGATAGCGGCTTTCACCTCTATGACCTAACCGATTGCTAAACATCTAATGTTTTCAATACTAAGATAGATTATCGGTGAGAGTGACCCATTGTTTACTGATAACCTGCACAACTGCCCAGTCTTGTCTTATTTGGCTTAATATTTTGACCAGCTGTGCATATACAAAATAATTAATAGTAAATTTGACTATAAGCTTATACTGAATAACATATATCTACGATCACCCAGCAAATCGCATCGTATCAGGGACTGAAGCGCGCACAAACTCTTTGAGGCCTAGTTTTGCAGGACCAGGGCGGGCGAGCGTGCTCCACTGCGACGTATTATGCATTTTACAATACGCATATCTTTAATATTAATCTTTTCAGAATACTACTCAACTGATTTGAAACAGTGTACCCTCGCAGCTTAAACATAATGATATGTACTATTAAATAAATAAATAAATATTTTCTGATAATTACAACAATTATTTAGTTCCAAGATAAATATCATTAAGAACTTCTGTAATGGATACTAAACAACGGGTAAACATACTTAAATACTTTTTTTTGTAAATACATACTTAATATACATAGGAAAACACCCAGCCCAGAACAAATATTCATGTTTATGCACACAAAGATTTGTCCTGTGTGGGAATCGAACCCACGACCTCTGAAGTGAAGTGTAGGTATACTGACCTTCACACCATCAATATTATGACTTTTTTGTTAAAATCCCTTTATTCTGTAGCTAGAGTGTTTCATGCTCACTTAATGTTTCTGCGCTCCGTCATGCGATTGTTAAGTTCCCTAAATATGGCTGATTCATACGTTATACTACGGGTGCCACCAGTGGGAATGGTCTGCTCATGTCTACTATGTGTATTCGTAATTATGTTCATCTCGCTGATAATATTTATTGTCGTCTTTTCTTTTAAATTGGTGACTGCAGAAAACAAGTTTTTGTAGACCTATCAAGATGTTATAATATAAAATTCTTTTTGTTGTAACTGGCGGGAGAATAAACCAATGTTGACGCCCGCAGTGAATGGACGCATAAGGTTATAAGGTTGACTTTGATTAGAGCTCTATTGAACCGGAATAAATGATTAAATTTTTTTTATTTACAAAAAAAACCTTTATTGTTTTTTTAATTAAAATTTAAACCTAAACAAATAAAAAAAATTAAACAAAGAAATAAAAATCAAAGAATACGACACTTAATATAGTTACAAAAGAAAACAAAAGGTATGTTACGCCGAGCAGCGCTGAATTTCAGCCGCCCCCGTTCTACACATTATTGAACAGAAACTGTCAGGGCCCACGCCCATAAAATAAGGAAACATTAAAAATACAATTATTTTAACTTAATTACAATATATAATATTAGATAATTCAAGTGAACTTATCTTGGAACTAAATAATTGAGGCACCGTTGTCTCGTGCCATGCAACTCATTAATCGACTTGCAGATTGCGAAGATATCTTCAGTTGTTCTCTGAGTGAGCTCACAAGGGCTGCTTTATATGTTATAAGTTATTGTTGATGTATATATTTTATAAATTTATATAATAAATGTATATGCTGAATGTTTATCGTATAAGGTATGCAACTAAAATAAATAAATAAAAATTTGGGTGATTATAAGAATAAATTTATAAGTAATTCAATAAGAATATTTAATTACTTATATATTAAAATACAAGTTTTACTGTAAATTAAAATACCGTATGGTATGCAACAAATGGCCGTATAATATATGCCGGCCGTATAACTATGTCTTTTTGGTTATTGTTGTAATATTTATATTTTATTTTCTGAATGAATGAATAAATGAACATTTTATTGAACATTATATTAAACATTTTATTGAAAATTGTATTGTACATATAAAAAAAACGAATGAAATTGACAAATCTATGGTAATATGGGCAGCATTGTTGCTAACAGCAATTTCTGCCAGGCAACCCAACTTTCTTTTTGCTTCTTATAAGTTTAGTTTTTGTTACTAAAATTTTGTAATGTATAAGATGTACGTTTCGCACTGCACCCACAAAGGGCCAGCTGAAACCAGCCCTAGATCAGTGGACTGGCATATGTCGAAAGCAAAATCCGAATAAAGTCCACTGCTGAACATTAGCCTCTCCAATAGATTACAATTGTGTAGGGGATATCTACCCATTATAAGCACGCTTGGCTGACGGTTTGGTGATCGCCAGTATGCAGCCAGTACTCAGGATGACGCTGCTGGCCATCATTCAGTAGAACTTCTCTTCGTCGACTCTTACGACTCCCCTTGAGGTGAGAGGGGATAGCACTATTCTAGGCCGGCACCACACGGCAATATGGGGCTGCTAGTATACGATCTGCGAAACTGTGAACATTATACTCCCATTAGACTACCAAAGCTTTAGGAAAAGCTGGGCAAAAATAAACGTACAAATGATTTAAGAAAGAAGCGCCCCTTTTTATCCACATTTTAGTGGAGCAATCTCTTTCCCCGAGAGTATTTTATTACATGAAATACACCGTGTCGACATCGGCATAAACAAAAACATCTATCACGGAGTATAAAGGTTATTTCTGTGTGTAATATTATCTCAAAAACAACGGCTATCTGACACGGCCGATATTCGAGATTTTTTTTACTCTCTACGCGTTTCTGAGATAAATAGTTAGATTTAGGTGGCTTGTTTTAACTTATGTTATAATTTTTTTGTTTGTTTTTTTAATGGTGTTCGCACAGTCTGCAAGCGATTGTAAGCCGCCGCTAACCACGCGCACAAAGAGATAAGACGCTGTACCAAGTATCAAAGGGTGCCCTGGCCACCAGCAAAGGGGAAAGGTGTGCTGTACCAAGGAGTACCCTGGCCACAAGCGGGAGGAAAAATATGATATACCAGGGGGTGCCCCGGCCACCAGCAGGAAGAGAGGGAACTGGACCGTGGTGTAAATTTGGCCGACAGTAGGAGGTGTAAAACATTAATTAATTTACAATAGAAACGATGTATTAATTAAGACTAACGCCTCCTGTATTCGAATGAAACGCTTCAAATATCAGTAGCGGTCAAAAAGGTTGTCTAATGGATCCGAGGCAGCTGTCTTAAGTATCAGGGTATCATTTTCCTGTCCGTCAGTCCTAACTGGCCCTCGTGATGGATTGCTCGCAGTCACGCTTTAAATCTGTGTCTATAAAAGAGAAAGGTCACTAACTCAATACGAAATTTCAATAACTACAATAGCTAAGATTCTCCAATTTTGTATGGGCATTTCATTTAGGTAGTAGTAGGTGCTCATTGAAACAATTTTTTTTTGCAATTTGCAACCCTTTGTAAAATCGTCGTGTAGATAATTGTATAACTAGGTATATCTTATGTCAGTCTAGACTCAGTTTAAATTCTGTCAGAAGTGGACAATGTACCCACTCGTGTACTATTAGACTCCCTATTATATTATAAATAAAAACAGCGAACGCAGCTGCCGACACACATATGTATCTTGTTGGAATGGAATACTGTCACACAGACATACGTAACCGTTGCGCTTCCGATTACACAAAATCTAAAAAAATCGATGCGCAGCTGTGCACTGTGTACCTACAGTTAGTCAAAGTTAACATCATTTATTGAAAACTCGCTCAGTAGAACTCTATGAAAGTCATACTTAAAAACTAACGCACCCAATTCACTTCGAGCGGGAGCTCGAAAAAACGGTCAAGAAGATCTCGAGTTGACAAACCACACAAACGGTGACCCATCCAAGGACTGACCAACTGTAAGCTTTTCTTTATTTTGAGGATAGTTTCCAACCACCTAGCTCAGCGGAGCTACGACCGCTTCCACTACCATCGGAACTGGGCCGTGGAGTACTGGCCTAGAATAGTGCCAAACCTTTCGTCTTACGGGGAGTTGTACAAGTCGACGAAGTGAAATCCTACCGGATTATTGGCAGCAGCGTCATCCAGCGTACTGGCTTGAAGTGCGATTAATTCTATTCTATTCAAAATCATTTATTCAAGTTTGGCTAGTAGCGTATCGAAGAAGAGCTCGTATGACCGTCAATACTTAAAAATTAGCGCGCCCATTCACTGCGGGCGGGAGCTTGATCGTAAAAGAACGGGCAAGAAAATCGTCAAGGTTAGTTTACAAGATCACCAATCCGCCGGCCCAGAGTGGTGATTATGGGCAAATATCCCCAATAGAATGTAATCTATTGGGGAGGCTAAAGTTCAGCAGTGGACTTGAAATGGCTGAAATATTGATGATAATCATTTGTAATTCACTTACTGCTGTGGCCTCGACACAATACAATAATAGAAAGTGATGTAGATCACATTTGCATGTAATAAATATGAAATATAAAAATCTTTTGGCGTACGTGCGTGCACGTCACATCCATCAATCTGGTTCCCTCGAGGCCCTGTCGAGGCTAAATCATTCCTCCGAGTGTCGCACCGCGAACATCCCATTTCATGGAGGACACAGAAAAAGTATTCGCTTACACTTTTATCAGCAATAAAGGTAAAGCGGTTTTAGAGCTGTGAAATGAGCTGTTTGATGATCTCCGAGTTCATTCACACAAGTCTTACTACCAATTTATAGTGTATAATATTGAGTGTATAGGGTTCCTTATTCCTACCAAGATTAATTTCGCCCAATATAATGTTGGTTTCACATAATAGGTGGTGAGCCTATTGTCAGAGTGCGAGAGCCTCGTCAGTTGATCGGCAGGTGTACCCTTTGACCCTGGGTGGAGTCGCTCTCTTGCCGACCATTATGCCAACAAAGGCGTGGGAGGCGATGGCCTCCTTCTGCGAAATGGTGATGTCGCAGAAGGAGGCCGCGTAGCTGGAGTGAGAGCGGGATCCGCTATCTCTGCGGCTACGTCCGGCCGCGCCTGAGGGGCTATAGGCGGCGGGGGCAGGTGGTCTTTCCCGTCTAGCTATAAACCCTTCCAGAAGTCAGACAGTTACGCCATGGCCGCACAAGGAGGTAGGGGGGACGCGACACACTTCGCTTCAATGAGCAAGTCCTCCCGGTTCAGATCCGGGAGACGTTGGCCGCGGGCGGGGTACCAGAAGCTACAAACCCAATCACTGGCTCCCTGCCCCCCTTTCAACAGCGGTGGGCGTCGTCGGAAGTTTTTTTAATTGGTAGGACTGCAGTAGTCGCGTCTGCCGCAGTGAGCCCCACACTCCCCTCTCGGTCCATTGGCCGGTAGACAGTGCGTAAACAGCATTTTTTACCGACGATAAATAAAAAAGTTGCACCACTTGCAGGTGAGGTTAGCTAGGGCTCCAAGTAATGGTAGGATTCCCGACACCTTTGTTTTAAGTAACAACTTTATGAAATGACGTCCCACTACTGGGATCAGGCCTCCCTTCAGATAGAGGGTCAAGTTTAGAACGACTTGGTGACAAAGTAACATTACGCGAAACCAGTGTTGATTATGGGAGACAGATATTTTTTTTAATTTATTTATTTATTTTATATAAAAAGTATATATAATATTATGCAGCAAGATGCCAACATAAACTCTGTCAAGTTTTATCGGGCATCAGTGTTGTCGACTTAATTATCATTAAACAATGTTCAAAGTGTCTGATACTCCCGCTTCTCGCTATTTTTAATGCTTCCTTGAGTTCTGGTACCTTTCCAGAACAATGGAAGGTTGCGAAGGTAGTCCCTATTTTCAAAGACGGTGACAATACTGTGGTGAAAAACTACAGGCCTATCTCTATCCTCAGTACTTTTGGTAAGGTGCTGGAGTCTATGGTTTGCTCGATCATACAAGGCTACATCAAGCAAAACATCACGGAACATCAGCATGGCTTTGTACGGGCGCGATCCACCTGCACGAATCTGGTTTCTTTTGTTGAAGACGTCGTGGAAGCAGTTGACAGGGGAAAGCAGGTTCATGTCGTATATACTGATTTCCGTAAGGCGTTTGACACGGTGTCGCACAGCGTTTTGATTTCGAAATTGTCTACGTACGGCTTTTCGGGGATGCTTCTGGGATGGATTGGGTCATACCTTGAGAATCGTTCATTTTATGTAGTGGCAAATGGCTTTCAATCTGCTAGCTACAGTGTCAGTTCTGGCGTCCCACAAGGCTCACATCTTGGTCCAGTTCTCTTTAATATTTTTGTGAACGATATTCCAGAGCATATTGAGTATTCTAAGCCTTTCTTGTATGCCGATGACTTGAAGCTTCTTAGGGTAGTGGACGGACACTCTGACTCGATCAAGCTTCAGACAGACCTTGATAATCTGGTTCAATGGTGTCAGCTTAATGGGATGCGCCTCAACACAAATAAGTGCTTTTGTATCAACTTTACGAGAAAGATCTCTGGTGTAATAACATACCCGTACAAAATCAATAGTTCGCCTCTAATACACGTGGAAACTATTAGAGATCTAGGTATTCTCATTGACAGAAAACTCACTTTTGTGCCGCACATCGACAGTATCATAGGTAAGGCTTCAAAAACTCTTGGCTTTGTACTGCGTAATATCAGACACTTTCGGAATTACAAAACCAAGATTTTACTATACAACTGTCTGGTAAGAAGTATATTGGAATACTGCTCGGTTGTTTGGCGACCTCACTATGCAAACCATACACTGAGGATTGAAAGGATCCAGAAAAGATTTCTGTGGCACTTGGCTTTTGCTAAGGGTGAGACTAAAAAATTTCGGTCATATAACACTAGGCTTGAAAGATTTAAGATGTCCAGTCTGGATAATCGTAGAGATGCCCTAGATTTGATATTTTTATACAAGACTCTAAGGAATGGTATTGATTGTCCACAACTTCTGTGTAAATTTAAGTATAAGATTCCCTATCGTTATCCACGCAGCAAAATACTAAATATTTTCTCTGTGCCTTTCCGCCGGACACAATTCGGTGGCAGCTCCCCGATCCCACGTCTCTGCAGACTGTATAATAGGTTTTCCGAAACCCTGGATGTCCACTCGGACTCTATACAGCAGTACCGAAGAAAGATTATATCTGTACACAGTTAATTGTCTCTTTTGTTTTTTTTTTATCTATTGGTTTCTTCGGTTTTATTTTGTCGCGCTTGTTACACTGGTTATTGTTATAGTAGTCAAGTATGTTAACTTACTAACCTGAACGCATTAACAATTGTGTTCCTAAATTTTTATTTACGATTAAGCAAGTTGTGTTTGCCTGTAAATCTGTTGTACAATTATATTATAACCATAACAATTTTAAATTTAAGCAATTATTATTGTAACATCAGTTGTCAAACCTAATAAATAAATAAAAAAATAAAATAAAAAATTATAGTACCAAAACTAGCCGATGAGTATATAACTCTAATAGATGTGTGACGTATTGCCGTTAGTATTTTTCACCGTGACCTACGAATGACAGAAGCGCTTAGTATCCAATGCTAGCGCCCTCTACGCCCTACCGGAAGGTACTCAGCCCCCCTACTACGACAAGGTCCAGTCGGGGAGGAAGCTAACCTCACCTGCTAGTGGTGCACCTGCGGACGAGGCTCTGGCAAACATATAAGTTCCCAGCAAGCGGCAATAGGCTCACCACCTATTACGAGAAACCCAAAAATTAAATTGGGGAAACGTACGTATGTATGTAATGTATAGGCGTGATTATATATGTATGTAAAAATATGAGATACATTTTTTGTGACTCATAGTCATCAATAGGGTATGGTCTCAAAGTTAAAAATGGTCAGAATGATGAGCAGTGTACGTAGCTCTCGGCTTTCATCAAGGTCTTTCTACAACCTACAATGCAATCACAAAAACGAATTAATACCTATGTAGATCTCTTTAGCTCATCGTGTATTACAGGGGGGTCTGATGGATCATTGGAGTAGAAGTCGTCACATTCATAGCGCACCGCGCCGTTGGAGTGGAAGTAAGTGACGTGCTGCGCGATGCCCACGGGCCGCGGGTTGGCCGCGTAGTTGTCGTACACCATCACCACGGTCTGCTCCACGTGGCCCTGCCCGCTGCTCACCCACTCGTTGATGCTGTCCTCCGCGCGTCTCCACTCCGACTGGCGCACCTCGGGGACTCCGGTAGCTATACCTCGGTTCAACGATCTCGGTTGTGGAACAAAGTTGTACACCTCATTGGGCCCCCCGTTCTCGTATGCTATCAAGTGACCGTTGTCATCATTGTTCCCATCCGGGCGGTTCGTATGTCTGTTCATCCTGTCCACATTTGTTATCACATTACCAGGTATGCTGGAAGACTGTCTTGATCCAGGGAGAGGTAAGGAATTACTAGTTATTCGCGCTGAAATCATCAGCGGAATAGCTGGCCCGTTGGGCTGACTGGGAGTCAGATACGCGTACCTGTAGATAGGATTAGTAGATGATTGGGACGTTATTAACCTGCCCACATTCCCAAGAGTAATGAGTCCCGCGGCGTACAACATTATGGACCCTGGAATCCGGCTATCTGCCGCGCAATATGTAACTTGTCTTTTGCTCCTAACACTTCCACAAGTATTTTGAGAGCAATGTGTAATCTTTTTCATTTCCCTGGAGAGAACTTCGTCCAAGTCACTTAAGCGGTATGGCGAACAATATTTACTTTGTCTCTTGCTATTGTAGCACCAATAATGCGTATAGCCTTCATGCTTGTCACATGATCCAGCACATTCTTCTCCCTCATAGGTGTACGACTTTACGTATTCATAAATTTTAGGATCGCAGGGGTATGTACCATCAAAAAAATAGGTGTGACATTGGTATCCTTGGTCATGAGAATTCCAAGTGCAATCATCTCTACATGGTCCGTAGCTCAGTGTGAACGGTTTCTTTAGCACAGGTCGGTCGTTTTGCATCGGGCTGCAGTAGTCCCAGTTCTGTTTCTCGTCCACGTAGCAGAAATAGTATCCTTTATAATAATATTCGCACTTGCTGTAGCACTTTTCCACTGAGCCAGTCATTGCTGTATATTCCACAATATCGAAGCATTTTGCTGAAGAGACTAAAGCAGTCAAAGTAAGTAGAGGGAGCAACATAGTGCCAAGTGCGAGTCGTGATGCACTATGACACCGCAGCTGAGAGCGCGCGATCTACGTCGCTAGTCACTAATGCGAATCTTCAAAAAGACAACTTATATGCCCCCTGTCACAGTACCTGAACAGGGTAGTTTTGTACTGACCCAAATCTATTTTATCAAGTGTTTTTATACTTACAAACAGGAAAAATATGTCATTATTTAACTTTGTCGTTTTTTTCTGATAAATTTTAGCGTCGTGCTGATAGCGGCTTTCACCTCTATGACCTAACCGATTGCTAAACATCTAATGTTTTCAATACTAAGATAGATTATCGGTGAGAGTGACCCATTGTTTACTGATAACCTGCACAACTGCCCAGTCTTGTCTTATTTGGCTTAATATTTTGACCAGCTGTGCATATACAAAATAATTCATAGTAAATTTGACTATAAGCTTATACTGAATAACATAAAAGGTTGGGGAAAAAGTCTTTTCGTATTTTTGTATGAAAAGTCAAGACATTTTTTTCAAAGTTTATTTACATTTATTTACAATATATTTGTACCGTTTTGTTGAATAACTTTCTGCCATTTTGTGGGCAGAGACATTATCCCGTTACTGTAGAAACTTTGGGACTTCTGATCAAAAAAACGGGACAAATAGTTTTGGCAGTCCTCTCTTGAGGTCAACCTTACAGAACCTAAAGAATTCTGCAGAGACCGAAACAGGTGAAAATCTGAAGGCGCAAGGTCAGGGCTATATGGTGGATGCACTAGGACCTCCCAGTCGAACTCTCTTAATTTTTGCTGAGTGGCTAAAGATGTGTGTGGTCTAGCGTTATCGTGATGAAAGACCACACCCTTCCTGTTGATCAATTCCGGCCGTTTTCTCTCGACTGCTTCCTTTAATCTCATCAGTTGCTGGCAGTAAAGATCAGAATCGATGGTTTTGCCGGGCGGTAAAAGCTCATAATAAACAATGCCCTTCCAATCCCACCATACACACAGCATCACCTTATTTCGTGTTAGGCCAGGTTTGGCCACAGTCTGTGAAGCCTGGCCAACTTTCGACCACGACCTTTTTCGCACGTTCTTGTCGTACGTGATCCACTTTTCATCGCCAGTTATCAATCTCTTCAAAAACGGCTCGGTTTCATTACGTCTCAATAATGAATCGCAAATGAGTACACGGTTCATTAAGTTTCTTTGAGTGAGCTCGTGTGGCACCCAAATATCGAGCTTTTTTGTATAACCAGCTTTCTTCAAATGGGTCAAAACTGTTTTGTGGTCAATTCCCA
The DNA here is from genome assembly GCA_949126915.1 of Musotima nitidalis. Classification (NCBI taxonomy): domain Eukaryota; kingdom Metazoa; phylum Arthropoda; class Insecta; order Lepidoptera; family Crambidae; genus Musotima; species Musotima nitidalis. Next base: position 14,767,226 of record OX421434.1, read on the forward strand.
GTTCTTCAGCTACATCGTAACTACTAATATGCCGATCTTGCTCCACTCTTTCAAAAATGGCGTCCATTTTATTCGTAACAGGGCGACCAGAGCGAGGTGCATCTTTAACATCAAAATTTCCGGACTGAAAACGTTTGAACCAAATTTGTGCTACTCTTACTGACACTGCATCAAGTCCATAAACATCACAAATTTTTTTCACTGCTTGAGTTGCATTTTTGCCTTTTTTATAATAAAATTTTAAAATGTATCGAATTTCTTCATTAGATTCACTCATTTTTACGGAGAGAAAAACAAATGAAAAATAGCGGGAAACAACTTTTTTTTATTTTTTTCTTTTCTTTATAATGGAACCTTTTTAATGTTACCAAAACCAGCCAGACACAAATAGTACAGTCAAAAAATTTTTATAATAAGTTTATACCTACGTTATGCGAAAAGACTTTTTCCCCGACCTAATATATCTACGATCACCCAGCAAATCGCATCGTATCAGGGACTGAAGCGCGCACAAACTCTTTGAGGCCTAGTTTTGTGGGACCAGGGCGGGCGAGCGTGCTCCACTGCGACGTATTATGCATTTTTACAATACGCATATCTTTAATATTGATCTATTCAGAATACGACTCAACTGATTTGAAACAGTGTACCCTCGCAGCTTAAACATATGTAAAGTAAAGTAAAAGTAAAAAGTTCTTTATTTCATAAACTATTACATAGCACTTGAAAACGTCAAAACAAAATATACATTAAAAAAAAAAAATTTATATCAACCCTGAAATCACGAAGCTTAGATTCACTTACATGCAAATAAATAAAAATTAGGTGTAAGTGAATCTAAGTGCCAGTTCCGAGCCTCCGCTCTGTGAGAAGAACTGACAAGAAACTCACAGGCTATGCTCTTTTAAATTATTTTTATTACATGACACACACCGTGTAAATTTGATGATACTGAAAGGGTCCCCCGAAGCTGTAACCAATAAAGTAGCACTAAGGGAACCTTCCATCACAGTCAAGTAAGTATGTATTGTGAAACTGAGCTGAGCCTGAACAATAAGGGATGGTCACGACAATGATCTGGTTGACTTTTTATTCTAATATACACATACAAGTTGAAAAATGTTAAGCCCAAGCTTGTTTATCCGATAAGTAATCATTAACAGCATAACACCCCTTTTGAAGAAACTGCTTTTTAACTACAGTTTTAAAAGTTGCCAATGGTAGATCAATTATTTCCTGCGGAATTTTATTAAAAAATCTGATACTATTACCCAAAAATGAATTTTTTGTTTTGTGAAGTCGACAATTTGGCAGAGAATGATTATGATATGGACTATGAAATAAATATATCGCTGGCCCCGGGCAATATAGCGGTAAACGCCGGTTACGCCCTTTTTAATGTTATTTGATTTTTGGCTTCTCTGAGTATCAATCTATCTCTCTTATTTTTTTTAATTCTCTTCAATTAATATTTCTTTAAAATACATGACAATAACAGCTTTATTGCATGGATAATTCTCTTACGACAAAAATTTATTACTGCATTACTCTATGAAAGATAACACAAAAAACCGGTGAACATCTTTACAATTCATTTCTAAACAACGAGTAACAGTGTTGAATTTAACCGCGTTTTTGGATATAATCGTATTATATCAATAAACTGTAAACATGTAATACGAAGTAATCACAAGAGATTTAATTCCGTACAAGCTATTACGCCTTTCTTCCCGGAAATTTATTGTATCCCCAGCGCCGTATTGTCATGTTACGCTGAACGCCATTCCTTTCACTCCTACGCATAAATGAGTACCGCATGCTTTCTAGCATCATGTTTAGGGAAACTATTGATACAAATACATTTTATTCTGTTTTTAAATTTCGTTATTTAAGTGTTTTCTTTTCTATTATTTATTAGTTTATTGTTCGAACTACTTCATAGTCTCAATCGAACCGGAGCTCTTATAACTAATAATAATATTTAATTAACTTATAACATTATGTAACTTAAATTGTTATTCTGTTAGAACAAAAAACAGGACACAAGCTATTAGCAATTTTTGCAAGATTAATGGAACAGAATCAATTGACGTTGGCAAAAAATCGTAAATACCCTTAGCATTAGCGAAATAACAGTTTATACAGCAATAGAGAAAGGGAAATCTAAAGAGGTCACAGATAACAGGGGTCAGCATGACAATAGACCACGGAAAATGAGTGTTTCAACCGAGCAAAGTGTTATTGCACATATAAAACAATTTCCAGGTCAACAAAAAACTGCTTTTTTTCTTGCGATTGGTAGGTCGGTCCTAAATTTTATTGAAAATGAGATCCAACGTGGAATTAAGAATTTAATATTTTATTCGGATGGCTGTGCTGGGCAGAATAAAAATAGAACTATCTTTGCTCTGTATTTATATTTTACCAAAAAGTGTGGAGTTGAGACAATTTATAGTTACATACTTTGGAACTGGTCATAGCAATGGCCTTCTTATCAAATTTCTTCTTCTCTTATCGAACGCGCAAAAAAGAACCACACGATTTATACTCCTGATCAAATGTATGTCGTAATCATGAATGCCAAGAACAATGGTGAAAAATTTCGCCTTCTGAAACTGGAACAACATAATTTCTTCGATTTAAAGCAGATAATGGACAAAAGACACTGGTTGCGGGCAGACCAAACTAATGATAAAGTTATGTGGACAAAGATTCACGAAATTAAGATTTCTCAAGCGCATCCAGATGTAATTTATTTAAGGGTGTTATTTAACGTGTCTTCAAAATTAATAAATTGCCAACCTAACCTAACCTTTTGGTGCATCAAAATTACTGATTGAGCACCTAATCACCTCATGATGCTCACTCAGTAATTTTGATGATCAAAAAAGTATTTTTTAGAGGTTCAGTTTATTATATTCCTTTATTTAAAATATAACTTTGACGATGAATATATTTCTTTAAATACTGCATCAAATACCCAAACAAGACAAGAAGAAGAATTCAAGAGGAAGACCCAAAGAGACAACAGTGAATGATGTTACAGGAGATTAACTAAAGAATCAGTACAAAGAGCCAATCGCCTTACCAAAACCACTGTACGATGATTTGATGAGTCTCTGCAAAACTGAAGCAATCCCGAAACAATATCATACATTTTACAACAATTTATATTGTGTTGAGAACTCTGAAGAAGACATCGATACTGAAAGCGATGATTCAAATTAAAGTAGCATAATATAATTTTTTTTAAAGGTTTTGACTATTTTATTTTTGTTTCCAAAATAAAATAAAATAATGTAATCTTATTCAAATTAAAGTAGAATAGTATTGTTTTTGTGTTGTTTTTCAAAGAGTAATATTTAATTAAAAAAATATGTGATTAGAAAGGTTTTTTTAACACAAAGTCATTATCATTTCAGAATTAATTAAATTTAATTAAACATTTCACAATTAATTAATATTATCATTTCAGAATTAATTAAACAAAAATTTAGTAGTTAAACACTTTAAAAAATATATTAATTTCATAAGATACTGTACAAAATAATTATAAATTTTAAAAAAATCACATTATAAAGTCAGTCCGTTACAATGGCTACATAAAAATATGATTCTTTGATAGGATTCTTGTTAAAACAGCGTTAGGTGGATGATACAGCTAAGCTTTGGCTATAAAACTACCCTGAAGAAGGTGGTAATCGGCTAGTACGCTCGAGATCTAAAGCGGAAAATACGTCGTATTATATTCTTACAGTTCTGAATTTCAGTGGTCGGTGTGTTTATAAAGTCATTAATGACGTTGCAATTGAAACAAGATCGTCTATAATTTGTATTATACATTTTTTCCATTATTTCATTAAATATTTATACCATTATAATTATTTTTCAAAGGTTACATTGGTAAAAAAATTAGCTTTCATTTGACATATTTAACGCCTGTTTTGGATCACTGCACGCTGCACTAGAAACAAATTAGCTTCTTTTATTTCTCATGTAAAAAACGATTTTTGATATAACCGCTTTATTGCCCGGGGCCAGCGAATTATAAATAAAGACTTTCTGACTTAGTTCCAAGATAAGTATCATTAAGAATTTGTGTTATGGATACTAAACAACGGGTAAACATACTTAAATACTTTTTTTTGTAAATACATACTTAATATACATAGGAAAACACCCAGACCAGAACAAATATTCATGTTTATGCACACAAAGATTTGTCCTGTGTGGGAATCGAACCCACGAACTTTGAAGTGATGTGTAGGTATACTGACTTCCACGCCATATCGGTCGTCAAAATTTAATGTATGAGTAATTCAATAAGAATTAATTTATGAGTAGTTCAATAAGAATTAATTTATAAGTAATTCAATAAGAATATTGAATTACTTAAATATTAAAATACAAGTTTTACTGTAAATTAAAATACTATATGGTATGCAATGTATGGCCGTATAATATATGCTGGCCGTATAATTAATTATGTCTTCTTGATTATTGTTGTAATATTTATATTTTATTTTTATTTTCTGAATTAATGAATAAATTAACACTTTATTGTACACTACATATAAAAAAAACGAATGAAATCACATAAACAAATTTATGGTACAATGGGCGGCCTTGTTGCTAACAGCAATTTCTGCCAGGCAACCCATCTTTTTTTTGCTTCTTATAAGTTTAGTTATAGTAACATTTTAAAATGTTTAAAATGTACATTTCGCCCTGCACCCACAATGGGCCAGCTGAAAACCAGCCCTAGATCAGTGAAATAGCATAATAAATGCTGAATTGGGTCATTTTGGTGCATCATATAGACATTTGTGTATTATTTCTACTTTTAATTTTAAATTGTATGGAGCACCAATAAATAATTTTATTATTATGTTATAATGTCATAATATCCGTCAAGTAAGTACCGGGAAAAAAACAATAGTACACAATATTTTTGTAATTTATCCAAATTTATTTTATCACCTTCATAGTATGCTCCTTCAGAAACGATACACTTACGCCAACGAATAATCCGATCATAAAAACATTTTTTAAAAGCTGTTTCCGAAATGGAGTTCAGTTCTCGCCGCGAATTCTCCTTTATGTTTCCTACCGATTGACAACGGGTGCCACGAAGTGGTTATTTGAGTGTAGGAAAGATAAAGAAGTCGGCTGGAGTCATATCTGGTGAATATGGAGGTTGCTCAATGGTATTTGTTGAGTGTTTGGACAAAAATTCGTTCACAATGATGGCCTTGTGCGGAGGCGCATTATTGCAGTGCAAAATACAAGAATTTTCTTTCCATAAATCTGGCCTTTTTTGTCGAACATGGTTTCTTAAACGCCGCATAACGCTCAAATAATATTATTTATTTACCGTTCGACCTTTCGGCTAGAATTTCGAGTGCAAAACACCGCGATAGTCAAAGAAAACAGTCAACATGACTTTGACTTTGATCGACTTTTACGTTGTTTTTTCGGTTTTGGTTCAGTTGGAAGGCGCCATTCCGAAGCTTGTTGACTAGTTTGCAAGTCAAACTCGTAAACCCACGTCCCACCCACGACTCTCATGCGATGTAGTTTTGAAGAAAATTCAGGTCTTTTGGGACTAGCCGGGCGGCAACACGTTTCATACCCAAATTATTAGTTAAAATGAAACGGATCGTCTCGTGAGATATAAAACGATCTGATCTTTTTATATCTCATCTCCATCCATCCAGCCATCTCTCTCAAACTTGAATAAGGATATTCAGTCACTATTTCCTTCACTTTTGAGATGTTAACTCCAGTTGCAGACGTTGATGGCCTATCAGAACGAAGCGTAACTTCCATTATATCTCGACCACTTTTGAACGCTTTGTTCCACTCATAAGCACGTGTTTTTGATAAAGTCGATTTACCGTAAGCCTTCTGTAATATTTTCAGTGTCTCCAAACACGAAATTCCATTGGCGATGCAAAATTTAAGACTAACTCTTTGTTCGATGCTTTTGTCCATTACGAAATTCGCAATACACATATTATAAAACTAAAAGCAGCGCTGTTTTTACTATAAATGACAGATGCAACCCAAACTCCGCGCCAAAATAGAAAACAATGATGCCAATCTAACAACAACAAAAAAAAACATTTGAATTTGGAACCATAAACAAAACATTCATTCCCGATACTTTGTTGACTGAATAATTATATACTGCTCACTCGACAGTTAAGGGGATTTGACATATTTGTGACCTCGTTGCCTTGGCCAAGACGATCAAACATGGCCACTAAAGAATCATGAAAGTACTTTTTTTGATTTTCAATTATAAACCTCCTCTCATCTCACGGGGAGTCGAAAGCAAAATCCGAATAAAGTCCACTGCTGAACATTAGCCTCTCCAATAGATTACAATTGTGTAGGGGATATCTACCCATTATAAGCACGCTTGGCTGACGGTTTGGTGATCGCCAGTATGCAGCCAGTACTCAGGATGACGCTGCTGGCCATCATTCAGTAGAACTTCTCTTCGTCGACTCTTACGACTCCCCGTGAGATGAGAGGGGATAGCACTATTCTAGGCCGGCACCACACGGCAATATGGGGCTGCTAGTATACGATCTGCGAAACTGTGAACATTATACTCCCAGTAGACAACCAAAGCTTCAAGAAAAGCTGGGCAAAAATAAACGTACAAATGATTTAAGAAAGAAGCGCCCCTTTTTATCTACATTTTAGTGGAGCAATCTCTTTCCCCGAGAGTATTTTATTACATGAAATACACCGTGTCGACATCGGCATAAACAAAAACATCTATCACGGAGTATAAAGGTTATTTCTGTGTGTAATATTATCTCAAAAACAACGGCTATCTGACACGGCCGATATTCGAGATTTTTTTACTCTCTACGCGTTTCTGAGATAAGTTATTAGATTTAGGTGGCTTATTTTAACGTATGTTATAATTTTTGTGTTTCTTTTTTAATGGTGTTCAGACAGTCTGCAAGCGATTGCAAGCCGCCGCTAACCACGCGCACAAAGGAATAAGATGCTGTACCAAGTACCAAGGGGTGCCCTGGCCACCAGCAAAGGGGAAAGGTGTGCTGTACCAAAGGAGTACCCTGGCCACAAGCGGGAGGAAAATTATGATATACCAGGGGGTGCCCCGGCCACCAGCAGGAAGAGAGGGAACTGGACCGTGCGGTAAATTTGGCCGACAGTAGGAGGTGTAAAACATTAATTAATTTACAATAGAAACGATGTATTAATTAAGACTAACGCCTCCTGTATTCGAATGAAACGCTTTAAATATCCGTAGCGGTCAAAAAGGTTGTCTAATGGATCCGAGGCAGCTGTCTTAAGTATCAGGGTATCATTTTCCTGTCCGTCAGTCCTAACTGGCCCTCGTGATGGATTGCTCGCAGTCACGCTTTAAATCTGTGTCTATAAAAGAGAAAGGTCACTAACTCAATACGAAATTTCAATAACTACAATAGCTAAGATTCTCCAATTTTGTATGGGCATTTTATTAAGGTAGTAGTAGGTGCTCATTGAAACAAATTTTTTTTGCAATTTGCAACCCTTTGTAAAATCGTCGTGTAGATAATTGTATAACTAGGTATATCTTATGTCAGTCTAGACTCAGTTTAAATTCTGTCAGAAGTGGACAGTTTACCCACTCGTGTACTATTAGACTCCCTATTATATTATAAATAAAAACAGCGAACGCAGCCGCCCACACACATATGTATCTTGTTGGAATAAAAATGGTACTGTCACACAGAAATACGTAACCGTTGCGCTTCCGATTACACAAAATCTAAAAAATTCGATGCGCAGCTGCTGTGCACTGTGTACCTACAGTTAGTCAAAGTTAACATCATTTATTGAAAACTCGCTCAGTAGAACTCTATGAAAGTCATACTTAAAAATTAACGCACCCAATTCACTGCTTGATCGTAAAAAAACGGTCAAGAAGAGCTCGAGCTTACAAGCCACACAAACGGTAACCCATCCAAGGACTGACCAACTGTAAGCTTTTCTTTATTTTGGGGATAGTTTCCAACCACCTAGCTCAACGGAGCTACGACCGCTTCCACTACCATTGGAACTGGGTCGTGGAGTACTGGCCTAGAATAGGGCCACCCCTTTCGTCTTACGGGGAGTCGTACAAGTCGACGAAGTGAATTCCTACCGGATTATTGGCAGCAGCGTCATCCAGCGTACTGGCTTGAAGTGCGATTAATTCAATTCAAAATCATTAATTCAAGTTTGGCTCGTAGCGTATCGAAGAAGAGCTCGTATCACCGTCAATACTTAAAAATTTGCGGGAGCTTGATCGTAAAATAACGGGCAAGAAAATCGTCAAGGTTAGTTTACAAGATCACCAATCCGCCTGCCCAGAGTGGTGATTATGGGCAAATACCCCCAATAGAATGGTATCTATTGGGGGGGCTAATATTCAACAGTGAACCTTATATGGCTGAAATATTGATTATGATCATTTGTAACGCAGCAATAAAATTCACTTACTGCTGTGGCCTCGACACAGTACAATAATAGAAAGTGATGTAGATCACATTTGCATGTAATAAATATGAAATATAAAAAATTTTTGGCGTACGTGCGTGCACGTCACATCCATCAATCTGGTTCCCTCGAGGCCCTGTCGAGGCTAAATCATTCCTCCGAGTGTCGCACCGCGGACATCCCATTTCATGGAGGACACAGAAAAAGTATTCGCTTACACTTTTATCAGCAATAAAGGTAAAGCGGTTTTAGAGCTGGGAAATTAGCTGTTTGATGATCTCCGAGTTCATTCACACAAGTCTTACTACCAATTTATAGTGTATAATATTGAGTGTAAAGGGTTCCTTATTCCTATCAAGATTAATTTCGCCCAATATAATGTTGGTTTCACATAATAGGTGGTGAGCCTATTGTCAGAGTGCGAGAGCCTCGTCAGTTGATCGGCAGGTGTACCCTTTGACCCTGGGTGGAGTCGCTCTCTCGCTGCCGACCATTATGCCAACAACGGCGCGGGAGGCGATGGCCTCCTTCTGCGAAATGGTGATGTCGCAGAAGGAGGCCGCGGAGCTGGAGTGAGAGCGGGATCCGCTATCTCTGCGGCTACGCCGTTGGCGCAGCGGGCGAGATAGGAGGACCCGTCCGGCCGCGCCTGGGGGGCTTTAGGCGGCGGGGGCAGGTGGTCTTTCCCGTCTAGCTATAAACCCTCCCAGAAGTCAGCCAGTTACGCCATGGCCGCACAAGGAGGTAGGGGGGACGCGACACACTTCGCTTCAATGAGGAAGTCCTCCCGGTTCAGATCCGGGAGACGTTGGCCGCGGGCGGGGTACCAGAAGCTACAAACCCAAGCACTGGCTCCCTGCCCCCCTTTCAACAGCGGTGGGCGTCGTCGGAAGTTTTTAAGTGGGTAGGACTGCAGTAGTCGCGTCTGCCGCAGTAAGCCCCACACTCCCCTCTCGGTCCATTGGCCGGTAGACAGTGCGTAAACAGCATTTTTTACCAACGATAAATAAAAAGTTGCACCACTTGCAGGTGAGGTTAGCTAGGGCTCCAAGTAATGGTAGGATTCCCGACACCTTTGTTTTAAGTAACAACTTTATGAAATAACGTCCCACTACTGGGATCAGGCCTCCCTTCAGATAAAGGGTCAAGTTTCGACAGACTTGGTGACAAAGTAACATTACGCGAAACCAGTGTGAATTATGGGAGACAGATATTTTTATAATTTATTTATTTATTTCATATAAAAAGTATATATAATATTATGCAGCAAGATGCCAACATAAACTCGGTCAAGTTTTATCGGGCATCAGTGTTTTGACTTAATTATAATACCAAAACTAGCCGATGAGTATATAACTCTAATAGATGTGTGACGTATTGCCGTTAGTATTTTTCACCGTGACCTACGAATGACAGAAGCGCTTAGTATCCAATGCTAGCATCCTCTACGCCCTACCGGCAGGTACTCAGCCCCCCTACCACGACAAGGTCCAGTCGGGGAGGAAGCTAACCTTACCTGCAAGTGGTGCACCTGCCTATTAACGGACGAGGCTCTGGCAAACATATAAGTTCCCAGCAAGCGGCAATAGGCTCACCACCTATTACGAGAAACCCAAAAATTAAATTGGGGAAACGTACGTATGTATGTAATGTATAGGCGTGATTATATATGTATGTAAAAATATGAGATACATTTTTTGTGACTCATAGTCATCAATAGGGTATGGTCTCAAAGTTAAAAATGGTCAGAATGATGAGCAGTGTACGTAGCTCTCGGCTTTCATCAAGGTCTTTCTACAACCTACAATGCAATCACAAAAACGAATTAGTACCTATGTAGATCTCTTTAGCCCATCGTGTATTACAGGGGGGTCTGATGGGTCATTGGAGTAGAAGTCGTCACATTCATAGCGCACCGCGCCGTTGGAGTGGAAGTAAGTGACGTGCTGCGCGATGCCCACGGGCCGCGGGTTGGCCGCGTAGTTGTCGTACACCACCACCACGGTCTGCTCCACGTGGCCCTGCCCGCTGCTCACCCACTCGTTGATGCTGTCCTCCGCGCGTCTCCACTCCGACTGGCGCACCTCGGGGACTCCGGTAGCTATACCTCGGTTCAACGATCTCGGTTGTGGAACAAAGTTGTACACCTCATTGGGCCCCCCGTTCTCGTATGCTATCAAGTGACCGTTGTCATCATTGTTCCCATCCGGACGGTTCGTATGTCTGCTCATCCTGTTCACATTTGTTATCACATTACTGGGTATGCTGGAAGACTGTCTTGAACCAGGCGGAGGTAAGGAATGGCGAGTTATTCGCGCTGAAATCATTAGCGGAATAGCTGGCCCGTTGGGCTGACTGGGAGTCAGATACGCGTACCTGTAGATAGGATTAGTAGATGATTGGGACGTTATTAACCTGCCCACATTCCCAAGAGCAATGAGGCTCGCGGCGTACAACATTATGGACCCTGGAGTCCGGCTATCTGACGCGCAATATGGAACTTGTCTTTTGCTCCTGACACTTCCACAAGTATTTTGAGAGCAATGTGTAATCTTCTTCATTTCATTGGAGAGAACTTCGTCCAGGTCACTTAAGCGGTACGGCGAACAATATTTATGTTCTCTCTTGCTATTGTAGCACCAATAATGCGTATAGCCTTCATGCTTGTCACATAATCCAGCACATTCTTCTCCTGTATAGGTGTACGACTTTACGTATTCATAAATTTTAGGATCGCAGGGGTATAAACCATCAAAAAAATAGGTGTGACATTTGTATCCTTGGTGATAAGAATTCCAAGTGCAATCATCTCTACATGGTCCGTAGCTCAGTGTGAACGGTTTCTTCAGCACAGGTCGGTCGTATTGCATCGGGCTGCAATAGTCCCAGTTCTGGTAATCGTCCACGTAGCAGAAATAGTATCCTTTATAATAATATTCGCACTTGCTGTAGCACTTTTCCACTGAGCCAGTCATTGCTGTATATTCCACAATATCGAAGCATTTTGCTGAAGAGACTAAAGCAGTCAAAGTAAGTAGAGGGAGCAACATAGTGCCAAGTGCGAGTCGTGATGCACTATGACACCGCAGCTGAGAGCGCGCAATCTATGTCGCTAGTCACTAATGCGAATCTGCAAAAGACCACATGATATACCCCGTATATTTACTTCGTTCGTCAAAAGGTAGTTGTACACTGACCAGTATCAATTTTATCAATTGGTTATAAACTTACAAGCAGGAAAAATTTAATTAAAATAAAAATTCCATTGGTTTGGTAAATGTACTCTGTCATCGTTTTTTCCTTGTATAACTTAAGCAGCATGATACTGGCACTGCTATCGAGTTTTACCTCTACATTTATCTTTTCACCGAGACTCTTCCTACCAAGATGTGAGGAGCCCAAGCTTACCTCACCTACAAGTGGCGGACATAAAAGTTCCCGGTAAGCAGCAATAGGATTGCCACCTCTTTGAGCACATTCATTTGTTCGTATTGTTATAATTGATTAATTTAAAATAAATATTAACAGGCTTTGTAATTAAATATCACTTTGATGAAGTCATTAGACGCTATGGTATAATCTTAATCGTCTTCGCTATCTCAGAAAAACAATCAATAAGAATTCGTGTGACCATTAAAGATAATAAAGGCCTTAAAATTAATTAACATTGATCACAAATTTAATTCAAATATTAATTATAAAACTCTACTTCGCAAGAGTGTTATTTGTTACGTCAGAATGATCTTTGCCTCTGTTCACTTTAAATATCAGAGACGCATCGTCGGCAAACAAAACTGTTTCGCACATATCTTTGTTATAGAAAGGTTGATCATTAATATAAATGAGAAATAATTATGGGCCTAAAATTGAACCCTGTGGTACTCCCACAAGCAATGGCGTGCCTGATTACTCTACTGAGTTAAAAAAAATTTTTGGGTTCTGTCACTCAAATGTCAGTAAAATATAAAAAAATATATATACACCTTATTAACTTGAAAGTAAAAAAAAAATACTTGGACCTATCTAGACTGATAAAAAAAATACTTACTTGACACTGGCTAAATGTGCTAGACGCACGAAGCCATTATTTAAATGGAAGAAGAAGACTAATAAAAACTTAATGTAAAGTAGATACTTGTTGACGTTAGTTGAGTATATGAATTAGGAACAGGTGGGCTCAGACCTTAATGAGGAGTCATTAAATAGTTCTCATTAGTACCCGGTCATTAGGCCGCGAATTCTTTCGCGAGAGAGGGTCGAGTTCGTCCCTGGTCGTGAGATTGGGGCAATTAAGACCCCGCTGAACTTCTGAGTCGAGATGAAAAGCGGACTTCTAACCATTTTTAAATAATTATCAACTGGTAATGATTGATTAGAGAGGTAATGCTCTTAACTTTTAACAGACTAATTTCGGTCCTTTGGAAAATTCACCATGATCTGTCATAAGGAAGTGTAATTTGAATGACGATGATAATATGATTTGAATAGGATCCGAAGAAGGTAGTTGTACATGAGGACGATTGCCTATTTACCTCCTACAATTTTAAACGTTACACATCTTTGCTAAAAGTGAAATTTGAAATTTTAAGCCCAACCTAAAGGACACAGAGAGTTGTTGTTCTTTATTTTATGTTAATAGTTGTCATCATCATAATTATCTCAGCCATTTAACGTCCACTGCTGAACATAGACCTCCCCAATAGATTTCCACACAAGTCGATCCTGAGTCGCCTGCATCCATCGGCTTCCCGCCGCCCTGATCAGATCATAGGTCCATGGCGTGCCGTTCTCTACTACGTTTGCCGGTCGCGGTCGCCATTGCAGAACCTAAACGCCCCATTGGTCGTCGGTTCTTCGAGCTATGTGCCTCACCCATTGCCACTTCAGCTTGCAAACTCGCCTCGCTACTACTAATATTAGTAAGTAAAATATATATTAGTAATATTTAATTTACAGTAGATAAGAATGAGTAGATAAAGATGACAAATGGTAAATATGATGCCCTCTCCCTAAACCCCTTGAGTCGTCATAGACGTGGAACAATACTGAGATCTCACATGGACTACTTGAAAAAATCTGAAAAGTAATATTGCACTGTTTTGTTTAATTTACCAACTTTCATGTACGTTCACAAACACTTAACGATTAATAATCCACCGTTATTATTACACATTAATGTTCGATATGTCACAGAGTTTAGAGAATAAAACAAAACTGCAGACATGACGTTTCACCTTCCCGCCAAGAAGTCCTGTGGCTTTAATCTGAACACGTAAAAAGAGGATTTATTTCATTTTGTAGAAAACTATGATATAACTAAAGTATTGAAATAAATCCCTAGTAATTAAAAGAAAACGTTTCCACTCGGCTCTAACAGCTCAATTACCGTTAAACAACCCACAAAGTGCAATTAGTGGACAAGTGAGCGAAGAGGATAAAGATATCATTTGGCAGGCGCCAGAGAAGGATGGGGATATAGAAGTAATCAAATTACGGGCCCGCAGGGAAAAAATCCGGGTTGAGACCACGGGAGCTGCTTGATAAATAGGGACAGGCGTGAGTTACAGGAGTTTTAGCATTAGTTACTCACAGATTCTTTTTCCATAGTTTTATCCTTTAAAATTACTTTTTGGGAAGTTCTTTTTCAAAAGCCGTTATGTAATGAGATTTATACCTTTTTATTTGGTTAGCGGTTTGTTTAACTTTGTATGTATGTAGCCCAGTGACGAGAACCATAGACTTCAAATTCTGACGGTCTTGGGTTAAAACCATGGTCACACAGCTTACGTTCAAGAGTTTCGAAGCTATGTTGGTAAATTTCGCTTGTGCCGTTTTCTTGAAAGTCTCTTGCCATCTAATCTTGAAAGCAGGTTTAACAATAGAATTATGTTCCCCTTTGGGTTACGAAGGTCAGACTACAATTAAATTCTGAGAAGCCTAGAAAGTAGACCGTTGGCGCCACCAGGGTTTGAACCCGAGACCCTCTGAATTTGAACGCCATTAGTCACGACACTGGGCTATCGCCTCTCGGTCTGATAAACTAGCAGCGCCCTGCGGTTTTACCCGCGTGGTCCCCGTTCCCGTGGAAATATCGGGATAAAGAGTGTCCTATGTGTTAGTCCACGACTGCAGCTATACACGTACAAAGTTTCATCACAATCGCTCCAGTAGTTTTTGCGTGAGGAGTAACAAACATCCATCCACATATACAAACTTTCACGTTTATAATATTAGTAGGATGTAGGATATATGATACATAAATAAATGTTCTCATATAACTCATTTATTGTTTTAGCAGAGTTTGCGCTACGGGTATAGACCTCAGATATAATCTGTCCCAGTTGCTATGGCGACCACTAAAGCTCGCTTATTAGTTGCATCGTAAGTTGTCCATGTATCTTTTAGACCATCTCCCCGAGTGCCTGCCTATCTGATCTTCTTTGTGGAAAGTTCCCGAGGCCATGAGATGCCTTAATTGGTTCGTGCTTCGTTAGTTATTTCACCCCTTAGAGCAAGCTATTAGTTTTTTATTGTTGTACTTCGTAGAAGCTTTATTTGCGGTTTTAATAAACTTAATAAAAAGTATTATGAATCCGGCCCGCCATAGTGAAGTTTGGCCACAGCGTTTTATGTAGGTTTACTAAAGATTACGTGGATATCGTGCGGCGCCGGCCTAAAGTAGCGTCACCCCGTCTCATCTCATGGGGAGTCGTAAAAGTCGACGAAGAGAAATATAACCGGATGATGGGAGCAGCGTCATCCTGCGTACTGGTTGGAACTGCGATCACCAACCCCCCTGCCCAGCATGGTGATTATGGGCATATACCCCCAAATGAAAATGGCACTCACGCACATACGGTTCCCAGTCCCCGGCCCCGCTATTCCAGATTACGGTAGCGGTCTTGGTAACGGCGGAGCAGGGGGTGCTAAGAATCACCAGCAGAGATCCGGCTACCACCCCAAACGACGACTTCTGTACCTGGCCACTTACAACACGCGCACACTGAGGACCGACGACAAGATTAACGAGCTGAAGGAGGAAATAGAGCAGTTGCACTTGGACAATATCGGGTTATCCGAAGTCCGTAGATTGGGGGAGGACACGGTAATCCTTAAGTCCGGCAACTTGCTCTACCACCGGGAGGGCGATCACCTGTCCCGAGGTGGTGTCGGTTTTTTTTTTTCAGTTTGGCGTAATGTATACAAATTTAATTGTAACCTGGAAATAAAAGTCTTAAAATACTTTTTTTTTTATCGTCTGGAAGTCTATCCGTAACAACGTCGTGTCTATTCGGAGTGTGTCGACCAGGATAGCGTACCTAATACTCAGAATCACCAATTCCTTGAAGGTAATTCAGGTTTACGCAGCGACCTCGGCACACCCCGATGAGGAAGTGGAGATATTGTATGATGACATTCCTGCCGCCATTCACACTTCACCGTAAACGTAGGCCTTTCCCCAAAAAGCACCAACCATTCCAGTCCTCTGCAGAACGGATCCATCAGCTACCAGCCACCTGTCTCAAGTTGTTGGTCCACCTTGCCGCAGTCTGTCCCACACTACGTTTGCCAAATATTTATTTAGTTTTTTTAATAAAATATGTTTCTTTTTATTACCCCGGATACTTTTGCTATAACTTCAGTTAAGGTTGGAAGATCGAGGATTTTTTAAATGTATGTGTGTTTATTATAATAGGTTGGGGAAAAAGTCTTTTCGTATTTTTGTATGAAAAGTCAAGACATTTTTTTTAAAGTTTATTTACATTTATTTACAACATATATGTACCGTTTTGTTGAATAACTTTCTGCCATTTTGTGGGCAGAGACATTATCCCGTTACTGTAGACACTTTGGGACTTCTGATCAAAAAAACGGGACAAATAGTTTTGGCAGTCCTCTCTTGAGGTCAACCTTACAGAACCTAAAGAATTCTGCAGAGACCGAAACAGGCGAAAATCTGAAGGTGCAAGGTCAGGGCTATATGGTGGATGCACTAGGACCTCCCAGTCGAACTCTCTTAATTTTTGCTGAGTGGCTAAAGATGTGTGTGGTCTAGCGTTATCGTGATGAAAGACCACACCCTTCCTGTTGATCAATTCCGGCCGTTTTCTCTCGACTGCTTCCTTTAATCTCATCAGTTGCTGGCAGTAAAGATCAGAATCGATGGTTTTGCCGGGCGGTAAAAGCTCATAATAAACAATGCCCTTCCAATCCCACCATACACACAGCATCACCTTATTTCGTGTTAGGCCAGGTTTGGCCACAGTCTGTGAAGCCTGGCCAACTTTCGACCACGACCTTTTTCGCACGTTCTTGTCGTACGTGATCCACTTTTCATCGCCAGTTATCAATCTCTTCAAAAACGGCTCGGTTTCATTACGTCTCAATAATGAATCGCAAATGAGTACACGGTTCATTAAGTTTCTTTGAGTGAGCTCGTGTGGCACCCAAATATCGAGCTTTTTTGTATAACCAGCTTTCTTCAAATGGGTCAAAACTGTTTTGTGGTCAATTCCCAGTTCTTCAGCTACATCGTAACTACTAATATGCCGATCTTGCTCCACTCTTTCAAAAATGGCGTCCATTTTATTCGTAACAGGGCGACCAGAGCGAGGTGCATCTTTAACATCAAAATTTCCGGACTGAAAACGTTTGAACCAAATTTGTGCTACTCTTACTGACACTGCATCAGGTCCATAAACATCACAATTTTTTTTCACTGCTTGAGTTGCATTTTTGCCTTTTTTATAATAAAATTTTAAAATGTATCGAATTTCTTCATAAGATTCACTCATTTTTACGGAGAGAAAAACAAATGAAAAATAGCGGGAAACAACTTTTTTTTATTTTTTTCTTTTCTTTATAATGGAACCTTTTTAATGTTACCAAAACCAGCCAGAAACAAATAGTACAGTCAAAAAAATTTTATAATAAGTTTATACCTACGTTATGCGGAAAGACTTTTTCCCCGACCTAATATATATATTAATGTGACTATGTGTGGGTATGTAGGTATTGATGTGGCATAGCAGTGCACTCACAAATGGTATCTACGTAAGACCAGCGTCGAGGCGTTTTCGTAACACCTCGGCTTTATGCTGAATATCTTTTCTGTTACACTCTTTAAGTAGGTAGTTACATATAATGGATGTCTATTAAATTTTGGGTTTTTTCACAGAACTAATTATTTTTCTTTCTTTCTAATGTTTTCTTCAAGTAGGTTTTGAACTGTTTCACTCATTTTCAGCTGTATGTTATTTTATACATATAACTTCACTCAGATTTTTTTGGTCTAATTTGACCGGGGTAATGCGATAAAACGAGTAAAGTGGAATACTTCTCACCTTGGTTTTTGAGAGGAGGCCCGTGTTCGGTCGTTAAAGGTCTGCAGCGATAACGGCAATGGTATTTTTATAACAAAATATATTACCTGTAACAAAGAAAAATTATGATTATTTTAATAATTAAAAATAATAACAAAAAATCTATATAATCAGTTTAACTTGTATCACTTTTAACTGGCTTAAAAGAAAATATGAAATACGTAATTATTTTGATTATATGTAATTTATGAGTTAAGTACCTATATAGGAATGAAAACAAACATAACCATTATATGACGACCGATATGGCGTGGTGGCGAGAATACCCGCTCTCCGTTCCTAAGGTCGTGGGTTCGATTCCCATGCAGGACCTATATTTGTGTGCATGAACATTAATATTTGTTCTGGTCTGGGTGTTTTCCTATGTATATTAAATATGTATGTACAAAAAAAAGTATGTATGTAGGTATGTTTATCCGTTATTTAGTATCGATATCACAAGTTCTTAATGATACTTATCTTGAAACTAAATAATTGGTGTAATTGTCAGAAAATATTATTATTATTATATGTATAACTTAGATTTAAGTAAATTTTTATGTTTATTTTCTTAATTACTTTTTCTTTCATATCAGTGTTGATATTGATGGTTGTGAAGAAATGTAGTTTTGCTTTATATTTATTTAGCGTCACTGACATAAAAAGACTTTACTTCTACTTCGAGTTTCTGATTGAATGCTTATGAAAGTAATACGGTAGGTTGTCTACATGTAACAAATAACAATATTAAATTTTGTATCTATCGGTAAGGCTTATATTCAAAACAACAGAACCGGTTTCGACT
The DNA here is from genome assembly GCA_949126915.1 of Musotima nitidalis. Classification (NCBI taxonomy): domain Eukaryota; kingdom Metazoa; phylum Arthropoda; class Insecta; order Lepidoptera; family Crambidae; genus Musotima; species Musotima nitidalis. Next base: position 14,785,898 of record OX421434.1, read on the forward strand.
AGAATTTCACAGGCAGATAACTGATATTGTAAGGATTAACTTAAGTTCGTTTTTAACGACCCCCCCCCGACCTTGTCGTGGTGGGGGGGCTGAGTATCTCTCGGTAGGGCGCAGAGGGCGCTAGGCAAAAGGTAACAACCAGAGATTGACGACTCTGGGTGCCCTTAGTACTGACTACCGGGGGGAAACCGGGGGTGGAGGGCGCAGCGGGCGGGCCAGGAGGGTCCGTCAAGCAGCGCCAGGAGGGTCTTAGACAGCGGGGACAGGGGGCCCCTGCTGTCTTACTATGGACCCTCCGAGAAGTCGACCACACACGCTATGGTCGCACAAGGAGGTAGGAGGGGCGCGTCCACTGCGTCTCTCTGAGGAGGTCCTCCCGGTTTTGGTCCGGGGGACGTTGGCCGCGGGCGGGGTGTCAGAGCTGTAACCCAGGTACTGGGCCCCCGCCTCTTTCTCAACAAGCAGCGGGTGTCGTCGGAAGATTTTTAGTGGGTATTACTGCTGGCGGTCGTGTCTGCCGGTGGTGAGTCCCACACACCTCTCTTGGTCCCCCTTTGGCCGGGAGACAGTGCGTAAATGCATTTTGTTACCGACGTAAATCAAAAAAAAAAAAGGTTCGTTTGTAACAAAAAATATAAAAATGCTTTAAGGTCAACCCCTGGCGACCGCGGGTATAAAATAAGTAATTCTAATTCTTGAAAAACTTGTCATTTATTGTAGAGTTATGGTTTTCTTCAAGACAATTGAAGTTAATAAAACCCTCAGTAACGGTCGAAGTTTTGCCAACTCTGAATTAAATGTCCGGCTGATAAATATTTATTGCTAAGTGGTTTTGAGAGCATAACAATGAAAGTCAGTAAACTAATGTGTATAATAAATGTACTCACAAAACGAATACAAGTTTTTTTTTATAATCTCAGCGTAATAATCCCCTTAGTATTAACTAGATATATTTGAACTGATAACTGATTATACTGGGTGTATAGGTATTCTACCAAGTTCTGAGTACTCCAAGCCAACCTCACCTGCAAGTGAGTGACGCTGACGAGACTCTGGCAAACATAAAACTTCCCGGTGAGGGGCAATAGGCTCGCCACCTTAGGCAGAGGCACATTATACGCCCACACTTCGCCAATTACATTCTAGGTCCCACATAATATGTGGCGAGCCTATTGCCGTTTGCCGGGACCTGTTACGTTCGCCAGAGCCACGTATGTTGATCAGCAGGTGCACCACTCGCAGATGACTATTGACTTGGGCTCTTAAAATATTGGTAGAATCTTTATACACCTTGCAATTACACATACTGGTACAGTTTGTATAGTAAAGTTCGTCAAAACACTCTCTGTAGTGTTTACGATAGAATGCCATTCGCTTTGTGCCATGCTTTTAAAGTTACTGTTTAGTTAAGTTTGAGATCAATATTGTTAATTTAAGAGATTAAGCCAACACCAAATAAAATTGAATGTCTCCTAATGGTTCTGAAGTCGGGTCACTATATTTACATAGGATGGACTGAGTCCTTACTCACCTTGGGTCTATCAGTTTGTTTATATAAATTAAGTGGCGGAGCTTATTCGTTATAGGAGTAAAGAGTTATCTACAGATAAGGTCCGGGATTTAAATAGTATTTTAGTAAAAACTGAGGGCGCTTGTGTCTTTGTCTACGTGATTCTTTCAAACTGTATACATACATACATACATACATTCACGCCTGCTTCCCCGAAGAGTTGGCAGAGGCATTTCACTCGCCCACGCTTCGCCAATTATACAGCTGGTCCCACGTAATAGGTGTCGAGCCTATTGCCACTTACCGGACACTGTTATGTTCGCAGAGTCTTGTCCGTTGATAGGCAGGTGCACCACTTGCAGGTGAGGTTTGCTCGGGCTCCTTAGGTCTTGGTAGGATCCACACACACCTTGTTTGAATGTCATGTGTGAAATGAGGGTAAATATCATTATTAATGACAAAATCATGAACGGATTAAATTTGACAAAAAGTCCTTAGACATATGCCTCAAAGGAGGTTACGTACAATGATTACTCGCAATTTAATTACTGACATTTCTAACGTATGTCCTAGGCCGGTGGCAAGTATTCCGTCGACGCCAGGCCTCCACGAGGCCTCTTTGTGGAGAGACAATGGGCGCATCGCATCGCCCTGAATGCCAACTATTGTTCGCCTTTTATTTCATGAATATTTCGATTTGTTCAATACTTACGTGCTCTCCGGGTAAGCATGAGTTTTTCTTTTCCTTTAACTAGTACAATAAATAAATAAATAAATATTTTCTGACCACTACATCAATTATTTAGTTCCAAGATAAGTATTATTAAGAACTTGTGTTATGGATACTAAACAACGGATACTTAAACACTTTTACATACTAAATATACATAAAAAAACATCCCGACCAGCACAAATATTCATGTTCATGCACACAAAGAGTTGTCCTGTGTAGGAATCGAACCCACAACCTCTGGAGTAATTACAGGTATATTGACCTCCACGCCATATAGGTCGTCGATCAATATCTTTATATAAATTACAAATACAATATATTTATTTCTAACCCATAATTTGTACATAGATGTTATACAAATTGGAACCAATTTATGTACCCTCAGATATACCCCTTAGACATAAGCTTGCAGGGAACCCAAGTTGCACAAGTGAGAGATTAACACAATTAATGACGGGTACATTCACATTCAGATCCATTTTTGTTTGTTTAATAAATATATTCTACTTTTTTTTTCTTTTAAATAATGGCTTCGTGCGTTTAGCACATTTTGTCAGTGTCAAGTAAGATATATATTAAAAACATATAACTCATAGTAAATTAAAATGAGTGGTGATAATGATGATAAATGATAAATGAGATGCCCTCCCCCTAAACCCTTTGAGATTTGACATGGACTTCTTGAGAGAATTTGAAAAGTTATGTTGCACTAATTTGTTTCATTTACCAACACTCATGTTACACATGTTACATATTACACATTAATGTTCTAAATATCACAAATTTTAGAAAATAAAACAAAACTGCAAGCATTACGCTTCAGTTTCCCGCCAAGAAGCCTATTTCCTACTTATACGTCTATATTGTCTATATTACTGTCAGGGATCCTGTACGAAGCAGTCTAGTTAATTTCTCAATATTCATGTATATATCTCTCCACCATAATTCCCATGTAGTCATTATTTTGTAAATATGTTCGATACCTAATTATCGTTAAACGTCTAAGATCAACTAATACCGGTGGAAACACAAATTCGGGTATGTACGCCGCGCGGCTTATTCAGGTCGAGTTAGGTAATCCATCGTTAATCTATCAAATCCCATTAACGTATCAGATTGCTGTTAAGTAAAGGATCTTGTATGATATTAGAATAGTCACGGTTACACCGCTCATTAGGGTGCTATTAGTGAGACGACAATGTTATTGGACGTCCTACACTGCGAATAAAATAAGTAAAGGGTGTTGTATATATAAGAATAGGCACGGTTACACCGCATATTAGCATGCTGTTAGTGAGACGACAATATTATTGGACGTCCTACACTGCAATTAAAATAAGTAAAGGATCTTGTACAATTTTAGAATAGGCACGATTACACCGCTCATTAGGGTGCTATTAGTTAGACGACAATGTTATTGGACGTCCTACACTGCAAATAAACTGTCAATGTCAAAGTCAAAATTATTTATTTAAGTTACTTATTTAAGTAACTCTTATGAACGTCATCTGGTCAAAGTATTCCAACAATCAAAAAAACCTTGTACAAACAAGCCTTGTTTCCAATTTAATTTTAAAGCTATTTCCTAATTTTGTGAGCTATTAGCTCTGTGAGCTGGTGATTAAATATTTGAATACCTGTTACAGAGATGCTTTTATGGTACACAGAATTTAAGTATTTAATTAGTTTAGTTTAATCGGAGTCTAGGACCCAAAGTTTTACTTAGTTTGAGTCTAGATAACGCTGTGTGAAATGTTCAGAAATATTAATATGTAAATTATCATATCATAGCATTATCCCGGTTGCCCTAGACTTAAGTTTAGGGCCCAGGGTCAGGTTTAGCCAGATTTGACTGCATTTCAGGTATTACCCAACCGCCGTAACCCATAGAGAAACATCATGATAATCAAATGGTGAAATCAAATGATAATCCTGTGATCAAATCATCACTATAATTAAAATTTTATGTGGTAGAATAGACTCTCCTGATCTTCATGGTAAGCTGTGTCGACTTAATGCACCCGATAATTATTATAGGAGCAGGAAACATAAACTGTTTGCTGGGCCTACCTGCCAAACCGTAGCCCGCTCAAAATCACCCATTCCGCGGACACTCAACGCACTTAATGCCATCCTGGATGCAGCACCCGACTGTGATTTGTTTGCGGATGGATGGCCTAAAATTTTGTCTGTGTGTCTGAGGTATTGTGAGAGAATGGGATAAAAGAAGTTAGATAGATATGTGTGAGATTTTAATATTATATTTAACTTTTACTGTTTTTGATAATTAGTGTAATTGGTGTATTCCGTTCTGATTAATTAAATAAATGAATTGAATTGAAATAAATAAATATGTAATAAATCATTCTATAGTTAAACCAGCTGTCAGTATGTTAGAAGGCACAGACTTCCTAATAACGACTGCCAAAGATTATCGAGTCAGCTAATTGTCATGGACTAACGGTTTGACGTGCTTTCCTAGGCGTGGAGCAAGCGATAATTACGCACATAACTTTGAAAAGTCTCAGGCACTTGGATTAAGACTAGTCTTACATCTTACAAGACCAATTAAATTGGATGAACTTCTTGCCCCTGTATAGTCCAGTGGCAATCGCCGACTTCAATGGAGTACATAGTGCCTGCACTAAATTAAAGAAGAAATGCTTTTGAAGAGTAATTACTTTCTGCACAAATATTGTTTCGGCAAGGACAAAATTTAGCAGCAGGTTCGCTGGGCATTAAATTCTGGCATGTTTTTGGGTTTATGTGTTATGTGGGTATGTTTATAAGGATATGTCAAATAAGATTCTGCATCTATCAGTGGGGACCTACATGTCACTATCATTTGATAAGATGAAGACAGTGAATAGGTTTAAACCTGGTCTTACTTTAGGTCTCCTTTTGTACTTAGCCCCTAAGCGTTTAAATTTCAAGCTTTATTTGATATGGTTTAATGACAGGCGCGATGACAGTAAGCTCTGTCTACAAACAAGCCACACAACGCTTATGCGCAATAGTGTTTTTTGTATGACACCAGTTATTTATAATAAGCTTCCCAAAACATTGAAAAATTTGACAAGTCATCTATTCAAGAAAAATCGTCAAAAATTACTGTTAGACAAATGTTACTATCACATAAGCGATTTTCTGACCGATACACTTTATGATTAATTGTTAAGAGGTGTTTACTGACCCCGTTTTTTCTTGTAATTTAATTTAGTTAACATCATTTTCTTGTAATATATTTTAATTCTAATGTTATTGTGTAATTTTAGATAATTAATTTTTGATCATAAATTGCTGATATAAATCATAAATTATACTGACATTTAATGGGGAATCATAAAACTGACATTTGCATACCACAAAATGGTAAATATGTTGAGACTTGGTCGAAAGACTTTATTGTAATACCATATTTTGTTAAGTACACAATATGTTTGAGCAAATAAATTATTTTGTATTCGTATATATTGGTCCTTTTTTTTTTGTTTTACGTCGGTAACAAAATGCATTTACGCACTGCCTTCCGGCCAAAGGGGGACCGAAAGGGGGTGTGGGACTCACCACCGGCAGACACGACCGCCAGCAGCAATACCCACTAAAAATCTTCCAACGACGCCCGCCGCTTGTTGAGAAAGAGGCGGGGCCAGTACCTGGGTTGCAGCTTCTGACACCCCGCCTGCGGCCAACGTCCCCCGGACCAAAACCGGAAGGACCTCCTCAGAGAGGCGCAGTGGACGCGCCCCTCCTACCTCCCCCTGCGACCATAGCGCGTGTGGCCGACTTCCCGGAGGGTCCATGGTTAGACAGCAGGGGCCCCCTGCCCCCGCTGCCTAGACCCTCCTGGCGCTGCTGAGCGGGCCCTCCTGGCCTACCCGCTGCGCCCTCCATAGGTCCCTCTTAGTTTCCCCCCCGGTATTCAGTACTAAGGGCACCCAGAGTCGTCGGTCTCTAGGTGTTACCTTTTCCCTAGCGCCTCCTGCGCCCTACCGGGAGGTACTCAGCCCCCCCACCACGACAAGGTGGAGACCAGTCGGGGGGGGGTATATATTGGTCCTACGTTAACCTGTGACAATCAATGGTGTTCACTACATTGTATAAACCAAAGTCGCTTTCCACTGTCTGTCTGACTCTAAGTATGCTATCTTTTAAATTACGTGACGCATTTTGATGCGATATATTTAATAGATAGAGTGATTCAAGAAAAAAGATCATAATTATATTATAGATCTTCTTCTTCTTCTTCCATTTAAATAATGGCTTCGTGCGGCTAGCACATTTAGCCAGTGTCAAGTAAGTGATATATAAATAATATATAATTCACAGTAAATGAGAATGGTTGGTGATAAAGATGATAAATGGTAAATGAGATACCCTCCCCAAAGCCCCTTGAGTCCTCAGTAAAGATGTGGGACTATACTGAGATCGCACATGGACTCCTTGAAAGAAAATTTGAAAAGTGATGTTGCACTAGCTATCTATAATCTTAAGTCCAGAGATTCTCTTAGAGAGATGTTTAAAAGAATTAACATATTAACGGTAGCATCTCAGTATATATTCGATAATATAATGTATTTCAATGGTTCTCTCAGGGTTCAATTTTAGGACCATTTCTCTTTTTAGTTTATATAAATGATTTGCCATTTTTTATGAGTAGGCGTTGTGAGATGGTATTATTTGCTGATGATACTTCTTTAGTATTTAATATTGATCGACATAAAAAGGACTTTAGCGATGTAAACGATGCCCTTGCAGAGCTGCTTCGTTGGTTTACTGTTAACAACTTACAGCTAAATGCTAAAAAAACGAAATGTATTAAATTCACTGTTCCAAACGTAAGGAAACTCGAAACAAATATCATTATTGACGGTCAGAAACTAGATTTAGTAGATTCTACTGTTTTCTTGGGAATAACTATAGATGAAAAACTTCAGTGGGGTCTACATATTGATACTCTTGCTGGCAAACTTAGTTCCGCAGCTTATGCTATTCGCAAAATTCGCCAATTAACAGATGTTGATACGGCAAGAATGGTATACTTTAGTTACTTTCATAGCCTAATGTCTTATGGTATTCTTATGTGGGGACTAGCAGCAGATATAGAAACAATTTTTATTTTACAGAAACGGGCTGTAAGATCTATTTACGGACTAAGCTCACGGACAACTCTTAGAGAAAAGTTTAAAGAAATAGGTATCTTGACTGTTGCCTCTCAATACATTTATAATAGTATAATATTTATAAAACGAAACATAGAAACCTATAACAGGCGCTGTGATGATCACAGTTTTAATACTAGAAATAGAAATAAATTATTAAATCCATTTTTACGCCTGCATAAAATTCGAAAATCGTTTATGGGGCAGGGTATACAATATTATAACAAAATTCCAAAAGATATTTTAGATTTGCCTTTTGAAAAGTTTAAGCAAACCGTTAAGACATCACTTACCAAGAAAGGGTATTACACGGTTAATGATTACGTTAATGACAAAAACGCTTGGATGTAACATTTACAATGATAAAAGTTGTGTTCTGCGGCCCTCTTTACAATATAACGATTACTTACATACATTGTCTATGTAATTTTATAATTTTAATTTTTAATTAAGACTGTTTATATACGATTTCTTGGAAATTGTTTTGATGGCTGCATAGCTTAACTGATACCATATGGTATACCACTTTACAGTAACAAAATTGTGGTTTGCAGCACATTTAAAATAATTCAGTCTTCTAATATTAATGTTATTTTTACTTAAATCCTTTTATACAGCTTGAGTATATCACGCTCACTTATATGTTTCCGCGGTGGTAGCGTCATGCGTCGGATCGTTGCGCTCCCTAAAATATGGTTGAGCGTAACGCGTTTGCTCATGTCTACTATGTTTATCCGTAATTATGTTAATATTGGTAAAAAAAGAGTTCTGTCTCCCTTTTTTTTTCAAATCTTGTGACTGCAGAACACAATTGTTTTAATATTATGTATTTTAATTGTTACTGGCGGGAGAAAAAACCAACCTTGACGATTTTCTTGCCCGTTCTTTTACGATCAAGCTCCCGCCCGCAGTGAATGGGCGCGTTAGTTTATAAGTATGACATTCATAAGAGCTCTATTGAGCCAAACTTGAATAAATGAATTTTTAATTTAATTTAATTTAATTTAATTTAATTTAATTTTTAATTTTAATTTAATTTATGTTCGCAAAAACATTAATACATTTAATAAAAATTCAAAAGTACATAATTTTAATATTAGGAATAGAAATAAGCTCTCTCTGCCAAATTGTCGACTTCGCAAACCAAAAAATTTATTTTTGGGTAATAGTATCAGATTTTTTAATAAAATTCCGCAGGAAAAAATTGATCTACCATTGGCAACTTTTAAAACTGTAGTTAAAAAGCAGTTTCTTCAAAAGGGGTATTATGCTGTTAATGATTACTTATCGGATAAACAAGCTTGGGCTTAACATTTTCAACTTGTATGTGTATCCTACTACTATTATAAAGGCGAAAGTTTGTAAGTATGGATGTATGGATGTTTGTTACTCTTTCACGCAAAAACTACTGGAGCGATTGTGATGAAACTTTGTACGTGTATAGCTGCAGTCCTGGACTAACATATAGGACACTCTTTATCCCGATATTTCTACGGGAACGGGGACCACGCGGGTAAAACCGCAGGGCGCTGCTAGTATTAGAATAAAAAGTCAACCAGATCTTTGTCGTGACCATCCCTTATTGTACAGGCTCAGCTCAGTTTCACAATACATACTTACTTGACTGTGATGGAAGGTTCCCTTAGTGCTACTTTATTGGTTACAGCTTCGGGGGACCCTTTCAGTATCATCAAATGTACACTGTGTGTGTCATGTAATAAAAATAATTTAAAAGAGCATAGCCTGTGAGTTTCTTGTCAGTTCTTCTCACAGAGCGGAGGCTCGGAACTGGCACTTAGATTCACTACACCTAATTTTTATTTATCTGCATGTAAGTGAATCTAAGCTTCGTGATTTCAGGGTTGATATAATTTTTTTTTTCATGTATATTTTGTTTTGACGTTTTCAAGTGCTATGTAATAGTTTATGAAATAAAGAACTTTTTACTTTTTTACTTTACTTTACTGTTTTGTTTGATTTACCAACACTCATGTATGTTCACAAACACTTAACGGTTAATAATCCGCCGTTATTACACATTATTACTCATTAATGTTAGAAATATCACAAATTTTAGAAAATAAAACAAAACCGCAGACATGACGCTTCACTTTCCCGCCAAGAAGTCCGCATATTATAGATCACGCGGTCCGATCCAAGATAGTTTTTTTATGAACAAAAAAATTGAGCAATGGCAATAGAGCTTGAACGCAGAGGTTGTATATCTGTTTCAGACTACAGAACACTTCGTAGAAAGCAAAAATATACAGTTTTACTTATAAACTACCAACTAAAAGAATATTGCCTCTGAGATCACAGCGTTGTCTAGCAAAAACGACCTCTATTGCTTTAGCATAAGACACATTGATCCTTGTCTCCACTTTCTCACTGACCTGCTTTTAACGAGGGGAATTTGTCGACGAACTCGTGAGAGTTATGGGGAAAAGTTGCTTAAATAAAGTTGTTAATTAAACATGACTTCAGGGAAAATGTCCCTGTATCGTTATATTCGGCTACACGTCACTGGTACTGATAAATGACATAAAGACATTCATTATCAAATCAGGGTGTGTAGGGATCCTACCAAGACCTAAGGACCCCATGCCAATCTCACTTGCAAGTGGTGCACCTGACGATCAATGGACGAGGCTCTGGCGAACATAACAGTGCCCGATAAGCTGCAATTAGCTCGCCACCTATAACGTGGAACCAACTTCATAAATAGCGAAGTGTGGGCGTACAATATACCTTCTACTCCTTCGGGGAAACAGGTGTGTGTATGTATGTATCATCATCTTCTCAGCCTTATAAAGTCCACTGCTGAACATTGACCTCCCTGATAGATTAAATTCTATTAGGGGTATTTGCCCATAATCACCACGCTGGGCAGGCGGGTTGGTGACCGCAGTTCAAGTCAGTACGCAGGATGACGCTGCTGCCTATCATCCCATAGGATTTCTCTACGTTGACTGTTACGACTACCCGTTATAAGAGAGGGTGACACTATTTTAGGCCGGCACAACACGGCACTTATATTCACTTACAAAAGCTGTATTTTTATTTATATTTGACAACCGTCGTGGAGATCAGTATACCTGCACTCCGCCCTCGTGGTCGTGTGTTCGATTCCCACACAGGACAAAAATATATGTGCATGAACATAATTATTTGTTCTGTCTGTAAATGCATGTACAACACCACCACGCCAAGGTGGAGACCTGTCGGGGAGGGGGGGGGGGGTGAGGCTGAGAATCTGCGGGCTAAAGACCGCCAACACCGAATGACCCTGGCTACAGAAAGCTACAAAAAGAAAAAAAAAAAAAACGTCAAAGCCGAATGCACGGCTTTTTATTATTTAGAGCAAAATAATTAAATTTAGTGTTATTTTTCTTTGTAATTGTGCTCTAAATTATTATAATAACGATTTATAATCACTAAAACGTATTTGTTTGTTGTTTTTGGTAGTTAATCTCGTTCAAGTGCTGTGTCCCAACTTGTGACCCGCTACAGAAAACAGCTGTTTGAATTTCAAATTTACTTTGAGATATCAAATTATTGTGGATTTTTTAGCATAAACCCGGGGAGTATTTGTTTTATATTACTATCCTACTCTTATCAACTACAGTGTAGATATTCATACGGTGTAACCAACCATTTATTCATAAATTGTACTAAAGTGTGTTAACTTAATTACACACATAAATTGACTTCAAAAGCCTCTTTGTCATCATATTATTTGATTGTTAAGATTTAGATTATCTCTCAACACAATAAACAATAAATTTTGTTAAAAATTGTTTCTTTTGAAAATAAATTTGAGTAGTTTTAAAACAACACTTACCCACTTAATTAATTTTCTAAAACCAAAAAAAGTTTCTTTTAAATTTTTACTCTTAAACTCACTAATATTTCTCCAATGTTAATGGGTAATACAGGTTGTGTATTTAAAATTTAAGATATTTAACATAAAAATCAGGCACAATTTCTAATGATTGAACGTGAAATTGGATAATACATTTTATAATATCCATAAGTTAATTTATAGTCCAACTACATTTCTTCTGCTTTGACTTAACTAAGTTATATAGACACACTTAATAAACATCATCACTGCTTGCTTTGCAAAGTATAGCTTTAAAGAAACAAGATATATATAAATACTAAGTCAAAGGACATACTTGAATCTGTTTCTTTTGTAATTTAAAATTAAACAGACAGGCTAGACTAACAAACAGTAATTCAATATTATTTTGCAATTTTAAAATAGTTACTGGTGTTTCAGCTCCAACATGCTGACTAGACGAGCAACTGCCCAAAATATGGAATCTAAACTCATGAAAACAGTTGCAGAATTGGAGAAATCAAAATTCCTTTGTGAGCAGTTGATGTCAGACAGAGATGAGAGCGAAATAGAAATTAGGAAAAACATTGAAAAAAACACACAATTAAAAAATGAGTTGTCAATTCTCTTTCAAGAACACCAAGACATTTTAAGCCAGCGTGACCAGCTACAGCATACTCTCCATGAGCTAGACAACTGTAATGCGACCTATGAAAAGGCACTAGATCGCATAAATGGCCTTGAAGTAGAGCTCCGTGATGCTAATAGGAAAATTGCAAAAATGACAAAGGAACAAAAGCATCATGAAACCAAACAGCCTGAAAGTTTATTCGATGAACTTGTTGCATCACCCGGTGGATATCAAATAGATAATTCTAGCATTATAAACACAAGGATGCCAGACGAATGCCGGATGAACAACAAAAGTAGGAACAAATCAAAAAAGATTATAAAAATTAATAGATGCATAAAAAGGGCAGAAAAATCATTAAAAAATTATAATAGGTGTATTTTTAAAAATGTTGCACTAACAAAAGAAAGGAAGGATTTCATAGACTCCTTAGAAATTTATGACTCTAAACTGCAAGAGAGTAGGAAGATGTATGATCGGGACACGAAACAGTTGCAGTTAGATATAAAGAACTTGCATAATTCCCTAGACTCAATTAATAAAAAATATTTATTGGCACAGAAACAAATTGCTGAACATATATTGTCAGCAAATGAATTGATTGACCTATGCAATTATAATGAAGAAAGGTTTGACTCATTAGTAAATAAGACATGTTCAAATTGCCTTTGTGACCCTGTCACTTTGAGACCAAAATGCAATGTTAAACTCACCGACCATACATTGGCCTCACCCTCGCAGGAACTATTATTAAAAACCTCACAGAATGTAAAAAGTAGTGCTGAAATATATGGATCAATAATGTTTTGTGATGGTTTGGGAAAAGGTTTAGGTTCCCTTGTTAGTGGTAAATTAAATAAAAAATTTAAAAACTATTGCACACCAGGCAAAAAAATTAATGAAATCATAAGTAATATAAAAATCCAAGACATTATTGATACAAAAAATGTTTTTATATTGTGTGGTGACAGTCAGTTGGTAAAAAAGAGAGATATTGTCCAAAGTATTAGTGATCTGACTCAGTTACAAATGGATACTAATTGTAAATTTATTATAAGTGCATTTCCTTATGCACAAAACTTAACCTGGGAACAAAACCAGAAAATATTTAATTTAAATTTATTAATTTATAATTTGTCTTGTTATAATTCTAACATTTCATTTCTTGAAATGAATAATTTTATTAAGAATTTTCAATTGACCACAGATACTATGTACCTACCATGGAGGTATAAAAATCAGACAGCTACTCTGTTAGCTTATACTTTACAAGATTCTGTTATACAGATGACTAGTTCTAATATTAATCTTATACAAAATGTTAGTACTGTTACTAATAATAATTTTTTGACTTCTCCCATTTTAAACTGAGAGGCAAGACAAAGGCCAGGCCCTTGGACCTAAACATAATACACCAAAACATCCAGGGCCTGACTGGCAAAGACCTTGATTTTGAACTGTTTTTGGAATGTCAGGATACATCTGTCATTTGTATTACTGAGCACTGGCTTAAAAGCAGTGAATTAAATTTTAACATAAATAATTTTAAATTAATAAGCTTTTTTGTACGAAAAACCGCTATTCATGGAGGATCCATGATATTTGTCAAGAACAGTTTAAAATGTAAAGATCGATTAGACATTGTAAATTTTTCTATAGAGCGTAATATTGAATTGTCATGTGTGGAATTGGAAAAATTTGTTATAGTATGCGTGTACCGGCCACCATCTGGCAACTTTTCTACCTTTGAATTGGCTATGGAAGATGTATTAAAAAAATTAAAGTCCAAAAGTAAACACATTATAGTTTGTGGCGACTTTAACGTTAATCTTCTTGAAAAAACAGTGACAACCACACGCTTAATTTCATTATTTCAAAGCTTTAATTTAAGAAATCAGTTTTTAGAGCCAACCAGGATAACAGCACATAGTGCAACTTGTCTAGACAACGTATTTTCGGAATGTAACCCGTCTTTTAAGGATCTATTGAGTTGCCTACCGTCTGACCATTGCGGGTTATTAGTGTCATTTAAATATAATCAGCCGGAAGTTCCTAAGTTAATAAAATATAGACCAATAACAAATAATCGTTTGGAGTACTATCAAAACAGTATAGATAAAAAAATAGGTTCAGTCCCATTTTCGCACAGCGATCCGGGTGTTCTTTATGCTAATGTTTTTGGCTTAATTAAAAATGAGTTTAATAATGTTTTTACACTTAAGTCTACTAAACGTTTTGAGAAGCTTCAATTTTGTGAATGGGCTACAACAGGTATATATAGGAGTAGGCGGCGACTTTATGAATTGTACAACTTAAAGAATTGCAATCATAATCCAGGTTTTATTGAATATGTTAAAAGATATTCTAAGACATTTAAAAGGGTATGTATTGCAGCAAAATCCGATTTCATAAAAAATAAAATAAAGTCGTCGGATAGTAAGATCAAAACAACGTGGAATATTATAAACCGCGAATCTGGCAGGCGTGCGCCCAAAGATGATACCTTTGTCCTTAAAGATAATGATATAACTGTAGAATGTAAAGCAGAAGTAGCTAAAATATTTGGCGACTTCTTTGCGAAAATACCAATAGAGACAACTTCAAGTCTAAATTCGTCTCCTTTAGTTGCTGCATCACTTCTTTCGGAATATGTACCAGTCTGCAATTCCATCTTTGAATTTAGATATATCACATATGTAGATATTTTAAAATCCTTTAAAGAAGTAAAAATTAAAAATACGGGTGATTTTTGGGATCTGTCCACTAAAGTAATTCAATCAATAATACATTCTATTGCCCCATACCTTGCGTTCATATTTAATGAATGTATTAATCAAGGGTCCTTTCCGGACTTAATGAAACTGAGTAAGGTTATTCCTTTACATAAATCCGGTTGCAAAGAGGACAAAAGTAACTATAGACCTATTTCAATCTTACCAGTTTTAAGTAAGATCTTTGAAAAAATTATTCTTAATCAGTTAACATATTACTTTAATTCACAAGATCTTCTACATAAAAAGCAGTACGGTTTTAGAAAGAGCCGTTCTACGGCAGATGCTGGTGCAGCTTTAATGCAGCATATTTTTGAAGCTTGGAAGTTATCGCAGAATGTCTAAGGCTTTTGACTGTGTTGACCACCAGACTCTAATTCTTAAATTAAAATACTATGGTATAGGAGGCTTAGCCCAAAAGTTATTGTCATCATATCTTTGTTCACGAATTCAGACGGTAGATATTAACGGAACTAGATCACCCGGGTCGTCTGTGCGTATGGGGGTCCCTCAGGGTTCAATTTTAGGACCATTTCTCTTTTTAGTTTATATAAATGATTTGCCATTTTTTATGAGTAGGCGTTGTGAGATGGTATTATTTGCTGATGATACTTCTTTAGTATTTAATATTGATCGACATAAAAAGGACTTTAGCGATGTAAACGATGCCCTTGCAGAGCTGCTTCGTTGGTTTACTGTTAACAACTTACAGCTAAATGCTAAAAAAACGAAATGTATTAAATTCACTGTTCCAAACGTAAGGAAACTCGAAACAAATATCATTATTGACGGTCAGAAACTAGATTTAGTAGATTCTACTGTTTTCTTGGGAATAACTATAGATGAAAAACTTCAGTGGGGTCTACATATTGATACTCTTGCTGGCAAACTTAGTTCCGCAGCTTATGCTATTCGCAAAATTCGCCAATTAACAGATGTTGATACGGCAAGAATGGTATACTTTAGTTACTTTCATAGCCTAATGTCTTATGGTATTCTTATGTGGGGACTAGCAGCAGATATAGAAACAATTTTTATTTTACAGAAACGGGCTGTAAGATCTATTTACGGACTAAGCTCACGGACAACTCTTAGAGAAAAGTTTAAAGAAATAGGTATCTTGACTGTTGCCTCTCAATACATTTATAATAGTATAATATTTATAAAACGAAACATAGAAACCTATAACAGGCGCTGTGATGATCACAGTTTTAATACTAGAAATAGAAATAAATTATTAAATCCATTTTTACGCCTGCATAAAATTCGAAAATCGTTTATGGGGCAGGGTATACAATATTATAACAAAATTCCAAAAGATATTTTAGATTTGCCTTTTGAAAAGTTTAAGCAAACCGTTAAGACATCACTTACCAAGAAAGGGTATTACACGGTTAATGATTACGTTAATGACAAAAACGCTTGGATGTAACATTTACAATGATAAAAGTTGTGTTCTGCGGCCCTCTTTACAATATAACGATTACTTACATACATTGTCTATGTAATTTTATAATTTTATAATTTTATTAGTTCTGTCTCCCTTTTTTTTCAAATCTTGTGACTGCAGAACACAATTGTTTTAATATTATGTATTTTAATTGTGACTGGCGGGAGAAAAAACCAACCTTGACGATTTTCTTGCCCGTTCTTTTACGATCAAGCTCCCGCCCGCAGTGAATGGGCGCGTTAGTTTATAAGTATGACATTCATAAGAGCTCTATTGAGCCAAACTTGAATAAATGAATTTTTAATTTTTTAATTTTTTAATACAATTAACAGCGGTTGGAGACGAAGACCTGAAGATCGAGCGTGTTAGATTTAAGGTTCTAGTTATCTATATATCAAATAATAGGATCAATAACCACTATAAAAGTGCTGCAAGCAGGTAAAGGAATTCAAAAGTAAAACAATAAAACGGTTTGAACTATTTTATTTATTAAGTTCTTTATTAGTGTTTCGAACACTTCGTTTATTTTTAAACTACACTTCGTTTATTTTTGAGAACTATTATTTAGTGTAATATATATTAATTATTATAGCCGTTTATTTAGTTTTATCAATTATTAAACACAGAATTACAGTTATGCCATATATCCTACGTTATGTCTTAAAGCAGATAAACAAAATATATAATTTATATTAATCATATTGCATCAGTTATAAAGCCCAACAGATTAGTACACATGGACCCACATAAAATCAAACAAACATTAATAACCATGTGTACAAACATTATATGACAGAACTACACTTACTAGTGTAACTATCAGTACAACCATTTGTAAATTACAAAGCATTTCATATATCTGTCCATAACACCAACTAAACATTAGTCGTTGAAACCACAAGGGTACAACCGTGAAATAATTGTTAAAGATAATAATTTAATTTATTATCAACAATCATCACAACCATTACACCTTAAAACATAATTACATTATGCCAAATAAGTATGTAGATTATTCGGCATAATGACTATACACAGGAACATAGCTTAAAACAATATAACACTGTTGATATCTACTTAACTTAGTCCGTAGTTCTGGAATCGACCCTCAATACTGTTTTTCTTACGATTACAACCTGTCTTTTATACACATCAAATCACATCTTAAGAATATCTCACGATAGGTGGCAGCACCAGTATACTTTCTAGTTTTATTGAATATTACGATAATTATTGTGCTACAGTTAATCAAGTTCGATGAAACTCTTTTAAAAACACTTGAGGAGTTATTACAAACATTTACCTACAGAAGGTATATAAAACATCTATTAATAAATCGAACATAAACTTTTACCTCAATAAGATAGGAGGATAGCGATACCAACGTTTTGAAATATCAAACAATATTTTATTATTATATTTTATATTATATATTATCATCAATATCTTGGAATCCTTTTGAAAACCATTTATAATATCTAATTAAGACATGAAGTTTATATTAAAAAGTACTTTTCTTGATTATTTCAATGAGGAGTCAAGTATACGTCTTTTAATAATTTGAATTCAAGCTCAATGTAGGCAAAGGCTCGTAGTAGTAGTATTCTAATAAGGGTACACCTATTATGGTAGAACTTTTTAAGTAATAATTTTATATTGCATAACAACTAATAGCATAAACCTCTTTTCGCAGAATATCATTTGGCATAAACTCATTTAGCATACATTGAAACCCATAATTTTGTAAGTCAGAATCATCTGTACGCATAATTTTGGTATCCATAATAATCACAATGTATAATCATCACATCGCAGAAAGTTCAAAACCAGATTCACCTTTTGGCATATATTTCTTATCCATAACTATTTAAAAGTAGAACCATCATTTCACATAATGCTTACAGCAAGAATCATCTTTTATGATTATTGCAACACTTTTCTAATCAGGCGTTATCATTTTTACTATTGCTATTTGTTGCAGGTAGTAATCACATGAATCATTATTAGTTGTCGGGTACCCTTAGTTGTCATATCGATATTGTGTTATTGTGTTGATCAAAACAAGTTAAAGTATATTAAATATGGCTTGCCCATGAGAGCATGTTCGTTTCTGACATAAGAGGTCACAGTTCTAACCTAACCTAACCTACGCATTTTTAAAGAAGAAAGTAACCCAATCTATATTATTCTAATTGAAATTCTATGATCTTCATAGTATGCCTAGTCAAATTATGCCAAATAATCTGTACTCTAAATGAACGTTATGCTAAATGAAATTATACAAAATTTTAACTATGCCAAAGGTAATTATGCCAATAAAAATTCTACTATCTTAAATGTATGCCATTCTAAATTCGGTCATAAGCACATTATGCCTAAAAATATTTATGTCAAATATTTTTTATGCCTAATAAATGATCGACTAAAGAAGTTTCTGCGAAGTCAGTTATCCCAAATAGGTTTCGGAGTATCAAGTTTCTACCAAATAGGGCGCACCCATTCTAATAATGTATTTTAGTATCATAATTCCCTGACAAGCGCATGGCATACCTTTTTCAATTCTTTTCACTATGTCTATTTTTACACCAGCATCGTCCCTTATCACTTAATTCCTAATTCTATCACTTAATATTAATATATCCTTTTATTTGTGTTACTAAAACGATCAGTATCAGAATATAACGATTAGAAGTATCTGTGGCTGACTATACCACACCTTTGAAACCTCGCCACTCAACGAAAAAGTCTTTACTCGACAAGTCAGTTTGACAAATAAAACGCTACAGTATTTTTTCTTTAGGGAATATATAAAACGCGGGAAAGAGTTACAAAAAATACGAAATACTTCTAGTCCTATTATGTCACATTAATGTCAAAACTACTCTGCAAATAAGTAGCAAAAAGTAAGAAAACAATATTTTCTTTCTTTTTTTTTCTCATTGTTTTGCTTCTTACTGAATCGGTTGGAGGATATTTAGAATAATAATTGAAATATTTCAATGATGTAATAGTAATTTAATGTATCAATATAGAATAAGTAAGTAATAACAATGTATTAATTATATACTTTTATAAATGAATTAATGAGTGAATAATAATAATTTTGTATTTTAACATGCAATGTAAATATAAATATGGAGTGTTTTTCTGCCAACAAACTGCTATGCAGTTTGGCGGAATATATTCAAATTTATTTGTAATCTGGAAATAAAAGTCTTAATTTTTTTTTTATTTATATCTCGAAATTGTTATGTAAATGGTACAATTTTATAGTGAACATTGGTTTGTCTTAGTCATACTTTAGTGTGTGTCAGTGTCCTTTTAGAAATCATAAAACGTTACTTTCAGAAGCTCTTAAAAAAGTGACGCTTCTAGATTCAAGAGAAGTTTTCAAGCGCTTTCAGATATAATTTCTTATAAGTTTGAAGAGGCCATGACATAATATTGCCTGTTCTAGTAGCAACTTATTTAAAAAAAAGATGAGACCTACAATCAAAAATCAAATACAAATAATTTAATTGAGAACACTAATCTCAATAACCAGGACATCGTGAATGTTACAAATTCTGCCCCACCACCTCCATCTTAAAGGAACTGTATTATGAAAAAATATTAGCCATTCCCTTGCAATAATTAATTCTCAAAAGTATATTTCTTACCCATGTAATTATACAGACCCTTTTCAAGCCCACATAATATAAAAATACGGAGTTACACTGCAAGCCCGTTGCGCTCTTAGCTGTTTTCATTTATATTATGTAAACTTGTAAAGGGAAACCTAACATTTACCAATCTCAGTTACCAGGACGCGTTTAACTGGCAATTGCTTCTTTCTCTGTTATGACTAACTAGAATACCGACATAATCTTAATATAAATAAATATTTTCTGACAATCACACCAATTATTTAGTTCCAAGATAAGTATCATTAAAAACTTGTGTTATGGATACTAAAGAACGGATAAACAAACTTAAATACTTTTTTTTGTAAATAAATACTTAATATACATAGAAAACACCCAGACCAGAACAAATATTCATGTTCATGCACACAAAGATTTGTCCAGCGAGGGAATCGAACCCACGACCTTAGGAGTGAAGAGCGGGTATACTCGCCATCACGCCATATCGGTTGTCAAAAATAATAAATATATGTTTGATATGCTTACTAACTAGTAATACTAATAGCATCTAAAAATATATATAGATTCTATTGCTATCTAAGGGGATTTTCTAAGAGTTTTAACATCGAGTGAATTGGTATATAAAAAAGAGACATTTTATGAAACGCCATGACATAATATTGCCTGTTCTAAGTAGCAACTTGTTAAAAAAAAAGAAGAGTCCTACAATCAAAAATCAAATATAAAAGAAATTTATTAAGAACACTGATCTCAGTTACCAGGACATCATGATAGAGACAGAGAATACGCCCGTCTTCTTCACGCTAAGAACAACTGCCAGACAGTGATATATACCTGTAGTGGCCATACTGTAGTTTGTAAGTATTTGCATATTCTAAAGGCATCTTCATATAAAACATATATACATACATTAAGGCCTGTTTCCCCGAAGGGGTGGCCAGAGGCATATTATACGCCTACACTTCGCCAATTATATAGTTGGTCCCACGTTATAGGGGGCGAGCCTATTGCAGCTTACCAGGCACCGTTATGTTCGCCAGAGCCTCGTCCGTTGATCGGCAGGTGAACCACTTGCAGGTGAGGTTGGCTTGGGCTCCTTGGGTCTTGGTGGGATCCCTATACACCTTCATATAAAAATAGATAAATAATACATAAGATTGGGGAATCTAACGTAAAGGGAAACCCAACAACTACCAAACACAGTTACCAGAACACCATAAAAGGGATTTATTTATAATTGGCACATTAACAATATACATATATTACAATTTTAGAACATTTCCACCAAAAGAAGTTCTTATATATGGGGATTGAAGGGATGGAAAATACTGCCGTCTTCTTTACACTGAGACCATCCAATATTATCTATTAATTTATTTTTAACTTTTTGCATAGGTGTGTATTTTATAAGCATCTTTAAATATAAATAGATAAATAAATACACAAGAGTCAAGAACATTACGTAAAGCGAAACCTAAGAAACACCAATCTCAGGTACTAGGACATCATAAAAGGGACGGAGAGCTCGGCGGGCTTGTATACACGTGGAATTAATAGACAACGATAACTTCCATTTTTAAATAGTCCTGAGACAAATGAGATCGAGTGTTACCTATCTAGGCTCCATCTGTCATTAAGATTACGTTTCGTTTCACGGCATTAGCTAGGTGCATATAGGCATTTATAATTACCTTTTTAAAATATTTTATTTACTTATTTGAGTCTCTCAGTAGCATCTTACTTTAAAAATACATAGATAGATACAAGAATCTTACGTAAAGGGAAACCTAACAAACACCAATCTCAGTTACCAGGACATCATAAAAGGGACGGAGAGCTCGGCGGCTTGTTTACGCGGGGAACCGACACGACAGCCGACGACAATTCAATCAATAGCAAATAATCCATTTCCACTGCATTCGCCGGAGCAATCTCAGAGGACGCCGGAAAATGAGATAGAAGGAAAATTGTACTTACAGACACAAAGCCTACTTAGAACAATATAGTAAATAAGAAACTAACTACAGAGGTAGGACTTCTTGGCGGAAAAGTGAAGCATGTCTGCAGTTTTGTATCATATTCAAAAAATAATATATTGTGAACATTAATGTGTAATAACGGTGGATTATTAAAAGAACGTTATTACAAAACCTTGTCTATTGATTGCCTAATTAATCCGAGCGACCCTTGAAGTAATTACTATTTAAATTCAATTGCATTTGAATTGTAATTGGTACCTCCATATTTCATAATAATAAATTGTTGCCATTGTTTTTGAATATTTTTTTTTCTTTATTTTGGCTTGTACGGCTTTGAATATATTCAATTAATTTACAGATTTTTATTTATCTATATTTTGAAGGATGACAGCTGACAACTGTGACGTTCCGTTTCATGCTCCATTACGCTTATTGTTCAGAAGTAGGTATTTCATATTCCTAACATGACCGTTTGTAGACTTAAAAGTTGTTTAAATATATAAAAAGATTATGTCACTAAAAACACGCATTTTTTTAATATGTGGAGTATTCATATTTTATAATAATGAACTCCGTTAAGTCTAACATGGTTTGCTTCTATGACATTCTGCTTCTATGACGTTCTATGACATTAATGACTTTATGAAGTAATTACATTTTGTTTTATTTTAATATTCACAATTATTGACCGTTTATTTTTATTAATTGCATTTATATTTCTAGATTCATTTGTTATTGACATTTTTCATTTTGACATTATTAATTCCTCATGTTATTGTTCATTAATTTAATTTTAATAATTCTAATAATTATGTATGTTGTCTTTTCTGTGACGTGTAATGTTGTATTACCAATAAATGAGTATTTGAGTATATTTAATACGGAGTGTGAAAAAATGAATGAAAGCCCGTTGAATAAACGTATCGCTCAGAAGCGGTTTTAACTTAACGTTTGCTAAACAGTGTTCTGTAATAGAGAAAGTTAAACATACCTTAAACATCATTAACAATTTTAGACACTGTTTAAATAAACGCATATATTTTTTGTAATAACACTTCGTTATGTTAATATTGTTAGAAAGAGTTTTGTCTCCTTTTCCTTTAAATCCTGTGACTGCAGAACACAAGTTTTTGTAGTTTTCATATTAAGTATTTTAATTGTAACTGGCGGAAGAAAATACCCGCCTTGACTATTTTCTTGCTCGTTCTTTTAGCAAGATTTTGATTTTGATAATTATCTTGGAACTAAATAATAAATGTGATCAAAGGAGAGTTATTTATTTAAGAGTTACATATAGGTTACTAGTATGTGAGCTAGCGCTTGAAGCGCTCGTAGCTCTGCGGTGCTCGGTGGTCGGAAACGATCGCCGAAGTACAGCAGAGTTTACAGAGGTCAGTCCTTGGATGGGTGACCGTTTGTGTGGCATTTGATATCGAGCGCTTCCGTGCTTCGGAAGGCACGTTAAGCCGTTGGTCCCGGTTATCACTAAATGTGGTAGTCGTTAAGCCATGTTAGAGGCTTAATTGGGCGGCTTGAAAAATTCTAACAGCAGGACGCCACACACCTGCCTCCGCCAATCCGCACTGAGTCAGCGTGGTGGAGTATGACCCAATACCCTCACACCTTGATATGTGAGAGGAGGCTCGTGCTCAGTAGTAGGACGTTAATGGGCTGTGATGCTGATGTGAGCTAAAAGCACAACAAATATTCTTGGATATTTTATGCATTTTTTTTAGCTTCAAAACACACCTACACCTGTTGAATGCAATTATTAAAGAGCGACCAGAGCCCAGTGGCAAGACGCTTACACTTCTAATTCAGAGGATTTCGGTTGATGCAACAGTGACATTTTAATGTTATGTGCGTATTAATCGCATGCTTTGTGCCTCGAAAAGCACATTAAGTTGGTCCCGGCTGTCATGAACATCTATGGCAGTCGATACTCAAAAGCCAGTGCCTTCTAACATCCTGACAACTGAAAGAAGAAAGGAAGAGAGAAAGACATTGATTGACGATAACAAAAACAAGCAAAGTATGTACATACATACACATACATACACATACATACACATACATACACATACATACACATACATACACATACATACACATACATACACATACATACACATACATACACATACATACACATACATACACATACATACACATACATACACATACATACACATCCATACACATACATACACATACATGCACATACATACATACACATACATACACATACATACACATACATACACATACATACACATACATACACATACATACACATACATACACATACATACATACACATACATACACATACATACACATACATACATTCACGCCTGTTTCCCCAAAGGGATACGCAGAGGCATATTATACGCCCACACTTCGCCAATTATATTATTGGTCCCACGTAATAGGTGGCGAGCGTATTGCCGCTTATAGGGCACTGTTATGTAAGCCAGGGCCTCGACCGTTGTTCGGCAGGTGCACCACTTGCAGATGAGGTTGGCTTGGGCTCCATAGGTCTTAGTAGGATCCCTGTACACCCGTACCTGTACGTAAAGAATTTACAGTAACTATATTCTAACTAATCTATTATTGCCAACTAGGTCCCCTGCTCAGCATAATGTTGCAGTGGCACTTAGCTGCTACTGCAAAGAATACCAGATTCTGAAAGAGACTAATTAGAGATAAAATATACCAACTAGTTTAATCATAAAATGAGGTTTCCCTCTGGGTTGAGGGGGTTAGTTGGCAGTTGCGTCATGCTATAATTGAAGTTCAGGCAAATCTGGTTAGGCCAGTGAGCAGACCTTGGGCCCTAAGCTAAAATCTAAGGCAACAGTCAGGGGCAATCGGGATAATGCCACGGTATGATAAATAAAATAAATATAAATATTTCTGACACTTACACCAATTATTTAGTTCCAAGATAAGTATCATTAAGAGCTTGTGTTATGGATACTAAATAACGGATAAACATATATAAATACTTTATTTTTTTGTAAATACATACATAATATATATAGGAAACACCCAGACCAGAACAAATATTCATATTCATGCACACAAAGATTTGTCCTGTGTGGGAATCGAACCCACGACCTCTGGAGTGAAGTGCAGGTATACTGACCTCCACGCCAGATCGGTCGTCAAATATGTATGATGAAAATATCATTCACCCTTTACTTTATCTACACTATACTACCACTTATTTAAATTCATACTATAATAAGACAACATCATCATCATTACAGCCATTTGAAGTCCACTGGCCTCCCCAATTGCTTTACAGGTTGATTGATCCTTTGCCGCCTGCATCCACCAGCTCTCCGCCGCCCCGACCAGATCATAGGTCCATCAGATGGGAGGCCGTCCTCTACTACGTTTGCCGGTTCGCGGTCGCCATTCAAGAACCTTAACGCTCCATCGGTCGTCGGTTCTTCGAGCTATGTGCTCCGCCCACTGCCATATCAGCTTGCAAACTCGCTTCGCTCTCGTATTGGACAATAATGATATTACATAAAAAAAGGGCTATCATTTCCTGACCGGGAGTAGATTCTACGATATTCAATTAGTTGTGACCTAGTTAGGTCCGATGATCTGTTCAAGGCAGCGGGAAGCCAGTGGATGCAGGCGGTTCATGATTAATTAACGAGGGAAGCAATTAGGCCTACGTTCAGTGGTGGTCATTTGTGGCTGCGATGAAATACATAGTTTAAGTTCGTAGTAGCATTTTTACGGACTTAAAAATTGTGTACATTTTGTTGTCTTCACTTTTATGTAGATTTTTAGTCCGGTCCGAATATCTACAAGTCTATTGATCTGAGTCTTTATAAATAAATTAAAATTGTTTAGCCCGAAACTAAGCAGAAAACACTTTATATCTCCAATATAATACCATTCCACCAGATTCTTAAAAATAATCTTATAAACAACGCGATTATATCTTTTAAGTCTTTACCGAGAAAGATACGCCTACAGATTATGCGAATTACTAAAATAAATAGTCATGAAATATCTTACACAGTTGAAAAATCATTTTTTATTGTATTTATTACTCCTACACCCTAACAAGGAGGCGCACGAGCAACATAATCCGGTTCGAAGAAACGATAATTTATTTTAAGAGAGCTTTGTCGCTTAGCAACCATACCGCTCGTAAGCTACACTCAAACAAATATCGCATCTTAAAAGCTTAAAAACTTAAGTTACGTAATTTTGTATACATTTTGATGCTTTTGAAACTGATGTTGCCAAATACGCACACACAATAATATAAAAGGAATTGTTATCCAAATTTCGTTAAGATATATAATAAAATATATATAACAAAATAAAAATAAAGTCCAGCCTCCCGAACAACGCCACAGGCGTGGTCCAGTGGTGTGGTTGTCCTTTTCTTCAAGAAAGGTCAGCCACGTCTATAAGTTGTTTTCACGGGTCATCACGAACCGTCTCGGTCAAAGGTTTGACGACTTCCAGCCTCCCGAACAAGCCGGTTTCCGAAAAGGCTTTTTAACCATAGACCACATACTTACGCGACCGCGAACCGGTAAACGTAGTAGAGGACGGCCTCCCACGCGATGGACCGATGATCTGGTCAGAACGGCGAGAAACCGATGGATGCAGGCGACTCAGGATCGCTCAATGTGGAAATCTATTGGGGAGGCCTATGTTCAGCAGTGGACGTCGGATGGCTGAGATGATGATAATGATGATAGGTATAATAAGTTACCAAACTCAATGAGAGAGCTTAGTTTAAAATATAACTACAGTTATGGCTTAAAACTAAATGTTTTTATTCACTTGCAGAATATTTTAACACCAAAATTGAAATTATATAATTTGATATTATTCGTTATTTTGACATGAATTTTATTTTATTATGGTTATTACAATGACTTTTTAATTCCACTTGTTTTATATCGACATTCACACGCCCTGCGTTTGTCAAAATAGATGTTCTATTATATACGAAAACAACCACATGTTACTCTATTTAATGTGAATAAATTTATTTCATTTCAAAAGCTTGTTGAGACAATCTGTGAGTGGCGGAGTTTTTGGAAACCTAACAATCTATTTTCAGCTTCAACCATTCTAAATAATGTAATGCTAATGAGCGATTTTGTATTCCAATTAAAAGCCTGGCGCAAGGTAACTGAATTCTAATATTAATGAGCCACAAATGTGGTCTGTGCTGCAATTATTGTTAGCTACAAACTTACAGCCATATTAGTAACTGTTCATTAGTTGAATAATTAATTGTACCTACAAAAAGAAACATATATAAGTTAGTTAGACATAAAATTGTCTATGCTCATACGATACAACTCTTTCTTTCTTTATTTTAAATAATGGCTTCGTGCGTCTAGCACATTTAGCCAGTGTCAAGTAAGTGATATATTAATAATATATAACTCATAGTAAATGAGAATGAGTGGTGATAAAGATGATAAATGGTAAATGAGATACCCTCCCCTAAGCCCCTTGAGTAAAGATGTGGTACTATACTGAGATCTCACATGGACTACTTGAGCGAAAATTTGAAAAGTGATGTTGCACTATTTTGTTTGATTTACCAACACTCATGTATGTTCACAAACACTTAACGGTTAATAATCCACCGTTATTACACATTAATGTTAGATATCATAAATTTTAGAAAATAAAACAAAACTGCAGACATGACGCTTCACTTTCCCGCCAAGAAGTCACGATACAACTCATTGACTTAGGTATTTGCTTTTTTAGAAATGGACTCATTTGCGTTAGTTTATAAGTTTTACATTAATAAGAGCTCTATTGAGCAAAACTTGAACAAGATATTTTTGTTTTTTTTTTAATTCTGGTTCGTTTAGAATATTTGTCAGTGTGAAGTAATGACATTTTCGATATAATCGCATGCTACAACGTCACTTATGCAATTTTGTCAAAATAAATCATATTATGAGAAAAATTACGAATATACCAAACTGTAAGATGTTTCGATTTACTGTGAAATAAAGGCTTAAATATTACTAGCTAATTTCTCAAATTAAGAAGAGCTATGTTTTATAACAGAATATTTAATTTGGAAACGCTTCTCCTGGAAGATTAAATTGTTTGCAGAAGTGACGTTGTAGCACCGGGGGTGCGATAATCACAGTAAAAGCACAATTCACCATAAGAGTCATTTTGCTATACATTTGTACGTTGTAGATAAAATAAATATCTACAACGTACATACACAGATAAATCTAACGTTTATATAAATATACCAAACAGGACTGCAATAAGGCGGCCTGTGTACTTAAGTATACCTCGGTGCACTACTAACTATAGACGGAACTCATTTTTTATAAGAGCTGCTAAGGAAATAAACAAACTAGTTGTCTACCCTGAACTTGACTTGTTTAATTCAAAATATCACTTATTCAAGGATATATTGGTTAAATCCTGGTTTAATGGTTCTCATACTGTTTAGTTAATTCTTTAGATATATTTTTAATCATTATCCCGGTTGTCCCAGACCAGCGGAGGCTCGGAACTGGCACTTAGATTCTTTTACACCAAATTATTATTTATTTGCATGTCAGTGAATCTAAGCTTCGTGATGTCAGTGTAGTAATATTTAGTTTTTTTATTATTTATATTTTATGTATTAAATAAATAACTTTTTACTTTTACTTTACTTTACTTTACTTTACTAAGACCCAGGGCCCAGGGTCTGCTCTGTGGTCTAACCAGATTTGACTGAACTTCCGTTATTACATGGAGTGACTGCCATCTGACCCCCACAACCCAAAGAGAAACATCATTCTATTTTTAAACCAGCTGTCAGAATATTAGAAGGCACTAACTTTCTAATAACGACTGCCGAGTGTCGGGGCTTCTTGGCGGGAAAGTGAAGCGTCATGTCTGCAGTTGTGTTTTATTTTATAAAATTTGTGATATTTCGGACATTAAATAGTTATTACAACGGTGGATTATTAAACGTTAAGTATTTGTGAACGTATATGAGGCACTGACTTCCTATTAAGCCATAGATGTTAATGACAGCCGGGACTAACGGCTTGACATGATTTTCAAGGCACAGAGTAAGTGATAATTGCGCATATAACTACGAAAAGTCATAGGGTTTGAACACTAGACTCCCTAGATAAGAGGTCGACACTAGTGTGAGATAATAAAATGGTCGCAATGTTTTTTTTTCGCGTCAGCGCAAAAACTTCATTTGCAATCTTTTTTTCTTAAATTATTTATTATCGCATTTGCCATTCGCGCGTATTACTAGGTCATATGTAATTTTAACAACTTAATTAACATTAAAATATAATTATCTTCTTCGAAACAATATGGACCTACACGGGATTGCTAGCTAATTACTGCTCAAATAGTGTGCTGATCACGGGCAAAGTTCCAACAATTGGGCCAGAAGCAGTTCATGTGGTGAACCAGTGTAAACGGCTTACTATTTTTTTGTCTATGGTGCCGTTTGGTAAACGGGTTTGGCATTTTCAACTATGCATACTTCCATATTAATATTATCAATGCGAAAGTAACTCTGTCTGATTCACTTTTACGCCAAAATTACTGAACCCATTGAAATGCAATTATGCACACAGATAGTCCAGCGCTTGAGGAAGGAGATATACAAACTTTTTAATGAGAAAAAAGGGTTTTAAGGGGTAGAAATAGAGGATCAAAGTCTCTATATTAATATTTATAGCTAAAAGTGTAAAACTATTCTGTTAGATATAACTACATTACGACAATTATTAGCTGATATAATTATGATAGTTAAAAAAAACTACGCGGATAAAATCGCGATTAAACCACTAGTTATAAAATAGTTCTTTACTTAGTACCAAAAGTTTACACATTCACACACTTCGAAAATGAAGTAAAATATGAGAATAGCACAAATTGAGTTAGATCGTTTTAATTATGAAATAATTTTGATATCATCATCACATCCCACTACTGAGCACGAGCCTCCTCTCACATACCAAGGTGTGAGGGTATTGGGTCATACTCCACTGACCCAGTGCGGATTGGCGGAGGCAGGTGTATGACGTCCTGCTGTAAGAATTTTTCAAGGCGCCCATTAGGCCTCTAACATGGCTTAACGACAACCACATTTAGTGATAACCGGGACCAACGGCTTAAAGTGCCTTCCGAAGCACCGAAGCGCTCGATATCAAATGCCACACAAACGGTCACCCATCGGGCTGACCTTTATAAACTCTGCTGTACTTCGATGATCGTTTCCGGCCACCGAGCACCGCAGAGCTAGAAGTGCTTCAGTTTTAATATATATAAATATAGTGCTTTTAAAACACACACACGTGTATATAGGCATCCTACTATCATCTTTGGAGCCCAAGCCAACCTTACTTGCAAGTGGTGCACCTGCTGATTAACTGACGAGGCTCTGGCAAACTTACAAGATTCCGGTAAGCGGCAATAGGCTCACGACCTATAACGTGGGACCAACAACACAATTGTCGAAGAGCGGGCGTGAGTCATGTGCAGACATAAATGTATGAATAATAAAATAATATTATTTTTACTACTAACATAAGATAAGTTTAAATTGTTACTAACAAAAATGAGTCTTGTTACTTAAAAATAAACATTTATTATTATTATTATGCCTCTGCCTCTCGATGAAACAGGCATATTAATAATTACGCACATAACTTCGAAAAGTCATAGGTGCTCCACCAGGGTTTGAACCCTAGACTCTCTGAATTTGATGAAAACTAGTGGAATTAGTTTGATTCGGTGATAATTATCTAGGGATTGCTAAATGAAATACAGGTACGTACGATGACTTCGAGTTTTATTGCATCTACAATGTTTCGGATGCGTTAGTGTTACATAAGTTACTTTACGAATCGGTCGCGTATTAGTAAAATTAAAGCGCATATGTCGTTCCCAATCAAATCGAATTCACACTCTGCCCTTCAAAGAAACATGTATAATTGTATGTATTTCAAAACAGTTTAATTTTATTATAAGAAAATGTCGAGACGTAAACGCAGTTTTTCTTTTTATTTTTTTTATTGTATAATATAAAAAATTACAAAACAAAGGGTACATTCATATAACCTCAACGGAAACCGCGCAGCGGTTTATTTGCTAAGGTTGAGTCGCCACTTGGGAAGGCACATGTCTATCGATGTAGCCAGTTGCAATAAAATAAATAAAATATACTTTATTGTCTTTTAGATCGACAATATTCATCAAACATTCACATGGTATTCACACGTCAAAATGGAAATTCGATATATTTTTTTAACAACAAGGAAAGAGGAAGGAAGGAGAGATATGAGCTGTACCATAATCAAGAAATAAAAGCATTTAGGATTATTTGTCAGAATTGGTCAAGGTTTGTCAGTTTATCTGTCTGTTGTGGTTTTTCTCAAAATCTAACGAGGCTTCCACAAAGGCAAAGAGATTGAGAAGAATGCCTCAAGAAATGCATCTCGGCTTTTTTCAAATTGTGTCTCAAGATCTGATATAATTGTAGAAATATAAATATAAAAATTACCACTCTTCTTAAAACTAACAAATTCTAATATCATCGTTTCTTAAGAAAGAAAGGAGCAATTCATGTCACTTCCAGGCAGACTAGTCGTTCATAAAATGTTTCACACTATAATATATAAGCATTCTGGCACAATTTACACTTAATGTAATTTATTTATTTATAGATAAATTAGCCAAATCATCTGGCAGCGTATTGTACATGCGAATACTGTTCCACGCAAAAGAATTTGTAACTTTATAAATAAATAAATAAATATTTCAGACACTTACACCAATTATTTAGTTCCAAGATAAGTATCATTGAGAACTTGTGTTATGGATACTAAATAACGGATAAACATAGGTACATAAGTACTTTTTTTTTGTAAATACATACTTAATATACATAGAAAAACACCCAGACCAGAACAAATATTCATATTTATACACACAATATTTGTCCTGTGTGGGAATCGAACCCACGACCTCTGGAGTGGAATTCGGGTATACTTGCCACCACGCCATATCGGTCGTCAATCTCACTCACTCACTTTATGTCGTCATAAAGGTTAGGTTAGGTAGTCACTTTATGGAGCCTATACTTGGGCATAGCCAGGGCAATCTAACAGTTATAGCCATATGATCTTACGTACGTGAAGTATTCGGATGAGATGGAT
Source organism: Musotima nitidalis (assembly GCA_949126915.1). Lineage (NCBI taxonomy): Eukaryota > Metazoa > Arthropoda > Insecta > Lepidoptera > Crambidae > Musotima > Musotima nitidalis. The sequence goes on from OX421434.1 coordinate 14,817,830, forward strand.
TGGAAATGCCTGCCACGAGAGAGGCGGCAAATGAATGCGGCAGGAGAGCGTCGCTAGCCGCGTATCTCACATAACCTACCTCTAGTTATGCTTCATAATAAATTGGTGGAGAGCTAAGAAGTTCTTTAAGTCCTTGAACAATTTTCTACCGTGTTTGCGATTATGGTATCCAACGCGTTAGATAAATTGATAGTAATGATATAGACCAAGAAGCTATGTAATTTTTAAATCCAACCTTAAATTATAAATGGACAACATTAAGTCAATTTTTTTATTATAATTTAAAGCATATATCAAGCATACTTGCCGTGTCCGATAGGGTCCGCAAACAATTGTAACACACTCGGCGTCAACAAAATCGCACGTCTGTGAAAATCATTTTCAACTTTCATTATCTCTTGATATGTACACCGCACCAATTATAATTTTATTTAAAAGACTATTAAATTAACTTAATAAAAAACATAACTTTTAATTTAAAAAACATAACCCAATGCCTTAAATAAAGTTTCACAAAAAATTTATGCAAATTTGTTACCAATGTTAATAAGAGTCGCAATTTCCGCTTCCTTATGGGTATAAAATGGTCAAGCCGGTTCAATGTGGGTCATTCGCTATTCCACCGTTGGAGAGGAGACACGCACTGATTTTACAGAACAAAAAACAGCTGGAAGATGGATACCACAGCTGATGAAGCCGCCAAGTGGTTTCACTACTGCAATGAGGAAGCGGCAGTGTGATGTCGCCCGCCAACTGAACCAAACCGTTTTTCGGTTTGAAGTGTGTACCAGCGCTTCATAGAGACGATGTTGAGTTGCAACAGCAACTTCAGGCAGCTCGCAGACGCACTGTGAGTATTCTACGATTAGAAGAAGACTGAAGGAGAGGAAGATAGCGGCCCATAGAGCTGCTAAAGGTCCAAAATTGACTGCAGCGCTTTGGCGAGTCCGCTTGCAGTTTGCTCGTGACTACGTCGATTGGACTTTTGAGCAGTGGAGTGCTGTTCTTTCCTAAGACGAGACGAGAGTGTGTCTTTTCTGCAGCGACCGACTGACCGACGCTTTAGATACTCCTAGATCTCGATACTCTACCTTTCTTATGATACCGGACACTATCCACTTAATAAAGTTGAAGAAATTGTAAAGAAGATTTTTGAAAGGTGCGATTTCTTTGCCGCCGAGTGTATATATTAACACCATGTTGTAGCTGTTTGTGGAGAATTATAAAGATATTGAGTAATATGCAAAAACCGCTGACGGCAATAAGACGGAGTCTAAGCGTGCCTGTGTTCCTAAAATGAACTGCCTCTGCCATGTCCTTCATAATTAATGGGACCAGAGCTAAGAGGATCTTTATGGTTTTTACTTATTCAAGATAGTAACAGTGATTTGTAAATTTAGCACTTTGCGTAATATGCAGAGGCATTTCTTCGCCAACACACCAAATCATTTGTTAATTAAGTACTATGTGGTAAACAGTGTTGGTGGCAATTTTATCAATTGTACTAGTAAGACTGTTGTATAATATAATGTATTGCCACTGTTTGTTTACCCAAATAAATGGAAAAAAAAGAATTGGAACGGTTTTCTATTGTTTATGGGTGCGATACCTTTTAACGTGTTAAGAAAGTTGATAATTATGAGACAGACAAGTAAAAGAAGATATGTTTTAGTTAAGAAGAAGGAAAAATAACGAAAAAAACCCGCTTGCAGATAAAGAAAGAACAAGCAAGCAACTGTATGTAACAAAATATTATACGTAATTAGTATCAGGTGCTCCCTCACCGGTCGCATTCGCCTGTAATGTTACAGGTTCGTGCATTGCACCAATGAAGGAGGAGAATTGACCGTTACAGTGCGCAACCTGTAATACTGTACCTGTAATACTCTCAGTGTCTTCTACCGGAACTACTATGGCGAGTGTTCTGAGGAGCTTTTTGATCTCATCCCGCCCTCTCCTTTCCTCTCCCGAACAACACGTGCTGGTCTTCGAAAGCATCCTCATACTGTGCAGACTATCAGCACTCGAACCAAGAAATTTGGGAAGTCATTTCTGAGCAAGACCACTAAGCTCTGGAATTCGCTGCCGGCTCATGTGTTTCATATTTCCTATGATCCCGGGTCTTTTAAGCGGGGCGTGAAAAGGCATTTTAGCAAGCCGTCATGAGTGGATGCGCTTTATATCGTCCTTATTTCACGTTATAAAGCGCTTATTTTTATTGGACTGCATCGACTGCTTACCATCAGGCAGGGTGTAGTCATTATGACGTGTCACATTAAAAAAAAAAGTAACAATTTGCACAAACATCAATGCGGGGAATCTACTAAATTAAATGCTCAAAATCTAATTCGCCACCTATTACGTGGGACCAACTATATAATTGGCGAAGTGTGGGCATATTATAATATCCCTCTGCCTACTCCTTCAGGTAAACAACCGTGAATGTATGTATGTATGTATGGGAGCTTAATCATAAAAGAACGGGCAAGAAAATCGTCAAGGTTGGTTTTTTCTCCCGACCAACGGCGACAGTCAAAAAAACATGAAAATGAACTTTTAACTTGTTATCACTCGGTATAAGCTCAAAAAACTAGATTTGTTAAACCCTCAAATTGAATTCTTATCCCGAACTGATAATGTCTCTCGCTCACTAGATCTTCCAAATGAATCTCACAATTGATTGCGGCCCGTCTGTTCCAAGCCGTCGCGGCGGCCATATTGCAATCCCTACTGCATTTGTGAAAGCCCTTCATTTAATTATTGGGAAACTATTTCCCCGTCTGTATTTAGATTGATATTTATGGTAGGGATTTTGTAAAGACAAAATAAAAAACACATTTATACTGGCCTAGTTTGAAAAATGTTATTACTTTTTAAGTTATTAATGGTTTTGTCCCTTAAAAAAGTTCTTGTTGATACATACTTTGGCATAGGTAGAGGCATATAATACGCCCACACTTCGCCAATTATATAGTAGGTCCTACGTAATAGGTGGCGAGCCTATTGCCGCTTACCGGGCACTGTTATATTGGCCTTAACCTCGCCTGTTGATCGGTAGGTGCACCACTTGCAGGTGAGGTTGACTTGGGCTCCTCAGGTCTTGGTAGGATCCCTAACTTGATGATACTTATCTATAATTATAGCCAAATAAATATTTAAGTCCTCAAGGTATAATTTCGAGAAAAAATAGGCCTCGATAAAGTATGGTTTACTTGGTTCAAAGAATGCTGTATATTTTTTTTGTTCAAATTTTTTATATGCATAACATAGTTATTAACAATAATGGACATATTCCAAAACAAGAAACTTGCAAGTTCACAGCTAATGTTAAATAATGTGTGTCCACAAATTTCCATTTTATCCTAATCGAATTGCATTTGTGGAATGCAATTTGGCTAGATGGGCACGACTTAGTTCGAAGCTCTGAACTTATCTGAAAGATAGTTTTGTGCAGATTCTAACGGTTCTATTCTCCAAGTATATCTCGGCTAGTATATCTAGTATATTTCACAATCTATACAAATAAAAATGGACATTGAATGGATGGATGGCATATTACAGTGTTGTTGGTCCAACGTAATAGATGGCGAGCCTATTATGTTTCCAGAGCCTCGTTCGATAATCAGCAGGTGCATCACTTACAGGTGAAGTTGGCTTGGGGTCCAAAGATTATGGTAGGATCCCCGTGCATCTAAGTGGAAAATTATTATTTTATTGTGTTCGTTATTGTAAGGACAAGGTGTATGTAATTATGGAAGGAATATAAGCGAAAAATTTTCGAATTTAAAAAAACTTACAAACATTTTATCATGTTATCTTTTTCAATTTACTTGTGACACTATTAATTTTTTATCGTAACCCGGGCGCATTTTTTATTGTAGACTTGTTTGCGGGAAAGTGAAGTTTTGTTTTATTTTCTAAATTTGTGATATTTTGAACTTTAATGTGTAATAACAGCGGATTATTATCCTTTAAGTGTTTGTGAGTATATGAGTATAGAGAAGTGCAACGAAACAGTGCAACATAACTTTTTACTTTCAAAAAACAATTCTCTCAAGAAATCCATGGGAGATCTCAGTATAGTCCCACATTTTTACTGAAGACTCAAAGGGTTTAGATGGAGGGCATCTCATTTACCATTTATCATCTTTATCACCACTCATTCTCATTTATATGTTATTAACATATCTCTTACTTAACACTGGCTGAATGTGCTAAACGCACAAAGCCATTATTTAAAAGAAAAAAAACCGGACATAGCTGTCAGTCGGCTATAGTTAGCGTAACAGGCCCAGTATTTAAATAAGCAAGACAACGGTCTGTCTGGTCAGCTAGTACAGCATTAATATTAGCTGGAAGAATTTGAATTATTATACACTAATGATCATCTCAAACTAAGTTTTGATTCAATCCTAATCGAATTGTATTAATTGTCGAAATGCAACTTGGCTAGACAGGACCTAGCTTGAAGCTTAGAACTTATCTGAATGATAGTTCTGTCTAGATTCAGCGGGTTCCATTCCCTAAGTATCTCGCCACTACTGTCACACGGAGACAATGAAATATTAACAAAGTTTCCTGTGAAGTTGTGGAGAGTAGCAGAGTAATCGTTTCTGACCACCAACTTGTGAAGGTTCTTTCAATGTAGTTGTGAAAGTCACGAAGGAAGAGACAAAAATAAAGTGTCGTATGGCTGCAATATACTCGGGCACGTTCATTTCAGTTACGCTCGAAACAAATGCGATATTGAAACCATTCTTAATTAGAATTTGTGGTTTTAGTAGTTTCTAAAGTTTCAATCCAATGAATGGTTAGACGTTCTACTTGAAAAAAATATTGATTTGTCAATCAATCGACTTTAAATCAGACAATTTTGGATCGAAATAGGTTATGACGATGCTTGACCGCTACTGCAACCCATACTATACACCACATAGTACGCGAGGCAGGACTGAATACAAAATGGCGGAAGTTCAATCGCCAGCTGATTGATGGACAATGTAATTTTGACGTTTTGTTTTGTTAATTCTATAAGAACACGTGGATAATACTATTCAATTAGCGATTCAAAATCGCGACTTCTCGTACGGAGGCTTCACTGTTTATTCTAATGAGATAACACGAACCCAAATTATAATTTTAAAACTTGTCTGTTAAATGATATTGTATATTCAAATAAGTTATAAATAAAAGGCGAATTCACACGGAGCCATTTATTGAATTGAGAAGCATTGGTTGCTAATACCTCATATCTTATGATTAATTTTAATGAATCATTATTAACACCATAATATGTCAATTTAGCTAACAAAGTAGGATGGTCAACGCAATCGAATGCCTTCGAAAGATCACAAAATACTCCAATCGCATCCTGCCTGTCCTCCCAGGCGACAAATATATGCTTCATTAGGGCTACACCAGCATCTGTAGTAGATTTACTCTTAGTGAAACCATACTGCTGAGAATGAAATAAAGAATTCAGAGAGAAATGACATAGTAATTGATTAAAAATAACTTTTTCAAATATTTTACTAAGAGCTAGGAGTACTGATATTGGTCTCTAGTTAGTAGGATCTGACTTCTCACCAGCTTTAAAAAGAGGTATTACTTTACTGTATTATATTAAACTTGGAAATGAACCATCATCAATACATTGATTAAAAATAACTGCCAACTGAGGAGCAATAATATTAATGATAGATTTAATAATGTTGTAAATTAAAGTAAAGTAAAAAGTTGTTTATTTCATAAACTATTACATAGCACTTGAAAACGTCAAAACAAAATATACATAAAAAAAAATTAAATATTAACCCTGAAATCACGAAGCTTAGATTCACTTACATGCAAATAAATAAAAATTAGGTGTGAGTGAATCTAAGTGCCAGTTCCGAGCCCCCGCTCTGTGAGAAGAACTGACAAGAAACTCACAGGCTATGCTCTTTTACATTGGTTGAGTTTACCCATAAATCCTCAGTTGATTTTATATTTATTGTATTAAAAGTATTGTAGAGCCATCAATATGTCTAAAACTAAATAATTCACCACAAAGAGGTACATTGTCTTCAAGAAGACAGACTGCATACTGAGTAGAGGAGTCAAGTGCTTGAGTTGTCTCTAATGGTATATTCACAAAGAAATTTCAAAATGCGTTGGCCACCACTTCTCCTTTTACAATATCTTTATCAATTTCATCATTATCATCTCAGCCACTGCTAAACAGGCTTTCCCAATAGATTTCCACATTGAGCGATTCTGAGTCGCCTGCATCCATAGGCTTCCCGCCGCCTTGACCAGATCATCGGTCCATCGCGTGGGAGACATATAAGTTACAGGAAAATGATACATATATTATATTCGCCAAAGTTAGGAAAAGCAGTTGTAGAGCGAATATTTAATGACATTATACAAAAGCGATGCGATTAAAAATAAAATAAAATAAAATATACTTTATTGTCTTTAAGCTCAACATGATCATTTATATTCGTCAAACATTTACACAAAATGGAAATTCCATATATTTTTATAACAACAATGAAAGAAATATGAGCGGTACCATAATAAAGGAGTAAAAGCAAATGGGTTCTTTGTCAGAATTTGTCAGTTTATATGTCTGTTGTGGTTTTCTCAAGATTTGTCAGTCTGTATCTGTCAGTCAGCCTGTCGTGATTCTAAAGGAGGGAGGGGATTGTTCGTCAGTCAGACAGTCTGTCGGTGACTCTAACGAGGCTTCCAAAAGGCAACGAGATTGAGAAGAAGGCCTCAAGAAACTCATCTCGGCTCTTTTCAAATTATGTCTTAAGATCTAATACAATTAATTGGTGCATCAGTCCTGTAATATATTGTTTCTTGCTGACAACATATCCTACAATCTTTTCCAAGATATTTCTCCAATTAATGATTTAACTATGGCTTATCTATCTGAAGATTATGAATCAATTAGAAAAATCTGATTCTTTATCTAAAGTCGTCTCTAAGACGTAGAATCCATCACAATCACACAATCGTCGACCCTGATTGGACGCTAGCAGACGAGCCTCTATTGTATTCCGACAATCTGGTCAGCGATTGCTGGATTATGAGCCCGTATCGTAAGAGGACGGGCATATCTATACTAATATTATAAAGAGGAAAGATTTGTTTGTTTGTTTGTTTGTTTGTTTGTAATGAATAGGCTCCGAAACTACTGGACCGATTTCAAAAATTCTTTCACCTTTGGAAAGCTACATTATCCCCGAGTAACATAGGCTATATTATATTTTTCTTAAAAATAGGGATCCTTACTAAAAATCCAATAATGTAACCCAAGGTGTAAAAAAATTACCTGAAAAATTCCTTACATAGCGTGCGCAGCGAAAACTATTGATGATAGAACTAAATTATGTACTACGACTTTGCAGTACTCATCATTATCTACAAAAAGTGTCGCGACAGCATATGTCTAAATATTATAGTTACGTCACAGTAAGCGGTTTTTTATTCTAAAAATTTAATTTATATGCCGCCGCTTGAAAAGGCTCTATATTTGTACCTTGGTATTAATCCTTATAAAAAAAAAATACTTTGTATTCAAGACGGCTTCAATACCTTTTTATAACTTTTTGAATTATTCAATTCGGACATTTCATTAGGAAGATATCACGAGTTTAAAAATGCAAGTATTAAAAACAAGGCGCGTGGTGCCGCTCAGCTAGCCAGCATGCGATGTAGGCTCCATGTAAGCGTCACTGGGGTGGTACGGGGGGGGGGAGTCAATGTAATCTATACTAATATTATAAAGAGGAAAGATTTGTATTTTTGTATGTAACGAATAAACTCAAAAATTACTGGACCGATATTAATAATTCTTTTTTCAATAGAAAGCTACATTATCACTGAGTAACATAGGCTATATTATAATTTCGAAAAAAATAAGGTTCCGTAAAATATTTGGGTTTTTCGGACACAAAGTGTAAAAATCAACCAGAACAGTTGCGTACGCTGCCTAAACTATAAAAGATAGAACCACAAAATGTATGAATGAATTAAAGATCTTATACCACCTACTAAAAAGTCCGCGACACACTATACCTATATATGGCGAGTGAGGCACAACAACCCTTTTTTTATTTAAAAATCTTGATTTTTTTTGTACTATATTTATACGAATTTATTTTACTTATGCTATTAATCCCTATCAAAATTAATTATTTCATCACTAAGTGCAGTTTATGTAGATAAATTTGGTCTTGGAATGATCAAAATTGGACGTTTGTTTTTGAAGTTATGGCGAACTTAAATTCTTACGATTTCTGCTGCACAGCGCCCTATCACGGGTCGGGGCTCCCGACCATCAGTTTATTTTGTCACCTAAAAATAATTTAATGTCAAATGTTGTTTATGGGGAAGATTTACAATAATCGCTTTAGTTATCTATCCCAAAACAACAGGTTGCTCTCCGGGACTGCCGGTAAGAGTAAAAACTAAGTATTAATTAGATTTAAATATTTTCATCATTAACAACTTCAACATCCACATAAAGACAATCTATGCAGCCTGCGGATAATGACTGCGTCGTCGATGTTAGTGTCCGTGTCTGTGAATTGATCTGGAAATCATTTTGCTGACCGTGTCTTTTCTGGGTAGGCATTTTACAGCGGTAGTCGACATCCACGCGGGCGGAGCCGCGGGCGACTGCTATTATTCGTATATAGCTAGTAGCTATGTAGGTATACCTTGGAATACGAATTAGGAGCATAATTGGTGTCCTTGTAAAATTGGTTATTGTACTGCGCATAATTGGCATTGATAACTTAAATGCCAATTTTGCGCAGAACAAAAAGTTGGCATCTAACTTTTCCATAGACCAGGCATTCTTCTCATAGAAGTTCATATTCACGACCACGCGAACCCAATTGGCGGAGGTAGATGAAGCATAATATGCTGTTAAAATATTTGGTTGGCTTACCGTTAACTATAACATATATACAGTGTTCAAGTGATAACTAACAGCTTAACCTACCAAAGCACAAAAAAAAAAAAAACGGTCACCCATCCAAAAACTGGCAAGTGTGAACATTGCTTAACTTCAGTTATCGTTTCCAAACTAGCATCACACAGCGCTTACATTAGCTATGGTTATTAGCGACACAATGAACCGTTCAGCGGCTGCGGTTTCTGTCACAACAGCACTCGCGGTTACCTTTTGACCCAAACCATCGTAAATTCTGTTCAATGTCCCGTTGATTTGGCCAGATTGTGTAAATTTAACAAGTTTACTGAGTGTTCCAACTTTTGCGCCGTTCAATATATAAATAGGCTTATTGAAAATCAAATCGGTTTGATAAGGGCGCCCCGGGGGACGAAATCGTCGCGGCGCCTAATAACTGGGAGTTCTCGCTTTTTATGCTTTAGTTGGTTTTACATTCATAAAGAGCCTCAATTATTAGGTACTAAACCAATAATTTTCCCACAATGTAAATATTCAAGTGACTCAAGATTGCGTAAAATGGAAAAAAGGGTAGTTAGAAGCCTTGGCGACGCTGAGGAATAGATAACCATTTAAGTTGAAAACGATATAGAAAAATGTGGTCATACGGACCCCGGAAATAAAGCGAATAGTACTATTTTGAAGACATGTTCTCCGTATTATTGATTATGCCTATGTATTTATTCCTGATTTAAACAAAAACCTTTTACTAAAAATGGACCGTCTGTACTCACTATTTTTAACTAAATGGTTATCTGTTCCTCAGCGTCGCCAAGTAAGGCTCCTAACTACCCTTTTTTTCCATTTGACCCAATCCTGAGTCATCTGAATCTGTAAACTCAAAATTCAGAAAACTCTCTTCTACTCATTCCAGGCAGCATCGCTCTTGTGACAACTTTCTCCTTGCCACTCCACAACACAGTTCAGGTTTTATGTCGAACTCTTTCTGCATACAAGCTATTCAACTTTGAAAGCAAACCTACTTTTAAAGGGTTGCTTAAAAAATACTTTCTTGACGAGTCATCATCTGAATGAGTCTACATATCATAATTATCATTATTTTTGTGTATAGGTTTATGTAGTTTATTACTAACACATATTTAGATCCATGTAAGTTTATATGTTTTCTTGTTCGTACTGCCTCATACTTTTCTGCTAACCCAAAGGTTAACTGGTAAAGAATGCCTTGCAGCATTAAGTTCGTCTATTGTACATTTTTTTAGATTTGTGCGAAAAAGTTTAAATAAATAAATAAACTTGTGTACTTGTAAGATTAAATTTGTATTTATAATTAAGTATGCTTTTTAGGTGTGTGCTGGCGAATATAAAAGTTCCGTAAGTAAGCGGGAATAGGCTCGCCACCTATTACCAAAAAGATTACTGGCCTAATGTGAGCGTATTTTATGGAAATGGAAACATAGGCGTGATTGTATGTATTTGTCTGTATTTGTACAATGTGCCCAAGCCACTTAGTTGCAGGCACGCATAATTGATGTGTGATCTATAAATTGACTCAAGCAAGCACGTAGCTCTGTTGAAACACTGCCGTGGTGTCTATATTGAACCGTTGACTCCGACGCGTTAGTAGGTCATGGTGAAATTAAGTGGGGAGCTGTTGATTCAATTTTAAAGAGCTGAAGGTTATGCTCTTATTGCGCTTAGTTGCATTGAATCTAGTAGATTTGGCAGTTAGCGTTTTGGGTCCAGGGAAAATTGATCTTCGAAATTGAATGGGGAGCTGTTGTTGATTCAATTTTGAAGAGCTGAATATTATACTCTTATTGCGCTTAGTTGCATTGAATCTAGTAGATTTGGCAGTTAGCGCTTTGGGTCCACGGAAAATTGATCTTCGAGACGCATCCCAAAATAGTGTTTGGAAAACTACAGCACGTTTCTTAAGTAAGATGGAACCCTGGTCACAACGCGGTATCAGGGCTTGGTCCACTTAATCGATTCTCGATAGTGTCTTTTTTAATTTGTTTAAAATTGTATTCCACTACGAGAAGTTGATTTGCCAAAATAATTAGTTTCAAATATTTAAATCGACGACATGCTTTTCGATATTATCTTAATATTTAGTTTTAGAGTGGCGATAGCCCAGTAGCGAGACCCCTGGCCTTTAAATTCAGAGGGTCTCGGGTTCAAACCCTGGTGGCGCACCTATGACTTATCGAAGTTATGTGCGTAATTATCGCTTGCTCCGTGCCTCGGAAAGCACGTTAAGCCGTTATTAGGAAGTCAATGCCTTCAATCAGACTGACAGCTGTTTTAAACATGAAATGATGTTTCCCTTTGAGTTGCGGAGGACAGACGGCAGTCGCTCCACGTAATAACTGAAATTCTGTCAAACTGGTTGAACCAGTGAGCAGACCCTAGGGTCAGGGCCACCGGGATAGTCATCATCATCATCATTTCAGCCATTCGAAGTCCACTGCTGAACATAGGCCTCCCCAATTGCTTTCCACGTAGATCGATTCTTTGCCGCCTGCATCCACCGTCTCCCCGCCGCCCTGACCAGATCATCGATCCATCGCGTTGAGGGCTGCCCTCTACTACGTTTGCTGATTCGTGGTGGCCATTCAAGAACCTTAACGCCCCATCGGTCGTCGGTTCTTCGAGCTATGTGCCCCGCCCACTGCCACTTCAGCCTGCAAACGCGCTTCGCTATGTCACTATGTCACTCTGGTTCTCCTACGGATTTCCTCATTTCTGATTCTATCACGTAACCTAACCGGGATAATGCTAGGATATGATTTAGATTTTTATGGTTCCAACACAGCTAACATATTGGTATACCTTCAAATAATAGTCCATGAGTAAACTGATGATGGCTAGAACTCCAGAAATCAGTGGAGTAAGCATTTGTATGTTTGTTATTCTAATTACTGTTATTGCTGGCTGGAAAGCTGGTGCAAGTAGCTCGACTAGAAGCAACTCAGAGCAAGTCGGTTTGATTTTGTGTAAAACTACGCGGCCCAGTACAATCAACACTAACACCGGTACACCCAAACGGGAGCCGCTGTATTTTATTGCAATCCCAAATTTGCTTTAAGAATATAAACTACGCACACACGTTCGGTTCAACTTTGGTTTTAATCCATGAGTAAACGTTAGTTTGAAGTTGATTTCATCATAAGATCATTTTTGAGCCAAAATCAAATGAACTATTTTCACTTCCCCTTTAAAATGCAAATTCAAACTTAGGCATCCTTCCTATTATACTTACAACCGTCTCTCGAAAGTCGATGGATTACAGAAAGTAGGACGCCCTACGAAATCCGTCAGAAAGAGTTCTTCGTCCTACTTAAAATTTGTCTTATCCGCCTAATCTGATGACGGATTGGTCTAAACTCGATTGAACCCTTTAATGTCGTTTACACGAAATCCGTCTAACTGGATTACTATTGAAGGATAAGCTTATGTATTTCGGTACTACTAAGCCGGCAGAAAACGCTTGACTTTTATTAAGTTACTTTATGTAGAACTTTACTGTAAGCAAGTGATGGATTAAATAAAACTTTGTAACAATTCCCGCGCTACTATAATTTCCCGAAAAATCGATAAACTATTCAACACAACACGTGTTTCGCCCTTACACAGGGCATCTTCAGGTAAGATAGGAGCCTCAGAACAACGATGTCTTCACGACCAACGGTGAAACGAGAGTAGTATACCACACATTCTCATTTACTATGAGTGATATATTATTAATATATCACTTACTTGACACTGGCTAAATGTGCTAAACGCACGAAGCCATTATTTAAAAGAAGAAAAAACTCAGTGTAAAAACATTGCTTGGGACATTAAGGCACGTAATATATTTAGTTAGTAACAACAAATCTCTATTGTCAAAATCGTTGGGGCGTGTTCCTATTCAGCGTTTTAAATGTTACCAACAGTTGGACGCTGAATGTACAGTTTTGACTACGGGCGTGACGCCGTCAGTTACGCCAGGCAACTTAAGGCGCACGAACGTGACGCCTTCAGTTGCCTTAAGTTGCCTGGTTATGTTTGTGTTGCGAACATTGGGTTCCTTGAGCTGCTCGGTATATTGTTGAGCAAACACTTGGCGGTGTTCGCTGCAAAACACACAACTGACAGACATAATATAATGGTCCATCAAGTGCATTATAAGTCTGTCGCGTCTGAATTCTTTAATATACTCTAAAAGTTTACATTTGTGAAACAGTAAGAAACATGACATATAGGTAGGAGAAGAAACGAAATTCTACGGCGCTCCGCATGCGGTTGTAAGCCGCCGCTCGCCACTCGCATAGTAAGAGAAAGGAGGGATAAGATGCTGTACCAGGGGGTCGCCCTGGCCACCAGCAGGAAGGGAAGGGAATGCTGTACCAGGGGGTGCCCTGGCCACCAACAGTAAGGGAAGGTACTGTACCGGGTTGAGCCCCAGCCGACAGTAGGAGATGCAGAAAGAGGAATGAGACCCAACACGGACGGTTGAAATCTATTTATTGCAGATAATTGTTAGGCTTATATATGAATTACATGTTATGCACACATAATAGGTTGGGGAAAAAGTCTTTTCGTATTTTTGTATGAAAAGTCAAGACATTTTTTTCAAAGTTTATTTACATTTATTTACAATATATATGTACCGTTTTGTTGAATAACTTTCTGCCATTTTGTGGGCAGAGACATTATCCCGTTACTGTAGAAACTTTGGGACTTCTGATCAAAAAAACGGGACAAATAGTTTTGGCAGTCCTCTCTTGAGGTCAACCTTACAGAACCTAAAGAATTCTGCAGAGACCGAAACAGGTGAAAATCTGAAGGCGCAAGGTCAGGGCTATATGGTGGATGCACTAGGACCTCCCGGTCGAACTCTCTTAATTTTTGCTGAGTGGCTAAAGATGTGTGTGGTCTAGCGTTATCGTGATGAAAGACCACACCCTTCCTGTTGATCAATTCCGGCCGTTTTCTCTCGACTGCTTCCTTTAATCTCATCAGTTGCTGGCAGTAAAGATCAGAATCGATGGTTTTGCCGGGCGGTAAAAGCTCATAATAAACAATGCCCTTCCAATCCCACCATACACACAGCATCACCTTATTTCGTGTTAGGCCAGGTTTGGCCACAGTCTGTGAAGCCTGGCCAACTTTCGACCACGACCTTTTTCGCACGTTCTTGTCGTACGTGATCCACTTTTCATCGCCAGTTATCAATCTCTTCAAAAACGGCTCGGTTTCATTACGTCTCAATAATGAATCGCAAATGAGTACACGGTTCATTAAGTTTCTTTGAGTGAGCTCGTGTGGCACCCAAATATCGAGCTTTTTTGTATAACCAGCTTTCTTCAAATGGGTCAAAACTGTTTTGTGGTCAATTCCCAGTTCTTCAGCTACATCGTAACTACTAATATGCCGATCTTGGTCCACTCTTTCAAAAATGGCGTCCATTTTATTCGTAACAGAGCGACCAGAGCGAGGTGCATCTTTAACATCAAAATTTCCGGACTGAAAACGTTTGAACCAAATTTGTGCTACTCTTACTGACACTGCATCAGGTCCATAAACATCACAAATTTTTTTCACTGCTTGAGTTGCATTTTTGCCTTTTTTATAATAAAATTTTAAAATGTATCGAATTTCTTCATTAGATTCACTCATTTTTACGGAGAGAAAAACAAATGAAAAATAGCGGGAAACAACTTTTTTTTATTTTTTTCTTTTCTTTATAATGGAACCTTTTTAATGTTACCAAAACCAGCCAGACACAAATAGTACAGTCAAAAAAATTTTATAATAAGTTTATACCTACGTTATGCGAAAAGACTTTTTCCCCGACCTAAAATAAAGATAATAAAGAATTAATAAATAAATTCCTAATATAAAGACATAAAGAAGTGTAACGTATGTGTTAAGTGTCGACGCTGCACGTAGATGTTGCAACTGGGCCGACTCGCAAACTCGAAACTGGACATATTGCCAACTCGGAAAGAGGCTCGCCGGGCTGATGATGTCGGCGTGAGTTAAGGATGGTGCAAGATGCCTGTGATTCTCGAGTGCCTCGCCGCTCATCCTCATGCAGACGCTAAGTCTAATGTACAAGGCCTAGACTTGTACAGACATATTTATTAGAAGACAAATTTAATTCTTAATGACTTTTGATATTTTTGACTGCCGGTATAGACGTATAAACGTTTCCGAAAAGGCACGTCTGACAGTTCATAGAGGTGTATTGGTTATATATACACTAATGTATGAAAGCGAATGTTGGTTATGGCAAAAGAAACATGAAAGTAAGATTAATTCAGTAGAGATGAGAGCACTCAGAAGTATTCTTGGTGTGAAATTGAGTGATAGGATTAGGAATGAAGTGATAAGGGTCGAAGCTGGTGTAAGAGAAAATATCACTATGTCACTAAGAATAGAGAAAGGTATGCTTAGATGTTTTGGTCATGTTGAGAGGATGAATGAAAGTAGGTTAACGAAAGTAATTTATAATGGACAAGTGGTTGGAAGTGTTGGGAGGGGAAGACCACGTAAGACCTTCCATGACCAAATTCAGAAAATTTTGGAGAATGGCTAGGTCAAAAGTACCTTAAACCGACGGGCGTGTATGAGGAGGTTAATGAGTGTGAATGAAGCTAAAAGTGTGTGCCAAGATCGTAGCAAGTGGAAAGATGTGATCTCTGTCTACCCCTACGGGAAAGAGGCGTGACATTATGTATGTATGAATGGTATAAACATAACGCCGTCTTTGTGTCAAGACCTTTTAAGTTACCTCGTTGTGTTTGTGTTGCGGACATCGGGTTCCTTAAGCTCCCGGTATATTGTTGAGCAAACACTTGGCGGAGTTCGCTGCGCTTTGCACCGAGTTTAATTTACAGCTTCGTTTGTCGTCTGTGGGCGGCGATAGCCAGGGACTAATAAACAAGATTAAGAGATAAATTCCAATTGTTCTCTAAGCGAATTAGAAAGGGTGGGATAAGAATTTTCTATCAGGCTTCTTGACATATTTTTTTATTTGCGCTTTTGTTGTTGTGCATACTTTATTATTATTATATCAGCCCTGTAAAGTCCACTGCTGAACATTAGCCGCCCCAGTCGATTACATTATATTGGCGGTATTTGACCATAATCCCCACGCTGGGCAGGCGGGTTGGTGAATGGTCTGCACCTTTTCGTGGTGGGGGAACTGAGTACCTCCCGGTAGGGCGCAGAGGATGCTGGCAGTCGCGTCTGCCAATGGTGAGTCGCACACCCCCTTTCGATCCCCCTTCATTTTGTGAAAAAAAAAGGTTGGTTAGTGAGTTTAGTTCCAGACAGAACGCAGCATGGCGCTGCGACCCTTCTATAAGAGTCTACTAAGACTCTTAGACCCAGTGACCTCACTGACTAGGAGTCGTAAGAGTCGCCCTATTGGCACTATTCTAGGCCGATACAGTACCTCCCCTATTTTTCTCTAGTAATAAGCTAAACTATGTCACTCAGGGATAATGTAACTTTCTAATAGTGAAAGAATCTTGAAATCGCTAAAGTAGTTTTTGAGTTAATTCATTACGAACAACCAAACGAACAACGTTCATAAATATATACAATTTTAAATTTTTCCCTGAAGTGGTAGGCAGGGTCGTATTATACGCCCACACTTCGCCAATTATAAAGTTAGCCCCACATAATAAGTGGCGAACTTATCGCCGCTTTTAACACTTTAAAGTATTATGGCTGTATCTTAGTTTATACTTTTTTTGCATTTACATTGACATACAAGTATACAGTTACGAGACGTTTCTTTAGTAGATTTTTGTCGTATTCGAGTTGTCTCAGAACTATACATGAATTCCCCCCGAACAGGTCTCTACCTTGGCATGGTGGGGGGGCTGAGTACCTCCCAGAGGCCGGTAAAAGGTAACACCCAGAAACCGACGACTCTGGGTGCCCTTAGTACTGACTACCGGGGGGAAACTAAGAGGGACCTGTGGAGGGCGCAGCGGGCGGGCCAGAAGGGCCCGCTCAGCAGCGCCAGGACGGTCTAGGCAGCGGGGGCAGGGGGCCCCTGCTGTCTAACCATGGACCCTCCGGAAAGTCAGCCACATACGCTATGCTCGCACGGGGAGGTAAGAGGGGCGCGTCCAACTGCGCCTCTCTGAGGAGGTCCTCCCGGTTTTAGTCCGGGGGACGTTGGCCGCAGGCGGGGTGTCAGAAGCTGCAACCCAGGTACTGGCCCCCGCCTCTTTCTCAACAAGCGGCGGGCGTCGTCGGAAGATTTTTAGTGGGTATTACCGCTGGCAGTCGTGTCTGCCGGTGGTGAGTCCCACACCCCCTTTCGGTCCCCCTTTGGCCGGAAGGCAGTGCGTAAATGCATTTTGTTACCGACGTAAACGAAAAAAAAAAAGAACTATATATTATTTTAGCTTATTTTAAATGTAATTAGGTTTTAAATATTTTTTTTAAATTGAACAAAATGTATTTAAATTAACTGTATTGTATTTATAATGTTTATTACTTGTTTTCTTATCTGTATATGGGTAAAATTTACCAGAATACAGTTGTTATGCAAGTCAACTTCACTAGCGCGCCCATTCACTGCGAGCGGGAGCTTGATCGTAAAAGAACGGGCAAGAAAATCGTTAAAGTTAGTTTTGCCTTCCGCCAGTTACAAGTGAATGTACTTGATATTAAAACGTTTTGATAAGTCTACAAAACTTTTGTTCTGCAGTCACTCTCAATGTTTGTGTTCAAAGGCTGAGCTTGTTTCGCTTCTTCTCATCTCGTTCTGCTAATTGGGTTACGTCAATGAACTTATACTGCTTCTTAACTTTATCTCATAACTTACAAGATGCAGTGTGTAGACTTCATTGAAAATAAAAGATATAATAAATAAATATTCTCTTACAATCACACCAAGATAAGTATCATTAAGAACTTGTGTTATGGATACTAAATAACGGATAAACATACATAAATACTTTTTTTTTGTAAATACATACTTAAGATGCATAAGAGAACACCCAGACCAGAACAAATATTCATGTTCATGCACACAAAGATTTGTCCTGTGTGGGAATCGAACCCACGAAGTGCAGGTATACTACATAAATACTTTATACTGACCTCCACGCCATATCGGTCGTCAGATATGTTACATAATACTCGTCTATATAAGAGATTGCTGTAAATTGTTACTTAAAGACAACTAAGCGCGCCTTCCACATATTTTATAACACAACTTCTTAATGATACTGATCTTGGAAATAAATAATTGGTATAATTAAAAATGAATTATTATTTATAACTTAAGTTTACAGAATAATAATATGAAAACATTGCGAACTCGACATTGCCTAGGATTGGTTGAGGCGCCTCCCCGTTACGACACAGCTCGCCAGTTTCCAGTTTTCATTTTTATTTCACGCAGATAGGGAATGATGTAACCCACTGAAGTACTTCTATCAATGATTTGTTCAGCTCATTCATAGTGAGAGATACCCTTATTTCACGACAAGAGAGGTGGTTTGATTCAATTTATATAAGTCTATCTTTCTTTCTTTCTCGATAGAGCCGGCTGCACGCACAAAAAAATGACTCATGCGGCGTTACCTCGCTCTGAGGCGTTCCATGTAAGGCTTGAAGTGCAAGCGAGAGCGCGGAACGAGCGACAAAGAAGCACAATCGGCCTTTGCGTTCGGCAGCGTTCGACATCCGTCTCTCTCCTACTTGAGTGAGCGATGCGTCTGCGTGGACAGCTGCTGCTTTATTAAGCAAATGAAACTAAAATATTCTTTTGAAAAATGCTACCATTCCATCAGTATTTTCTTAAGACGTTGTCACGTTCAACTATCGTCAATAAACCGACTTTACAGACAACCAATTTTTTAATGTGACACGTCATAATGACTACACCCTGCCTGATGGTAAGCAGTCGATGCAGTCCAATAAAAAAATGAAAGCGCTTCATAACGTGAAATAAGCACGGTACAAAGCGCATCCACTCATGACGGCCTGCTAAAATGCCATTTCACGCCCCGCTGAAAAGACTATCTTTCGTAGCAAGTATCATATAACTTTTAAGCTACAGTGAACCTCCGGTAATTCGGCCCTTGTCGAATCTGGCGCCTCCTGCATCCGAATCACCTCTCACTTTTGAATGTAGCAACTAGTACGCGCCACTTTTTTTGCCATTTTTCCCGTAACTTTTGTTCCTATCAAGTTCTGAGGAGCCCAAGCCAACCTCACCTGCATGTGGTGCACCTGCCGATCGACGGACGAGGCTTTGGCTAACATAACGTTCCTGATAAGCGGCAATAGGCTCGCCACATATTACGTGGGACCAACTTTATAATCGGCTAAATGTGGGCGTAAAATATGTCTCTGCTTACCCCTTTAGGGAATCAGGCGTGATCAGTCAGTCTTTTAATGCTTGATTTCGTGAATTTTAAAATTTTTTATTTGTTACTTTTTATTGTTAGTTTTTTACGAAACCTGCAACTACAAAATTGCAACAGTTGTATACTCATCGGCTAGTATTGGTATTGTAATTAAGTCGACAACACTGATGCCCGGTAAAACTTGACAGAGTTTATGTTGGCATCTTACTGCATAAAATTATATATACTTTTTATATGAAATAAATAAATAATAATAATAAATTGTTTTGCTTTGCTTAAAAACTTCCAGGTTATAGAGGGTCTTACGTTTGTCGGATTACCGGGAGTACAATGCATCAGCCATCATCAGATTCAGATTTGGCTGAATTTCAGTTATTAAATAAAGCAACTGATGTCTCACCTTCGCAGCCCAAAGGGCCAAAATATCATTCAATGGTAAACCAATTTTCTGGATATTGGAAGGATCTTTCTAATAGCGACTGCCACAGATGTTCATGACAGCCGGAGCCAACGGCTTAACATACTTTCCAAGGCACAGACAAGCGATATACGCACATAACTCATAAGTCATAGCTGCTTTACCCAGGTTTGAACCCAAGAACCAATTAGGAGTCTATGGGTCCCGCGAGTGCCCCTGTAATGATGCCAATGTACCTACATTACAGTGATAGGCATGTCGAATTATAATGAGCGCCAGTTAAGCCAGAGGCAACCTTACAGCGATACTTCATACTAAAATACCGGAGCGAACCCCTCGTTGTATATACTTTTACCCGCAGCAGTGAATACCGCTCAAGGGGCCTACCGCCGAATTCGATGGATTACCGGTAATCCATCTAGATCAAACTTTGTTTACGTTCATTAATCCGTACCGGGGAAACTGCCGACAGCTACCTCTCATTCATGACCTGACGGACTGAACGTGACAGACCAATAGGTAAATGGAGAACGCCATTTTGTTTCGATTTCCATGAGTTCGGCGGTACGACAGAATCAATTCGAAATCCATTTTGCCTTATAATCGATTGCCATTGAACTCGGCGGTGGGCCCCCAGGTTTGAATAGGCCCTGTTGCTGCTTTTAAGAAACAAGAAAACTGCTGCTGCCATCTAGTGGTGAAGACATAATCATTATCCACTGCTGTACATAGGCCTCTCCAATTGCATGCCACTGAGCTCGTTTTCCAGCTCTTCGTCTCCAACCGTGGCCAGCTGTTTTGTGTATGCATTCGCTCCAACTAGCTGGAGAGCGTCCTACTATGTTGTAGGATTTGTCAGTCACCCTGTCGTGATTCTAAAGGGGGGAGGGGATTGTCCGTCAGTCAGTCTGTCGGTGACTCTAACGAGGCTTCCTAAGGCGAACGAGATTGAGAAGAATGCCTCAAGAAACTCATCTCAGCCAGTTCTTAAATAATAATAAATAAATAAATATTTACTGACAATTACACCGATTATTTAGTTCCAAGATAAGTATCATCAAGAACTTGTGTTATGGATACTAAATAACGGATAAACATACTTAAATACTTTTTTTTGTAAATACATACTTAATATACACAGGAAAACACCCAGACCAGAACAAATATTCATGCTCATGCACACAAAGATTTGTCCTGTGTGGCAATCGAACCCACGACCTCTGGAGTGAAGTGTAGGTCCACGCCATATCGGTCAAAACTAGCAACAACTCTACCTAAGAAAGAAAGGAGCAATTCATGTCTCTTCCAGGCAGCTTTGTCAGTTATTCTGCCTGGCAAGGAATACGCTGTTTTTAGAAAGACACAGCGAATATTAAGGCCCACGGCGGCGCCGGCAATAATTGACACCTATCTAAGGCTTCCCGCTGTCGGCCTAATCGTGTTAGACTATGCGCTTGTAATTATTTTGTTTCTTACGTATCTAGATCAAGACTGTGTTTATATTGTCATCATATGTAAGATAAATAAAAAACTAGCTGTTACCCGCGACTTCGTATGCGTGGAATAGTATCTTTGGGTAGCATTTACAACCCCCTTTACGCAATAAAAAGTAGCCTATATCCTTTCTCAGGGTCTAGACTATCTGTATACCAAATTTCATTTAAATCCGTTCAATAGTTTTGACGTGAAAGAGTAACAGACAGACAGACAGAGTTACTTTCGCATTTATAATATTATAAAATATAATAATAATATATATAGTAAGGATGTATATGGGGGGAAGGGGGGGGGTATAAAGATGATGTGTGCTTATATGGCGGTGCCACTTTTTGTATCTTACATACTGTTTTCCTGAAAGGGTAGGCATAACATATGCATTTCGCCATTTTATGGTTGGTCCTGCGTAATAGGTTAACGATTATGGCGCCATTGCGGAAAGTGACATCGCGGCAGTCTTAAATTTTTCAAAAAAGATTTTTTGACATTACTTTTGTGACGACTTATACAAGTGTAGAAAAATTGATAATTACCGTTAATCTCATTGTAAAGTAATGTAAAAAGTTCTATATTTTATAAACTATTACATAGCACTTAAAAACGTCAAAACAAAATATAAAGTTAAAAAAAAACGAAATATTACTACACTGAAATTACAAAGCTTCGATCATGTCATGGACCAACGGTTTGACGTGCTTTCCTAGACATTTACCTACTTTTTTACATATTCAAAACAAAAACTATAAATAAATATTTTCTGACAATTACACCAATTATTTAGTTCCAAAATAAGTATCATTAAGA
This sequence comes from Musotima nitidalis, assembly GCA_949126915.1. Classification (NCBI taxonomy): domain Eukaryota; kingdom Metazoa; phylum Arthropoda; class Insecta; order Lepidoptera; family Crambidae; genus Musotima; species Musotima nitidalis. The sequence goes on from OX421434.1 coordinate 14,839,869, forward strand.
ACTTGTGCTATGGATACTAAATAACGGATAAACATGAATACATAATATACATAGAAAAATACCCAGACCAGAAAAAATATTCATGTTTATACACACAAAAATTTGTCCTGTGTAGGAATCGAACCCAAAACCTCACGAGCGGAGTGCTGGTATACTCACCTCCACGCTATATCGGTCGTCAAAATAAAAAAAAATAAAAATAAAGATGTTTTCCAACTGTGGGCCAAGTGTGTGTGTGCCAAGACTGCTGGCAAATATCGTTAATTGTGTTTTTCCTTGCTGGTTCCAAAACATGGAGTCCTCTTCTAACATAGTCCTTAAATCTCGTTTTACTTATATATCCTCTACTCATTCCTGTAATCTGCGTTCTTCTGATAACCTGTGCCTTGATGTCCCCGCGCATGTGTCCAAAAAATATCATGAGTCCTTTACCCTTCAGGCTATTCGTCTCTGGAATTCCTTACCTGTTTCCATTAGACAGGCTCAGACGATGAACTCTTTTAAGGACAGGGTGAAGTCTTACTTTTTAAATATGTCTGATTAGTTTGCATAATTATTTTTTCTATATTATATATAGATTTTATATTATGTATTGTATTGTATGATGTGTATATATATTTATATTTATGTATATTTGTGTATTTTATTTATATTTAACAAATAGTTTTAGTGTTTATTCGTTATAAAGTTTTTGTGCTCTGCCTACTGCTTTCCTGTTCTCTCCTTTGCGTCGGGTTGTCTGGAAGAGATCGCTTTTAGCGATAAGACCGCCTAGATTGGCCATTGTGTTTCAATATTCATTGTAATCTTTAGTTTTTAAGTTATTTGGTCAATAAAGAGTTTATCTATCTATCTATAGTCTCCACATTGGGGTAGCGGACTTAACTTGGCTAAATGAAGCTAACGCTGAAGAATGTTAGCACATACTTTAATACTAGATTTATCCCATTACTTGACACAGGCAAATAACATGAAACCAATGAAGATAACATAAAACCATTTACCAAACAATTAAAAGACTTACTGATTGCGAAATGTTATTACACACTTCACGAATATTTTGACGACAAACTCTATTAAAAGCCTATAGTGATTTATTATATAAATTATGAGTTAATGTTATATATAATAATAATACTGTATAAATAATGTTTTTTGTTTATTTTATATTTGTGTTTTAGTGAGTTTGTTAGTTTATAGAATAATTAAGTACGTAGTTTTGTAATATGTTTAAGTTCCCTTTTAATTTGAATTCATTGTACTACTTAGTTACCTACTTGTTTACTTGATGCAATAAAGATTTATGATTTATGAAATACTCGAAGCCATACACGCTACATATAATAAAAAGGCGGATATTTTAGTATGTTTATATGTGTACACACCATATAATTAATATCTAAAGAAGTGCAGCGTCTGTGTAAAGTGTCGACGCTGCACGAGGATGTTGCAACTAGGCCGACTCGCCGCTGACCACGCTGACGCCAAGTCCAAAGTACAAGATATAGACTTGTACACGTAGTTTTGTAATATGTAAACATAGTTCCCTCTCAATTTGCAGTGCCCCTACGGGGTATCAGTATTCATTGTAGTACTTAGGTACCTACTTGTTTACTTGATGCAATAAAGATTTGTGATTTATGAAATACTCAAAGCCATGCACGCTACATATAATAAAAAGGCGGATATTTTAGTATGTTCTGTTAAACTTTAACCTACATTAATTCACACTTCCATTAAGTCTTTCATTATGATTTCTTAGCGTTTACTCGATAAACAAATTCGGATTCCTTCCGAAAGTTTTAAAGGTCAAAACCTACTTAGAAACAGAGAATTTCTTATTAGTTTCTGAGTAATTCTTTAGACTTCATTAATTTATTATGAGAGAATAAGTTATTAAGTGGTGTTTATTTTAAATAATTACAGAAGGCAGAATTAGTTATTTATTTTCGGGTGTTATTTAACGTGTCTTAAAAATTAATAAATTGCCAACCTAACCTAACCTTTTTGTGCATCAAAATTACTGATTGAGCACCTAATCACCTCATTAGATGCTCACTCAGTAATTTTGATGATCAAAAAAGTATTTTTTAGAGGTTCAGTTTATTATATTCCTTTATTTTCTGTGATATGGACTTACCTACTCGGTTAGATTATTTGTCAGTGTTAAGTAGGTAATAATAGGTTGGGGAAAAAGTCTTTTCGTATTTTTGTATGAAAAGTCAAGACATTTTTTTCAAAGTTTATTTACATTTATTTACAATATATATGTACCGTTTTGTTGAATAACTTTCTGCCATTTTGTGGGCAGAGACATTATTCCCGTTACTGTAGAAACTTTGGGACTTCTGATCAAAAAAACGGGACAAATAGTTTTGGCAGTCCTCTCTTGAGGTCAACCTTACAGAACCTAAAGAATTCTGCAGAGACCGAAACAGGTGAAAATCTGAAGGCGCTAGTCAGGGCTATATGGTGGATGCACTAGGACCTCCCAGTCGAACTCTCTTAATTTTTGCTGAGTGGCTAAATATGTGTGTGGTCTAGCGTTATCGTGATGAAAGACCACACCCTTCCTGTTGATCAATTCCGGCCGTTTTCTCGGCCGGAATTGATGGCCATGGTTTTGCCGGGCGGTAAAAGCTCATAATAAACAATGCCCTTCCAATCCCACCATATACACAGCATTACCTTATTTCGTGTTAGGCCAGGTTTGGCCACAGTCTGTGAAGCCTGGCCAACTTTCGACCACGACCTTTTTCGCACGTTCTTGTCGTACGTGATCCACTTTTCATCGCCAGTTATCAATCTCTTCAAAAACGGCTCGGTTTCATTACGTCTCAATAATGAATCCCAAATGAGTACACGGTTCATTAAGTTTCTTTGAGTGAGCTCGTGTGGCACCCAAATATCGAGCTTTTTTGTATAACCAGCTTTCTTCAAATGGGTCAAAACTGTTTTGTGGTCAATTCCCAGTTCTTCAGCTACATCGTAACTACTAATATGCCGATCTTGCTCCACTCTTTCAAAAATGGCGTCCATTTTATTCGTAACAGGGCGACCAGAGCGAGGTGCATCTTTAACATCAAAATTTCCGGACTGAAAACGTTTGAACCAAATTTGTGCTACTCTTACTGACACTGCATCAGGTCCATAAACATCACAAATTTTTTTCACTGCTTGAGTTGCATTTTTGCCTTTTTTATAATAAAATTTTAAAATGTATCGAATTTCTTCATTAGATTCACTCATTTTTACGGAGAGAAAAACAAATGAAAAATAGCGGGAAACAACTTTTTTTTATTTTTTTCTTTTCTTTATAATGGAACCTTTTTAATGTTACCAAAACCAGCCAGACACAAATAGTACAGTCAAAAAAAATTTATAATAAGTTTATACCTACGTTATGCGAAAAGACTTTTTCCCCGACCTAATACTATTATTATTAGCCAAAGTTGCCCTTTAAGTATTACTTTTTAAAATTAATATAACAGAAAAAAAACTAGAAATGTTTTGAGATGTTATCTGGACCATTGGGTGCATAAGGATTACCCACCAACATCTTTGGAGACCACGCCAACCTCACCTGCAAGTGGTGCACCTGCCGATGAACGGACGAAGCTCTGGCAAACATAAAGTACCCGGTAAGCGGCAATAGGCTTCCCACCTATTACGTGGGACCAGCAATAAAATTGGCGATATAATTGTTAACAACGATAAGTATACTATTGATAAGATAATAGACATTGCATCCTGTTGTCTGTTCGCCGCATTTATTGTCGGCGAAATTTACAAAATTTTTATTTTTGCAACTTCATCATCAAAGCCCACTAACACCCCACTACTGAGCACGAGCCTCCTCTCACATATAAAGGTGTGAGGGTATTGGGTCATACTCCACCACGCTGACCCAGTGCGGATTGGCGGAGGCAGGTGTATAGCGTCCTGCTGTTAGAATTTTTCAAGCCGCCCATTAGGCCTCTAGCATGGCTTAACGACTACCACATTTTGTGATAACCGGGACCTACGGCTTAACGTGCCATCCGAAGCACGGAAGCGCTCGATATCAAATGCCACACAAACGGTCACCCAGCCAAGGATTGACCTCTGTAAACTCTGCTGGACTTTGGTGATCGTTTCCGACCACCGAGCAACGCAGAGCTACGAGCGCTGCAACTTAACAAATTAGAAAATAACTTTATCAAAACTAATAACAAATATTATTGGTATATTCTTCCGGGAAATAAAATTTGACAATCGAAAACTTATAAAGCTCAGAACTTCATACAAATAAAAGTTAGTAGCACAAGTTCCCCTCGCAGACAACCCTTCTTTTAAAAGCTTTCATTGCTACTCGTACTTTCCATTCAAAACAATATCCTCGCTGCTCGCCGGGAAAAACGACTAAGGTGAGTATACACTAGAGTATTCACCTGTTATACCGGGACATATATAATTAAATATATATTAATAGTTTCATGGTTTGTAGTTTCTTTTTTATTATATCACGTCATTATGTCCATCTTCATATCCTAGCAGTATCCCGGTTGCCCTAGACTTAAGCTAAGGGCCCAGAGTCTGCTCACTGGTTTAACCAGATTTGACTGAATTTCAATTATTGCGAGGAGTGAACCCAGAGGTAAACGTCATTATAAACCAGCTGTCAGTCTGTTGGAAGGCAATGACTTCCTAATAACGACTGCCATAGATGTTCATGACAGCCGGGCCCAGCGGCTTAATGTGCTTTCCGAGGTACGGAGCAAGCAATAATTACGCACATAGCTTGAAAAAGTCATTGGTTTGAGGGTTTTAACCCGAAACCCTCTGAATTTAAAGGCAAGGTCTCGCCACTGAGCTATCTTCGCTCTAACGTCATAATGACCAAATCCTGCTTAATGAACTCCAAAGGAAAAAACCCCTTTATATCGTGGAATAATGGTAACAACCACTCATGACGGCCTGTACAAAGGAAAGCAGGAGTAAGAGATAATAATGATTAAAGACTTATCTTTAGTCAGGCAAATGTAATTATCTGACAATTACACCAATTATTTAGCTCCTAGATAAGTATCATTAAGAACTGTCATATTTACGTATGTTTATATGTAAATACTTGTTTTTTTGTAAATACATACTTAATATATATAGGAAAACATTCAAACCAGCTCAACCATTCATGTTTATGCACACGTTTGTCCTTTGTGGATAACCTACGACCTCCGGAGCGGAGGGTATACTCGCTATATTGGTCGTAAAATTTTCCTCAACAATAGGTTTATTTATTCACTTTCATAATAGAATTTCCGTCTGTAACGATAAAATGATTAACCCACCTGCACCTGCTTCTAATAGAGTTACACGTATACCCACCCACGGCGCGTGGGACTGAATGTGTGAGAAATCTTTTCTTTCTCGACTGTTAAACGGCACATATTTGCTTTAACCCTTTATAAGACACTGGTGAATATATTCCCACCACAAATTAAACCTTATGGAACCGATTTAAGGTAGAAAAGCATTGAAAATCTGCAACATGTTCTGCCCGTTTAAGAGTTAAAACGTTTTTTGCGTTTCACGAAAAATATACAAGCTCCGCGCGGGATAACGAAGTCTAGATCCCTTCAAGCTATCAAGAAGTACATCGCGACCCAATGCAAGCTCTACGCCGAGAAATTAGCTCCATTCATAAGGAATCATCTGAAGAGCGTTGTGGCATCCGGCGCTTTGATTCAAACGATGGGCAAAGGTGGGTCTGGATCATTCAAATTAGAATGTAACGAACCGATCCGTAAATGGTGCTTTCCGGACACCCGACACTGTTACTAGCACACGCGACGTATGGCAGGGTCGCCACGTGAGGAAGTGACTGAGGAGACAAATTAATACGACGAAATGCTGATATGGAATGAATGATTTATGAAAGAATAGCAAGTAATTAATGAAGCTTCGGGTACCGAGTACAAATGAATCAGAAGGTTATTTCGCACAATAATTGTATTATATTCAGATAACTTTGATTGCATACTTAATTTATTGTACACTATTTATGTGTGTTGTGGATTGACCGTGACAGTGCACTTAGGCCCCTTCGGAATACCAGCACTATGGTTTCATAACCACAGCTTCAAGCTGAGAAGGGGACCTTTTACTGGTCTACGTATTTTATTTTAGGATTTTCTTTTTTTTTTGTTGTTTTGTTTTCTTTATTTTCTGTTGGCATTACCTATGCCTTTAAATGTAAGAACCTAATTGAGACCAAATAAATAATTCTAATAATAAAATAATAATATAATAAAAACTAATAATAGCACTAAACATTGAAAAAAAGCTAGCAAAGAATCGTGTTCAGGATTTTAAACGACGAAAAAGTAACCGTATGTCTGATACATCATTACGCAGTTATATGACGGTAAACTATCTCTTTACATCAAACACAGTGCACGACCCACCTCCAACCCGTTGCCATACCAACCTGAGGGCCTACTCTAATTTGACAAAAAACGAGATCTCGCTATATCCATCCTTTACACTCGATAATGATGTACATATAGAGTGAAAGAGACAGATATAACAAAGTTTCATTTTCGTTGAATAAGGGCCCTCTGAAGAGTTATTATGGCCAAAATGCGTTTGGGGACGTTTGGCTCGGAACTGCCATTTATATTCACTTATGCTTAAATGTTTTATGTTTTTTAATTGTTTTGTTGCATGTAAGTGAATCTAAGCTTCGTGATTTCCGTGTAATAATATTTCGATTGTTTTTATTTTTAATATTGACGTTTTCAAGTACAATGCAATAGTTTATATAATAAAATATTTTGAAGTTTAAATGTGCAAAGATGATAGTGAAGGTTATTCACCTTTAGTGTAGACTTACCCTTACTTCAATATTTCCCGAGTCGCGACTTATGGAAGTGTATGTACGATTAGTTGTTCGTTTGTGAACGAATGATTTAGAGAAGAGTTTTAGTACCTACTGTGAATAATAAACACGGCTGAGACGTTAAACTTTACAACCCCTAATTTTTACTCACTCAAGATAACTCACACAAGATAACTCACTCAAGATAACTCACTCAAGATAACTCACTCAAGATAACTCACTCAAGATAACTCACTCAAGATAACTCACTCAAGACAACTCACTCAAGATAACTCACTCAAGACAACTCACTCAAGATAACTCACTCAAGATAACTCACTCAAGATAACTCACTCAAGATAACTCACTCAAGACAACTCACTCAAGATAACTCACTCAAGATAACTCACTCAAGATAACTCACTCAAGACAACTCACTCAAGATAACTCACTCAAGACAACTCACTCAAGATAACTCACTCAAGATAACTCACTCAAGACAACTCACTCAAGATAACTCACTCAAGACAACTCACTCAAGATAACTCACTCAAGACAACTCACTCAAGATAACACACTCAAGACAACTCACTCAAGATAACTCACTCAATGTAACTCACTCAAGATAAGTCACTCACTTAAATAAATGAAGACATATAGCACCTTCGGTAAGACAAGGGCATAATTGTCAAAAATTGTGAAAATTAGTGAAGTGTGCAAAAGTGTTTTAATAATGCCTTTTTAACTGATGGGACAAAGACACCATAATATATAGTTTACTTCATGTAAAGGAGAATTACTTTAGAGTAATATTAACTATAAACAAGATCGCATTGAGCGAAAAAGAAATCTTAAAATGGCTCTCCTGTAGAGTTGCAAATACTACAATTATGCCATTGTCTTACAGAAGGTGCGATATAGTTGAAGACTTAATGTATAAATAAATATTCTTTTACAATCACACCAATTATTAAGTTCCAAGATAAGTATCATGAAGAACTTGTGTTATGGATACTAAAGAACGGATAAACATACTTAATTTTTTTTTAAATATATACTTAATATACATAGGAAACACCCAGACCAGAACAAATATTCATATTCATGCACACAAAGATTTGTCCTGTGTGGGAATCGAACCCACGACCTCTGGAGTGAGTAATATATTATTTTGCAGCAAGATATATATTCATCATCATCATCATCATGATCAGCCTACATTTGTCCACTGCCTCTAAAGGCACGCCACTGAGCTTGATCTTCAGCTTTTCGTCTCCAACCGCTGCCAGCCGTTTGGCGTACGTCGTCGCTCCATCTAGCTGGAGGGCGTCCTACACTGCTCTTACCCAGACGTGGTCTCCACTGCAGAACACGTCTACCCCATCGTTTATCGGTCCTACGGCATATATGACCGGCCCACTGCCACTTCAGCTTGCTAATCCTTTAGGCTATGTCGATAACTTTTATTTTTTGTTGGGTCACCTATATAGATATTTAATTTATTAATTCAGGCGTTACTTTGTGAAAATCCATTGTAAGCAAGTGATGGATTAAAAATATCTTTGTAACATTTCCCGCGCTACTATAATTTTCCAAAAAATCGAGAAACTTTTCAACAACACGTGTTTCGCCCTTACACAGGACATCTTCGGGTAAGATAGGAGCCTCAGAACAACGACTTCTTCACGACCAACGCGGAAACGAGAGAACCTGAGGAGTCCAAGCCAACCTTACTTTGACGACCGATATGCCCGTAGTATACCCGCTCTCCGCTCCAAGGTTGTGGGTTCGATTCTCACACAGGACAAACATTTGTGTGTATGAACACGAATATTTGTTCTGGTCTGGGTGTTTCCCTATGTATATTAAGTATTTATTTACAAAAAATAGTATTTATGTATGTTTATCCGTCATTTAGAATTATTCTTTAACACAAGTTCTTAATGATACTTATCTTGAAATTAAATAATTGGTGTAATTGTTAGTAAATATTTATTTATTTAAGTGGTGCACCTGCCGATCAACGGGCGAGGAGCTGGCTAACATAGAAGTTCCCGGTAAGCGGCAATAAGCTTGCCACCTATTACGGGAGATCAACTATATAATCGCCGAAGTGTAATCATGTCATATGCCTATGGTTACCCCTCTGGGAAAAAGGGCGTGAATAAATGTGTAAAAAGAAAGATTTTGTATATAAAACCACAGATAATTTGTAGTATCCACACCGATTGAGTTAATTCCTAATCATACTAACTAACTATACTATACTAACCAACTTAAATTAGGCATGGGCGTTTTCGTTTTTTTACCAAAACCGTTTTGAAACCGATATACAGTTTTCATATCGATATGGATAACCGTTTTTAAATATCGATATCAGTAGGTAGATTTCATAACTTAAATGCGTTATGTTATTTTATTAGTTACGGCAAACTAATAACAAAACTTAACGCGCATATTATCGAGTTATTTATAAGCATAAATATGTTATACAGATCCCACTCGCTTTTAGTTATGGCGTTTTTCCTTTGTCTTTCGCGACATTGTTAATAAAAATATCGATCCTATAAACCTACTAACCTACCTTAGACTACGTTCAAACTAATTTACCTATTTACAAATTCGTAAAATAACGAGTCACTAAAAGTATCATAATAATTATTTATAAGTAATCCTTTTTTTATAACACTATAACAAATGCAAAAGTTGCACAAAACGCAATGTTTACTTTCTTAATTTCACGGCACGTGTCACCAAGGTCAAGGGCGCATAAAAACTATTACAAAAAAAACTCTCAAACAAATCATAACTAGGTACTAAAACTAATATTTCTCAAGCATTGCATCCAATAAGCAAAAAATCGCTTTATCTCTTTTACACCTCTATAAGAAGACAGAGAAGAAGCGAATATCCTCATATTCGCATTATCTCTTTTACACCTCTATAAGAAGACAGAGAAGAAGCGAATATCCTCATATTCGCATTATCTCTTTTACACCTCTATAAGAAGACAGAGAAGAAGCGAATATCCTCATATTCGCATCATCTCTTTTCAACCGCTATAGTAAGAAAGAGAAAAAGCGAATATCGGTACATTCGGTTGTGCACGGTTTGCGTTTTGGACAGTTTTGGTCAGTTTTGGTTATCTTTAGTTATATCGTTTCAAACATCATAACTAAGTGTTTTGATATCGTTTCGATATCATAGTTTTTGCAATAACCGTTACGGATAACTGTCATATCGATATGATATGGTATAAAACTCAAAACGGTTATTAGTTACGTTTTGATATATCGAACTCATGCCTAACTTAAATAAGCAAAATACTACCAACATAATATTAAATCCCATATGACTTGAATCGCTACTATTTTTACATACTAACGAGCTAGTTGCTACGGCGTAGTCGGTGTCTACGAATGCTACGTGACCCGTAGCGCGTGCTACGGGCGGAGATAAGCATTGCTTACATAACTCTATATGCTGAGATTCTATGTCTATGTTGAAATTAGTTTTTTTTTTTAAACATGAACTGACTCGCGTAGAATATTTGCCAATGTCAAGTTATATATTAAATCAAGTTATAAAATAAAATAGACTTTATTGTCTTTAAGATCAACAGAATTATTTAGATACGTCAAATTTTTACTCATAAAATTGGAAAAAAATATTTTTTAACAACAATTAAAGAGATATTAGCGGTACCATAATCAATAAATAAAAGCAAATGGATTCTTTGTTAGAATTTGTCAAGTTTTGTCCGTTTATCTGACTGTTGTGGTTTTTTCTCAAGATTTGTCTGTCGGTGACTCTAACGAGGCTTCCAAAAGACAACGAAATTGAGAAGAATGCCTCAAAAAACTAATCTCATGAATGCAGCATTTTCGTCATTCAGTACAGCCAAAGACAAGTCAAGCCACACATTTTTTTTTATAAATATCGTCGTGTACTTTATTTATTTAACAATTTATGTAAAAACAAAACAACAAAATTTATACAATGAAGCTGCTTATTTTAAAACGAATCTCTTCCAGCATCAACAACATGGGCAACACGTGTAAAAAAAAAATCTTTACCAACTCAGTGACTTGATTTGATTCAACAGACTTGTCTCTTTCAGTTGAAATTACGTCTTACAGCTCTCTTGAACAGTCCTAAAAAATATTGACGTGGTGATAACCACGTCAATATTTTTTACCGGTTTTCATATCGCATGCTTAAAGGAACATCGACCCATTAATAGACAGGTCAGGTTTGAGTTACGTACTTATACAGTCTTTCTATTTCTTCATCATCTCAGCCATCTGACGTCCACTGCTGAACATAGGCCTCCCCAATAGATTTCCACATTGAGCGATCCTGAGTCGCCTGCATCCATCGGCTTCCCGCCGCCTTGACCAGATCATCGGTCCATCGCGTGGGAGGCCGTCCTCTACTACGTTTACCGGTTCGCGGTCGCCATTGCAGAACCTTGACGCCCCATCGGTCGTCGGTTCTTCGAGCTATGTGCCCCGCCCATTGCCACTTCAGCCTGCAAACTCGCCTCGCTATGTCGGCCACTCCAGTCCTCCTACGGATTTCCTCATTTCTGATTCGATCACGTAGGGACACTCCGAGCATAGCTCTCTCCATTGCACGCTGAGCGACTTTGAGCTTTCTAATGAGGCCCATAGTCAGGCACCAAGTCTCAGTACCGTACGTCATCACTGGCAACACACACTGGTTAAAGACTTTTGTCTTAAGACACTGAGGTATTTTTGACGAGAAGATATAGCGCAGTTTCCCGAACGCAGCCCAACCGAGCTGGATTCGACGATTGACCTCTTTCTCGAAGTTGGACCTACCCATTTGGACTTTTTGTCCCAGGTATACATATTCGTCGACAACTTCGAGAGCCGAGCCTCCAATAATTATTGGGGTAGGCTTAACATGGACATTCGACATAATTTTCGTCTTGTCCATGTTCATTTTGAGACCTACCCTTTGGGAAGCTCTGTCGAGGTCTTCGAGCATTGTGCCCAGATCCACAAGTGACTCCGCTATGACCACTATATCGTCGGCAAATCGAAGGTGAGACATATACTCGCCATTTATGTTGATGCCGTAGTTTCCCCAGTCCAGCATTTTGAAAACATCCTCCAGGGCAGCAGTGAACAGTTTCGGAGATATGACATCTCCCTGTCTCACGCCCTTCCGCAGGAGGATAGGATTTGTGTGCTGGTCTAGTACGCGTACGGACATGGTGGCGTTTTTGTATAAACTTCTCAACACTTCAATATACCGATGGTCAATGCGGCATCGCTGCAGGGACTGAAACACTGCCCAAGTCTCGATCGAATCGAAGGCCTTTTCATAGTCCACAAACGCTAAGCAAAGTGGCTGGTTATACTCCTCGGTCTTCTGTATAACCTGCCGCAGCGTATGTATGTGGTCCATGGTTGAAAAGCCTTTTCGGAAGCCGGCTTGTTCGGGAGGCTGGAAGTCGTCAAACCTATGACCGAGACGGTTCGTGATGACCCGTGAAAACAACTTATAGACGTGGCTCAGTAGCGCGATTGGCCTATAATTCTTCAAAAGAGATTTGTCACCTTTTTTGAAGAAAAGTACAACCACGCCACTGGCCCACGCCTGTGGCGTACGTCCCTCGAGGATGACGGTGTTAAAGAGCCTCTGAAGTACCTTTAGTACCGGTGTACCACCCGCTCTCAGAAGCTCTGCTGTCATCCCGTCTTCACCCGGTGCCTTGTTGTTCTTCAGCTGTTTCAGGGCCATCCTAATCTCGTATAGGCTGACGTCCGGGATGTCTTCGGTGTAGTGCCTGGTTAGTTTGGCTCTAGGATCTTTAGCCAAACAAGTAGCGGGATCCTGCGTACTAGTATATAACTGCCCATAAAACCCTTCGATTTCCCTCATGATCTCAGGTTTCGACGTGACTAGATTGCCCTTGTTGGTCTTCAGCTGCGTTAACTGACTCTGGCCAATAGACAGATCTCGTGCGAACACTTTCGAACCCTTGTTCCTCTCTATTGCATTTTCAATACACGTAGTACTGAATCTGCGAATATCAAGTCGCAAGGATTTCGTGATCTGTCTATTGATACGCCGGTAAGAGAATGCATCTGCTGAAGACTGCAATCGCATATGTCGTCGTGCTTCCATGAGATCAAGAGTCTCAGTCGATATTTTTTGGGTTTTATTTCGGGGTCTGGTCTTGTAAAATTTGGACCCCACCGCGTGGACAGTCTCAACTAGCCCGCTACTTAAGTCGTCGACGGACACGCAGTCCTCTAGACCTGCGAAGCGATTTTGAAGCTCGATCTGAAAGTACTCGGGGTTTTGAATATGGGCGACTGAGGGTCGGAGCGTAGACTTCATCAGGCGGGACCTTTCAAGCTTGACATTTATATTCAATGTGCCTCTTACAATTCGGTGATCGCTGCCGGTTTTCACCCTAGCGATTACAGAGACATCATTGAATATTTGCCGCTTAGTGGTCATGATAAAGTCTATCTCATTCCTCGTGAAACCATCAGGGCTCATCCAGGTCCATTTCCTCTGCGGAGGTTTCTTGAAGAAGGAGTTCATCATAAAAAGTCCCTCCTTCTCCATGAAATCCGCTAGCCGCTGGCCCCTTTGGTTCCTTCGCCCTACTCCAAATTGCCCCACTTTCTGCTCGTCACCACTTCGCTGGCCTAGCCTTGCGTTGAAATCCCCCATAACAACCGTGTAGTGAGTTGGTGAAGTATGTATGGCGGCAGAAATGTCGTCATACAATAACTCTACGTCCTCATCAGGGTGTGTCGAGGTCGGTGCGTAGACCTGAATTACCTTCAGCGAATACCGTTTGGTGATTCTGAGTATTAGGTACGCTACCCTAGTCGACACACTCTTTATAGACACGATGTTGTTACGGATGGACTTCCGGACTATAAAACCGACACCACCTTGGGACAGGTGGTCGCCCTCCCCGTGTGGAGTTGCCAGACTCCCATCGGGCGCGTCCCCGGGTGGCGGATAGGGGCATGCCACACATTGTGGTACCGGCTTTTAAATAATGTAAGTCCGGCGCGGACCAAAACTGGCGGGTTTTGTGGGGCGCACCCCCGGTCGCATTTCGCGGCTGGAAAGCGGCCCAGTGGTGCCGTTGTCACACGGCGTAGGGTGTCGGCTGCTCCCAGCACGCCTCAGCTCATCTGAGGTGGCAGGGGATGCAGCCCATTTTCCCAGTGGAGGCGAGGCGTTTTGGCGCCTTTTGTTTCGCCCTTTCGAGGGCAGTGGCCGCTTTCATGCGGCGGTGGGTGGCAGGCCTGCAAGGCCTGCGGCGCGGCGAGTCCGGCAGTCACATCCCAGTGGCTGTCGGGGGGGTCTCTTGACTCCCCGTCGGGCAATCCGTAATCCGCAGTCTGCGGACCGGAGGTGCCGCTCACTGAGAGTGGTGCCGCGTGGAAGAATACCACTATAATAAATTACCCCAATCCCAAGGTGAGCGGATCGTGCCGAAGGGATGCATGGCTGGAGGGAGTCCAGTCGCTAGCGTGCGGGGGAACTCACCCCCGAAAAAAGAGATGGAGAAGGATATAATGGACCAAAGTAGCATTGCAAATATTCTCCGGGCAGGTCCCCGAAAGGGGGAATCCTGTGTGTCTGTCTGTGTGTCTGTCTGTCTGTCGGCGGGTGTCTGCCCCGTGTATACGGAGGGGGCACAATCTACTTCGGGGGTCAGCAGTCCGCTGATTCCCGCTACAACGACCACTGCTTTTTCGTACAAGGACTTCGATTGCTTGTGTTTTGGCGTGTTGCGCCTTAGGGGCGGTGGAGGGCCGGGCCCGCCGAGGGACGAGCGTGGCAGGTTTGTCTCGACGCCGGCGCCGGAGGAGATTCTCTCTGACGGTTCGGCGGGGACCATAGACACTGTGGGCCCCGCGGAAGCGTCAGAGACGTCAGAGATGGAGTTTGACGAAGGCAGTTCGTCTGGGGTTCAGCCCCACTGCCTTCGCCAAAAAAGGAAGAGGTCCCCCGAGGCGAGATCGGCCAGCGAGGCCGACCTGGCCCCGGACGACGTCAGAGCGTCGACGAAGCGCGGCCGATCTCGTGGCCGCGTTTCTTCTTACGGCCTTACGGCCGGTCTCGGCGAGGCCAGGAGGGCGCTGAGCGTCGACCGGGTGCTGGCCCGTCGAGAGGCGAAGATGAGCCCCTCTCGCGTTGGTAGGGAGGACTGCGCGATGACTTTCAAGGCGACGGCGGCGGCCTGGGAGCCGGCTGCCACCGTCTCTGCCTCCACTCTGGCGGACAGGATGTCTCAGATCCTGGCCGCCGTGGAAGAGATGGCGGGCAAATCGTCGGCCCTGAAGGGAACCTTCCACGGCGGGTTCAAGACCGCCGTGGAAGTCGGTAGGGAGTGCCTCCAGGCCTGGTCGGCCCGTACCCTTACGTCGGAGGACAGCATGCTGCGGCAGGAGCTGGAGCGCCTCAGGGCCAGCGACAAGGCCCTGAGGCAGGAGAACGCCCGCCTCCTGGCGCAGCATGCGGAGGTTTTGAGGGAGGTCTCCTCTCTCCGCGAGGAGGTGCGGAGAGTGGAGAGGCCTGCGCCTATGGACCTGGCACAGGTGGAGGAGAGGCTCGCTCGCGAAGTCAATGCGCGCCTCATGAAGGTTTTGGATGCGCGCATTGAGGGCCTGGAGGTGTCTGGCCGCCTGCTGCCCGAGAAGTCGGTGCGTCCCCCGCTTCGGGCCGACCGGGTGGCACTTTCGCCACAGCCGGGCCCTTCTTCGGCCCCTACCGTGGCCCAAGCGCAGCCTCCTCCTCCCCCTAGCAAGAAGGGGAAGGGGAAGGGAAAGGGAAAGGGGAAGAAACAGCCGGTGCCTATTTCGGCGTCTGCACCGGTTGCTTCTCCTTCCTCCGAAGTTCGCCCTGTCGTCCCGGCTCCCGCTGCCGCCCCGTCCCAGTCGGGTGGCCAAGAGCGGGAGTCTTGGACGACGGTCGTTTCGCGCCGCCCTAAAGAAAGAGCGGTGGCGCCATCGAAGGTTTCTCGGAGCGCTGCTCCTGCCAGGCCGGCACCACAGCCGGGCCGATCGGCAGCCCCCGTCAAAAAGAAGGCGCTGCGCCCGCCATCATCTGCAGCAGTGGTCATGACGCTGCTGCCGGGCGCAGTGGAGCGGGGCCGCAGTTATGAGGCGGTGATCGCTGAGGCCAAGGCGAAGATACGCCTTGCCGACCTCGGCATTGCCTCAGTGCGGTTCCGTAAGGCCGCGACGGGGGCCCGGGTCCTCGAGATCGCGGGAGAGGCCCGGGAGGAGAAGGCCGATCGGTTGGCGGAGCGTCTCCAGGCGATCTATTTGCCGGAGGACGTCAGGGTCTCCAGGCCGGTGATGCGGGCAGACGTCCGCATCGCGGGTCTGGACGACTCTGTCTCCAGGGAGGAGGTTGTGGCGGCGGTGGCGGCAGTCGGCGGCTGCGCTCCCGACCTCGTGAGGCCGGGGGCGATCGGAAGGGCTACCTCTGCGGGGCTGGGGGCCATTGTGGTCTCCTGCCCCGTGGCGGTAGCGAAACGGGTGGCCAGCGGGCGATTGCTCGTTGGCTGGGTGTCGGCTGGGACGACTCTTTTGGAATCTCGTCCCAGCCGCTGCTTTAGGTGTTTCGCGCTGGGCCATCTTGGGGCCCAGTGCAAGTCTTCGGTCGACCGCAGCGATAACTGCTTCCGCTGCGCTCGACCAGGGCACCGAGCCCGAGACTGCTCTGCCCCCCCCCACTGCCCCCTCTGTGAGGAGGCTGGGAGGGTGGCCGACCATCGCCCTGGGGGTAAGGCTTGCGCCCGGTCCCCCAAGGCCAAAAAGAAGGGCCCCGGCAAAGGCGTGCTGCCATCGGGCCCTACCGCCGCCACGGATCGGCCGGAGGAGGTTGATATGGAGACCCATTAATTTATGGCTCTCCGGCTCAACTTTCTCCAGGCGAACCTTAACCACTCCGCCGCGGCCCAGGATCTTCTTCTTCAGGCCATGGCGGAGTGGCAGGTCGGTCTGGCAGTGGCCGCTGAGCCCTACCGCGTCCCGGTCCGTTCCGACTGGGTCTGCGACGCGGACGGCTCAGTGGCCATCATTCAGCGTATGGCGGCGGGCACTCCCCCTCTCGTCCTCGTCGGGAGAGGGGGAGGTTTCGTAGCCGCTCGGGTCGGCGGGGTGGTGGTTGTGGGGGTCTATTTCTCCCCCAATCGCCCCCTCGTCGAGTTCGAGCGGTTTTTGGTCAGGTTGGGCGCAGTAACCCAAGGCTCTTCTCTCCCCGTCATTGTGATGGGGGACCCCAACGCCAAATCCACGGCGTGGGGCTCCCGGACGACTGACGGGAGGGGGACGGCCTTGGAGGAATGGGTGACAGAGTGTGGGCTGTCCATCCTCAATCGCGGTTCGGTGGACACGTGCGTGCGCCGCAACGGGGGGTCTGTTATCGACATCTCGTTTGCGGCGCCCTCTCTCGCGCATCGTGTCCACGATTGGAGGGTGCTGGAGGATGTGGAGACATTGTCTGATCACCGTTATATCAGATTCAGTGTCTCCACATCGGTGCCAGCGCCCAGCGGAGGTGTTGGAGAGCCGCGATTGGACGGCCCACGATGGGCGATCAAGCGCCTCGACAGGTCTTTGCTGCGGGAGGCAGCCCTGGTCGAGGCGTGGCCACGGGAGCCACCGCTGGTGGACGTGGAGGGGGAGGCTGCGAGGGTGTGCGCGGCCATGGCGCGTATTTGTGACGTGGCCATGCCCCGTGTTCGCGCCCCCCCGCGCAGATCCCAGGTCTACTGGTGGTCGCCGGAGATCGCCCAGCTCCGCCGAACCTGTGCGGTGGAGCGGCGCCGCTATCAGAGGTGTCGCGGAAGGAGAATCCGCGACGACGCCGAGTTGGATCGGCTCTACGCCGCCTATAGAGAGGCGGTGAGGGCCCTTCGCGGGGCCATTAGCCGGTCCAAAGCCGCAGCGTGGGACGAGCTGCTGGAGGCCGTTGAGGCGGATCCATGGGGCAGGCCGTACAAAATAGTACGGCAAAAGCTCCGAGCGTGGACCCCTCCCGTCTCCAGCAGTCTCGAACCGGCGGTACTCGGTAGGGTGGTTGAGGCACTGTTCCCAGACAGGGGAACCGACTTCGTGCCTCCCACTATGGCGGCGCCAGAAGTCACCCGTGACTCGGGCACTGAGGATGTGCCCGAGCTCACCGAGGAGGAGGTAGGAAGGGCCGTGCTACGCCTGAGGGGCAAGAGCACGGCCCCAGGTCCCGACGGCATTCCGACGAGGGCGTGGGACCTGGTTTTGAGCGGGGAGGAAGCGCCTTTTCTTTCCCGCGTGACCTCCCTCTTTGCTAGGTGTCTGCGGGATGGGGTTTTTCCGCGGCGCTGGAAGGAGGGCCGCTTGGTACTCCTTCCCAAAGAGGGACGTCCGGCCGATGACCCTTCTGGTTATCGGCCCATCGTGCTGCTCGACGAGGCGGGCAAGCTCCTGGAGCGTGTCATCGCCAACCGCCTCGTCGAGCACCTGGAGGAGGTCGGACCAGATTTGTCCGACCACCAGTTCGGGTTCCGCCGCGGCCGATCGACGATTGACGCGATCGGCCGCTTGCAGGACCTGTCGGAGAGGGCGGTTTCCCGGGGTGGGGTGTTGATTGCGGTGTCGCTCGATATCGCGAACGCCTTCAACACCCTGCCCTGGTCAACGATTATGGAGGCGCTCCGATTCCATGGGGTGCCTCCATATCTGCGGCGGTTGTTGGGGAGCTACCTGTCGGAGAGGGCGGTAGTCTTCCCAACGATGGGCGGAGGAGGCTGTCGTCGGCGTATGGTGTGCGGTGTTCCACAGGGGTCTGTCCTGGGACCACTCTTGTGGAACATCGGATATGATTACGTTCTGCGCTGTGTGAACTTGCACGGCGTGGACGTGATCTGTTACGCCGACGACACCCTCGTAACATCCCGGGGTTCTGACCCCCGGGATGCGAGAGTGTTGGCCACTGTCGGCGTCGCGGCGGTGGTCGAGAGGATACGGCGGCTGGGGCTCGAGGTGGCACTGCATAAATCCGGGGCCATTATTTTCCATGGTCCCCGGAGGCGGCCGCCTCCAGGCCCCAGTATCGTGGTAGGAGGAACTCCCATCCCTGTCGAGAACACGCTGAAGTATCTCGGCGTCCTTCTCGACAGCAGATGGGACTTCGAAGCGCACCTTCGGCACCTAGGCCCGAGGTTGGTGAGCACGGCGGGAGCTCTATCTCGCCTGCTCCCCAATCTCGGAGGGAGTGGCGGCAGTTGCCGCCGCCTTTACACGGGAGTGGTGCGGTCCATAGCCCTGTATGGAGCCCCAATTTGGGCGAGCTCCATATCGGGTCGCCATCGACAGATCCTGCAGCAGTCGCAGAGGGTCATGGCGACCCGTGTCGTTAGGGGGTATCGCACCATCTCCCATGAGGTGGCATGCGCGCTCGCCGGGTCCCTGCCGTGGGACCTCGACGCCGAGGTTCTCTCGGCGGTCTACTGGCGTGGCGCGCAATCCCGGAGCCAGGGTCTCCGCCCCACACCGGACACTGTGGTGCGGTGGCGTCGAGACGCTCAGACACAGGCTCTGGGCGCATGGCGGCGGCAGCTACACAGGAGCGCCGAACTACGTGCCGAAGGATCGAGACGCCGTATCCTCGAGGCGGTCGGGCCCATATTGGAGCGATGGGTCGGCCGTCGGTGGGGGTCGATGACTTTCCGGCTCACACAGGTACTTTCCGGGCACGGGTGCTTTGGGAAGTATCTGTGCGACGTCGCCGGGGGGGAGTCGACCCGGTGTTGCCACCACTGTGACTGCGCGATGGATGATGCGCAGCACACTTTGGTGGCGTGCCCTGCGTGGGCTGGGCCGCGGTCGACGTTAGCCGCGGCCCTGGGTGGAGTGGCTCTCTCGCTGCCGACCATCATGCAAAAGATGGTCGACAGCGAGACGGCGTGGGAGGCGATGGCCTCCTTCTGCGAAGTGGTGATGTCGCAGAAGGAGGCCGCGGAGCGGGAGAGGGAGCGGGATCCGCTCTCTCTCCGGCTACGCCGTTGGCGCAGCGGACGGGCCAGGAGGGCCCGTCAGGCAGCGCCCGGGGGGTCTTAGGCGGCGGGGGCAGGGGGCCCCTTCCGTCTCGCCATAGACCCCCCCCGAAGTCGGCCAGTTACGCCATGGCCGCACAAGGAGGTAGGGGGGGCGCTGCAAATTGCGCCTTCCTGAGGAGGTCTCCCCGGTTCTGATCCGGGGGACGTTGGCCGCGGGCGGGGTTCCAGAAGCTACAAACCCGGGCACTGGTGCCTCGCCCCTTTTCAACAGCGGTGGGCGTCGTCTGAAGTTTTTTAGTGGGTAGGACTGCGGTGGTCGTGTCGGCCGCAGTGAGCCCCACACCCCCTCCCGGTCTCCCCCTTTTGGCCGGGAGACAGTGCGTAAGCAGCATTTTTTTACAGACGATAATAAAAAAAAAAAAAAAAAAAAAAAAAAAAGGTGGTCGCCCTCCCGGTGGTAGAGCAAGTTGCCGGACTTGAGGATTACCGTATCCTCCCCCTGTCTTCGGACTTCAGATAACCCGATAATGTCCCAGTGCAACTGCTCTATTTCCTCTTCCAGCTCGTCAATCTTCTCATCAGTCCTCAGTGTGCGTGTGTTGTAGGTTGCCAGGTGCAGAAGTCGTTTAGGATGGTAGCCGGATCTCTGCCGGTGATTCTTTGCACCCCCTGCCCCGCCGTTACCAAGACCGCTACCGTAATCTGGAATAGCGGGGCCGCCGGGGACTGGGGGCCGTTTGTGTGTATATGCCATTCTATTAGGGGTATTTGCCCGTAATCACCACGCTGGGCAGGCGGGTTGGTGATCGCAGTTCCAGCCAGTACGCAGGATGGCGCTGCTGCCCATCATCCGGTCCTATTTCTCTTCGTCGACTCTTACGACTCCCCATGAGATGAGAGGGGGTGACGCTATTCTAGGCCGGCGCCACACGGCCACAGTTCTATTTCTTACTGAGATCGAATTAATGTTAATCACAAGTTCAAAACACAAGCAGAATTACTGATTAATAATCAGTATCAATTTCATGCGCTTACAAATAGGACAAGTATTCTTTAGAAGATCTTCTTTAGTGATGTCCCAAAAATCGTGTTTTTGAGTTAAGTCACTATTCTGTTATATATATTGTGTTGATGCCATTTTCGAGATAATCCAATGACGCGGTTCAAAATCAGAATAAAGATACTACCAATACGAACCTTTCAAATTACAAAAATGTAACAGCACGGAGCCAGGAATCAGACCGACTGAGAGTCTGTTTTTTTTTTAATATCTTAGTGCGTTTAGCACATTGAGCCAGACTCAAGTAAAAGATAAATCGATAACATATATTCTTAGTAAATGTGAAAGAGTGGTGATAAAAATGGTAAATGAGATGCCCTCCCCCTAAACCCTTTAAGTTCTCAGAAATGATGTTGGACTATATTGTGATCTCACATGGACTACTTGAAATAATTTGAAAAGTGATGTTGCTGTGTTTTGTTTGATTTACCAACACTTATATACGTTCACAAACACTTAACGGTTAATAATTCACCGTTATGACACATTAATGTACGAAATATCAAAAAAAATAAGAGAAAACTACAGACATTACGATTTACTTTCTCGACATGAAGTCTAGACAGACTGGTTTTTTGAAAAAGATCCTAAAACTACTAAAACTTAGTCCACCAGTACATAGGAGGAGGCAGAGGTACCTCACGCCCACACCTCGACAATTATATAGTTGATCCCACGTAATGGGTGGTGAGCAAAATGCCAACAGGCGTGAATGTATGTATATATGTTATTATGTATTTGAAACGCAATTAAAATAAATATCTACAACAATATACAAATATATTTGTCTTGTAAGGGAATTGAACTCACTACCTTAAGAGCGAAGCGTAAAAAAGGAACATTTAGTTTTCTTTACTTCAATATGCTGTTTGATATTTGAAGCAGTATCTGACTTCAAATATTCATAGCAGATATACAAACTGACACCTTCTAAGAAATACACAAATAGACTAAAGATATTGATCGACCTAAGGGCAAGGTTTTGTTGCCTGATGGTAAGCAGTCGATGCAGTACATAGTCAAAATCATTTATTCAAGTTTGGCTCAATAGAGCTCTTATGAATGTCATACTCATAAACTAACGCGCCCATTCACTGCGGGCGGGAGCTTGATCGTAAACGAACGGGCAAGAAAATCGTCAAGGTTAGTTTTTTCTCCAGACAGTTACAAGAAAATGTATTTAATAGTACAACAATTTGACAAGTCTATAAAAGCCTGTTTTCTGCAGACACAAGATTTAAAATAAAAGAAGAATGATTAAAAAAAAAATAAGGCGCTTCATATCGTGTACAAAGCGCACCCACTGCCTGCTTGCTATAATGCCGTTTCACGCCCCGCTTAAAAGACCCGGGATTATAGGAACTAGGAAACACACGAGCCGGCAGAGAGTTCCAGAGCTTAATAGTCTTACATAGGAACGACTATGAGGAGGTATGTGATTCTAAGTCTCTTCAGATCAGTCTCTCTCAAATCTGTTTTGACAACCGATATTGTGTGGAGGTCAGTATATCTGCACTTCACTCCAGAGGTCGTAGGTTCGATTCCCACACAGGACAAATCTTTGTGTGCATGAAAATGATTTTTTTTTCTGGTCTGGGTGTTATCCTATGTATATTAAGTATGTATTTATAAAAAAAAAACATTAAGTATGTTTATCCGTTCTTTAGTATTCATAACACAAGTTCTTAGTGATACTTATCTTGGAACTAATTAATTGGTGTGATTGTAAGAGAATATTTATTTATTAAGTGCCAGCTTGAGTCACCGTTTAAGTCCCGTTTTTATAAATGTGGAACCCTAAAAATAACACACATGTACACGGCACTAAAAGCACAAAGTTTATCCGACAAGTAATCCAGAACAGGGGCGTTTGCGGCGAGCCTTATCTTGCACCGTTCATCCCTACTTTGCCAGAATTTTATTCTCCTCTAACATTGTTTTCGGAGTTACCGGGGCAAATAAAATGTGCTTCTGTGTAAGCGAAAATGCTTCTACATTGTCGGCAATTAGAGAAATAGGGACTACTTGGTCTGGTGTGAGTTACTTGTAGGATGTACTGTGCTTAATACACGATATGAAGTGCCTTAATTTTTTTTCAATCATTCCTCTTTTATTGAAAAATATGAATTAAATAAATAAATAATCTTTTTAATTTTACTTTTCAAATAAATTAATTCAATTGTTTGTGTACTTATTCCCACAGTTCTTGTTTTTTATTTTAATTTGTTTTGTAATTTTTGTTACTGCTGGCACCCGCTAAACATTTGTTAACGTACACTTGACCGCCACAGGACAGGCTAGGCATGGGCGTTATTTAACGTAATCAGTTTCGTAACTGGTTACGCAGCCTGTAACCGAATAACTAGTTCCGAGTCAAACATGAAACTAGTGATTTCTCGTAAGCAGTTTAGATAGACATCCAGTCAACACAACACAGGCACGTTAATAGTAATAGACCTAACATCTGTCAGACAGACGTTATGCGTGTAGCGCGAGGCGAGTAACAATTAGTGTTGTAAAGAACTCGAGTCTTTGAGTCCTAAATTTAGAGCTCGACTCGGCATTACACGACTCGACTCATAACAATAAGACTCTTAAGAATAAAGAACTCAAGTCTATATGAGCTCTTGAACGCGAGACTCGAGACTCGAGCCTTCTTTAGCGCTCGAGTCATTTTTACGCGCCGAGTCGCGCTCGAGTTCTTTTCCGCTTTGAGTCATTCTTTTTAAAGCAGCCAATAAAAAGCTATTTTCGTGAGATATAATCATGTGTAACCAGAAGGAGATGTCGAAAAATAAATGAAAGAATTAAAGTTTTAATTAACATGAAAAATCAGTTTAATTAATTATGATCATGAAAATTATTACAAAAGAAAACATTAATTAAACAAAACTACCAAACAAATAAACTCTTCAGCTTTATTATATAAGTATAGACATTTATTCTAAATAAATCTCTGTCAGCATTTCGAAGACCAGTTTGAAGAAGACTCGAGCTCTTTTAAGACTCGAGCTCTTTTAAGACTCAAGCTCTTTATAAGACTCGAGTCTCTCGAGTTCTATTTAAGGTTTCGAGTTCAATAATGGCGCTCGAGTCTTCATGATAGGACTCAGACTCGGCTCGACTCAAGACTCCGAGTTCAGTTAGTTCACTGGGTCTTAGAAAATTGAGTCGAGTCTATCGAATAAGACTAAAAGACTCGAGTCCTTTGCAACACTAGTAACAATCGCTGATGGAAGACGAACGTGACCGACGACGCCCGTGCGGCCCGTGGCGCGACCCATGATTTAATAAGTCAACTCATTTTTCAAAAACAAGCATAAAGTATAAAGGAAAGTTCATTTTATCAATGTTCATATTTTGTGAAAAGTTTTAATTCTGTCTCGGTCTCACGTGATAGATAACTAATTAACTATAACTGTAGCTAGTTGCCTAGTTACAACGTCGTCCGTCAATAATGTAACGTGAATAGTCACTAGTTAGCGTCTGTCAGAATAGGCTTATTGTTAGTACTTGAAAGTAACTAGTTACGGAAAATCACTAGTTTCAAAACAGGTGACGCATCGAAAAAAACTAGTTACGTTTCGTTTCTCGAAATTCGTGTAACGACCCATACCTAGGACAGGCAGTGCCTAGTGTGGGGTTAATAGTAATCGCTGCCTCATGCTACATATTGCTTATTATACGCTTGATTAAAAAAATTGTATATCTACATTGTAAGCATTTTTTGAATAAATATTTGAAATTTGAAATATTTGAATTTGGATTTGAATTAAATATTTGAATTTGAAAAGTGATGTTGCACTATTTTGTTCCATTTGCCAACACTCATGTACGTTCACAAACATTTAACGATCAATAATCCACCGTTATTACACATTAATGTTAGAAATATCACAAATTTTAGAAAATAAAACAAAACTGCAGACATGACGCTGCACTTTCCCGCCAAGAAGTCCCGGCAGTCGTTATTAGAAACTTAGTGCCTTCCAATATTCTGACAGCTGATTTAAATATAGAATAATGTTTCCCTTTAGGTTGTGAAGGTCAGATGGCAGTCGCTTTATGTAAAAGTTCAGCCAAATCTGGTTAAATCTGTGAGCAGACCCTGGGCCCGGAGTTTAAATCTGGGGCATCTGGGATATTGCTAGGATATAATGATGACGCTTCCAGCTTATAATATGAAGACTTTGAAGAATGATAACTCCTATAGAGAAAACTTTTATTTAAAAAAAAATAATTGAAATGAAATTATTAGTAAGAATACTGTAGAAACGATTAATGTAATATCTATACTCGAAGCACTCGTAGCGCTCGTAGCTCTGCGGTGCTCGGTGGTCGGAAACGATCACCGAGCACTCCAGAGTTTACAGAGGTCAGTTCAAGAAATTTGGGAGGTCGTTTCTGAGCAAGACCACTAAGCTCTGGAATTCGCTGCCGGCTCATGTATTTCCTATTTCCTATGATCCCGGGTCTTTTGAGCGGGGCGTGAAACGGCACTATAGCGCTTATAGTGGACGCGCTTTATACCGTGCTTATTTAACGTTATAAAACGCTTTCATTTTCTTATTGGACTGCATCGACTGCTTATCATCAGGCAGGATGTAGTCATTTTGACTTGTCACATTAAAATATTTAAAAAAAATTTAAGTAACTCAAACTAATCGTTAAATATTACTCTGTGAATAACGTTGTTGGTTACATAATAAGTAAGTGTATACCTAAGGATTTATCACTAAGCAAACATAATGTAATTGTTTATTGTTCCAAATAAATAAAAATAAACAAGATGCGCAATATAATCTAATTTCACGCGAACGAAGTCGCGGGTGAACCACTAGTCAATAAACAAGAATAATATGGAAAGCCTGTTGATAACAACAATTAAAAAATTTCTGCAAATTAATTGTTTAATTATAAGATCATCTCGATGTTAAACACGATATGAACCAACAATGAACTTACACCCTTTAACACGAGCTGGTCGATTTTCAACCTTAACTCAGCTTCATAAAGTTCTACTTTGTGTGGAATAATTTTCTTGCACTACCCTCATCAAATGGTACCTAATTTGTATGTTAATACATAGAGAGATCAATTTCTAACGTTAAGTTTATGGATCTTTACCCATCAAGGCATTATTAGCTGTGCCCGCGGTTTTGTTCGCGTTAGTTTTAGGAATAATATTATCATCATAGCATTAAACCAGTTATGCCTATGGCCCAGGGTCTGCTCACTGGTTCATGGCAGCTAAGACCAACGGCTTAACGTGCTTTCCTAGGCAAGGAGCAAGCGATAATTAGTAATAATAAGAAATAATAAATATTTTCTGACAATTACACCAATTATTTAGTTCCAAGATAAGTATTATTAAGAACTTTTGTTATGGATACTAAACAACGGATAAACATATTTAAATACTTTTTTTTTGTAAATACTTGATATACCTACATAGGAAAACACCCAGACCAGAACAAATATTCATGTTCATGCACACAAAGATTTCTCCTGTGTGGGAATCGAACCCACGACCTCTGGCCTGGAGTGAAGTGTAAGTATACTGATTTCCACGCCACTTCGAAAAGCCGTAAGTGTGTGACGAGGATTTGAAAACGAGACGCTTTTAATTGCAGTCTATGGGTCTCTCTACTGTTCTATCGCTGCTCTGTCGTCTGAACTTACTTAATCCAAGCCCCCCCTGGCAGGGCCTTTCGGTTTGGGGATTCACCACCAGCGCGTGTGATTTCCAGATGAATCCCAACTCTTTTAAGCGGAGCGCGTAACGGCATTTCTGCAGACCGTCATGTGTGGTTGCGCTTTTGCCGTGCTTATTCTATGATATTGAGCCCTTGTACTTTTATGTACAGCATCGAGTTATCAGGCAGTTAATGGTCTTTACGACGTGTTAAATGAGACAAATGTGTCGATGCTACAATACGGTGATCGTATCAGAGAACTAACATATCTGGACCCGCCTTAACTCGCCCAGTATACAGAGTCTGACGGAATAATGAAGGAGTATCGGTCGCAAGAAGGCACATTACCTATTCTATTAGACGGAATTTTAAAGGCGATATCAAAGAGATAGTGAATCCTACTAATATTATAAACGTGAAAGTTTGTATGTGTGGATGGATGTTTGTTACTCTTTTACGCAAAAACTACTGGAGCGATTGTGATGAAACTTTGTACGTGTATAGCTGCTGTCCTGGACTAACATATAGGATACTCTTTATCCCGATATTTCACGGGAACGGGGACCACGCGGGTAAAACCGCTGGGCGCTACTAGTAATCGATATTTGCATAATATCAAAATTCAACATCATCAACATCTCAACCATATGACGTGGACTGCTGAACATAGGTCTCTCCTATAGATTTCCACATTGAGCGATCCTGAGTCGCCTGCATCCATTGGCTTCCCGCCGCCTCGACCAGATCATCGGTCCATCGCTTTGGAGGCCGTCTTCTACTACGTTTGCCGGTTCGCGGTCGCCAACAAAGAACCTAAACGCCCTATAGGTTGTCGGTTCTTCGAGCTATGTGCCCCGCCCATTGCCACTTCAGCCTGCAAACTCGCCTCGCTATGTCGGTCACTCCAGTCCTCCTACGGGTTTCCTCATTTCTGATTCGATCACGTAGGGACACTCCAAGCATAGCTCTCTCCATTGCACGCTGAGCGACTTTGAGCTTTCTTATGAGGCCCGTAGTCAGGCACCAAGTCTCAGTACGGGTACTAATGATTCAACTTCGCGAGTAGGGTAGAGGAGGCTTAACTGAATTCATCGTTCCAAGAACCCAGCCTCGCAAAGCTCCGTTGTATATTAGATTGTAGTAACAGCCATAATTAAATGTCTACAAGACACAACCGCCGCCGTGGCTTTCTAATATTTTTTTCCTTTGCGTTAAAAATGTTCCGGTAAAGTAATTATGCCTGCTCTCCGCAGATTCAACACTCGATTACTGGGCTGAAAGACAAGCTTATATTAGAAAAGAGAACAAGGTTCTATTTTTAAAAACCTTACATTTTACCTTAGTTAATGCAAATCAGATTATATCCTAGCATTATACTAGTTGCCCTAGACTTGAGCTTAGGACCCAAGTAACAAAATGCCTTTACGCTCTGCCTCCCGGCCAAAGGGGAGACCCAGAGGGGAGTGTGGGGCTCACTGCGGCAGACGCGACCGCCAGCAGTCGAAAGATTTTTAGTGGGTAAAAACCCCGCCCGCGGCCAATGTACCCCGGATCAGAACCGGGAGGACCTCCTCAGAGAGGCGCGGTGTGTCGCGCCCCCCCCCTACCTCTTTATGCTTATGTTCCTTAGACGGTAGGGGCCTCCTGCCCCCGCCGCCTAAGACCTCTCGCGCGCTGCCTGAAGGGCCCTCCTGGCCCGCTCGGTGCGCTAATGGCGTAGCCGGAGAGAAAGCGGATCCCGCTTCCTGTCCCATTCCGCGGGCTCCGTCTGCGTCATCACCACTTCGCAGAAGGAGGCCATCGCTTCCCAAAGATCTGCGCACTGGTCTAACCAAATGTGGCTTAAATTATAGTAAATATATTATTATTTAAAATATTCCATTTCTATACTCGATTATTTGTTTAAGAATCTAGCTTGCAGTAGAAAATTCACCAGGATTCTGTACGTTAAAAGTGTGTTTCAGAACAAGACTTTTTTATTACATTCACACGTCATAATTACTACATCCTGCCTGATGGCAAGCAGTGGCTGCAGTCCAGCCATGAGGGTGCTCCTCACCAAAGCGTAGAGTAGGCGCGGTAACAAGCGCTTCCATGACGGCCAGCAAAAATGCCGTTCCAGCCCTATTTAAGACCCGGGCTAAGTATAAGGTTCCTTCCAATATTTAAGGAGCCCAAGTCAACCTCACCTGCAAATTGTGCACCTGCCGATCAACAGACGAGGCTCTGGCGATCATAACAGTTCCCAGTAAGCGGCAATAGACTCGCCACCTATTACGTGGGACCAACTATATTTATTTTGTCTGTGGCGGGAGAAAAAGCTATCGTTTGATGAGTTTTTTGCCCGATTCTTCTACGATCAAGCTCCCGGCCGCAGGGAATGGATTCGTTAGTTTTTAATTAACGTTCAGAAGAGCTTTATTGAGCAAAACTATTAATATGTCTATGACATGACTTTTGATATCGTACTTATTACTGACTACTATGGTATTATTAAATTTACCTCGAATATCCCGTTCCCAATAGCTCCAACGCTCGCGGCCGGATCGAATTCAACGCGAAACCTAGCGAATAAATTACTCCCACTGCACGTTTCCAGAGGATATTATTGTTTTATGTAACAGGCTGTTAATTGATCCAGTGAAACCATTCGAGTTAAATTACATAGTATCAAACATTTGCTTTAATTCCTGCGTGTTAAGTCTTGCAGACAGAAGATTAATGTTGGACCTTTTGTTTTTATTTAAGATCTTGAGAGGTTGACTGGATTGCCCTAGTCTTTTGGGACAGCTTCGGGTCAACATAACTTATAAAATACCTAGGCAAGGTGAATATTTGATATCAAAGGATCCAAAAGCAATCTAGGCTACCACTCAATCATGAACAGGTTGCAACGACAGTACAACGTACTTAATAATCAAACAATAGATATTGAAATACAGCAATACAGCAATTGAGCCTCAATAAATTTAAATTAACAATAAAACACAAGCTGTCTTCAAAGGGATACTATTCTATTAAAGACTATATGGCAGACAAAAATGCTTGGGATTAAACTGCCGTTTCATACCGGCTATTCTAATATGAATGACTTGAAAACATAAATATTGTTAAGGTTATGTTATATTGCATTGTATAGCTTCACAGACAAATGAAGATTGTAATTCTAGTACCAAACTAATGGACATATTTAAAAGAGCATAGCCTGTGAGTTTCTTGCCAGTTCTTCTTACAGAGCGGTGGCTCGGAACTGGCACTTAGATTAACTTACACTTAATTATTTTTTGTTTTTAAATTGTTTTGTTGCATGTAAGTGAATCTAAGCTTCGTGATTTAGTGTAATATTATTTCGATTGTTTTTTTTTTCATTTGTAATCATGACGTTTTCAAGTACTATGTATAATAGTTTATGAAATAAATAATTTTTTACTTACTTTCTTTACTTACTAAATATTAGGTCGGGGAAAAAGTCTTTTCGCATAACGTAGGTATAAACTTATTATACATTTTTTTTGACTGTACTATTTGTGTCTGGCTGGTTTTGGTAACATTAAAAAGGTTCCATTATAAAGAAAAGAAAAAAATAAAAAAAAGTTGTTTCCCGCTATTTTTCATTTGTTTTTCTCTCCGTAAAAATGAGTGAATCTAATGAAGAAATTCGATACATTTTAAAATTTTATTATAAAAAAGGCAAAAATGCAACTCAAGCAGTGAAAAAAATTTGTGATGTTTATGGACCTGATGCAGTGTCAGTAAGAGTAGCACAAATTTGGTTCAAACGTTTTCAGTCCGGAAATTTTGATGTTAAAGATGCACCTCGCTCTGGTCGCCCTGTTACGAATAAAATGGACGCCATTTTTGAAAGAGTGGATCAAGATCGGCATATTAGTAGTTACGATGCAGCTGAAGAACTGGGAAT
Organism: Musotima nitidalis; assembly: GCA_949126915.1. Lineage (NCBI taxonomy): Eukaryota > Metazoa > Arthropoda > Insecta > Lepidoptera > Crambidae > Musotima > Musotima nitidalis. The sequence goes on from OX421434.1 coordinate 14,870,457, forward strand.
TGACCACAAAACAGTTTTGACCCATTTGAAGAAAGCTGGTTATACAAAAAAGCTCGATATTTGGGTGCCACACGAGCTCACTCAAAGAAACTTAATGAACCGTGTACTCATTTGCGATTCATTATTGAGACGTAATGAAACCGAGCCGTTTTTGAAGAGATTGATAACTGGCGATGAAAAGTGGATCACGTACGACAAGAACGTGCGAAAAAGGTCGTGGTCGAAAGTTGGCCAGGCTTCACAGACTGTGGCCAAACCTGGCCTAACACGAAATAAGGTGATGCTGTGTGTATGGTGGGATTGGAAGGGCATTGTTTATTATGAGCTTTTACCGCCCGGCAAAACCATCGATTCTGATCTTTACTGCCAGCAACTGATGAGATTAAAGGAAGCAGTCGAGAGAAAACGGCCGGAATTGATCAACAGGAAGGGTGTGGTCTTTCATCACGATAACGCTAGACCACACACATCTTTAGCCACTCAGAAAAAATTAAGAGAGTTCGACTGGGAGGTCCTAGTGCATCCACCATATAGCCCTGACCTTGCGCCTTCAGATTTTCACCTGTTTCGGTCTCTGCAGAATTCTTTAGGTTCTGCAAGGTTGACCTCAAGAGAGGACTGCCAAAACTATTAGTCCCGTTTTTTTGATCAGAAGTCCCAAAGTTTCTACAGTAACGGGATAATGTCTCTGCCCACAAAATGGCAGAAAGTTATTCAACAAAACGGTACATATATATTGTAAATAAATGTAAATGAACTTTGAAAAAAATGTCTTGACTTTTCATACAAAAATACGAAAAGACTTTTTCCCTAACCTATTACATTCAAATAGTTTATATAAGTTCAAAAAATATATAGTACAATTCTTTTCTATTAACTAGTATACGATCAATATAGCAATCTTAATTCTAGTCTAGCAATATTGGGCAGTAGGTAATGGGTAACTCACCGCCCGTCCGCCCACTTAAGGCGACAGGCCGCGTTGACGGCGCGTTCGTGTTCAACGCGCGCCTCAAAGAGATGTCAGCACACTGAGGGGCCCTCAGGGCCAAGCCTGCCAGGGTTGCGGGACTGTTCGAAAGGGTTACCGCGGCCTTGGTGTTACAGGCTCAAGAAGGAACATGGATGGTTTTTAGTCAGTAAAAGTCTGACACACCCTCCCGCTTCACCCACAGCGGAAGACAGTCATTTGATGATTTTCCGTTCGAAAAAAAAAAGGTTAGCAATATAGATTTATGTCACATTGCAAGTCGTGGCAGCCTGTAATTGAATAAGAATATTTTTTATTGACAAAATAACATTACATAACAATTAGATTAAACAGTTCCAAAAAACGTACACAAAAACAAAACAAAAATATTTAAAAAATATATCAATAACAATAACAACAACTTATGGTAATGTTGCCTGTCAAAAGTCAAGTCAAGTCAAGTCAAATACAGCAGCACTGGTGTTCCTGCACCGCCCTTTTGAGGTAGAGTGGCGTAGAAGAAAAAGTAAAAAAAAAAACTAACATTAAAAAAGATAACAAAAAATTTAAATATAACCGACAACATAATATGACAAACGCGTTAGGTACATCTAAGCAAAAGACGAGCAGGCCATAACAAAAAAAAAAACAAATTTAAAATAAATTTAAAATTTAAAAACAATTGAATCTTGACGACAAATTTTGACGACCGATATGGCGTGGTGGCGAGTATACCCGCACTCCACTCCTGAGGTCGTGGGTTCGATTCCCACACAGGACAAATATTTGTGTGTATAAATATGAATATATGTTCTGGTCTGGGTGTTTTTCTATGTATATTAAGTATGTATTTACAAAAAAAAAAGTATTTATGTATGTTTATCCGTTATTTAGTATCCATAACACAAGTTCTTAATGATACTTATCTTGGAACAAAATAATTGGTGTAAGTGTCAGAAATATTTAAATATTTATTTATTTATAATCTGCACTTAGCTCTTACTCCATGACATATATTGTGGTTGTTTTAGTGGTAACATTTGTTTGATGATTGACGCCACCGCACCACAGTGTCCGGTGCCGGGTGGAGTTCCTGGCTCCGGAATCGCACGCCGCGCCAGAATACCGAAGAAAGAACCCCGTCGTCGAGGTCCCATGGAAAGGATTAAGCGAGCACGCAAGCCTCCTCATGGAAAATGGTGCGGTACCTCACATCATCCGAGTCACCATGACCCTCTGGTCCAAGGACAGTTCTGTGTAAGCTTTGCTGATTAATTTCCGACCTAATAATGTGACTAATGTCGTAACTGGCGGGAGAAAAAACTAACCTTGACGATTTTCTTGCCCGTTCTTTTACGATCAAGCTCCCGCCCGCAGTGAATGGGCGCGCTAGTTTTTAAGTTTTGACGTTCATAAGAGCTCTTTTGAGCCAAACTGGAATAAATGAATATGAATTTGAATTTGAATTTGACGCTACGCGCGTTTCCCACACAGGAAATAGAAAATTTGAGTTCTGTTTTCTATCTACATAGAACTACTACTAAAACAGAAATGCTGTATTGACGATACGTTGTGTGGTACTTAGTAAACCTTCAATTAGCTTCTAAGGTCTTTAGTTTGATTCCCACATGGAACAAATATTGGTGTGCTTAAATACGATGATTTGTATTGGTTTGCGTGCTTTCGGATTTAAAGTACCTATTTAGGAAAAAAATATGTACTTATGTATGTTTATACTTCATTTAATGCTCACTCTCTTCTTAGTTTGGGACTAGAAGCATTGTGTTAGATGTCCAAGAATATTTGTTTATTGTACTTTAGGTATCAATTGTTTAGTACACTGCAAGCCAAGTGTGTGGATCGTGGAACGTGAAAAAGTAAAATGAATGTTCTTTATATTCTTACCACACGCCACGCATTCCATCAAAATTCTAGAATGTTTCTACCCCGACAGCTGAGAACTCTGTAGATATTTATTTATTATAAACAGAACAGCTCAGACCCAACCAATTGCGTGGACCCGTAACCTGCAGACGAGAGTCACATAAACACCGGGTCCCTTTTACTGTCTGCCCATAAAGAGCTGGCTAATTGCATTCCAGCCATTACGCGTCGAACACTCGTTCACGACTGATGGCTGTGTAGTTTTATTGCAAGGGCACGCTGGTATAAACTGCCTTATGGTGCTGCTATAGAATGAAAATTAGATTAAAATGAATAAGTAACTTTTAAACGGGTGTATAAGGATCTTACCAAGACCTGAGGAGCAAGAACAAACCTCTCCTGCAACTGGTGCACCTGCCGATCAACGGTCGAGGCTCTGGCGAACGTAACAGATCCCGGAAAGCGGCAATAGGCTCGCCACCTATTACGTAGGACCAACAACATAATATGCCTCTACCCACCCCTTGGGGGAATGTATGTGTACGAGTCAGCTCGAACATTCTTATGCATTATTTTATTTTGTTTAATTGACATAAAACTTGACGCCCGATACATGAGTAACCGTGTGACTGGAAACTGAATTATTAAGTTAGTGTAATAAACGCACTCGGCAGCTACACGCGTTTTTCATTTTAACACCTGTAGTTGTCTGACACCAAGACGCCTCATCTATGTAGTGTGACAATGGGACGGCCCAATCAGGTATGTATGTAAAATCAGCATCTCTCTCAGTTTGGTCCCAAATTGTCAATTTTCAGAATACGCGTCTACGTTGTTATTGCTCGTCATTGTACCCGAAGAAGGGCTTCGATGTTTTTATAAACACATTAATCTCAACGGCCCAAAATGTGACATGACGTGAGCGACCCTAGGAGCCCGTGGTTTTTACACAGAAGCATTAGGCTGGGGCCACACAAGCAGCGGGTTTTACTGCCAACGCCGGTAGCGCCGGTGAATTAACAAATATATGTAGCAGTTTTATAAAGGCAATGATATCAATAAGCATCATCTCAGCCCATTAACGTCCCACTACTGATCACGAGCCTTCTTCTCTCACATGCCAAGGTGTAAGAGTATTGAGCCATACTCCACCTCGCTGACACAGTGCGTATTGGCGAAGACATTTCTGTGGCGTCCTGCTGTAATTTTTTATATTTATGCTTCTAACATGGCTTAACGACTACCACATTTAGTGATAACAGGGACCAACGGCAAGCGCGAACGCTTCATTTATTATTATTACCATTACCAATGATCATAATTATTAAGAGTACGATATTTTATTTGAAGGCAGCATGTTATGGCGTAAAACTTAAATACCCCACTACACCTCCGGTAGTTACAAAAATTCAATAATCATCATGACCAAGAAAGCCTTTTAAATCTTTCAATGATTCAAAACGTATGTAATATCAAATGCACTTACACTAATATTTCTGGACACAAAATTGCAAAAGAAGTGAGTTACGAATATTACAATTATTTTATTTACTTTTATTACTGCCTTAACCGACCTAATCTAATTGCTAAAATAAAGTTATTTTTCAGTTAAACTAAAATCCTATGGAGTGTTTTACTCTTAAATAATTTATTGATTCAGGCGTTACTTTGCGGAAATCCATTGTAAGCAAGTGATGGATTAAAAAATATCTTTGTAACAATTCCCGCGCTACTATAATTTCCCGAAGAAACTATTCAACACGACACGTGTTTCGCCCTTACACAGGGCATCTTCAGGTAAGATAGGAGCCTCAGAACAACGATGTCTTCACGACCAACGCACTTAACTCTTTGAAAGATTACATCAAATCCTTGGTTAAAAAATGTACTTGTATCAAAACTTTGAAGAGCTTCTTAATTATTTCATATGTTTTAGTTAGACTATACTGAGCTTATGACGTCATAACCGCTAATCGACTCAACATAGAAACAGCTATCGCTCCCGCTGCCGCCCCGCTCGCTGTATTTGCTCCTCGAAAGCTCTCAGTGTAGCTGTAGCTTTTGTAGCTTTACTCTTGGGGCAAATGGGTCGTAAGACGCGATCGGTAAAACACGGCGTCTAATAGAATCTGTGGGTCACAGTGGAAAGTAAACCGCTTTGTGACGATTGGATCTTTGTGATGTCACTATGGAATAAACAAACTGGACACACACGCTGTAGGTTACTAATGAGTACCGCTCGTAGCTACGCGTTACTACGCGTTCGACGACCGATATGGCGTTGAGGTCAGTATACCTACACTTCACTCAAAGGTCGTGGGTTCGATTCCCACACAGGACAAATCTTTGTGTGCATGAACATGAGTATTTGTTCTGGTCTGGTTGTTGTGTTTTTCTATGTATATTGAGTATGTATTTACAAAAAAAAAATGTAAGTATGTTTATCCGTTGTTTAGTATCCATAACACAAGTTCTTAATGATACTTATCTTGGAACTAAATAATTGGTGTAATTGTCAGAAAATATTTATTTATTTTATTTACTAGGTGGTCGGAAACGCTCACCGATGTAAAGCAGAGTTCACAAAAGTCAGTCCTTGGATGGGTGACCGTTTGATGGGCATTAAATATAGAGCGATTCTGTGATTTGAAAGGCATGTTAAGCCGTTAGTTTCACTAAATGTAAAATATTTTAAATGCCTAATTCGTGGCTTGCAAAAAATCTAACAGCAGGACGACACATATCGCATGCTTAATACATGCCTAGTACATAAGTGTTGGTAAATGAAACGAAACAGTGCAACATCACTTTTCAAATTCTTCCAAGAAGTCCATGTGAGATCTCAGTATAGCTCCACGTCTTTACTGAGGTCTCAAGGGATTTTTTACAATTTACCATTTATCATAATTATCAACACTCATTCTCATTTACTATAATTTATAATAATATGTTATTGATATATCTCTTACTTGACACTGGCTTAATGTGCTAAACGCACGAAGCCATTATTTAAAACAAAAAACATCTTAGTGCTTGATTTACTAATTCTATGTGTTCTCATTGTTTGTTAGTACTTTTTGTTTTTTTGTACTTTATTTGACGACCGATATGGCGTGGAGGTCAGTATACCTGCCCTTCACTCCAGAGGTCGTGGGTTCGATTCCCACTCAGGACAAATTTTTGTGTGCATGAACATGAATGTTTGTTCTGGTCTGGGTGTTTTACTATGTATATTAAGTATATATTTACAAAAAAATAGTATGTAATATATCTCTTAAATGACACTGGCTAAATGTGTTAACGCACAAAGCCATTATTTAATTCATTTAGATTCGTCAAATATTGACACACAAAATGGAAATTCGATATATTTTTTCAACAACAACAAAAGAGATATGAGCCGTACCATAATAAAGAAATAAAAGCAAATGGGTTCTTTGTCAGAATTTGTCAAGGTTTGTCAGTTTATCTGTCTGTTGTGGATTTTTTCAAGATTTGTCAGTCTGTCGGTGACTCTTATCTGGGGGGATCTGTCAGTCAGCCTGTCGTGATTTAAAGGGGGGGGGGATTGTCCGTCAGTCAGTCAATCTGTCGGTGACTCTAACGAGGCTTCAAAAAAGGTTGCCTTTTTAGATTGAGAAGAATGCCTTAAGAAACTCATCTTGGCTTTTTTCAAATTATGTCTTTTAATCTTATACAATTAAAGAAATAAAATATTTAAATTACCGCTGTTGTTCTTAAAACTACCAAGATAATAAATAATTACTTAAACTGCAGCGCATCAACACTTGACTGTGACGGGCATGACTTGACCTTTCCTGTGACTAACATGAGAACGAGAGCATTTTATAACGTTAAATATATCAGCAAATAACTTAATTTTTCAAATTACTCGACACTTGCAAGTTCTCTATACGAATGAGTACATATTAATGAGAAAAAAGATTGTGGAGAAAACTGAGGACTTTGTCAAAACATCATCATCATCACAGCCCATTAACGTCCCACTACTGAGCACGAGCCTCCTCTCACATACCAAAGTGCGAGGGTATTGGGTCATATTCCACCACGCTGACCCAGTGCGGATTGGCGGAGGCAGGTGTATGGCGTACTGCTGTTAGAATTTTTCAAGCCGCCCATTTAGGCCTCTAGCATGGCTTAACGACTACCACATTTTAGTGATAGCCGGGACCAACGGCTTAACGTGCCTTCCGAAGCACGGGGGCGCTCGATATCAAATGCCACACAAACGGTCACCCATCCAAGGACTGACCTCTGTAAACTTTGCTGTACTTCGGTGATCGTTTCCGACCACCGAGCACCGCGGAGCTACGGACGCTTTCAAACAATATTGTCAAAACAATATCGTCAAAACAATATCGTCAAAACAATATCGTCAAAACAATATCGTCAAAACAATATCGTCAAAACAATATCGTCAAAACAATATAGTCAAAACAATATCGTCAAAACAATATCGTCAAAACAATATCGTGAAAACAATATCGTCAAAACAATATCGTCAAAACAATATCGTCAAAACAATATCGTCAAAACAATATCGTCAAAACAATATCGTCAAAACAATATCGTTAAAACAATATCGTCAAAACAATATCGTCAAAACAATATCGTCAAAACAATATCGTCAAAACAATATCGTCAAAACAATATCGTCAAAACAATATCGTTAAAACAATATCGTCAAAACAATATCGTCAAAACAATATCGTCAAAACAATATCGTCAAAACAATGTCGTCAAAACAATATCGTCAAAACAATGTCGTCAAAACAATATCGTCAAAACAATATCGTCAAAACAATATCGTCAAAACAATATCGTCAAAACAATATCGTCAAAACAATATCGTCAAAACAATATCGTCAAAACAATATCGTCAAAACAATATCGTCAAAACAATATCGTCAAAACAATATCGTTAAAACAATATCGTCAAAACAATATCGTCAAAACAATATCGTCAAAACAATATCGTCAAAACAATATCGTCAAAACAATATCGTCAAAACAATATCGTTAAAACAATATCGTCAAAACAATATCGTCAAAACAATATCGTCAAAACAATATCGTCAAAACAATGTCGTCAAAACAATATCGTCAAAACAATATCGTCAAAACAATATCGTCAAAACAATATCGTCAAAACAATATCGTCAAAACAATATCGTCAAAACAATGTCGTCAAAACAATATCGTCAAAACAATATCGTCAAAACAATATCGTATGTGTATTGTAGGTTGTATAGGGATCGAACCAAAATCTTAGAAGCCCAAGTTATCACCTGCAAGTGGTGCCTGCCGATCAACGGACGAGGCTCTGGCGAACATTTAAGTTCTCGGAAAGTGGCAATAAGCTTGTCCCCAATTGGAAAAATGTGGGCTTATAATATTCCTCTGCATCGGAGAAATAGGTGTGGTTAATGTAATATATATCAATAATTATAGATACATGTATAAGTAAAAATTGTTACCAAAGAAAAATTGCATTGAAGATAGAGAATATTCCGAGTAACTTTTGACTTAAACCAACGTCGAGTACATCCTTGGCCGGCCCGAGAGCTATTTGAATTGTAAAGTTATTTTCTTTATTATGTAAAACTATGTATTCCGCTCGCCTTCATATTTTGATAATTGAAATGGAAACTTTTTGGGCGAGAATATACTAAAATGATGGTTCTTTTTTTAGAAAACTTCATATATCATTAATTTCATAATATATTGCATAGTACCTACTTGAAATCGTCAAATATAAATATAAAAAAACAATCGAAAAATGATTACACTGAAATCAGGAAGCATAAATTCACTTACATGCAACAAAATAATTTAAAAACAAGAAATATTTGAGTAAATCTAAGTGCCAGTTCAGAGCCACTCCACTATAAGAAGAACTGGCAAGAAACTGACAGGCTATGCTCTTTTAAAAAGCTATACAAAATAATATAACATTAACAATATTCATGTTCTAAGTCATTCATATTAGATTGGCCTGTATGAAAACTAACTAAAAGTGTAATTGGTGTTATACTGTGGGGCCATCATACGAACGGTGCAATAAAATAACAGAATTTTTTATTTATTTAGTATATATTTCGATCCGTAGAACATTTTTTTAACACCATAAGGATTCCCGTTTTTTTCCAAAGTACTGCCAAAATTTTCTCTTCGTAGTAAAAACAAAACGAAAGCAATGTCCAACATTTGACCAAAGTAAACCGCAAAGTGGCAACTGCAACGGCTTTAAAAATAAACAAAACCTTTTATTTGATAGCATTGTGGAAGCCGAAGCCGCCCAAGTTGGCCGACAACTCGCTAACTCTACAGTAACTCGATAAACGGCCAAGTTTTAATCCCGACGGCTCGCGTATGATTCCCTTACGCCAACTATTCTGTTAACTTCTTTTATATATTACCAAGTGTTGAGCGAAATTCTGTCGATAACATTTTTGCTTAGTGGTTACAGATGGTCATTGAAAGTTGCTTTTGGTAGAATTTTATAGGATATAATTAAATCATAACATGGATAAGCCTGAACCGAATTCCGCGATCATCATTATATTAATTGGTATGATTTGAGATCGGAAAATCGTATTATGGGTATGCCTTAACAAAATTCCAGAATCATCACCATAGGCCCAAGGCCTATAGACTTTTATAGAGATACGTAAATTATAATATGGATAATCCTGAAGGAGATTCTGAATAGAATAGAATAGATCTTTATTGCTAAGACTGTGTACATTTTGCTGGTGTTTATGCATTACATTTGTAACAACAGTGTACCCGTTGTGGGCGTGCAATTTATACAACTTACAACTAGTTACTTAATATTATTCGTAAAAAAGTATTCATTTAAATTGTAAAATGGTTTATTTATTAGCCAGGCTTTTAATTTGTATTTAAGCTTTGGTAGATTTAATTCTTTAATTTCCAAAGGCAATTTATTAAATACTTTTATACTGGTGTAAAAATCACTTTTATAGTATAAGTAATTTTAGTAATTTTCCAAAATCATCATCGTAATCTGACCCACATAAAATACACATCTGAACCTTCCCAGTTGTCTTTCACGTTGGCATTTAGCTGGGCTAAAATAGACACATGATAAATGGGTTCAATGGCTTAACGTTCCTTCCCAAGCACGATGTCAATAGCCACCCATGCAAGGATTGACCCCTGTAAAGTCTGTTTAACTTCCCAGTTCGTTTCCGACCAAAGCGTGCTATAAGATTTGCCTTAAAATGCCTTAAAATAGCAATTTAAAGTAAAAATCAGTTTCTCAATTTTGGCTCAACAGAACTCTAATAAAATTCAAACTTAAAAACTAACGTCACGAAAATCGTCAAGGTTAATGTTTCAGTAAAGTTTAAGATAAACGCTACGTATAAAACGTAGAACTTATCAATATAATTTATTACATACATACATACATTCACGCCTGTTTCCCAGAAGGGGTAGGCAGAGGCATATTATACGCCCACACTTCGCCAATTATATAGTTGGTCCCACGTTATAGGTGGCGAGCTTATTGCCGCTTACCGGGCACTGTGATCGCCAGAGCCTCGTCCGTTAATCGGCAGGTGCACCACTTGCAGATGAGGTTGACTTGGGCTCCTTAGGTCATGGTAGGATCCCTAATATACAACCTAATTAATTTATTCATCCAAATAAAGATAATCAGATGTATAAGAATTGTAACAGCATCTAAGGAGCCCAAGCCAACCTCAACTGCAAGTGGTGCACCTGCTGATCAACTTCTGACCACCTATTACGAAGGACAAACAATATAATTGGCGAGGTGTGGGCCGCATACTATGCCTCTACCTACCACTTCATGGTAACAGGCTTAAAAGTATGTTTATGAAAGTGTCACATCAATAAATGATCTTAGTTAATAATGCCATAATTTAGTTCAATATGTCATTCATTAATATTTATACATAAATATCATATTGATGCAGTAAGATGCCAGTATAAATTTTAGAGTTCTACCGGACATCAGTGTTGTCGACTTACGCAATAAAATACTAGCCAATAATTGTTTACATTATCTCAGATACAATAAGCAATCTTAGCTACAACACCTACTGCTGAACATCAACATATCGCTCATTATAAATTCAAATTCATAATCATTTATTTATTTATTCAAACACAAAACAAAATGCAACTTATGCTAACAAAGTAAAAACAAATTAAATAAATTTATAAACTAAGTTACATCTCAAACTATGTGTTCATACATAAAAACCAAATTTAAGACGGGTAGATTAACAATATGTTTTAAGAGTAATTAAATTAAATTTATTCAAGTTTGGCTCAAAAGAGCTCTTATGAACGTTAAAACTTAAAATCTAACGCGCCCATTCACTGCGGGCGGGAGCTTGATCGTAAAAGAACGGGCAAGAAAATCGTCAAGGTTAGTTTTTTCTCCCCCATGATATATATAGACATTATAACAAAGTACAAGCCTATTTAAGGATTCCATCTTGCTATGTTATGTGATCCAAGTGCTTCATTAAGAACTTAAGTAACGAGATAGGGTTTGCTTTGAAACTAAGTCTCTTTAATTGTTTTATTAATAATTTCGTTTGAGTGCTTATTGCTACTGAGTGAAGCTATTTTCTGCCGCTTTTCTCCAGAAGTATACTTACTCATAAAATTAAGTTACCAATAATGGTTATATTTTGATTTAGGACATTGATGTTGTGAACTATTTAATTTTTATGTAAAATTGTAAAAAAGGACCTAGTATGTTCCTCTCTCCTAAGTTTGCCGTGCCCAACAGGGTCCATAATTGTAACTTGTGTAGATGTAAGACCTTATGTAAAACATTATGGAGTGCAATAAACATTGAATTGAATTGAATTGAAGTATTATTTATTACCAGTAAGTAATTTATGTACATTAAACGCCTGAGAGGTTTCGGAGGTCAGTTTACCCGTTGTTAGCGATAAAGATCGTGGGTTCGATTCCAAAACAGATTAAATATGTCTTGTCTTGTATGATTAAATATGGACATTTCTCAAGTCCTGGGGGTTTTCACGGCAGTCTTTACAAAAAAAACTTATGGAAGTTTATTTATCCGTTGTCCAAGTACACACGCTTAAGCCAACCTCACCTGCAAGTGGTGCACCTGCTGATCAATCGACGAGGCTCTGGCGGACATAACAGTGCTCGGTAAGCGGCAATAGGTTTGCCACCTATTACGTGGGACCAACTTTATAACTGGCGAAGTGTGGGCGTATAATATGCCTCTGCCTATCCCTTAGAGGAAACAGGCGTGAATGTATGTATGTATTTATGTTGAATTTAGACATTTGTCATGTCCTAGGGGTTTTTACCTCTTTACAAAATAATCGTATGGAAATATATTTATTCGATGTCCAAGTACACTCTGCTTCGTAAAGGACTAGATGGCGTCATGTAAAATATCAGAGGATATAACACGAAATATCAAAAGCGTGGACTTTAAAGTATGATTTTGATGGCTTTAAAGTAGGATCAATAAGAAATTACATGTACATGACAAACATCTACATGAATGCAAAAAAACACTTATAAGTTGGATTAAACCTGTTACTTATGACGATACTAAACTGTTATTAAAAATATGATATAGAAACACACACTTATATGCACACACACCACTCCTACACACACACACATCGACACCCACACACAAAACCACACCCACATACACACCACACTCACAGAGGCATACACGATTAAACACAAATAAATAAAAGTTAGATTGATTTGAACTAGATTATTAAGTATACCCCCCGACTGGTCTCCACCTTGTCGTGGTGGGGGGGCTGAGTACCTCCCGGTAGGGGGCAGGAAGAGCTAGGGAAAAGGTAACACCCAGAGATTGGCGACTCTGGGTGCCCTTAGTACTGATTACCGGGGGGGTAACTAGCAGGGACCTGTGGAGGGCGCAGCGGACGGGCCGTCAAGCAGCGCCAGGTGGGTCTTAGGCAGCGGGGCAGGGGGCCCCTGCTGTCTAACCATGGACCCTCCGAGAAGTCGGCCACACACGCTATAGTCGCAGGAGGTAGGAGGGGCACGTCCACTGCATCTCTCTGAGGAGGTCCTTCCAGATTTGGTCCGGGGGACGTTGGCCGCGGGCGGGGTGTCAGAGCTGCAACCCAGGTACTGGCCCCCCGCCTCTTTCTCAACAAGCGGCGGGCGTCGTCGGAAGATTTTTAGTGGGTATTACTGCTGGTGGTCGTGTCTGCCGGTGGTGAATCCCACACACCTCTCTTGGTCCCCCTTTGGCCGGGAGACAGTGCGTAAACGCATTTTGTTACCGACGTAAATAAAAAAAATAAAAAAAGATTATTAAGTATTGTACCTAATTATTTTACTGAAGTTGTGGAAGTGCGGAGTCTCCTAACACAGACTTTCTCTAGTCTAAATGGAAGCTACAATCACGATTTAAAGAACAAATGTACTTTTTGAGGAAATAAACTTTTTTGTATTTGCACGAAAAGCAACGGAAAATTTTGAACAACCTCTGCCTGATTAAGGGTATTTTTTCTCTTAAGATCTTTGGCTAACGAGAGTACCCCCTTCTTTTTAGTTGATAACAATATAAAGTGTAGTAACACGGCTTTGTTTTCATCTTTGTGTAGCACTTATTTAAAACTTTGCGACGTCCTCGGCCCCGTCCCGCAAAGGCAGGCGCTTATTTCATTTGCCTGCTTCATTCTAGCTTTATTCCCGTAAAGAATAACAGGACCGCCAACTTTTCCCACGTCTTCTGAGATTTTATCCCTTTTTATTACGATTTTGCTTCTGCACTGTTTCTTTTTAACTACATTGTGTGTTGTGTTGAAGGAAGAATAGTATGTATACATAAATACTTGACGATCGAAATGGCGTGGAGGTCAGTATACCTGCACTTCACTCCTGGTTCCCACACAGGACAAATCTTTGTGTGCTTGAACACGTATATTTGTTGTGGTCTGGGTGTTTATGCATATTAAGTATATATTAAAAAAAAAAGTATGTTTATCCGTTTTTTAGTATCCATAACACAAGTTCTTAATGATACTTATCTTTGAGCTAAATAATTGGTGTGATTGTAAGAGGATATTTATTTATAAGTACGTTATAACTGGGGGGGAAAAACTTGTAATGCTGTGAAAAAGCGATCAGCGATGAAAAGCAGAGTTGACAGAAGTCAGTCCTTGGATTGGTTTGTATAGCATTTAATATCAAGCACTTCTATACTTCGGACTTAGGCATGTGCGGCCGTTGGTCTCGGCTATCAGTAAGAGGGGCTTGCATTAAAGTTACTAATCCTGTTTAGTGCTAAATCTATGTAAAACATCGTGCTGTCCCTCTCATCTTTAAATATCATCATCTGCTAGCATTATTCCGCCTGCCCTAGACACTGCCCTAGGTCTGCTCACTGGTTCAACCAGATTTGACTGAATTTCAGTTATCACGTGGAGCGACTGCCGTCTGACCTCCGCAACCCAGAGGGAAACATCATTCTATGGTTACACCAGCTGTCAGTTTGTTAGAAGGCACTGATATCTTCTTCCTAATAAAGACTGCCATAGATGGTCATGACAGCCGGGACCGATGGCTTAACATGCTTTCCGAGGCACGGAGCAAGCGATAATTACGCACATAACTTCGAAAAGTCATTGATGCGCCCCCAGGGATTGAACCCGAGACCCTCCGAATTTAAAGGCAAGGGTCTATCCACTGGGCTATCGCCGCTATTATCCCTCTCAACTTCAAACAAATGACTGAAATGCAATGACATTTTAATTCAAATTTAGTTTAAATCGTATTTAGAACTGTTGTGCATACCGGCCTAAATGTAATAGTCGGTAAACCAAGTTCTAGCAGCTGGACGCTGCTGAGAAGCGCTCGTAGCTCTGCGATGCTCGGTAGTCGGAAACGATCACCAAAGTACAGCAGAGTTTACAGAGGTCAGTCCTTGAATGGATGACCGTTTGTGTGGCATTTGATATCGAGCGCTTTCATGCTTCGGAAGGCACGTTAAGCCGTTGGTCCCGGTTATCACTAAATGTGGTAGTCGTTAAGCCATGTTAGAGACCTAATGGGCGGCTTGATAAATTCTAACAGCAGGACGCCATACACCTGCCTCCGCCAATCCGCACTGGGTCCGCGTGGTGGAGTATGACCCAATACCTTCACACCTTGATATTTGAGAGGAGGTTCGTGCTCAGTAGTGGGACGTTTATGGGCTGATGATAATGATATATATACGATATATAACGCAAATGCATGTGTTTTGCGTGTCTGAACCCCGACCAATCGTCGAAATTGGATGCTGCTACTTCAGTCCGCGCGCGTCTGTTGTTATTTTCAATACTGTAACATGAACGATTTCACATTATGAAATACTAGCGACCCGCCCCAACTTCGCACGGGTGGCATGCTAATATGAATAGTTACCTATATTACATAATTACAGAATGTCTCTATATAGGCCGCCCGTACCTATCACGTTTTAGCGTAAGTTTATACGTTTGATTTCTCTAAAATACTCATCGAAATTACATGATGTAAACGACATATTTAATTTATGTTTAATGTTCAAGCTTACTAATATGTTTATTTCGACAAGAATTTATGGTATACATAATTAAAATGGCTTTGTAAATAAACCATTAATTGTAGTAAAAAGTAAAAGATAAAAAGTGGTTACTGTGGGTTATTCTTGAGAGATAGACATATACCATCGCGGACTTTTTTGTAGGCTTTTGTAAGTTGTACAATACTGTAGTACATCATTTTGACCAATCTCGTAGGGTTTGGCCAGCGATTGCAATACATACAAGCGCACACACATTAGAAATCTCGAAAAATTTACAGTGTTCCACTACTACATTATGCATGTATTATACATTTAAACCTTCCTTAAGAACTACTATATCTACATACTATACTATATCTATTGCGACCGATATGGCGTGGTGGCGAGTATACCCGCATTCTACTCCTGAGGTCGTGGGTTCGATTCTCACACAGGACAAATATTTGTGTGTATAAATATGAATATTTGTTCTGGTCTGGGTGTTTTTCTATGTATATTAAGTATGTATTTACAAAAAAAAAAAGTATTTATGTATGTTTATGCGTTATTTAGTATCCATACCACAAGTTCTTAGTGATACTTATTTTGGACCTAAATAATTGGTGTAAGTGTCAGAAATATTTATTTATTTATTTAATAGAACTGCATCAAAATCCGTTGCGTAGTTTGAAAGATCTAAGCATACAAACGGACAGACAGACGCCGGATAGCGACTTTGTTTTATACTATGTAGTGATTTGTCATTAGCGACATCAGTGTCGGATGTTTCGTCACTAAATATCAACAGTGACGTCACAATAGTTATTGAAATAATTGATGATGCTTGATTTCAATACAAATCGTGATACTTGCGATATCTATTACGTTAACGTTTACGTTAGATATACGATAATTCATGGGCGTGATGCTGATGTACTTTAGGAGGCTGTCTATTTTAGATACCCTTCGACTCGCCTAAAATTAGAAGTCCTAATTTAGATTGGCGCAAAATCTGTGTTTAGGCTTAAATTTTACATGCCATTGACAAATTAAGATTTTTATTTGTAGTAAAAATCTCGTCGTATAACTGAATTGTAAAATTTTGAACTATAAAATCAAGAATTAAATTAAATTCAGCGATAATAATTACACACATATAGTATAGTCTAGTCCAGTACAGTACACTATAGAACATAACAACACAGTACAGTACAGAACATATTAGTACAGTATAGTATAGTATAGTATAAGTAAGAACTTATACTTTTTTCTCCCGGTGACATACGTACATAAGCATTGTAATTATAACACTCTTTTTTATTTGTAGTAAGTCATAGTAACATTTTGGCAGCCCAAAACGCCTTTAAAGATTTTGCTAATTCTCGCTCCCGCAGTTTTATCAGCGGAGGTATCTATGAACTCCCTTAAAAAACGCCAAAATTGCATAGATAATAACGGTACATACGGTTTGATTGATTACATAATAAAACTGTAAAAAAGGAAATAATTTTCCATTTTCATGTCAAACATCAATTTCATATCAACCCTTTATATTTAAGAGGACCAGAGTTATCTAAAGCGGATTACAGATCACAAAGAAGTTACATATACTTTGGTTATGGTAACAATGTTAAGAAAACCTTCCCTAAGTCCACAATGGTTTTGTCTCACACAAAAGATATTTTCAATTATTCCGGATAATAAACCCATTACGTAATTGTAGTGAATACTGTGCGGAAAATGGTCCTTTATTTTTGAGTATACACTATCAGATAGTGGTTATATATTACACAATGGAGTAAACTACTCGTATTAAAAGATTTACTTTTTATTCGGTAATAGGATCCATGTTTTGCACTCACAAAAGTAGGAATAATGTATACAGTCATAATATTACACCTGTTTTTCCAAAGGAGTAGGCAGGGGCATATTATACGCTCACACTTCGCCAATTATATAGTTCCACGTAATAGGTGGCGAGCCTATTGCCGCTTACCGGGCACTGTTATGTTTGCCAGAGCCTCGTCCGTTGTTCGGCTGATGCACCACTTGCAGGTGAGATTGGCTTGGGCTTCTTTGGTCTTAGTTGGAACCCTAGGTATACCCGTTGGCGCAGCGGGCGGGCCAGGAGAGCCCCGTTCAGCAGCGCCAGGGGGGTCTTAGGCGGCGGGGGCAGGGGGCCCCTACCGTCTAACTAAAGACCCCCCGCAAAGTCGGCCACATACGCCGGTGGTCGCATAAGAAGGTAGGGGGAGCGCGACACACTGCGCCTCTCTGAGGAGGTCCTCCCGGTTTTGGTCCGGGGAACGTTGGCCGCGGGCGGGGTGTCAGAGCTGCAACCCAGGTACTGGCCCCCTGCCTCTTCCTTAACAAGCGGCGGGCGTAGTCGGAAGATTTATAGTGGGTATTACTGCTGGCGGTAGTGTCTGCCGGTGGTGAGTCCCACACACCTCTCTCGGTCCCCCGTTGGCCGGGAGCCAGTGTAAAACAAACAAAAATGTGACAAAAAACGGTAGGAACCCTATACACATTGTAACTCATGTATGTAAAAATGTAACTAGTGGTAACTTTTATAAAACGCGATCGATAACATTATTGTATAAAAACATATTGAAAGATCCCGCGACGCCAGCTGTGTTTTTAAATGTAACCAAGCCTGATTTTAAGCAGGTTTTTATTTCATTACCTATATATTTTTCTTGTGCAAGGCAAAGGTCACCTTCTGTTGTTCTCAAGCCTGGGTATTTGTTTTCCACAATAATAATATAATTATAATTACTGACATTTGCAAGACATGCTGACATGACATGTAGGTGGGTCCGAAGGTTTAAGGAAGGTTTTATTTATACCAAAAGGTGGCATGCAAGCATGCATCTGATGGCAAGTGGTAACTCTTGGAGGCCCCTTAGGTAATAACAATAATAGTAATCCTTTATTGCACATTAAACATAAATGGATTAGAAAAGGTATTTAAAAACTTAAAGTACATATATATTGCACATTAAACATAAATAGATTACAAAAGGTATTTAAAAACTTAAAGTACAAAGGTGGACTTATCTCTAGAAGAGATCTCTACCAGCCAACCCTAAAAGTTGTGTATAAATTTGTAGGTACGGGATTAAATTTGGTTAAAGATCTTTGTTAAAAAAAGGAAATAAAAAATCTTATATATACCATACATACTTACATACATATATATCAATATTATACATACATATACATACATATTATGATTAATAATATAATAAAAATTAAATATTATAAAATTTATAATAAGTTTTAACTAAGTGCCAAAACAGACAAATAGTGATTTCTCAGTTTACTTTTGAACGACACAACTCACATAACTGATGGATTCTCACGGATCAGAGAGGGAAGACTGTTCCACATTCGTACAGCACGGGCTGAGAAGGAGTTACGGAAAAACTTAGTGTTGGTGGAAGGAGAACAAAAGAAACAAGGGTCGTATTAACACAGGACCGTTTGGGGCGGGATGTAGAAGGTAAAACATTGAAACGAACACGTAAGTAATGGGGATGCTGAGGATTGTAAAGGATTTTGTACAACAGACACAGGATGTGCATATCTCTCCGGAGCCTTACAGGAAGCCATTTACGTCTTACCCGGTACTCAGAAACGTGATCATATTTACGCAGACTAAATATAAACCTTAGGCCAGGTTCTGAAGACGTTCCAGCATATGAAGTAACTCTTCAGTTGCATCCAAATAACAGATGATGCGGTTGCTTTGAGATCCTAAATCCTGACATAGGTTATATTTTTCTATATTTAACAACAGCCTTTCCTATGTCCTATTTTGAGTAAATATCTGAAAACAGTCTGAACAACAATCAGATCGGGATTTGAATACGCGACCTGCTGATTTAACGAAACGCTAAAGCCACTACACCAAAAAGGCACATTACTAAATCAGCTAATAGCTTACTTATATCGTATACCTACGGAACCCGGGAGATCGTTGTCCCTTCTACTCCCGTCAGAGAGGACTAAGCAATGAGAAGGGTCAATGGTGAGCGGACTCGATAAAAACTTAAGCACTGATTTTGAACGTCCCACTCATCCTTATGACTGGGCACTTTTGTTGAGTTGGGCCACTTGGGCAATTTACGTAAAGTAGGTATTGCTAGATTCAATGATTTTTTTTCTTTTAAATAATAGCTTCGTGCGATTAGCACATTTAGCCAGTGTTAAGTAAGAGATATATTAATAATATATAAATCAAAGCAAATGAGAATGAGTGGTGATAAAGATTATAAATGAGATGCCCTCCCCCTAAACCCCTTGAGTCCTCAGTAAAGATGTCAGACTATACTGAGATCTCATAATAGACTGAATTTAAAAGAGAGAAGAGAGAAAATTTGAAAAGTGATGTTGCACTGCTTTGTTTGATTTACCAACACTTATGTATGTTCATAAACACATATTGTTTAATAATCCACCGTTATTACACATTAATGTTAGAAATGTCACAAATTTTAGACAGTAAAACAAATCTGGAGACGTTTCACTTTCCCGCCAAGAAGCACCACAATGTATTTTTTTTTTATAAATAATTAGGTTTAATTAAATATAAGCAAACATTTTCGTTCATCGAGAAGTAGGGTTTTCATATTGTTCTATTTGAATTTAGGAATAAAGAAGAGATTGGATTTAATTTCAATAATAATAGAATAACAGAAAAACAATTTTTCTGTGTCTCGTAGTAAACATGGAAGCCATACTAAAGTCCGTCTGTCTGCGATTAAGCGACTATTTTCTGACATTGGTTATACAAATGACAAACGTATTTTCTTTAAGGAAACGTCACAATTAATGATTATGTCTAGACCCTACCCGATAAGCAGTCAATGAAGTCTAAAAAAGTGTGAGCGCTCCAAACTATAGTAAAATACGGTGGCAAAATATAATCTTTATTATTATTATTTATTTATTTATTTCTCCTCACATACAGTATGTTAAGTACAGCTAAAAAGTGATGCTTTCTTTATATTTTATTTATATTAATATTTTATAAGATACCTCTTAAAAACTCAAAGTATCTTAGTCCAGTTTAACCAGCCACACGTCTCAAACTAAGCTCTTCAAGCACCTGTGGTGTGTCTATATTCGCCTTTCCATTTCCGACCTACGGGTGCATAATCAGGGATTATGGGCAAATTATTAATCACCATGCTGAGCAGGCTGGTTAGTGATCGCAGTTCAAGCCAGAACGTAGGATGACGCTTGGGACAGATGGGAGCTTGATCGTAAAAGAATCGTAAAATAAAAGATAAGATAATCGTCTAGGTAAGTTTTTCTCTTTCTCAAGTATTATACCACAAGATAGCGTTTAAGCAAGCGGTCCACCTTTTGACAAGTGGTCACCACAGCCTGTGACGAGCATCGTGCTGTTATGTCTTGAAAAAACGTTGTATATGAAAATGAGTTGTGATACAGATAATAAACGGTAAATGAGATGCCCTCCCCCTAAGCCCCTTAAGTCCTCAGTAAAGATGTGGGACTATACTGAGATCCCACTTGGACTACTTGAGAGAATTTTAAAATTATATACTTAATAATTATGATAAATCTAAGTCTACTTACGTTCTTATATATACCACAGCAAAGAGGGTACTCTTCTGACACAAGTTTTATTTAACTTAAAAGACGTAGTACCAACCCATGTAATACTAACCTTTGAACGACAATAAAGATTTGTTATTGTTATTATTGTTAAAAGTGTTGTTGCACTGTTTTGTTTTAATCACCAACACTCATGTTCATCACCGTTAGTACACATTAATGTTAGAAATATCACAAAAGTTAGAAAATAAAACAAAACGGCAGAAATAACGCTTTACTTTCCCGCCAAGAAGTCCCTAAAAATATATATTTATAAACTGCTTTATATTTTTGCGAAGCCTTCTGAAAATTTAATCTGGTGAAGCAGCTACGTTCACTTTCCTGACATATAACTACTAGAAATAATAATACTAGAAATACTTACCAATAATGATTAAAAAGAAAACTGCTTGACATTTTTGTGAGGCCTTCTGAAAATCGAATCTGTGAGGAGCGGCAACGTTGCATAATAATTATCTTAGAGAAAGGCTTCAGTGCTTTTGCTGGAAGACTTCCCGCGTGCCGCCCACGATCCGACGCCCACACTCGCCGATGAAAATAAATCATGAATAACAAAGTCCTGCTGGTATATTTTTATACAATATTTACAAGTTACTATATGAGCAATAGTATCTATAAGAACAAATCCAATCCTTATAACTGACGGGTAAAGTTATAACTGGCTGGCGAAAAACTTAACCTTGACGATTTTCTTCCCTTTCTTTTACGATCAAGCTCCCGCCCGCAGTGAATGAGTGCTTCAGTTTTTAAGTTGACTTTCATAAGAGCTCTATTAAGCCAAATTTGAATAAATGATTTAAACCATGACCTAGACAGCAACAAATTAATTACAATGTTCATTATCACTTTATTATAGATTTATGAAGTCCACTGCTGAACATTAGCCTCTCCAATAGATTACATTATATTGTAGTAATGTAAATAATTGGTCAAAGCAAAACTGTTTAAAAATAAATCCGCTAAAATCACAAATGTTAGTACTTGGTACAAAAAAACAAATCAAATCTGTCTTGGATTGTAAAGAGAAAATCAAAATAGATATTGTTGCAGTTGAGGAAGTCAAATCGGCACGAAATCTGGGACTTATCATTGACGGTGAACAGAAATATATACAACACATAAATAATAAAATAAAAACAGCTTTTTTCAAACTCAAAACCCTGTACAAAATAAGACCATACGTCAATAGTGAACTCCGTCATCTTTTAACAGAATCTCTTGTACTAAGCCACTTCAACTACTGTAGCTCAACATATGGTCCCAGACTGAATCAGCACACGGAGCGCGCAATACAACGTGTGCAAAACGCTTGCATTAGATATTCGTTCGGAGTGTCTAAAAGAGAACATATAACTCCCTATTAAAACCAACGCGGCATTCTTAACATGAGAGCTACAAGAGAATTGCAGTTCGCATGCACCCTTCAAACGGTGATTTACAGTAAATATCCCCTGTATTTGTTTGAGAAGATAAATTGGTCGAACTCTGATATGACAAGGAATGCTCGTTCAGCTACTAAAAAAACCCTTAAAATACCGTCTCATAAATCAGTTACAGAGGATGTTTCAAGTTCTTAGCAGCCAGAATATGGAACGATCTCCCACCTCCACTAAGAGAGAATATAAGCTCACATTAATGTTCAAGACTCGTTACAAATCCGCCTTAATCAATCGGCAACTTGCTGCTGAGAACGTAATGTTCTCCTATGTAAAGGAACTCAAAATAAAAACTATTTTTATAACTACAATAATCCTACATGTATAATATAACACACACGCGAGCACACACACACACACGCACGCACACATACACATACAAACGCGCGCACACACACGCATACACACATCTAAATTTTTATAATAATAATTATAATTTATTGTTAATTTGAATTACCGCTATATGTTTTCCCAATAATTTGAAATATACATGCGTTAGAGAGCATTAGTTCGGAAACATTTGTGTATCTATATAGATACACAGGAAGTACATTCTATTGCATACGTTGAAGACTATGGAGAATTATCCAACATCAGATAAGACAATATGTGTTCGGAGCTCCGGCCTACCACGGGCAATCTGTGGGGAATTCATAGGGGTTATTGCATCTAGATTATTCTAAACGTTGCTACCATTGTATTGCAAATAGAATTCTACATGCTGCTGCTGTTCCTCATTTTAAGACTTTGGAAACCAAATCGTTAGCTTATTTATTTATTTAATAGGGTACACCAACAGCATAACATGCACATACATTATATAAAAATATTAGCAAAGGGTACTTTTCTTACATGCATGCCTATTATAGGTATACACAACGTTTAAAATGTAATAATTATAAGCATTTTGAAAATTAATAACATTCCTAAATATATTTTATTCGGTTTAACACAATATCATGGCTAGTCGTCATTAAATATATCAATGTCAGACACCTTCGTGTTGATGTTGTTGTACCCTGAACATACTCTAGAGAGTGGCTGGTGCAGACCAAGATTTGTCCTATAACGTGGTATATTAAATACTTTGGAAGAACGATGACGTGGATAGCGGTAGGGTACACTGAGAGAGATCTTTTCCAGCAGATGGCTACATTTCACCTTACCTTTGAGCAGTTTGTGTAGAAAAAGTAGATCCAAGATAGAGCGTCGGTCACGTAAAGCTTTCATGTTAAAGAATCTCAGTCTTTCATTATACGGATAACGATGGGATATGCCGGGAGATACATAAGCTAAATGCCTTGTAAAAGCACGCTTAAAATTAATAACCTACTTATCTCGATCCAAAATTTTCTGTTTGCGATAGGCAAATCTATTCTTTTTTTTAAGTAACTCAGTAACCAATCCTTGGATTACAATTTTAGGGACTAAGAAAGATAGCCTCTCTAGAATGGTTTCATTGGAAAACGTAATAATAAGACACTAGGATTTGTTTGTGCCGTCACAAACTATCGGCACGCATGTCACCAATGTGTCGCTCACTTAGGTGACGTACCGTACGTCACTTACGTTAGTGCTTGGCTGTACAATCAAGAGTTCGACAATGACGTTGTCATTCACTACGGATGACCAGTCATACTTGAACATAGTACATTGCTTTTTGCAGTGCCGTATGATTTAAATATAACGAACGCAAACGGCAATGTATATAAAAAAGTCTGCTTCACGACTACGTGCTATTAATAATAAAACCCTTACGTCAGCGTGAGGAGTAGTGGGGACGACACAAATGGGCCCTCGCGTCACTATGACAGATCGTACAACCTTGTCCTTCTTCCTATCAAGATAAATCGATTATAAAACGTACCGAAGATCCTCGCCCGTCCTCCGTGGGACCATAGTAGAAATCAATCAGTAGACCAAAGACCCGACAGAGCTATAATAGCCTTAAGGGCTCTCGCTCACGAGCGACAATCGCTGAGCGATTATTTTGTACTGGAATATGGAACATATGCAGTGTGGTACTGGCCTAAAATAGTGCCACCCTTCTCGACGTCGACGAGAGAAATCCTACCGGATGATCGGCAACAGCGTCATCCTGCGTACTGGCTTGAACTGCGACCACCAACCTGCCTGTCCAGCGTGGTGATTATTGGCAAATACTCTCAATAGAATGTAATATATTAGGGAGGCCAAGGTTCAGCAGTGGAGTTTATAAAGCTGATACGTTGATAGAAAATATAGAAATCAACTGCCTCCCGGCCGACGCGATTGTACGTGGGTGAGCAGACTATGATGTAGGGCTGTCGCTTACTTGTCTACAAAACCAAATATAACACTTTTAAAATTAACATATTTTTTTATTATAAGAAATATGTTTATTATTAATTTAGTATCCATATCACAAGTTCCTAAAAATAAACATAAAATAACTTATATGTACACAAGATTTACTTTCGAAATTAAATTGATTCGAAAAAGAGTATCAAAATGGAAGTAAACTGATATTTGCTATAAAATGTTTTTTAATCGTTATCTCGAATTCTATAGTTTAAAAATATATATTATTATTATTATCTGACAGGCAAGCATTTGCTACAACTGATAGCAGCCAGATCAAATCAAATCAAATAATTTATTTGCGATAACATGGGTACATTATTATATAGGTTAGGTACATTATGTTTAGTAGTTTCACTATGTAATGATAGAACATAAGATTATTGTTTTTTAATTAAGCATATGAATACTGTCTGTTTCTGTGTTTTTTAGATATTTATCCAGTTTATTTTTAAATTGCTTGATGTTGAAGGCCAAGACAACATCATCTGGTAGCTTATTCTATTATTTTCCCACTCTGTTGCATAAAAAAATTATGATATTTGTTGAAGATTTCCAGGCCTTGTTTATTCAGTCATCAGAAAAGAGGCGGGGCGTACGTATACGCGGTATAATTTACGGCGACGTAGCCCCGACTTTCGCACCTATAGCAGCGATAAATTTTGTCAGTGTACACGTGTGCCGACGACATTTTGCCGTGTTCAGTGCGTACGTTATGAAGGTATCGTACTTATTTGTTTCTACTATGCTAGTGGCTTGTAGAAAAGTAGGTCAGGAAACAAGAATCTATATCGCTTGACCGCTCCGTAACACACTTAGTGGAGGACACTTGGGGAGATTAATGGAAGCATCTGACGCGGTATTAAGATTGTCGTAGTTGATGTGAAGCGATCGCTGCACCCACTGCACTAGGCAACGATCATCGAAGTAAATTAGCGAGGGTAATCAGCATTTTAAGCGGGGCGTGAAACGGCATTTTAGCAGGCCGTGCTTTTTTTACCGTGCTTATCTCACGGTTTGAAGCGCTTTTATTTTTTATTGGACTGCATCGGCTGCTTACCATCAGGCAGGATGTAGTCATTATGACATGTCACATTAAAAAAAATGGCCGTCGCTCATGACAGTACAAAGCGGTGCGCTTTATACTTGTTTCACGTCACGGTGCTTATTTCACGGTATGAAGCGCTTTAATTTTTATTGGATAAATTACCATCAGGCAGGATGTAGTCATGAAACTTTAGACCTTGTTTTGTCATAAGCCCCAATCCCCAAAGCCCAAATGTCTTCGACAACGTACACAAGTAAAGGAAAATGCCATATGAAACATGACAATGACTGAGACTAAATGACGAAAACGCTGTTTAATGTTGAATTCATATGCAAATACTTGTATCATCCAATCTTGGTCTTCATTATCCCATATCCAGAATTTGTAACACATATAATAGCATAAACAGCCTGCCGACTGATAGCATGAACTTACCCGACCTGGACGTTTTTAATATCTCACGATGACTTGATTAAGGTTGCCTGAAGTCGATGAATCAAGAATTGTTAATTTTGGGAAAAAAAATATATTTTTATTTTAAGTTGCCTTTCATAAGAGCTTTACTAAGTCAAACTTGAATAAATTACTATGACTTTTATTAACAGTTTAATAAATTTTAATTGTAAATTCAAGAATTGTTAATTTTGGAAAAAAATATTTTTTTTTTTTTATGTTGCCTTTTATAAGAGCTTTACTGAGTCAAACTTGAATAAATTACTTTGACTTTCACTAACAGTTTAATACATTTTAACTGTAAAATTTAAGCAGCAATAAACAACAGCTACTTCTGCACTAGGCTTGAAGGCCTGTATTGCAGTTGTTGAAATGGAATATATCAACTTGTGTATTTAACGCCTGGTGCAGTTTCCTTTAACTGCAACGAGATCCAAACTAATATTATAAATGCGAAAGTAACTCTGTCTGTCTGTCTTTTCTTCACGCCTTAACTACTAAACCGATTTGTGTGACATTTGGTACAGACATAATTTGGAACTCAAGAAAGGACATAGGGTAGTTTTTATCCCGAAAATCCCGCGGGAGCGGGAACTATGCGGGTAAAACCAAAAATCTGCCGGAAGTCACTATTCTAGGCGAACGAAGTCGCGGGCAAAAGCTAGTAAAGAAATAAAATGAACATTGCAAGACGGTGATTGTGTCTTGTCGGTAGATCATTATCAACATTGCAGCCATAAGAAATCCAAGGCCCTTAGCGCGATGGATTCAGCAGGATTCATTTATGATCATATGATAGAGTGTTGTCTGACCGGTGCGACTCGCCACTGCTAGAGCGGTGGCTAAGCCTGCATTTCGCTGTAAAGCCTAGCCGATTTTAGTTTTATTAAAGTAAAGTAAAAGTAAAAAGTTCTTTATTTCATAAACTATAACATAGCACTTGAAAACGTGAAAACGAAATATAAATTAAAATAAGTTAAATATTACTACACTGATATCACGAAGCTTAGATTCACTTACATGCAAATAAATAAAAATTTGGTGTAAGTGAATCTAAGTGCCAGTTCCGAGCCTCCGCTCTGTGAGAAGAACTGACAAGAAACTCACAGGCTATGCTCTTTTAAATTATTTTTATTACATGACACACACAGTGTAAATTTGATGATACTGAAAGGGTCCCCCGAAGCTGTAACCAATAAAGTAGCACTAAGGGAACCTTCCATCACAGTCAAGTAAGTATGTATTGTGAAACTGAGCTGAGCCTGTACAATAAGGGATGGTCACGACAATGATCTGGTTGACTTTTTATTCTAATATACACATACAAGTTGAAAAATGTTAAGCCCAAGTTAGTTTTATTAAAGTAAAGTAAAAGTAAAAAGTTCTTTATTTCATAAAGTATTACATAGCACTTGAAAACGTAAAAACAAAATATAAATTAAAAAAAAGCTAAATTATACTACACTGATATCACGAAGCTTAGATTCACCTACATGCAAATAAATAAAAATTAGGTGTAAGTGAATCTAAGTGCCAGTTCCGAGACCCCGCTCTGTGAGAAGAACTGGCAGACACTCACAGTCTCTTTTAAATTAACAATCAAATATAACAATACGGAACACACACAGTGAATATTTGAAGATATTGAAAGGGTCCCCAGACGCCGTAACCAATAAAGTAGCACTAAGGGAACCTTTCATCACAGTCAAGTAAGTATGTAATGTGAAACTGAGCTAAATTTGTTATTATTATTTATACTGACCTACCTATTATAATACTAAAAAAGAAATAAATAAGAATAATTGCTACTAACACTATGGGCTCTGCCTGAAATAAAATTATAAGTATTATTTATTTGATTTATTTTGACGACCGATATGGCATGGAGGTCAGTATACCTACACTTAAATCCAGAGGTCGTGGGTTCGATTCCCACACAGGACAAATCTTTGTGTAAATGAACATGAATATATGTTTTGGTCTGGGTGTTTTCCTATATACATTAAGTATATATTTACAAAAAAAAAGTATTTAAATATAATCCGTTGTTTAGTATCCATAACACAAGTTCTTAATGATACTAATCTTGGAACCAAATAATTGGTGTAATTGTCAGAAAATATTTATTTTGTTTTATTTATTTATTTATCGCTTGTATCTTGGCGCCAAAAGTTGTGTTGGTATTAAGCGTTTACATAACGTAACTTCCTAAAATAAATAGATATTATGCGAACAGAAAATTTGTTATTTGTTCTGAGTTTAGGAACTTTGATAATTGAATATTAAGATAATAATAATATAAGATAATAATAATTGAATATGAAGCGCTCGTAAAGCAGAGTTTACAGAGGTCAGGCCTTAGATGGGTGACCGTTTGTGTGGCATTTGATATCGAGCGCTTCCTTGCTTCGGAAGGCACGTTAAGCCGTTGTTCCCGGTTATCACCAAATGTGGTAGTCGTTAAGCCATGTATGAGGCCTTATTGGGCGGCGTGAAAAATTTTAACAGCAGGACGCCATACACCTGCCTCCGCCAATCCGCACTGGGTCCGCGTGGTGGAGTATGACCGAATACCCTCGCACCTTGGTATTCGAGAGGAGGCTCGTGCTCAGTAGTGGGACGTTAATGGGCTGAGATGATGATGATGATGATATTGCTGGTCCCACGTAAGAGGTGGCGAGCTTATTGCCGCTTATAGGGAACTTATTTCGCCAGATCCTCGTCCGTTGATCGGCAGGTAAGGTTGGCTTGGAGTCCAAACCTCTTGGTAGGATCCCTGTACACCGTGTCACGTAGTTATAATCATTTATATTTCGGGTAATATAGGAAACAAGAATACGTTGGTAGAGTTCATATTGTTTTGTTATTTCTAATATTGTCAGCCTAATTTCCAAACTGCTCATGTCATTTTGAGCAAACTTCAAAGGAGGAAGTAAAATCTATTTTTTTTTTTAATTAAGGCACTAATTGAATATAAGTGTTATTCCAATTCTTTCCTATTTAGTTATTTATATGGGACTTGAGAGATATTAAATAATAAAAAAAAAAAAAAAAATTATTTCCGACACTTACACCAATTATTTAGTTCCAAGATAAGTATCATTAAGAACTTGTGTTATGGATACTAAATAACGGATAAACATACATAAATACTTTTTTTTTGTAAATACGTACTTAATATACATAGAAAATAACCCAGACCAGAACAAATATTCATATTTATAACACACAAAGATTTGTTCTGTGTG
This sequence comes from Musotima nitidalis, assembly GCA_949126915.1. Lineage (NCBI taxonomy): Eukaryota > Metazoa > Arthropoda > Insecta > Lepidoptera > Crambidae > Musotima > Musotima nitidalis. Next base: position 14,900,071 of record OX421434.1, read on the forward strand.
AGAATCGAACCCACGACCTCTGGAGTGAAGTGCAAGTATACTGACCTCCACGCCATATCGGTCGTCCAAAATCGGTATTTCAATCGATAGATCTCGAAATTTTACACTAAAAGGCATTAAAAGTTTAATTTTGTATTTTTTGGAGTTACGCAGTTTGAAAATTAGACTGACTATACATTGATACTGTGACTGAAGATACATTGCCGATGTACGTATGGACATGTAATGCAAAGGGACGAAAGACATATGACAAGAAGAGAACTAAATGAACATGAATGTCATCGTATGAAGAAGAAGACGATCGAGAAAGTCAAAGTGCATCAAGAAGGGTGGATTTTAAGACCAGCACGTATTTTACCGACATAGCAGAAAGGATTAGCAACTTGAAGTGGTCATATACTGTTTGATGATTTAGACATTGAAAGAGAGCGTAGAGCTTTATGTGTGCGCGGCAATATGCTGGCTCGAAGGTTCGTTCGGTGTAGCCCTCAAGTTAAATTAACGCTGTTTAGAGCACACTGTCAGTCCTTCTACACCTGCGCCCTTTGGGCTAAGTACACGCGGCGTGCATATGGGGCATTGCGTGTCCAGTATAATGACACTTTCAGGATATTGTTCGCGCTGCCGCGGCACTGCAGTGCGTCTGCAATGTTTGCCGAAGCCCACGAAGACTGTTTCTACAGTATTATTCGTAAGCGCAGTGCTTCGCTGCTGGGCCGCTGGCGTGCCAGTGCGAACACCATCCTGAAAGTGTTGACTGACAGATGGGACTCGCCACTGCTAGAGCTGTGGCTAAGCCTGCATTCCGCTGTAAAGCCTAGCAGATTGTAGTTTTATATTTTTTACTGACCTACCTATTGCAATACTAACATTATTAAATAAGAATAATTGTTACGAACACTATGGGCTCTGCCTGAAATAAAAATTATTATTATTATTATGTATGCCGTAGGACCGATAACCGATGGAGTAGACGTGTTCTGCAGTGGAGACCACGTCTGGGTAAGCGCAGTGTAGGAAGCCCTTCGGCTAGGTAGAGCAACGACGTACACCAAACGGCTGGCAGCGGTTGGAGACGAAGAGCTAAAGATCGAGCTCAGTGGCGTGCCTTTTGAGACAGTGGACAAATGTAGGCTGATGATAATGATGATGATGACGTGTTTTACCAGCAGATGAAAGCCTTGCACGTCTCGTCTTGAACTATCAAATTGGCATCTCACTTGTCTCGTCTCAGCACTTATATCACTATATTCTTGCACAGCTCCCTATCCCTGCCATCGGAGATGTGTCTGTCTCGTCTCATCAGTGTCACTGTCTCGTCTCATAATTCATAATCATTTATTCAAGTTTGGCTCAAAAGAGCTCTTATGAATGTCAAAACTAAAAAACTAGCGCGCCCATTCACTGCGGGCGGGAGCTTGATCGTAAAAGAACGGGCATGAAAATCATCAAGGTTAGTTTTTTCTCCCGACAGTTACAAGAAAATGTACTTAGTAGTAAAATAATGTGACAAGTCTACAAAAACATGTGTTCTGCAGTCACAAGATTTAAAATAAAAGAAGAAAATAACAAAACAAATAAAATAAAAAATATACTTTATTGTCTTTAAGATCAACATGATCATTTAGATTCGTCATCACTTCCATTATCACATTCGTGCCCAGCTCATCATCGCATCCCTGCCGAAGGAGAAATTTCTCTCTCGTCTAATCACTTACATCACCACATTCCTGCCCAGCTCCCTATCGCTGCCAGCGGAGAAGTGACTCCGTCGTCTCATCACTTACATCACCATATTCTTGCCTAGCTCCTATTCCTTGTCGGAGAAATGTCTCGTAATTATAACACCTCAGCATAGTGAAACGTCTCAAAGGGAAGATAGAAGAGAGTGGCAAGAGAGAACCCACATTTACATAAGACGAAATACAAAATATATGTAAAAAAATTACTTATATTATGAGCGGAAGACCAGTGTCGCGCTGCCATTGTGGCACCTCGTCATATGCCTCTTCATTGCCACATGCTTTACTTAACAGTACTTTTAACTGTTGTAAATTATATATAATAAATAACTTGCTTTCTTCTACTTTCATCCTATTTCTTTTAATATAAAGAATAATCACCTAGCAATTCCACGAGTAATTTTTTTTTCCGAAATGCAAATGTTTGCTAGAGGAAAATGTCAAAAAAAGAAAAGAAATTTGGACAATTATAGGTACTTAAATATGGACAAAAAGTTGATGGAATCCGGTGGTAATGGTTTTTTTATAATGTCTTAAGAGCTTTAAAAACTTTATGACTTAAGTGCGGACGTATTTGAGGCTTTACACAGAAAAGATTTTACCTTACATTGTTACCTATGGAACTGATACGAAATTTTTAATTCTTTTAAACATACTTTCGCTTTATATAGGTTTTTATTTTTATTTATTAAGATTATATAAACATAAATATATATTTTTTTCAATAGAGATATACAATCATGAAGTAGTTATTATTTAATATTATATAAAGTTACTCTATGCACTTACCTTATGCAAAAACTCCATCAATCCACCATCTACGCACTTTTCTTGGTCTTTTCACTAACGACACACAATTTCCACTGTTTACTGTTAAAAACTTTTTGCTACGACAACGTAACTACACAAGTATTTCACCAAAAAAAACAAAATACTATCCTAAGTTTTATGTTTTAACAATCGATTATCAAATATTTATCCAAAAAGTTTGATTACAGCGATTCCGAAGTAGATATTTTACTTTTTAAAACCATAGAGCACATTCCAAATTTGAATCTCCCGATGGCGGGATTGCAGCGCGAGGCGGCGCTTCCCTCCACCCGTTCCAAACATTTTATCACACTGAATGGTGGCAAAATCTGCCATTAGGGACGTGCCCAACGTCGACTTTTATTGTCTGTTGTGAATTTATTATCAGACGAAACAATCACTTTCTTATTAGTAACTGCCGACTTCCAATAATGGTTTCCAGATTTACTACTGTGACTATTAGAGCGTCGTTTCCATACGGAATCAAAATAGGATAAAACTTAAACCTACTTTTTTTTTTATGTTCATGTCAGGGCATTATTATATTTACTCGATTAAAATTTGTAAATTGTGTTTAACTTATTATCATGATATGACAGAAGCAGTAATAAGATTGCATAAAAGCAACGTTTACTATTTGGTTTATTAACTGTTCGAGTTATTTACCAATGTACAGCACAACTAATTGGAAAGATTGAACAAGCAGGAATCTTAATAAAAGTAGCTTAGAAGTGACACAGTGCACAGCTGCGCATAACATTTCTTAGATTTAGTAATCGGAAGCGCAACGATTGCATATGTCTGTGTGACGGCACCATTCCTATTCCTACAAGATACATATGTGTGTCGGCGGCTGCGCCCGTCGTTTTAATTATAATAAAAATAGTCTTATAGCGCACGAGAGAGTAAACGGTCGTTTCATGAAACACCTTCTGATAGTAGGTAAATTGAGTATAGACTAACATCACCTATACCTAGATATTAAACACCTACATATAATAAAAGACTTTATAAAAAAGAAAACTAGAGGTCGATTGTGTTTTATGGTTTAACAAGTACCACCTTTTAAATCAGATTTGTGTTAGTATACAATTAAATAATTATGGCCTTTAAGGTAGGAACATTATATAACATATTTTCTTGCCCTATCTTTTACGACCAAGCTCCCGCCCGCACTGTATGGGCGCGTTACTATCTAAGTCGACTTTAGCTTTAGCCAAACTTGAATAAGTTATTTTAACTTTGATTTTATATATAACATCAAAAACAGAATCTTGCATACAAAATCAGATTTAAGTTGTTTTTGCTTTGCAAAGTTTACAAATAAGTGTGCTATATTTGAGAGCAAACATATCAAAATAAATTTAAATACTTGTGATATCAACATGTTGTGCTAAATTTAAAAGAGCACAGCCTTTGAGTTTCTTGCCAGTTCTTCTTACAGAGCGGTGGCTCGGAACTGGCACTTAGATTCACTTACACTTCATATTTTTTTGTTTTTAAATTGTTTTGTTGCATATAAGTGAATCTTAGCTTCGTGATTTCAGTGTAATAATATTTCGAATGTTGTTTTATATCTATAATTAATTTTGACGCTTTCAAGTATTTTGTAATAGTTTATAAAATAAATAATTATTGAGTTTGAGTTTCAATGTGACAGTCGATATCGCGACACCCGCAGTCCATCACTACGGCTCGGGCTCTCCGATTCCGTACCGCGACGTTATTGGTCGGCGCAACGCATGCGCGCAACATGTTTTTTCCAATAGGAAACTTGAATTTTTTTCTGTAGACGCAATAAATCTTCTAAAGACACATTTGTAAGTCGTCAAAGAAACTGAGATGAAATGGATGGAAAATAACTATAATAATATAACTATAAATGTTGGATGGATTTGTTAAACTTTATTTTAGAGGCAACCCGTTTTGTTTCTCTGGTAAAATCGGTTTAAGAAATTATAATGAAATGAAATGAAATAATAATGAAATGAGGTAAATTATGAAATAACTGATTTGTCGCTGCAACTAAAAGGCTAGTTCGGTGAGATACAACCTTATTTTTCGTATACAATAATTGGTTCTATATGGTACTAAAATGTTATCAAAGCTAGTTCTGCGACCGACCATATCTTGCATTTTTTTCTTATGTATGTACAACTGGTTTAAAGTATTTGCCAGTGTCAATTTATTAAAATAATGAAGTTATTTGCATAAATGCAGCGTCTTTGTCATTTAGCTACAGAAAAAATCAAGTAAAGTGCGTTATAGTCTAGTCAAGTCAAAGTCACGCCCCAGTAAAGTAGTGAAGACTTTACTAGAGGCGTCTATGGAGTTTTAGAGTCAAATCAGAAAAAAAGTCACAATTCACTATAATATGCGACATTTCTACACTTGTGAACGTTGCCGAAAAAGTTATGTTTATAAATCCACTATATTTACATATAGCTCGTTCGCTAGAGCCTCGTCCGCTGATCAGCAGGTGGGGTAGGCTATCTTGGTGGGACCCCGTTACACCCACCTAAAATATTTGTAATGCAGTATATTTATGTTTGCATGCTAATTTATGATCATGATCACCCAGTGGTGATGTTCAGCAGTCTGAACATAGTCCCCAAAGCAAGTTTCCGGAAGGACCGAGCTTGAGGCACCTGCTTCCATCAGCTTTCCACCTTTACATCGGACTAACGGAAGGCCTTGTTTAATAAATAAATAAATATTTCAGACACTTACACCAATTATTTAGTTCCAAGATAAGTATCATTAAGAACTTGTGTTATGGATACTAAATAACGGATAAACATACTTAAATACTTTTTTTTTTGTAAATTCATACTTAATATACATAGAAAAACACCCAGACCAGAACAAATATTCATATTTATACACACAATTATTTGTCCTGTGTGAGAATCGAACCCACGACCTCAGGAGTGGAATGCGGGTATATTCGCCACCACGCCATATCTGTCGTATGTAGGTACGCCACGAAATAACCAAAGAGCCCTATAAATCATAGTTTTAAATAGTAATTTTAGGCATAATGGTAATGTGTTTACGGATCCTACCAAGACCTAAGAAGCCCAAGCCATCCTCACCTGCAAGTGATGCACCTGCCGATCAACGGACGAGGCTCTGGCGAAAATAACACTGCCTGGTAAGAGGCAATAATAATAATAATAAGGGCTCGCCACCTATTACGTGGGACTAACTATATAATTGGCTAAGTGTGGGCGTATAATATGCCTCTGCCTACCCCCTCGGGGAAACAGGCGTGAATGTATGTATGTAGGTCCCAACATATGAAATTGATATTGTGCATGGAAAAAGGGCAACAAATTTTTTATTTACATTTAATCAATCAAAGTACTTACCGTCTAGGCACTTTTGCCATTTTTAGGGAGTTTGTTGATTTCTTTGCCGAAAAAACGCCCTGTGTACTTGAAAATGCCCTGTGTACAAGCGAGGTGAATCGAAGGAAAAGACATACTTCGAAACAGATAATTATGTTTAGAAGTCTGAATGTAACATGTCATGAATTCATGTAACACCCATAGACATAATTAAGACATATAATACTCTTAATGTTAAAAAGACTGCAGACCTCTGGGGCAATGCCATCGTAGTTACCAAGCCTATCATTGTCTCGGTGGCGCACAGTTTAGCTATAATATTTAATAAATGTATAGATTGCGGCACGTTTCCAGATTTAATGAAAAATAGTAAAATCATTCCACTATTTAAATCGGGCAGTACAGCAGACCCAACTAATTTTAGACCTATTTCAGTGCTGCCTACTTTTAGTAAAATTTTTGAAAAACTTATTTACAACCAAATGTTAAGATTTTTTAATAAAAATGAGTTAATGCATTCAAAACAATTTGGATTCACTAAGGGTCTCGGGCGGGAGCGAGAATTAACAAAACCTTTGATTGCGTTTTAGACTGCCTCATCTGAATTGATTTTGTTTCCAAGTATGAAATTATCTTATTCGAAATTATCAAAAAAATATTATTTGAAAATTATGTAACATAGAGCCCGAACTGTTTTTGAATAAAAACAAAATAAAGCGTAATATAAGTAATTTTTTTGTATATTAAAAAAATAATAATGAGAATTAGGCTTTAGTTTATATAATATATAATATCAATTTTTTATTGCAGACCAAGTGTCGATACAAAGATACTTATTGCACTTAATACTTGCATAAAATTTATTTTTCATTTGATATAATAAGTATAGGTATATTGTGTAAGACTGTTAGAGAAATGAAGATTGTAATTCAAGTACCAAACCAATGGATAAATTTAAAAGAGCATAGCCTGTGATTTTCTTGCCAGTTCCTCTTACAGAGCGGTGGCTCGGAACTGGCACTTAGATTCATATACACTAAATGATTTTTTGTTTTTAAATTGTTTTGTTGCATATAAGTGAAACTAAGCTTTGTGGTTTCAGTGTAATAATATTTCGATTGTTTTTTCTATATTTATATTTAATTTTGACGTTTTCAAGTATTATGTATAATAGTTTATGAAATAAATAATTTTTGAATTTGAAAGATATTAAGTTACAAATTGTTGCTAATAAGGAACAGGAACGTAACTCCTTCAACCTATTTTTTATCGGCCATCGTCGTATGGCAGATAAGACCAGCCCACTGCCACTTAAGGATTAGCAAGCTACTCCTTAAAGTAAAAATGCTGGGGTTTAAACTGCCGTTTCATACAGGCTATTCTAATATGAATGACTTAAAACATGAATATTAACGTTAATGTTATATTATGTTGAATAGCTTCACAGAAAAATGAAGATTGTAATTCAAGTACCAAACCAATGAATAAATTTAAAAGAGCATAGCCTGTGAGTTTCTTGCGAGTTCTTACAGAGCGGTTGCTCGGAACTGGCACGTAGATTCACTTACACTTAATTTTTATTTTTTTGCATGTAAGTGAATCTAAGCTTCGTGATTTCATTGTAGTAGTATTAAGTTTTTTTATGTATATTTTGTTTTGACGTTTTCAAGTGCTATTTAATAGTTTTTTTTTCTTTACAATAATGGCTTCGTGCATCTAGCACATCTAGCCAGTGTCAAGTAAGTGATATATCAATAACATATAATTCATAGTAAATGGGAATGAGTGATATCCCCTAAGCCCCTTGAGTCCTCAGTAAAGATGTGGGACTATACTGAGATCTCACATGGACTCCTTAAGAGAATATGAGAAGTGATGTTGCACTGCTTTGTTTGATTTACCAACACTTATATATATTCATAAGCACTTAACGGTTAATAATCCACCGTTATTACACATTAATGTTCGAAATATCATAAATTTTTAATAACGCTTCACTTTCCCGCCAAGAAGTCCTATTTAATAGGTAATAATAATATTTCGATTGTTTTTTATATTAATTTTTAATTCTGAAGTTTTCAAGTACTATGTAATAGTTAATGAAATAAATGATATTTATTTAGATTTTGGGTTAAGCATAACATGTACAACTACCATCTCAGTCCATTTGGCTACTGGCAACTAGGGCTACCTCCTCAAACTATGGTGCAACTCGTTCAGGTATAGGGATACCACCACGCGGCCCAGTGTGCATTGGCGAGGGTATATGGCCTCCTTTGGTTAGTATTTCTCAAAAAAATATAATCAGACCCAAGCTTAATGTGCATTTCTAAGAACAGCTGACTTTAACAATTGCTATTTGTATAAAGATCTGTTTCAAGATTATAATCATCCTCCTATCCTTTTTCGTTTTGTTTTCTTTTTTTTTTGATGGAAAATCATCATAAATGATCCTCTTCCGTTTTGGAGCGAAAGGGTATGTCAGACTTAAATTGACTAAAAATCATACATGTTCCTTCTTGAGCCTGCTATGTCTTTCCTCCTGTCCTACTCCCAGTTTTTCTAGGACTGGTGCTGTTTTATGAGTTTTACAGTCGGCCGCTTGCCTGGCACAATTCTCCCTGGGAGTGTTATTTTTGAAAGAAAATAAATTTATTCAGTACAAATAAACATAGTAATTAAGTACACAGAAAAAGAAACGATTAAATTTACACAAGCAAAATAAAACATTAAACCATGTACTGAAACGGTGTCCACTCAGCACACTGTCGGACACCATAGGATGTCACGACGCTGATCTTCCGTGGACACCTAGGCATGAAGTGTTACTACGCGCAGTATTTGTGAAATGCATCTATTTAAATAATTAAAAATAAATTATAGTAAATATATAAAGTAGCTTGTGTAAATAATGGAATACTATAATAAAAAGTTTAAATAAAAGTATTAAGTATACATATAAATATAATGAGAAAGAAGAAGAACGAAATGGTGGCTTACCATCACATATAGGTGCCCACTGATAGCTCCTGGCGTACTTGTGGTCTTTTCAAAGAAAGGTACAACTTAAGTGCTCACCAAAATATTTTTTTACCCTAAAATTAAGTACCAAGAAAAATAAATTAACTCTATATAAATTGGACGTAGTTATGCAAAATAAATCCAACCCACAAAAACGATTTTTTGGGATACTGTCATAAATATCTAACATATTAAAACAACACTAGACAGGAAGTAGATAACAATATCCAGTATTTTACAGGAATTCGAAAACAAACTACAGTTTTCATATTATGCTATATCAAATTTACTAAAACTCCTGTTTTCTCAAATGTGACTTTTTGTGGCTGGATCCATTTTGCATAACCACGTCCAATTATACCTATTCTAAACGATATGACGTAAAAATTTTAAGACTTTCCAAAAAATATAAGCACATACAATAATTGTAGGTTTTGTTTCAATTTTGCTTGCCGATATGGATAGCTGCTCACCAAGTATTGTTTTACTGAAACAGTTACTAACAAGCAAGCATAAAAGTTTGATTTATAAAAGTTATCCTTCAAAGTAAGAAAGAACATCGTAACCTTTTCTCGATATTACAAAAAGTACCCGTCCACCCACTCACACGTAAACAACTACAAATAAAATCTAATAAACCTTTTCAACTGAAATGAATTATTTCACTCAAAAATAACACCGCAAATAAACAGGCAGAGGGCCAAACTTTGAGGGATCGGAATACGAAAATAGGGCCCAAACTGCGACCAGAAACAACAACTATAACTGAATAACTAAACTGTAGTAGGTACGATTATATAATAATAATAATTTCTTTATTCCACATATAGTTCACAATTATCTTACAAAAATCCTGGATTCCAAACTAGTTATATAACTGTATTTCAGCAGCCAGTTTCTTCCCAAAATTAAATTTTTACAACATTTCAATGCTATACATGGTAAAAGAGTGCATGTTTTGTGTGTGTAGTGTGTGTTGTGTGTGTTTGTGTGTGTGCGTTGTGTTTCATGCGTGCATGCGTGTTAGAGAGAAACATTTTATCTATATACCAACAATAATTTTTTTTTTTTCTTCAGCACCCGGAAATTTATTTATTATAGTTTATAGCTAGAGTAGCAGGGGGCAGGGACTTAGCACGTCGAACTGACAGTCGTTGGGGCAGAAAAGTTCTAGAATAGAGACTCTTCGACAGAACACGTGGCGTGGGACGGGAGGACGTCTGACGGACGGGAGGAAAGTCTAAAGGAGGACGTCTAAAGGTTGCGAGATTACAATAGATGCAGGCCGCCTACAGTAGATCAAATCAAATCAAATCATTTATTTGCTTTAAAAACATGGTAGTTACTATATGGTCTTGAGTTCAGATAGCTGGATCGGCATGTTTTGTCCCAAGGGACATGCAAAAATTACATGCAAGTAGATACAATAATAGCAACATTAGTAATTAATATAAAGTGTATACAAAGCACGAATGTTAGTTTACAATATTGTCAAAAGTTAAATGGTCAATTATAATTAATTAAAGTATGTGAAATTGTAAATTAAATGTCAAGAAAGGTATAATAAAATACACCTATTAGTCATTTAAGTAATCCTGGATGGCGTAATAACATTTGCCGACTGTTCAGATAACATTCTCTTAAACTGAATAGAATTTTAATTATTTTATTTAACGCTGAAACGAGAGAGCGTTGTTCGTGAAGACATCGTTGTTCTGAGGCTCCTATCTTACCTGAAGATGCCCTGTGTAAGGGCGAAACACGTGTCGTGTTGAATAGTTTCTCGATTGTTCGGGAAATTATAGTAGCGCGGGAATTGTTACAAAGATATTTTTAATCCATCACTTGAATTTTAATTTTTTATGCTCTCAGGTACTTTATTGTAAATACGAAGTGCTAAGCTTAGTGAAAGAAGCGCTCGTGGCTCTGCGGTGCTCGGTGGTCGGAAACGATCACCGAAGTACAGCAGAGTTTACAGAGGTCAGTGGGATGGGTGACCGTTTGTGTGGCATTTGAAATCGAGCGCTTCCGTGCTTCGGAAGGCACGTTAAGCCGTTGGTCCCGGTTATCACTAAATGTGGTAGTCGTTAAGCCATGTTAGAGGCCTAATGGGCGGTTTGATAAATTCTAACAGCAGGACGCCATACACCTGCCTCCGCCAATCCGCACTGGGTCCGCGTGGTGGAATATGACCCAATACCCTCACACCTTAATATGTGTGAGGAGGCTCGTGCTCAGTAGTGGGACGTTTATGGGCTGAGATGATGAAGCTTAGTATGCTTTTTCGAAAGAGAGCTGTTTTGCATGGCGGTATAGATAACATTTTAGCATACTGTGCTCTCGTCACGCTGGAAATTTATGGGGGAGGCCTATGTTTAGCAGTGGTCTTCCTTGACATGATGATAGCAAAAATAAAAGATGTACAAACAAATAGCGAATTTGCCTAAAATATGTTCACGGTGAGCTCGGCGAATAAAAGCGGCGATAGCCCAGTGGTGAAATTTGCCTTTAAATTCAGAGAGTCTCGGGTTCAAACCCTGGTGGCGGACCTATGACTTTTCAAAGTTATGTGTGTAATTATCGCTTGCTCAGTGCCTCGGAATGCACGTTAAGCCGTTTGGTCCCGGCTGTCATGAACATCTATGGCAGTCGTTATTCGGAAGTCCGTGCCTTCTAACAGACTGACTGGTTTAACCATAGATTGTTTTCCTTTTGGGTTGCGGAGTTCAGACGGCAGTCGCTTCACGTGATAACTGAAATTCAGTCAAATCTGGTTGAACCAGTGAGCAAACCCTGGGCCCTAAGCTTAAGTCTAGGGCAACCGGGATAATGCTAGGATATGATAATGATGATGTTCACGGTGACCTCAGGCGAGCCTACGATGCATTTTGACCCATTAGTTGGATCTATTTTGCCTTTTACTCCAAAATTACTTGTCAGAACTTGATTCCTACTTTTATAAACATTAATGGCCTCTCGTTTGTTTGTATGTAGAACTTAATTGTACATACATTCTCAACCATTTAACCTAATAGACAAAATTGTCAAATTACTCTTAAAATTCAAAAGCTTCTTAAACTCATCATGACGCACGATGAATCACGTAATTTATGTAGGTACAAGTAACAGACGGATTATTAACAAAAAAAAACAAAAATCATTTAATCAAGTTTGGCTCAATAGAGCTCTTATAAAAGGCAGTATATTTATAAACTAACGCCTAAACGACTAAACCTGTTGTTCAGGATTCTGAGAAATATTGTTTCTTTTGACTATTCGTCGTCGTAATTTTGGGACCATTTCACATTTTAGTTTATATAAATAATTTGGCATTTTTTATGAGTAAATGTTGTGAGATGGTATTGTTTGCTGATGGTACTTCTTTAGTGTTTAACATTGATCGACAAACAAAGGACTTTGATGATGTAAACTTGCCCTTGCAGAGCTGCTTCGTTGGTTTACTGGAAGCTACTTACTGTTCCAAACGTTGGTTGTAACATTTACAATGTTGAAGCTGTGTTTTGCGGCCTTCTTTATATAAAATTAATCTAGTAATTAGAAGTGGCATATATTTATTATTTTTTAATTATAAATAAGACTGCTTGCAAACGATTTAACTATTTATTTATATTTTTTTTTGATGCTGGCTAAGTTTTATTTTAGGTTAAATTCTCTTTATCCCTTGAGTATGTCATGCTTACTTAAATGTTTCTGCGGTGGTGGCGTCATGTGTCGGATCGTCACGTTCCCTAAAATATGGTTGAGCGAAACGATGGCTGGTTCATGCGTCATACTTGTGAACGGCTGCCGCCAGTGGGGACTGTTCTGCTCATTTCTACTATTTTTATCCTTAATTATGTTCATCTTGCTAAGGAGTGATAGCTTAATATACTTACATTTTGGCACTGCAAAACACACCATCTGGACCATCTGGTCTAGGGTGCAAATCCCCCGGGGGTTCTTAGGCGGCCCCTTCCCTCTAGCATTAGACCCTCCCAGAAATAGGCCAGTTACGCCATGGCCGCACAAGGAGGTAGGGGGGGTCTTCGCATTGCGCCTCTCTGAGGAGGTCCTTCCGGTTATGATCTGGGGATCTTATTTAGATGGTGGGTCTGCAATGGTCGCGTCTGCCGCAGTGGGCCCCACACTCCCGTCTCGTTTCCCCCCATAGCCCGGGAGTCAGTGCGTAAACATATTTTTTTAACCGAAAGGTATGCTTAGATGGTTTGGTCATGTTGAGAGGATGAATGAAAGTAGATTAACGAAAGTGATTTATGATGGACAAGTGGATGGAAGTGTTGGGAGGGGAAGACCACGTAAGACCTTCCATGACCAAATACAAAGAATGTTAGTGAAAGGGCAGGTCAAAAGTACCCTAAACCGACGGGCGTGTATGAGGAGGTTAATGAGTGTGAATGAAGCTAAAAGGGTGTGCCAAGATCGTAGCAAGTGGAAGGATGTGATCTCTGCCTACCCCTACGGGAAAGAGGCGTGACATTATGTATGTATGATAGTAAAAAAAAATGGTTGCAAATCCTGGTGACAAACCTATGACTTTTCGAAGTAAGTGTATTTATCGCTTGCACCACCTTGGACAGCACGTCAAGCTGTTGGTACTGGCTGTCATGAAGATCTATGACAGTCGCTTTAGGAAGTCAGTGCCTTCAAATTCCTGACAGCTTAGAATGATGATTCCCTCTGGGTTGCGGAGGTCAGGTGGCAGTCGCTTCATGTAATAACTGAAATTCAACCAAATCTGATTAAACCAGTGAGTAGACCCTGGCCCCTAAGCTTAAGTCCTTGGCAACCGAGATAATGCTAGGATAATGAAGGACACCTCGAGCATAGCTCTCTCCCTTGCACAAAATATATATAGTTATAAATATTATCATAAAAAGGCAAGATTTCAAATACCTTTAAATTTTCATGAAATCCAAATATTTCTGAGTATGTGAAAAGTACTGATTTTTTTGCCAGATATTCAGAAAAAATATAACTTCTCCCAAACTATGTAGCGTACGCGATAATGATATTGTTAAAATTGATGGAGCGTCTCATGAGCTAGATGATGAGAATGTCAATGAATCCAGCGGCCTTATTATACTTGTGTTACACGCATTTTATTGCTGTTGTCTATGAAAAAGTGTACTAATTTACATAAAAATGTAATATACCACCAGCCTGGGGCGCGGATTGGTTAGTGAAATCAAAAGCTAAGGGCCTGTTCAGGAGATATTCACAGAAATCTGATCTAATGAGTTTTTGTTATCTATTGAGATATGCGACAAGTCTCTGTCAAATAAACGCTACTGAAAACTTATCAGAAAATAATTTAATGATGCGTTACTTTGCGGAAATCTATTATAAGCAAGTGATGAATTAAAAATATCTTTGTGACGTTCCCGCGCAACTAGAAAATAGAAGATCTCTTTTTAATCCTATCCCTCGTACCTTCGTGAGCGGTTTTCTTTTATTCATTCGCCTGGTTCCTCATGTAGGTCAAATCTCCTTTTACTTCTGAAATGCCCCTCTCATAACTCTGATTTCTTTTCCTATTCGTTTTCTGTGCATGCGGTTAGGCTGTGGAATGCGTTGCCAGTCATTATTCGCACTTCCAAAAGTATTTCCATTTTTAAGAAGGGACTAATAAACAATAAAGGAACACTTCCTTGCTGCCTGCTAGCTGTGCCTTTTTGTCTAATTGTTTTATTTTAGTATGTTATTGTTTGATTTTAGTTTTTTATTGTTGTTTTATTTTAGTTTGTTTTGTTGCGTATTTTGTGCACGTGTCTACTTTGTATATGTTTTTTCCTTTTTTCGGTCTGCTGGAAGAATTTCCTTTTAGGGGTAAGCAGTGCCGTTGCACAGGTCTTTCATATAAACTCTCCTTGAGTCAACGACTATGAAGCACCGTGTAGTTTTCTAAACATCGGGATAAATCCAATACCAATGTTTAGTATAGTATATATAATAAACTGCAATTCAAAGATGCTGTTTAGGGATCCTACCAACATCTAAGCCCAAGCCAACCCCACCTGCATGTGGTGCATCTGCTTATCAACGGACGAAGCTCTGGAGAACGCAACAGATCCCGGCAAGCGGCTATAGCCCACCTATTACGTGGGTCTAGAAAAGTTACTGGCCCGTATGCGATTTAAATACTAAAATGATTTTAGTGCATGCAATAATGCATAACGAATCCTACCCATATAGAGGCTGTTCATTAATCATGTGATGTTATTTTTAGCATTTTTTAACAATATAAATAAACGTGACATCGAACTTCACCCCCTCCCTCTTTGTGATTTTATCTGATCTCTTCTTTTCGTTTCCATCGGCCTATTTGTATCTATTAGATACTAGATTGTAGATATTAAGGGTAATAAGGCAGATGTGTGTACGATCATTTGTGTCCTAATTCAAAATGTTCTAAGAACTCATATTCGATTATCGCAAGCCTGGCAGGAGAAGAGCAGAAGATAGTTGTGTCTGAAAAATTGAAAATTGAGATACACGAGATAATGTTGTTGGGTGGAGAACAAGCAAATTTGATTTTATCTTAATTTGATTAAATTGTTTTTTTAAAAATTTATTTGTCTTTTTTTTAATGATCTTTAACCGTAACGGCCGTTTAGTTATGTATTTGGAATCGAATTTTCTAAAAGAAACACGAAATAAATCAAATTTGTATATAAACACTTCAGAAAAACCATAAATACCATAAGAACCTTTTTGCGGATTTCACTATCTCCGACGATAATATGTAGTTATTTTTAGTTATCATTGTTTAATCTTGTATCTTGTTTGGCTAAAGACCCTAGAGCCAAACTAACCAGGCGCTACACCGAAGACATCCCGGACGTCAGCCTATACGAGATTAGGATGGCCCTGAAACAGCTGAAGAACAACAAGGCACCGGGTGAAGACGGGATGACAGCAGAGCTTCTGAGAGCGGGTGGTACACCGGTACTAAAAGTACTTCAGAGGCTCTTTAACACCGTCATCCTCGAAGGACGTACGCCACAGGCGTGGGCCAGTGGCGTGGTTGTACTTTTCTTCAAGAAAGGTGACAAATCTCTTTTGAAGAATTATAGGCCAATCACGCTACTGAGCCACGTCTATAAGTTGTTTTCACGGGTCATCACGAACCGTCTCGGTCATAGGTTTGACGACTTCCAGCCTCCCGAACAAGCCGGTTTCCGAAAAGGCTTTTCAACCATGGACCACATACATACGCTGCGGCAGGTTATACAGAAGACCGAGGAGTATAACCAGCCACTTTGCTTAGCGTTTGTGGACTATGAAAAGGCCTTCGATTCGATCGAGACTTGGGCAGTGTTTCAGTCCCTGCAGCGATGCCGCATTGACCATCGGTATATTGAAGTGTTGAGGAGTTTATACAAAAACGCCACCATGTCCGTACGAGTACTAGACCAGCACACGAATCCTATCCTCCTGCGGAAGGGCGTGAGACAGGGAGATGTCATATCTCCGAAACTGTTCACTGCTGCCCTGGAGGATGTTTTCAAAATGTTGGACTGGGGAAACTACGGCATCAACATAAATGGCGAGTATATGTCTCACCTTCGATTTGCCGACGATATAGTGGTCATAGCGGAGTCACTTGTGGATCTGGGCACAATGCTCGAAGACCTCGACAGAGCTTCCCAAAGGGTAGGTCTCAAAATGAACATGGACAAGACGAAAATTATGTCGAATGTCCATGTTAAGCCTACCCCAATAATTATTGGAGGCTCGGCTCTCGAAGTTGTCGACGAATATGTATACCTGGGACAAAAAGTCCAAATGGGTAGGTCCAACTTCGAGAAAGAGGTCAATCGTCGAATCCAGCTCGGTTGGGCTGCGTTCGGGAAACTGCGCTATATCTTCTCGTCAAAAATACCTCAGTGTCTTAAGACGAAAGTCTTTAACCAGTGTGTATTGCCAGTGATGACGTACGGTACTGAGACTTGGTGCCTGACTATGGGCCTCATTAGAAAGCTCAAAGTCGCTCAGCGTGCAATGGAGAGGGCTATGCTCGGAGTGTCCATACGTGATCGAATCAGAAATGAGGAAATCCGTAGGAGGACTGGAGTGACCGACATAGCGAGGCGAGTTTGCAGGCTGAAGTGGCAATGGGCGGGGCACATAGCTCGAAGAACCGACGACCGATGGGGCGTCAAGGTTCTGCAATGGCGACCGCGAACCGGTAAACGTAGTAGAGGACGGCCTCCGACGCGATGGACCGATGATCTGGTCATGGCGCCGGGAAGCCGATGGATGCAGCGACTCAGGATCGCTCAATGTGGAAATCTATTGGGGAGGCCTATGTTCAGCAGTGGACGTCGGATGGCTGAGATGATGATGATGAGATGATTGTTTAATCTATCTATCTTTATTTTTGTTTCATTATTGTGCAGAGCGTTGTCTCTTCTCACATACAATTATAAGCCTAAAAGGAAGCTCCGTTAAATATATTTCTGTACGAATTTGATTTTCAAATACACATACAATTATAATTTCCGACATATGCATTCCCCTGCTGAACATTGGCTCCTTTAGTAGTTTTCATTACATTCCTATGATGAATCTATAAAGATAGCCAATGATCATGTCAGCCTTATAAAGTCAACTGCTGAAAAATTGCCTTCCCAATAGAAAACATTCTGCCACATTTCGAGGCCGATACCACTCGGCACTATTGAGAGTTCCATCTATAACGCAGGAAAATAAAAAAATAAAATATATTTAATTGTCTTTAAGATCAACATGATCATTTAGACTCTTCAAACATTCACACACAAAATGGAAATTCGATATTTTATTTAACAACAATGATAAAGATATGAGCGGTACCATAATAAAGAAATAAAAGCAAATGTGTTCTTTGTCAGAATTTGTCAAGGTTTGTCACTTTACCTGTCTGTTGTGGTTTTTCTCGAGATTTGTCAGTCTGTCGGTGACTCTTATCGGGGGGATCTGTCAGTCAGCCTGTCGTGATTCTAAAGGAGGGAGGGGATTGTCCGTCAGTCTGTCGATGACTCCCCGTGAAATGAGAGTGGGATATGTTCTTAAATAAAACAAGAACCTTGTAGAAAAAAAACGGTAGAGGTCGTGAATGTGTTTAGATTGAGATGCCACTCAGTGCCGTAACTAGGGCGGTGCCAGCAGTGCCCAGGCACAGGGCGCAGACCCTGGAGAGGCGCAGAAATGACCAGGCTAGTATTTAGTTTTATCTCATGCATGGTAGCTAGTAGGTACATTTTATTTTATTGTGAACTTGGTGTAGACGCGCTCTATTGTACCTGGCCTGTATTTTTAGAGCCTGGTCAGATCATTATTCAAGTGCGCCGTTTGAAAGCTCGCACCGGGTGCATATAAGGCTAGTTACGGCACTGGTGCCACTGCGTGTAAGCATGTAACTTTTGAGGCATTTCACTACAAATTCAAGGAGCGGACCTATAATTTATTTATTTATTTAAAATAGGTACACCAACAAGTTCACATGCATACTTTAAACATTTAGTAAAGGTATAGGTTCCGGACTCGCATGAGAACCGATAACAGGCGTACACAACATTGTCGATACAAAGCACACATTAATTTATTAATTATAATACTTTCTAAAATACTACTAAATAACTGAATTCAGTCATTTAAGATACAGAACGTGGCACCTTAATCAAAAAATACATAGGTCCTGATATCTGTGACAAGGGCCCTTTGATCTCACCGGTTTGATATACATACTTACCTCTAAAAATAATTGCCATTAGCATTCTCGTTTATTTTTATCTTTTTGAAACGCTAATAACCTTGATAATTAATGTTCTTAGTCCCTTTGTGCCAAAAGACCCGTAGGTAGGTACAGTCAGTGCCACGTATATGTTCACCTTAATGATAATAACAAACTCCAATATTAAACTGATCGATTATATCCATAGAAATCTAAACTTGATTCTATGCTTACACCTGGAAGATCGATTTTACAAAAAAAATACAACCTATGTTACTTATTGTGGCAAGAGATACCTTTGTAGACTGCTACAGACTGCTAGTCCGCTTCTGCTTCTGTGGATTTTGAGGCACGTCCAGTACTGCGCTTTGCAAAGGTGACTGATAAGACAGATATCACTGCAATCTGCAGGATGTCAGTCTTGACATAAGAACTTTTTCACTTTTTAGTTAGGAGTAATAATTGATAGAAGATACAATCAGATCCGATAATGAGGACTGCCTCCTTTCAATAAGGTGAGAGTACTGGGTCATACTCCACCACGCGGACCCAATGCGGATTGGTGAAAGCAGTTGTATATCGGTCTGCTGTTTACTACTTTTAGTTAGAAAATAAGGCCTCTAACATGAATAAACGACTATCACAAACAGTTAAAACCGGGACCAATATCTTAACGTGCCTTTTGCCACACAAACGGTCACCCATCCAAAGACTGGCCTGTGTGAACTCTGCATTACTTCAGTGATCGTTTCTTACTACCATAGTATCACGGAGCTACGAGGAATTATTCTATAAATAGGTAACATAAATCTGGTAGGTAAAAAATAACAACTCAATGTATTTATGAGTAAAACAATTGGTATTACTTATATCAGAAGTTTATTCATAAAAAGAAAGTCAAAACGTAAAATACTTTTATTCTTATAAATGCGTTCACGAACTCGTGCACTAATGTTACTATTAAATCAAAAGCACAGACATCTTACTTCAAATCAATAGCAGACCTTTCTGAATCGGCCTCGGTACGTAGCAGGCTCAAAAGAAGGAACATGGATGTTTTTTAGTCAGTAAAAGTCTGACACGCCCTCCCGCTCCACCCACAGCGGGAGACGGTCATTTGATGATTTTCCATCCCAAAAAAAAAAAGACCTTTCTGAATAAAAAGTAAGCAATGAAAAACATAAGTACGAAACAAAAGTTGGAAATATTTTATAAAAAAATAACAGCAAGGTAGAACTTCTTATTTTCAAACCATGCTATGAGAACAAGGAATGTACTTTAGCTAAAATTATATGGAAATTCATACAGCTATTTAAAAGCTGACCTTACTAAATACTCCTATCGATTACAGTACCTAATAAATAGTAACTTTTCACTTACGACATTGTTTAAAGTAACGGCTTTTCATTCATTTCTTTAATTGACATTAATACCAAGAATTTGGTACAATCTGCTTCTATTGAGCACTCCGACATAAATCATTCATTATATGACAATTTAAACTAGGTGTTAAGACAAAAGAGAACTGTTTTTCTGGCAATAAAAAGTACACAAAGCAGAAACAAAATGATGTAATCAACCTGATTCACCAAAACATTAGAGGAATATTGGGCAAGGAACTGGAAATTGAATTGTTCATGAGCGATAATCATATTGATATTTTGTGTATTACTGAACATTGGCTTAATTGTAACCAGCTCATGTTCAATTTCAACAGTCACCTGTTAGGTAGTTCGTTTTGCAGGAGTGGTGCTATACATGGCGGATCATTAATTATAGTAAATAAACAGTTTAAATTCAAGGAGCGCCATGATATAGTCAATCTCTCTGTTGAACGTATTATAGAAATGGCCTGTATAGAAATGCAGCAGTTTATTGTATTGAGTGTGTACAGACCTCCTTCAGCTTCATATGATTTATTTGAAGGTATTATGGATAAAGCCTTAGGAAAATTTTGTAAAAGTAATAAAAAAGTTATTGTGTGTGGAGATTTTAATGTTAATTTGCTAGAGTGTTCCAGTCCATGTACAAGATTAAAGGCACTTTTTAAATCTCATAATTTGGTTAATTTGTTTCTGGAGCCAACAAGAATTACTGCTACTTCTGCTACTTGCTTAGATAACATTTTTACAAATATTATGCTAAGTGATAACAATAAAAAAATTATTAATCAATTAGATTCAGATCATTGCGGACAACAAATGTCTTTTATTTGTAAAAATGAAACTGTAGCTAAAAAAACTATTACATTTGTACCAAAAACCAATAATCGTTTTGAGAGGTTTAACAGTAAATTATTATGCTATAGTTTACCTTTTATAGATGAAAGCTGTGACCCAAATTTTTTATATAATAATTTTTTCAGCAGCTTTTCTAACACATTTAAATCAATATTTACTCCCAGAACGGTTAAGGTAAATAATAAAGCTACCTTTAGTGAATGGGCTACTCCTGGGCTACATAAAAGTAGAAAGAGGCTGTATGAACTGTATGATGAGAAAAAATTAAACAACAGTGAACAATTTTATAATTATATAAGAAAATATTCTAAAATATTTAGAAAAGCATGTCATACGGCCAAGTCTTATTATTTAGGCTCTAAAATAAAAAATTGTGATGATAAGATTAAAATGACCTGGAATATTATTAATAGTGAAACGGGAAAAAGTAAAAATTATAATACTGAGTTTAAACTTAATATTGATAAAAAAACTCTTACATCTGACTTAGATGTAGCCAATGCTTTCGAAAACTTTTTTACTAATATTCCAGTGTCTATCACAAAAGATTTAAATTGTTCGCCCACTTTAGCGGAGTCTATTTTGAAAGATAACGTGAATATATGTACAGTAGATTTTACGTTTAGTCATGTTACATCTATGGATATAATTAAGACATTCAATACTCTTAGTGTTAAGAAAGCTGCAGACCTCTGGGGCAATTCCATAGTAGTTACCAAGCCTATCATTGTTTCAGTGGCGCACAGTTTGGCTCTAATATTTAATAAATGTGTAGATTGCGGCAAATTTCCCGATCTAATGAAAGAAAGTAAAATCATTCCATTATATAAATCGGGCAGTACAACAGACCCAACAAATTTTCGACCTATCTCAGTGCTGCCTACATTTAGTAAAATTTTTGAAAAACTTGTTTACAACCAGATGTTAATATTTTTCAATAAAAATGGATTAATGCATTCAAAACAATTTGGATTCACTAAGGGTCGCTCTACAACCGATGCAGGTGTTGAGCTTTTAAAACATATATTTGATGCTTGGGATAATTCTTTGGACGCTTTAGGCATTTTTTGCGATCTGTCCAAAGCTTTTGACTGTGTTCCTCATGAAGCATTGATAAAAAAATTAGAATATTACGGAATAAGAAACTCCGCATTGAATCTTCTCACTTCATATCTAAGTGATAGGATTCAAAGGGTTGAGGTTAATGGAAAGCGATCTCAGGGGTCTGTTGTAAAAATGGGGGTACCGCAGGGCTCGATTCTCGGTCCGTTTTTGTTTTTGATTTATATGAATGATTTGCCATATTTTGTTAAAGAAAACCACGAGATAGTTTTGTTTGCTGATGATACATCATTATTGTTTAAGTTAAAACGAAATCAGAATTTAGACGAAGTAAACAGTGCGATCTCGAAGGTGGTGCACTGGTTTGACGTTAACAATTTGCTATTAAATGGGGCTAAAACGAAATGTATTAAATTCGTGACTCCTAACGTCAGACAGGCAAACTGTACTATTATGGTAAAGGAGGATGAGTTGACCCTTGTGGATACTACCAAGTTTTTAGGGATTACTTTAGACTCTAAGCTACAGTGGGGCCCACATATTGGTGAATTGTCGAGTAGACTTAGCTCTGCAGCATTCGCGGTAAAGAAAATTCGCCAATTAACAGACGTTGTAACAGCTAGGCTAGTTTATCATAGCTATTTCCATAGTGTTATGTCCTATGGTATTCTTCTGTGGGGTTGTGCCGCAGACATTCAAACAATCTTTGTGCTGCAGAAGAGGGCTATTCGAGCAATTTATAATCTCCCGTGTGGACATTCACTAAGGGAAAAGTTTAAAGAAATTGGTATTTTAACAGTGGCCGGTCAATTCATTTATGATAACCTGGTTTATGTACACAAGAATACTGATCAATTTAGTAAGAAAAGCTGTGTACATAACCTAAACACAAGGAATAAGCATAAATTAGTTGTACCTGCCACTAGGCTCCAAAAGATAAACAAATCTTTTAAAGGTCAATGTGTGCGATTCTACAATAAAATCCCAAGCAACATACAGCAATTGAGCCTAAATAAATTTAAATTAACAATAAAACACAAGCTGTCTTCAAAGGGATATTATTCTATTAAAGACTATATGGCAGATAAAAATGCTTGGGATTAAACTGCCGTTTCATACAGGCTATTCTAATATGAATGACTTGAAAACATAAATATTGTTAAGGTTATGTTATATTGCATTGTATAGCTTCACAGACAAATGAAGATTGTAATTCTAGTACCAAACTAATGGACATATTTAAAAGAGCATAGCCTGTGAGTTTCTTGCCAGTTCTTCTTACAGAGCGGTGGCTCGGAACTGGCACTTAGATTCACTTACACTTAATTATTTTTTATTTTTAAATTGTTTTGTTGCATGTAAGTGAATCTAAGCTTCGTGATTTAGTGTAATATTATTTCGATTGTTTTTTTTTTTTCATTTGTGATCATGACGTTTTCAAGTACTATGTATAATAGTTTATGAAATAAATAATTTTTTTACTTTTACTTTACACTTACGACATTGTTAATTGCTACCAATTACAGATACTGAAACGAATTTAAAGACTTGTACAATTTTGCCGTTTTTACGAAAAAGAAGAAGACATAATGTGTGTTTAAGAACTTACAACAGTAAAGAAATACTGCATTACTTACAGCCTATTTTGATGGAAATAAAATATCCTTAAGTTTATAATAATCGTTTAAATATGATCAGTTAAAAATGTCAGTGAATTCTACAATACCCGGCGATTAATATTTTACATTGATCTTTGAAAAAGAGTGTAGTTTTTCAGCTCTTTATAGTTCACACAAAAATCACAACAAAAGATGAAAAAGTACTTAGTTTTAAATTTAAATTCTGATTAATTCTAATAATTGATGAATATGGATATTATAATTCGATTTTATTGCTTGTGTGGTTTGTGCGCGATGATTTCCTATGTGCAATATTGACCGCTGGATACTGTAAAAATTAAAAGGTAGATCTATCATGGATATGACGATCGCTTTTCATAAGGTAGAAGATGGGTGATTAAATCTTTTTCCTCCTCTTTTCTGGCGTTGTTTGGTACATGGACTCGTCGGCGCGTATCAGTCGGTTGACGGCGCGACTCATCGACACATCTGTTACCAGAAAACATACAAATCAGCTTTGGATAAGCTTTACACTGAATACGCTTATATAGACGATACTCTTATTTTAAGTACGAGTGTATAAGGGCATCCATAACTGTTTAAATGTTCCCAATTGTCTATGAAGTGTACAAGAGAATGGAACAGCTGGTAATGTGGTTTATGATACATATTTACATCGCGCTGTTTCTAATTTATTAAGACATTAATCAGAGACTTTGAAATTAAATTGACCAAATAAACAACTGCAATGCTAAATGTCATGTAAGTCTTTGACTTATACGTATCCCTAATGTTTTAGATAAACAATAAACCATTATGAGCAGTTTTATCCTCAAGAGCACCATATATAAGCTTTTATAATCTATGTAATGAAAATGGTAAGCAGATTGTGTCAATTTAATCAGCCATTAATATTGCAACCATAAAAATATGTTTGGTGTGATGATTAGTTAAGAAATGAAACAATGAACAAATTTTAAATAATTGTTTCTTTAATGTGATATAATTTAACAGTCCACTTACTTTTTTTTTTAGACGTGAAATATGCGATACTTGTATTAAACGATTTAGTAACAGGTGATATAGTTTAAGTATATACAATTGAGCACATAGATAATTATATCGAATATTTCACGTTTAAGAACTTACATAAAGCATATTTCAATGTAAAAATTTCCAAAATACATTTGACTAAAAATCATTATGTATAAATACAATCAGTATACTAAAACATGCAACCTCATAAGACAATTGTACTTTAAATTCCCATAAATATAACAACAATAAGTACAAAATAAAGTCAACTTAACTTTTCATAAATTAATTTTTATATAAATAAATTATGACTAAAACACTTACCAAATAGTCCGTTAGTAACTTATATTAAAAATGATTTCTCATGCAATTTTAATTAATTCAGACTATATGCAAATACGTGCAGACGACTAACGAAACGCTAATTAATATATAATATACGACAAAGGCCAGCATTTTTGTTAATGCTCAAAATTTATGCGATTGCAAACGCCTATATTTGTAAAATTGATAACGAAAAATCTACGTCACGTATGACTCAGAAACAACAAATTTACTTTTAAATTTAAAAACAAATAATCATGCCTAAGTTTCTGCAAAAATAGTAAAAGTCACTGATGTAAGAGCCAAAACTAAAAATATAACCAGTTTTGGCTCTAAAATCAGTAAATCCCACAAGGCTGCAAATGGATGTTGAACACACGTTGTGAACATGATGTAGCGATTTCTTCAATAGCAGTTTAGTTGAGAGTAGTATTTAACGTGTTATCAAAATTAATAAATTGTTAATCTAACCTAACCATATTGCACAACAACAATTCAAACCACCGTAACACCGTAACGAAAACCGTATTTTACCCAATTCTCTACCTCCACTATTCCGGTGCTATCCCCCATATACTCTAAAGGATCATCCATTAATTACGCCACACGAATTTCGTGATCTTTTGACCCCCCCTCCGTCCTTGTCACAGCTTGTGAGACTACCTCCTTCTTAGTGTGATGTCACATATTTTGCAATTGTACAGCAAGAAATGATTACATTAAAACAGCAGTTCCAAAATGTTTATAGGACCTGGATTTTGAAATGTGGCGTCACGAAATTTAGGATCCCTCCCATACCCTTCACACAATGTCACACTTCGTCAACCCCCTCCCACCCCATTAATGTGTGACGTAATTTATGGATAGCCCCTAATGCCGGTCTGTCCGCCACCACATAAGACTCCCTACATTATTTAAAATTAAGTACTCAGTAACTAAGTTTCACAAGACCTAGCTGCTAAGCCGATTGAAAGGGACTAAACTTCAGTCACTAAGTATTGTGTAATTCATGCGACTTGCCACCAGCTATTTAAATTGAAAACAGACTAGAAAAAAAGGGATAAGCTACCTTCCAATACCATATCTATAAATAATTATTATGCTATGACTGATTGATATCAAGTCTGACCCCGAAAATGGAGTCGAGACGACAATGTCTCTTACGTTTCATACTGGGGAGACTCGCCCAAGGACAAAAAATGGAAACAATATACTTTAATAGAGGAAGACCTCTGCTCTGTAGTGAAACAATTAAGGTTAAATTAAAAATCTAGCTGACCTTTAACGCAGTCCTAGACGAGCTCATAAAAACACATCTAGCTTCCTGCAAATTAATTTTTTTACTTGTTTTTTCAGAACCATAAAAATTCACGATTTAAAAAAAATATATATATGAAAGTGGGATATATAAAATCAGTAACTTAAATAACAATAATAATGCTACCATGATTTCTTTATTTTCTATTAACGTCATGCAAATTCCCACATGCAATAAAAATAACAAATAACTAACTAGCCCCCACATAAAACAATTTATAAAACAAGAAGCCATGACAAATGTGATACATTACATTTTTCGCTTGAAAAACTGCAAAAACAATATAAATGATACAGTGCCATTTCCATTTAATAATAAATTAATATTGAAAAATATAAATAATTATCTAATTTTTATATTTAAAATTCAGCGCTCATCACAATTTATTTTTAATAAATCTGTAAATAATCAACTCCCAATTTCCCTAATAATTATAATTCATTTAATTTACTTACACATAAATAACATTATTAACATATATTTTATTAAATCAATATTTACCAGTGAAGCATTTGACAGTCAGTAGTAAGCTAATCTAAAAATATTTAATTGTTATTTTGCGGGTAGTCTTTCCATACTTGTACAGAAATATAATAGGGTATTACTATTAATTTTTTTAGTATTAGAAAATTTATGTTTTACGGCGAAGCAGAGGTTGTGAACAATTGAGGTTCTGTGGTGGCATCTAGCGACCAAAATAAGAATTATCAAAACCGTAATGAATTTATAACCTTACAGCTTTTTTTAATCTATCACTATAACTCTTTAATACACCTGGTATGGGTGTTTAAGCGTCAAGTTTTAAATTATCATAGTTTTGTAACAATTTAACAACTGACAAGCTCTTTTTATTGTCACATTAAACATCTCACAAGAGAGACTTTAAAGAAAAAGGTGAGGTGAAGATTGGTTATATCTAGTTATATGTAACGTTCTTCGCAGCTTTTTTTTATTCTTTTTTATTAAACGTGCATATAAGTGTAATTTATCATATTTTAATAGCTGGAACATACATTTTCTTATAATGTTATAATTCTTCTAATACTAAAAAAACAAGTATATAAATTGTTTGGTGGATTCATAGTTAGCAATATGATAATAATGTATTTCTTAACAAAATACACATTGTTGACGAATATAGTACAAGTGCTATCGACCAAAGTTCTTACAAATAGTAACTTGTAAAATCATACTACTAACAGTCAAATATGTAGCTCACTGATCGAAGTGGCTGTTATCCTAAAACTATATGAAATAATTCAGTTTTTAACTAAAGACACAAATAATGTCACCAGTAATGTTCTGTATAGTCGATATTACTTTACTTATGTCGAACACTCGCAGCGCGCGGGGAAATAAAATGTGAAACTGCGACAGATAGCGCTGATGTCCCTCTCTATCACACAGGCATCATAAGAAACCGATATACGCCTCCCCAAAAGTCCTGTAAGTGGGAATGCGAGACGATATCGCTGCCGTACTCTTACATTATATTGCCCCGGCAGCGAGTGTTTGACATTAGTATACTGATAGTTAAATGCATTATAATCTGCGTTCACCTCAGACGTAACATTATAATGTGTCAAATTTTATAAAAAATAGGTTTTTAGGTGCTCTTTAATAAATATAAATAAAACTTTAATCATATCAGCACTTCAACTGCTATGTCTGTCTATCTTGTATATTTAAAAAAAAACTTACAATCAGTCACGTATATCATTAGCTCTTAAATCGCATTTTAATATTACCGATTTTAGAGAAATGAAATTATATAAAAAGTTAAGTTTTAGAATAACAGCCAAAATTTTTGACTACTTTTAAAAGTTTTGTACCAAAAATGTAGCGTCGTTTGTTGTGAAATCAGTTCAACATACGTAGTTAAAGAGACACTGAAATCTGTCAACACATTTGTTTACAATGCACTACGGAAGATCAGCTCGAAGCGTTTTCGTGACACCGTGAACATTCCAGCTTTCGCTAACCGATTAGAAGGATTTAAAAAAAGTTGTATTTCACAAACAAAGACTAAGTTCGATATGTATTATCAAAGTTGCTGTGTCTACACCCCCCCCCCCCGCTCCCATTTTTTTGTTTTTTTCAATTGGAAAATCGTCAAATGACCGTCGCTGTGGGTTAAGCGGAAGAGTGTGTCAGACTTGTCTAAGCTCCCTGGGCTCTGTTTTAATAACGCCATCATTATAAGCTTGTGTGATTGTGATTGGCTATATTGAAACACACAAAAAATACTTTTTATAGCGTTACAATTGCGTTTAGTGAGTTTTAGCGCGTCAAATCGACAGTAGAATCAAGCCTTCATAAATGTATGAGTAGCAGACTTCTTGGCGGGACACTGAAACGCCAGGTCTGCAGTTGTGTTTTATTTTCTAACATCGATGTATAATAAAGGTGAATTATTAAACGTTAAAGATTTTATTACAAAACGATGTCTAAAGTTAGGCCAGGTTTAAAACTAATATCCCGTGTGGAGTTGCCAGACTCCCATCAGGCGCGTCCCCAGGTGGCGGATAGGGGCATGCCACACATTGTGGTACCGGCTTTTAAATAATGTAAGTCCGGCGCGGACCAAAACTGGCGGGGGGGAGGGGGAGCGTTTGAGGCTCCCAGGAAGCAGAGCCTTCCAGAGGTGTCGCCTTGTCCCACCTTCTTGACTTCAAGTCGGTCGGGGCGAGGATGTGCAGTGGATCTCGCCAAATTGGTCTGGCTTGGAGTACGTACCCTATGGGTAACTTAGCTTAGGGCTTAGGTAGGTAAGGCTAGACTGGTCTAGGTGGGGCTGGTAGGTCAGGTCAGGCTAGGCTAGTTTAAGCTAGGCTACTTAAGGCTAGGCTAGGTTAGGGTGGGGTAGATTAGGCCAAGCAAGATCAATTTGGATGCGGTCTCCAGCACAGGTGCCTGATATCTTTTATATAAATATTTTACATTTTGATTGTTTTTGGTGGGTCCCTCTTTTGGGGGGCAGTGGACCTTTTGTTGGTCGGTGTATGGCGGGCGGTGCTCGCGGGCTGGGTTTTTCCCAGCGGGAGGTGCACTATGTGTGCTTACACTTAAAAGTGTGGTGGAGTTCCCTTAGGGGTACAGTGGCCGCTTTTTTTCAAGCGGCGTGGTATGGCGGACCTTCAAGGTCCGCGGCGCGGCGGGTCTAGTGGCCGCAGTTTTGCGGTCGCTGGGTGGGCTTTGGCCCTCCGTCGGGCGACCCGTTTCCCCATGTATGTGCCCATGCATGGGGCCGGGGGGACTTGCCTTTGTTGGTCGGTCCCGAGTGAAAGGAAAATCACAATAAAAAACCCTCAAGTCTCCGTAGTTGGGAACGTGGCTGCGGGGGGCCTTCGGGTGGTGGGCGGAGTTACGGTCCACCGGCTAGCGCCAACCCTGGGGTACCTCCCGACCCCCCAGGTGTATATAGGGTTGCTCGAGTATTCGGCTCTGCTCAAGTGGACGTCTATTACCGTTTTACTCGTGGGATTTTAATGGAAAAAATAAATTTAAATAATTCGCAGGGGGGGGCGTCTTCAGACGCAGGGAACGATGGGAGTGTGGAGGTGAGGGCTCTCGGGCCGGTGGAGGTGTTAGATATATGTTTCATATCCTCTGACTCTGAGTCGTGCATGAGCATGCAATCGACTCAGAGTAGGGAGCAGCAGGGCCAGAAACGCAAGGTGCTGACTGGGGAGGACAGCTGCAAAAAGAAAAAACTGAAGAAGAAGGTGCACGTGCCTCCAGAGGTCAAGGCGGCTAAGCGTCAAGCGCTTGACCTCCAGAACGAACTGGAGATGGCGGAGGAAGCAGAGTTGGCGCGCAACCTCAGGGTACCCGGGGAGACGGCCGCTTCGGTTGCGGAGAGGGTATTCTTCGACTTGGGGGTCATCGCGAACGTGGCCCGCAAGTCGGGGAACCTCAAGGGCACATTTCAGCGTGCCCTTAATGAAGCGGTCGCCTCCCTGAAGGAGGCCTTCTCGGACCTCAAGGGGAGGACAGTGACGGAGGAGACGGGGATGCTGCAGGCGGACAATGTTCGCCTGCGCCAGGAAATAGACGGAGTGCGGGCTGAGTTGGTTCAGCTGAGGGCCGAGCTGGCTAATGTTCGGCCTCAGCAAACCTCAGCGGTGGAGGCAGCTGCCTTTCTCGCGGATGACTCACTGCGGAGACTGATCATTGATCAAGTCTCCAAGGTAGTCAATCCGCGGCTGGAAGGGCTGGAGAGTAGGCTGCCACCTGAGCCTCATCTTCGTCCGCCCCTGGCGGCGGACAAAGCTGCAAAGGTGGCGCCTAAGGAGGTGGCCTCGTCGTCGGGGGTCCAAGGCACTCCCGCGACCAAGAGGTCTAAAAAGGTACCTGGTGGGGGTGGGCATCCGACTGCCCTTGAATCCACTGCCCAGCCTGCTGTCACGTCGGCTGGCAGTGGTAACGTCAAGGGTAAGAGCAAAGGGAAAAGGAAGGGGAAAGGGAAGGGGATAGTCAGTGCGCCGCAACCGCTTTCGGTCACCCCGCCTGCTCAGCCGGTGTCCAACCAGCCAGGTTGGAACCAGGTAGTTAAGGTGAATGGGAGACTGAAGGCGGTACCCGAGGGTAGAGCGCCGGGAGAGGCAGCTCCTACCAGGCAAGCACAGACTACCAGGAAGAGGGAGCTAAGGAAGCAGGGGAGGCCGCTGCGGCCCCCTACGTCGGCGGCGGTGGTGGTCACCTTGTCGAAGTGTGCGGAAGAGCGAGGCCTCACCTACGGTGCGGTGATAGCCGAGGCTAAAGCCAAGCTCAACCTGGAGGAGCTTGGCATACCCGCGGTGAGGTTTCGCCAGGCTGCCACCGGAGCCCGAATTCTTGAGGTTCCTGGGGCAGCGCAGGGCGACAAGGCTGACCAGCTTGCCGAGAAGTTGCGGGGCGTCTTCGGCTCCTCCTCCGACGTGCGAGTGACCAGGCCCACGATGATGGCTGATGTCCGTATCACGGGTCTGGACGACTCGGTGTCGAGGGAGGAGCTGGTGGCGGCAGTAGCTAGGGCCGGCGGATGTTCGCCAGACAATGTGAGGTGTGGCGACATCCGTAAAACCGGTTTTCTCGGAGCGGGGGCAGCAGTGGTGAAGTGCCCTATTGCAGCTGCCCATAAAATTGCGGCTGGTAGGTTGCTGGTGGGCTGGGTTTCGGCTGGGGTTAAGGTCCTGGACCCACTCCCACAGCGGTGTTTCAGGTGTTTCGCGGCGGGCCATGTGGGGGCCCAATGCAAATCGGAGGTTGACCGCAGTGATAGTTGCCATCGCTGTGGTCAACCTGGTCATAAGGCCAGAGTCTGCGCCGGTAAACCCCACTGTCCCGTTTGCGAGGCAGTGGGAAAGCTGGCGGATCATCGCCCTGGGGGCAAGGCCTGCGCCAAGTCCCCAAGGAAGAGGGTGGAGGGGGGGGGCAAAACTCCTGTGGCTGCAGCGAGGCAATCTCCTGCCGGTATGTTGGTGGTAAGTGAAATGGAGGTCCAATAATGTTTGTGGACCTTCATTTCATTCAGGCGAATTTAAACCACTCTGCTGCGGCCCAGGACCTCCTGCTCCAGGCTCTGGCGGAGCGGCAAGCTCACGTTGCGGTTGCAGCTGAGCCATACCGTGTTCCAACTCGATCTGATTGGGTTGGTGATGCGGATGGCTCGGTTGCGATAATTCAACGTTGCTCGGCGGGGGTTCCGACACTCTCTCCGGTCGCGGGGGGGCGGGGTTTCGCGGTGGCTCGCATCGGGGAGCTGGTGGTTGTGGGAGTTTATTTCTCCCCTAACCGCCCGCTCTCGGATTTTGAGGCCTACCTCGTGAACCTAGGGGCTGTCGTCAGTCAGAACTGTACGCGTCATCTCATCATTCTCGGCGACCTCAATGCCAAATCTTTGGCTTGGGGTTCGAGGGCGAGTGATGCAAGGGGTAGATCACTGGAGGTGTGGTTGGCAGAATGCGGCCTTAGCGTGCTAAATCGCGGTTCGGTCGACACCTGCGTGCGCCACAACGGTGGCTCTGTCATCGACATCTCCTTTGCGTCGGCATCACTTGCCAGTCGCGTTCAGGGATGGCGGGTACTGGAGAGGGTGGAGACGTTATCAGACCATCGATACATCTCCTTCCTCATACGTGCGCCTCATCGGGACTCCCCTAGGAGTTCTAATGAGCCTAGACTGGAGGGCCCGCGTTGGGCTTTAAAGCGCTTAGACAGGGATCTGCTGGTGGAGGCTGCTCTTGTACAGGCTTGGCAGCCTGCGCAGGAGCCAACAGACGTGGACGGGGAGGCTTCCCGTTTCGGCGTTGCTTTAACGCAAATCTGCGATGCGGCAATGCCTCGCGTGGGAGCTCCCCTGTCTAAACGTCAAGTCTACTGGTGGACCCCTGAGATAGCCCAGCTTCGTCTGGTGTGCGTGGCAGAGCGTCGGCGCTTCCAACACTACAGAAGGCGCCGGAACCGTCGCGAGGCCGAGGAGGATCATCTGTACGCCACATATAGGGCGTCAACGCAGGCTCTGCGCTTAGCGATAAGCCAATCTAAGGCTGCGGCATGGCGGGAGCTGCTGGCGACCCTAGAGCTGGACCCGTGGGGCAGGCCGTACAGATTGGTCCGGCAGAAGCTTCGCGTTTGGTCTCCGCCGCTTTCCAGTAGTATGGAGCCGGAGGTCCTCGACCGTGTGGTGGAGGTCCTGTTTCCGGACAGGGGTGCAATTTTTGTACCGCCTGCTATGGCGTCGGCGTCTCTGCCGCCGCTGGAGGACGAGCTGATTCCTGAGGTGTCGGCGACCGAACTGGGTGTCGCCGTGATGCGCCTCAGGAGTAAGAACAAAGCCCCGGGGCCGGACGGCGTTCCCGGTCGGGCTCTGGTCTTGGCTCTTAGCGGGGAGTATGAACCTCTTGAGCCATTCCTGAGGGGTCTTTACAGCAGATGCCTGCGGGAAGGGGTCTTCCCCCTTCAGTGGAAGGAGGGTCGGCTGGTCCTTCTCCGCAAAGGTAATCGTCCGGCTGATGATCCCTCGGGGTATAGGCCAATTGTGTTACTCGATGAGGTGGGTAAGCTTCTGGAGAGAGTGGTCGCGAACCGTCTTGTCGAGCACTTGGAGGGTGTTGGGCCCAATCTGGCCGACGCTCAGTACGGGTTCCGCAGAGGCAGGTCTACGATTGACGCTATAGGTCGTCTGCGGGACCTGTCTGAGGAGGTCGTCTCCGAGGGTGGGGTGTTGATAGCAGTTTCTCTAGACATAGCGAACGCTTTCAACTCCCTACCCTGGGAGACGATAATGGAGGCGCTCTCATATCATAGGGTGCCTCCATACTTGAGGCGGCTGGTGGGTGACTACCTCTCTGATAGAGCGGTAGTCTATCCCACCAGAGACGGAAGAGGGGGTCGTCGGCGTATGTCGTGCGGTGTTCCTCAGGGGTCTGTTTTAGGACCCTTGCTTTGGGACATCGGCTACGATTACGTCCTGCGCTGTGCTAATATGTGCGGCGTGGGCGTAATTTGTTACGCCGACGACACCCTCGTATCGGCCCGGGGATCTGATTTCCGGGCCGCCACGTTGTTGGCCACTGCCGGTGTGGCGTCGGTGGTGGCGAGGATTCGGCGGCTGGGTCTGACGGTGGCCTTACACAAATCCGAGGCCATTTGTTTCCATGGTCCTAGGAGAAGGCCGCCGTCGGGCTCCAGTATAGTGGTGGGCGGAACTCCCATCCCTGTCAAGGATACGCTGAAGTATCTCGGCGTGGTCCTTGACAGCAGATGGCACTTCATGGAGCACTTTCGGCGGTTGGCGCCGAAATTGGTGTCCACTACGGGCGCCCTAAGTTGCCTATTACCGAACCTGGGGGGGGGAGACGGGAGTTGCCGCCGCCTGTATTTGGTGGTGGTGCGATCGATGGCTCTCTATGGGGCCCCGATCTGGGCGAGCTCCATGACGAATCGTCATAGGGCTCTGCTTTTCCAGGCGCAGAGGACTATGGCGATTCGGGTGGTGAGAGGATATCGCACTATCGCCCATCAGGTGGCGTGTGCGATTGCCGGGTCCCTTCCGTGGGACCTCGAGGCTGAGGTGCAATCCTCGGTCTTTTGGCGGGTGGCGGAGGATCGGAGTCAGGGCTCCTGCCCCACACCGGACACCGTGGTGCGGTGGCGCGGTGCGGCCCAGGCGGCAGCTCTGGGCAGGTGGCGGCGGCAGTTGGAGGCTGCAGCCAGCGCTGGAGATTCGTCGTCTCGGCGCCGAATATTGGCGGGGATCGGGCCCATCGTAGACAGATGGGCTCGACGGAGGTGGGGGTCGGTGACTTTCCGTCTCACGCAGGTACTCTCGGGGCACGGCTGCTTCGGGAGATACCTGTGTGATGTCACGAGAGGGGAACCGACCCGGGAATGCCACCACTGTGGCTGTTCAGAGGACACTGCTCAGCACACAATGGTGGAGTGCCCAGCGTGGGCAGGGCCGCGAGCGACATTAGTCGCGGCCCTGGGGGATGGCGACCTCTCGCTGTCGACCGTTTTGAGAAAAATGGTCGACAGCGAGAGGGCTTGGGAGGCAATGGTCTCCTTCTGCGAGGACGTCATGTCGCAGAAGGAGGCCGCGGAGCGGGAGAGAGAGCGGGACCCGCTCTCTCTCCGGCTTCGTCGTGGACGCGGCGGGCGCGCCCGGAGGGGTGATACCCTCCGGCGAGCTGCCGCGTCTGGAGGGTCTCGGGCGGCGGGTGCGGGGGCACCTGCCGTCTAACGACGGGACCCTCGGGGCGCTTCACACCAGTGCGGAGGTACGAGGTCCGCCCTCCACAACATCTTGGTGGGCGGATGCATCCGCTGGCGGGGTCGCGGACGACACGTGTTTACCGTGACCCCGTTCTTCCTGTGGATAAGCGGTGGGTGTGGGTCCTTGTTTAGTGGGTATTCCGCCCGATTGGTTGGTCGGTGGGGGCGGCGAGTCCCACATATCCTCGTCTCTCCCCCCCGGGGGGGCGAGGAATGCGTAAATGCATTTTTGGGACCTTAAAAAAAAAAAAAAAAAAAAAAAAAAAAAAGGTTTAAAACTAATATGCCAAATTGGAGAATCCCACATAACCTCAGTGTGGCCTTTTATCACATTGAGGTAATTATAAAAAGTTTTTCGTCGATTAAAAAAAAAAAAAAAAGGTTTAAAACTAATGCTATCACTTTCATTTGATAAGATGAAGACAGTGACAGCACTAGTCTTAAACCTGGTCTAACTTTAGACATCGTTTTGTAATAAGCCCCTAAATGTTTGTGAACATGCATGAGTGTTGGTAAATGAAATAAAACAGTGCAACATAACATTTCAAATTCTCTCAGTATAGTCCCACTTCTTTACTGAGGAATGGTTTGGGGGGGGGGGAGGGCATCTCATTTACCATTTATCATCTTTATCACCACTAACTCTCATTTACTATGAATTAAATATTGTTAATATATCTTTGACTTGACACTGGCTGGATGTGCTAAATGCACGAAGCCATTACCTTTTAAGAAAATGTGTGTATGCTGTATGTGCAGCGTATATATCGACGGTAGCAATTAACAATGTTGTAAGTGAAAAGCCGTTACTTTAAAAAATGTCGTAAGTAAAAAGTAACAACTTTATGATATTGTTAAAAGAAACGACATTTCACTTACGACATTGTTAATCAACAATGTCGTAATTGAAAATCCGTTACTTTAAACAATGTCGTAAGTAAAAAGAACAACTTATCACTCATGATATTGTTAAAAGAAACGACTTTTTACTTACGACATTGTTAATTAACAATGTCGTAATTGAAAAGCCGTTACTTTAAACAATGTCGTAAGTAAAAAGAACAACTTATCACGTATGATATTGTTATAAGAAACGATTTTTCACTTACGACGTTGTTAATAGCTACCATCTATATGGTGTATGTATAGTGTCTACCAACCAGGCGTGGTGTTGGCGAGTCGTCTCATGCGGCGCGTGTTCCGGTCCTGGTCGCGGATCTTCTTCTCCATCTCGGCATTGGTGAGGGTCTCCAGGTGCGGGGCCCATTGTTCAGCCTCCGAGGGTTGGCGGTACGGCGTCTGCGGATGTAGAAGGTGGCTAGATAATAGGTAAATCGCTCGTATCGCAGTCGTCCAGCAGCGATAGGACAGTGGCGAGACCAAAGGAATGCAATAGAAAGAAAGAAAGAAAGATAATATATTTATTTGGTACACAAACAATTCACAATTACCAACTAAACTTATATACTAACTGGACTGTACCAAAAAGGTCACCGCTCAGCATGTGTCGCAGTGTGACCCACGACGCTGATATTCTGCGGTAACCTAAAATAAAATTACAAAAAGCAATACTGAACACAAAAATAAAATTATAGTCGAAGTGGCATTGTCGACGTTTCTTATTACAATAAAACAACTTACAAATTAAAAACTATTACATACAATACAGAGGATCATATTTTTTATAGTCATATTCTCTGAAGAGGCGTATGATTGAAGTTATGTGAGTAAATATTATTTGCTCCTTGGCTCGAAAAGCACGATAAGCCGGTGGTCCCGCTGTTATGAAAAAAAAAGAACTCGTTTATTGTCCAAAATTGTTATTAGAATTTCAGCCAGATGTTTAGCGTTTTACATAAAGAATTATCAGCCAAGCCAAAATCTGGGCAAAATGAACATTTATGGCAGTCGTTTTTAGAAAGTCGGTGCTTTCTAATGTCCCGACAGCTGATTTAACCAAAGCATGATGTTTCCATGGGGTGCTGAGGTCAGACGTTAGTTGCTCCGTGTAATAACTGAAATCTGGTTAGTCCAGTGAGCAGATGAGCTAAATAATTAGTGTAAGTGTCAAAATATTAATCAATCATTATTCATACAATGGCTATAATAAAATATACTTCGCGTGTTTCAAGTGTATGTGTATGTGTGTGTGTGTGTGTGCGTGTGTGTGCGTATGTGTGTGTGTGTGCGTGTGTGTTTGTGTTATATAATTAATATTACTTACATGAATTGCTTAGTATTTCAAGTGCACAACGTTTCCCTAGTTGTAGTTGGTTGCCCTAGACTCTTAGACTGGACTGGACTCCACCTTGTCGTGGTGGGGGGGCTGAGTATCTCCCGGAGGCCGGGAAAAGGTAACACCCACAGATCGACGACTCTGGGTGCCCCTAGTACTGACTACCAGGGGGGAAAGTAAAAGGGACCTGTGGAGAGCGAGCGGGCCAGGAGGGCCCGTCAAGCAGCGTCAGGAGGGTCTTAGGCAGCGGAGACAGGGGGCCCCTGCTGTCTAACCATAGACCCTCCGAGAAGTCGGCCACACACGCTATGGTCGCACAAGGAGGTAGGAGGGGCGCGTCCACTGCGCCTCTCTGAGGAGGTCCTCCCGGTTTTAGTCCGGAGGACGTTGGCCGCAGGCGGGGTGTCAGAGCTGCAACCCAGGTCCTGGCCCCCGCCTTTTTCTCAACAAGCGGCAGGCGTCGTCGGACGATTTTTAGTGGGTATTACTCCTGGCAGTTGCGTCTGCCGGTGGTGAGTCCCACACCCCCTTTCGGTCCCCCTTTGGCCGGAAGGTAATGCGTAAACGCAATTTGTTACCGACGTAAAACAAAAAAAAAAACTCCTAGGGCCCAGAATCTGCTCACTGTTTTAACTGATTTGGCTGAATTTTAGTTATTAGGGTCGGTGCATATCTGACGGAAAATGCGTCGAGCGTATCGTAGCTGTATGCGCGACGCACTAACGTATCATCGGTTGAGTGTGCACGGTCTTATGTTTTTCTGTACATTTCTCTGTTCTGGCGTTACGCGACCGATAATACGCGACGCATGTTCCTTCAGATATGAACCGACCCTTACACGGAGCGACTGCCGCCTGACCTCCGCAACCCAGAGGGAAACGTCATTTTATGGTTAAACTAGCTGATCAAATTACATGCCGACTATAAACTAACTAACTTGCTTAAATTCGCCCCTATATCGCGAGCCATAGGACTGAAAAATGAAATTGCGGTACATATTGATATTTATCAGTGTAGCCTGCCGAAATTTAAACAGGCAGCAAAGGTGCAATGAATTGTGTTCGGGACGACCGTAAATAATAGAAATCTAAAAATATTGTTATTTGTAAATAGTTCATTTCAATAGTAATTACGTCCACTACTCTAAATTTGTTATTAAATTAGTCATATCTTTGTTATTTATTTGTTTATAGTTGTAAGTTATATATTAATAAAAAGTACAAGTCGTAGCCTACTTATTAAAACCAATAGCATAAGGATATATTAATAGATTAAGCTAGAATAAGTAAATTTATGTAATATTCATAGTGAAAAATAGCAATAAAATTGTTTGAAATATGAGGCGAGATGCCGGCTCTCTTTACGGTATTGCCGCGCACGTACGACTAGCGCCGATGGGGCCATCGATTTACGCAACCGACGGAGCACTCTAGCGGAAACAAACAGAAACAAGAAGCCTGCCTCTCGCCTCATCAACATAGAAGAACTAATTGGCGTTTTTCTTCACTCCAAACCCAGTACCCACGTACCGTCCCGTACAAATTGGGTTAGGTAAATTATTTTAATTATTTATACATAATTGTGTAGTTTAAATAAAATAAAAATAAATAAAGTAATATTTTCTGACACTTACACCAATTTAGTTCCAAGATAAGTATCATTAAGAACTTGTGTTATGGATACTAAACAACGTATAAACATACTTAAATACTTTTTTTTTGTAAATACATCCTTATTATACATAGGAAAACACCCAGACCAGAAAAAATATTCATGTTCATGCACACAAAGACTTGTCCTGTGTGGGAATCGAACCCACGACCTCTGGAGTGAAGTGTAGGTATACTGACCTCCACGCCATATCGGTCGTCAATTCGTCGGTAGTTTATAGAAATGTTATTATAGGATTGTTAATTAAGCAGTTATTTGTTAATTATTATATTGTTAAGTTTTTATGTGTTCCTGTAAATATTGTACGAACCTCGACTACGGGTAGTGGTGCCTCGCTGAAGGCATATGTCCGCTGATGCCACCCCAACTGCCCCCTCACACTATACGCCACCCCGGTAACGAACTCTCCTCCCAGTCCCAGTTCTGAACAGAGTCTCATCGCAAACTGTTCTGGATTGTTCTCCTTCTCTGACATGTCCCATTCAACCTGTAAGATGATAATAGTTTTTACTAAAATAATTTATTGATTCAGGCGTTACTTTGCGGAAATCCATTGTAAGCTAAGATGGATTAAAAATATCTTTGTAACAATTCCCGCGCTACTATAATTTCCCGAAAAATCGAGAAACTAAATCATAAATCAAAAATCTTTATTCCATCAAGTAAACAGTAGGTACCTAAGTAGTACAATGAATACTGATACCGTAGGGGCACTGCAAATTGAGAGGGAACTTAAACATATTACAAAACTACAGACTTAATTATTGTATAAACTAACAAACTCACTAAAACACAAATATAAAATCAACAAAAAACAATATTTATACAGTATTATTATTATATTTAACATTAACTCATAATTTGTATAATAAATCACTATAGGCTTTAAACGGAGTTTGTCGTCAAAATATTCGTGAAGTGTGTAATAACATTTCGCAATCAGTAAGTTTTTTAATTTTTTAGTAAATTGTTTTATGTTATCTTCATTTTTTAGGGACTCAGGCAACAGACTATTCAACACGACACGTGTTTCGCCCTTACACAGGGCATCTTCAGGTAAGATAGGAGCCTCTGAGCTACGATGTCTTCACGACCAACGCTGAAACGAGAGTGAGTGAGAGCGAGAGTTCACTCTCGTTGAATAGTTTCTCGATTTTTCGGGTAATTATCGTAGCGCGGGAATTGTTACAAAGTTTTTACTAGCTGGTGCTCGCGACTTCTTCTGTTGAGGATTAATACTTTACAAGATAAGTTATGTGTTATTCTGATGTATAAGCTATATTTTGGTTAAGTTTTCAGGATCATACTAACATCTTCGGGCTTCAGAAGTTCGGGCCAACCTCACCTGCAAGTGGTGTAAAGGTAAGCGGCAATAGGCTCGCCACATATTACGTGGGACTAACAATAAAAATGACGAAGTGCGGGCTTTATACAATGTCTCTGCTTACCTCTTTGAGGAATCAGGCGTGATTGTATGTATATATGTTGTTTGAAATCTATTCAGTAGTTTTTACGTGAAAGTAAGAAATATACATACAAATGATCGCGATCGTAATATTAGTAGCGATAAACTAATTAATAGCTATTTTCTTTTTTTTAGAAAGAAAGGTGATACGGATAAGTGTTTTGCAGAAGACCGGGATGGATTGCGCTACTTCACTTATGATTTGATATATATAAGATGGGCCTCGAAAAAAAGTTCTAAGTCGCTCAGCGTGCAATGGAGAGAGCTATGCTCGGAGTGTCCCTACGTGATAAAATGAGAAAATGAGGAAATCCGTAGGAGAACGAGAGTGACCGACATAGCGAAGCGCGTTTGCAAGCTGAAGTAGTAAGCGGGGCACATAGCTCGAAGAACCGACGACCGATGGGGCGTTAAGTTTCTTGAGTGGCGACCACGAATCAGCAAACGTAGTAGAGGGCGGCCCCCCACGCGATGGACTGATGATTTGGTCAGGGCGGCGGGGAGCCGATGTATGCAGGCGGCACAGGATCGATCAACGTGGAAAGCAATTGGGGAGGCCTATGTTCAGCAGTGGACTTCAAATGGCTGAAATGATGATGCTGATGCTTTGAAGGTCAACTTTATGCTAACGCGCTCTATGGTGATCACTTTTTTATTTAGATATTTGCTGCTTGCTTTATAAAGCAACCTCTATTACGTATGGTTCAGAAATTTCGTAACGATCACTCAGACTCAGACCGCGATGACGTGGCGGACGTTGATGACGGAAGTGGGTAAGGGTATAAACACGCTCGAATACGCTCAGCTGCTCACCTCATTTCAGCGTTGGTCGTGAAGATCTTTGTTCCGAGGCTTCTATCTTACCTGAAGATGCCCTGTGTGAGGGCGAAACACGTGTCGTGTTGAGTTTCTCGATTTTTCAGGAAATTATAGTAGCGCGGGAATTGTTACAAAGATATTTTTAATTCATCACTTGATTATAAAATAATAATAAAAATTACACGGGATTAAATTATTGCGGGAAGTCGGTGGATGCAAGCGGCACAAGATCGATCAATGTGGAAAAAAAATGGGGAGGCTTATGTTCAGCAGTGTAATTGAAATGGCTGAAGTGATGAACACAGATGTGGTTTTCAAACTCTGTTTATTATATCATGTATTGTTTGTAAATTAAACTATTAATAAGCGATTGAACTTAAATTTAATAATTAATAATAAAATCCTACAAACCTGATCAACTAAAGAAGTATTCCCAACATGTATATTCAACTTAATCACGACCCTCTGGTCTGCCTGCTCCTCCAGAATGGCTGGTGGCTCGCTCGGGAACGCGTCCATCTGTTGCCGGATTGACGTGGCTATAGCCGGGATGAATGTGGATGTGTTCAGCTCCAGGTCATCGCATAACACCTCTGCGAACTGCTCTGGTGTTA
Source organism: Musotima nitidalis (assembly GCA_949126915.1). Lineage (NCBI taxonomy): Eukaryota > Metazoa > Arthropoda > Insecta > Lepidoptera > Crambidae > Musotima > Musotima nitidalis. The sequence continues at coordinate 14,941,890 of OX421434.1, forward strand.
TTATTGACTCTGTGAAAAAGTATTGGTACACGTTCAACATTAATTCTAATGGGCGCGTTAGTTTTTAAAGTTTTGACATTCATAAGAGCACTTTTGAGCCAAACTTGAATAAATTATTTTTGACTTCTTTAATGCTTATGATGATGCCGAAGTTGTCGTAGGAATGTAGTTTCATCATCAGATCTGGGCTTAAAGTGAACTTTATTACAACTATACAGATTTCAAAGTTGCAGCAAGGTTTCTGCTCACCCCAAATGGGATATCGTCGGGGATAGTGCAAATCCGCGAAACTACCATACGTAAAGTCCGCGTTACTGAAATGGATCTAGTTTTACAGGGGAAGGTAAAAAAACTTAATAAGTTTCTTATTTCAATAAATATTGAGCTCATTTTTACATATTATATAATGAATTATTTATTGTATCTCTTGTTGTGAAAATATTTTCCTGATTGTACATAATTTAGGATCTGCGACAATCACGCGCATTAAGTTTGCAATTTTTTTCAGATACGCGGATTTATCCAATGCTAGTTAGGCGGTTTTACACTATCCCCGACGATATATGAGTGCGCAAGATTGCGTGAGATTATGTTATGTATCGCATAACACAATATGACGCCGCTCGAGAATGTGTCTATCTGTTTCCAGATGGACGACGACTTTTGGGAAGATGTCCTTTACTAAGTTGTCTACTTGCCTTGTTGTTGTTGGCTACGATGAACAAGAAGCGAGGGGAGCTAGAAACTGGAAACGAGTTGGCGAGAATCGAAAAACGAGTGTGTAGTTCCGATTGTTTTGTCGCAGGGCTATCCGAAGTATGCGAGCGCGACGGGCGACGGGCGATTACTCGTGCCACTTGCGAGCAGTCCACAAGAATTACCACTATAGTCCGGCAATCTCGTGCACGACCGTCCCGTGGGGTGACAGACGGTGGCGGGGACGAGGTAGCGTGTCATTCTAGCACACGGCTACACACGAAGAGAAGTTCCCCCTTCCCCGCTACCCCACCCGCTCCCCGCTGACATCTTGTTTACCTCGTCCCCGCCACCGTCTGTCACCCCGCGGGAAGGTCGCGCATGAAATGCCGGACTATAGTTGATCTCTCGGTGTGAGTTCTGATCGCCAAGCAAGCATCGCTGAGCGAATATTATCTTTGGTAGGTCTCGTCACTCAGCGATAAAAAAGTAAAATGTAAAAGTTCTTTATTTCATAAACTATTATATAGCACTTGAAAACTTCAAAACAAAATGTAAAATAAAAAAACAAAATACTACTACAGTGAAATCACAAAGCTTAGACTCACTTCCATGCAAAAAAAATAAAAATTAAGTGTAAGGAATCTAAGTGCCAGTTCCGAGCCACTCCTCTATGAGAAGAACTGACATGAAACTCACAGGCTATGCTCTTTTTATGCTCAATCAAATATAATTTAAATTAACAATACAAAACACACACAGCGAATAAACTAGTGGAGCGAGTCCTCGCCAGCAGTATAAAAAGTCAGCAATGAACTATTAATGTACTTCTCTTTTGTTTACACAGGACATTTATCTATTCTACGTTTCTTGATTGAAAAAATAGCCGATAGTGTGTCTTATGTTGGTACGCAAAACCTACATAACCGTGGCAAGACCCGTCGTATTGTATAAATCAGAATGATAGGACGTTAACAAGGCCGATAAAACTAGTTACAAAGCAGTCTTATCATTCATACAATTTTCGCAACAAATAAAAGAAAGAGAAAATAGTTGACTCACCATTTTTATTCCAGGTGAAAGTATCCCTCAACTTCTGCCCCTCAATCTCCATGTCCAGTCTGATGGGTACCAGCACCTGCTTCTGGGATGCGTTCTCCAGCATTGCTGTCATGTCTGTGTCGTCAAAACACAGAGGGAATGTTCTCACCTGTTGACATATTTATTTTCATCTTTTAACTTCTTTAATGTGAGACGATGCTCTGCTTATTAAAAGTCAGGTAAGTAGATAGATACCGACTTAGGATAGTTCCACCCCCTCTCATCTCACGGACAAAAGTAGATGAAGAGAAATAGTACCGGACTACGGGCAACAGCATCAACCTGTTTACTGAACTGCAATGACCAGCACGGTGATTATGGGCAAATACCCTCAATAGAATGTTATCTATTGGGGAGGCTAATGTTCAGGGGGCCTACCGCCGAATTCGATGGATTACCGGTAATCCATCTAGATCAAACTTTGTTTTGCGTTCATAAATCCGTATCGGGGAATCTGCCGACAGCCAACTCTCATTCATGACCTTCAGTCCGTGACAGACCAATAGGTAAATGGAGAACGCCATTTTGTTTCGATTTCCATGAGTTCGGCGGTATGACAGAAACAATTCGAAATCCATTTTGCCTTATAATCGATTGCCATCGAACTCGGCGGTAGGCCCCCAGTAGTGGGTTCAGTTTATGAGGCTGATATGATGATGAGGTAGATAGGTTGTAAAATTAGCTTTGGCCAAATGTATTACAAAAAACATAATTATTCAAAAATTACATTAGCACAGAACGTATTTGCTCATAGTTTTAGGACTGATCGCAAATAAACACAAAAAAAAACTAAAATTAAACATTTAACCAAATGCAAATGGCTGTTTTTCTAAAATAAATAAATATAATTTGTACTAAAATAGTTTTATTTATCATATATTATATACTTTCTGCTTGGTTGATATAACTTAATTACATAAGACTGAGTCTCTGCTTTCGATTGAATATAAGTCTGATGAAATTTAGGTAATGGTTATTTCCATGCATAGATAGCGTCTTTAACACACCCGCTTATCATACATGCCTCCACTTTTTTTACTTTACAAATGTTTACCTTTTAAAGGGCTGGACCTGGTGACCTGTAGCATAGGTTCTCCTGAACCTAATTCAGGCACCAGTTCTCATACTAGTTCTATGTATCTACCCTATTTGTTAATCTCTTTTTGCTTATACAGTGCAACCTTAATATAACGTACCTCAATATAACGACTTCCTCGATTTTTACCAAATTCTTCGTAATCCCCTTGAATTTTCCATAAGAGTCCATATAAAATATACCTTAACATTGCGAACATTTTTTGCGAACAACCTCTTAACGAATTTTCAACTATCAAGAAAAAGTATAAATACCTCTAATTAACGAATTTTGTCAACCTAAAACCTTTATATAAAGGAAGAGGGCGCCACCGCCACGGTGAATAAAAGCTCTGTAATCAATTTGTTTTTTAAAAATTGCATTGGTGAACATTTTCGAACAAAAAGTGAACAAAAGTTGTCTTTATTGTATAATTAATACGTGAAAATGTTGGTGAGTGAAAAAGCTAACAGTGAATTGTATAAAAATTGAACTAATGTTGGGCTTCAAGTGCTGCTTAAATAAAAAGAAATAACAAGTTACCGAAACGTTGTACAAACAAACAAAGGAAAATATTTATGTAATTTGAAACACACATATAAATTCAGTGAAATTAATAGCAAAAACAAAAAGTTACGTTGATAAAAACATAAAGTGCTGGTGACTGTGATTAGTTAGATTTCAAATTACCGTACACACTTTACGTGACCTTAACGCATATTGCATCCGTAACACCTAACAATATATTTCGCCCGCTCAACTTATCGAGCTTTGGTGTAGTGGATAAGTACTGAGGCATAGAGGCGAGTGTTGTGAGTTCAAACCTCGCGATTTAATGAATACTTTTTGTGATTAATCGAAGTATTTCAGACATCAACAGACTTGGTTAGAATATAAAAACAAGTTGTTACGATGACAAAAAATAGTATTTCCAGTAAAAGGAATGGACACAAAACTTCAACACCAGAGGGCCTAAACAAAGTTTCATGTTATAAATGTAAGAATATAATTGGCATCAAAGACACACTAAAATGTACTGGATGTGATAATGTTTATGAATTCGACTGTGCCGGTTTCTCAGAAAAATTATATCAATTAATGAAACCCGAAGCAAAGCAAAAATGGAGATGTAAATCATGTATTCGGAAGCCAAAACAGTTAAATTCACCTTCTAAGATCACGTTACGAAAGAAAACTAATTCCATAATTTCATTTAAATCTAGAAATAACGCATCGTCGAATCATACATCCGCCCTAATTGAAGAATTTTCAAATCCAGACCGGGCTACCACATCTAAGGAATCATCTGCTTCTCCTGAAGAATTAACATTGTACACACCGATAGCATCGGACGATGAGGGTCACAGTAACGAATCAAACTATGACATGCTCTCTAGAAGTGCCGAAATGACTTGTAACAATGCACAGGAAACACAGCAATTGAAACTTAAAATCAATGACCTTACGTCTATGCTTGCTAGCACTCAAAAAGAATTAGAAAATACTATTTTAGAAAATATGATCTTCCAAAAAGAAATAACGAAACTTACAAACAAAATTCAACTTTTGGAAGTTATCTGTCATAAACCACCTTCGAGAAAACTCAAACAAAGACGATCGGCCATAACAGCGTACGATCTGTGTACTACACCCTTAGCACAGACTCCCAACCATATTGGAAACTTGTATACAGCTAATACAGAAGGAAAAATACCTAAACTAACCTACTTACAGAATATAATAACTAATTTAGAGGAAGATTATGCAAGAGCGTGCGAGGAAATAGTAATCTTGAATGAAGAAATTTGTGTACTAACACGTAAACTGGACATTAGTAATTTGGAAACCCCATCCTGCAAAAACTCCATAGAAACCGAATTATTATCCAACACTAAACAAAGGACACAAAAATCAAAAAAAGAACACAATGAAAATGAACCTACTAAAACAAAAAGAACAGGAAAGTTATGTATTATATCAAGTAGTAGACGATATAAAATTCTCCAAAATATTAAAAATATTGCTACTCTCAATGACTATCAGCTCTGTCATTACATCACTGCGAACGTCGGCATTGAGACTCTGTTAAGGGATGTGGATGTCAAATTGAAGGATTACTCTAAGGAAGATTTTTGTATTGTCATTATTGGTGAAACGGACTTTAATGTATCACAGGACTACACAAGGATAGTAACTGCCATTAATATGAAATTGCGAGAAATTACAAATACAAACATTATAGTTATTGTCCCTACATACATATGTGGTAGGCCGTTATATAACTACAGAGTGGAGGTTTTTAATAAGCTACTTAACGAGGATATGATGACTAATAAATATGGCAATATAATCGATTCCAATCGAAACTTAACATTTGATATGTTTTCTTCGCTCTCAGGAAAGATAACAAACAATGGAGTTAAAACTGTATTGCAAAGTGTTGCGGGGTTAGTGACGATAATACAAAATAAACAGAATAATGCTATACAACATGAAAACCCTAGACAAATGACGAACACCTCACAGGAGAATCAGTTTTTTCTTTAGTTACAATTATTTAAATATACTACATCAAAACATCTCAGGACTGATAAGTAAGAGTGATGAACTGGCGATACATTTGGATGAATTTAAGAGACAAAAGAAATCAATTGATATTATTTGTATAACCGAACATAATATGACATCTGAGATTGAAGATTACTTAACTTTAACAAACTTTACATTAGCAACTAGTTTTTCAAGGAATAAAAAAAGGGGCGGAGCATGCATCTTAGTAAGAAAAGGTCTTAAATCAAAGATATTAGGTAATATTAAAGAATGTACTGTCGAATGTGTGACTGAATGTTGTGGTATTGAACTGTGTGACCATGACATGTTTGTTGTATGTATATATAGAACCCCAAACACTGATAAATTAAGTTTAGACATTTTCCATCGTACTCTTGAAAGCGTTATGAATTTAGTGTGTAAAATGAAAAATAAGAAGGTTGTTATTTGTGGTGATTTCAACATCGATATTCTCAAGGATACACCAAAAAGTAATGACTTTTGCTATCATTTATTAAGCCATAATTTAAAGCTAGAAATTAAACAGCCAACAAGAAAAGCGAGCGGAACTTGCCTTGACAACTTTGCACATAACATTAAGGGCTCTAAGGGCGAAGTGGTTGAGACTGGACTATCAGATCACACGGCACAAATCTTAACATGTCCGGTTAAAAAGACATGTAATTTGAAGTCATGGTACATTAAACGTAGAAATTTTAGCGAAGAGAACTTAGAGAAATTTAAACGATACATTGAAAGTTTGACTTTTCATGACACTTTGATTTCTGATAACCCAAACATAGCATACGACTCCTTTATAGATATCTTTAAATGTTTATATGAACAGTGTTTTCCCTATAGGATCATTAAAAAACACGTGCTAATCAAAAAACAAAAATGGATGTCAAATGGGCTGAGGGTATGCTGTAAAAAGAAAAGAGAGTTTCTTTGGTTCAGCAGATTAAAAAAGAATGAAGAAAGTAAAGTAATGTTTAAGAGATACTCTGTAAGACTTAAAAGAATTATTAAACTTGCTCAACGATCACAAAATGCTAAATACATCAATACATCAAAGAATAAGACAAAAGCGACATGGTCGGTAATAAATAATGTGAAATGTGAAATGCCAAGGCAATCCATACTTAAAATAAAAACCAACAATGGATGCATAACCGAACCTAGAGACATTGCCAACTCTTTTAATAACTTTTTTATTGACAGTGCTGGAGAATCTATAAAAGCATGTTATGATAGGTCAAAAGTGGAGTGTAGCTTAAAATCAATTTTCTTAGGTCCCACAACACCCGATGATATATTAAATACGGTAAGGTCTTTGCGAAACACCGATAGTGTTGGTTGTGATGATATATGTACACGTGTAATAAAATATGTCGGTAGGGCTATCGCCTTCCCGCTTAGTCACATTATTAACTTAAGTTTTACGACAGGCATATATCCAGACAAATTGAAAGTTGCTATTGTGAAACCTTTATTTAAAAAAGGCGATAAGGAGGACATCAAAAACTATAGACCTATAGCCTTGCTGCCGGTTTTCTCTAAAATCTTTGAAAAAATAATTCAAAAGAATCTCTATGATTTTTTCGAAAAAAACAAAATACTAAATAAAGAACAAAAGGGTTTTCGCAAAAACACGTCAATAAATGTAGCAATCTATGACCTGGTAAAAAAGGTGATTCTTAGTCTGGATAGAGGAATACCATCATGTGCCATATTCATGGACATGAAAAAAGCATTCGATCATGTAGATCATGACTTATTATTAGTGAAGTTGGACAGTTATGGCATTCGTGGTAACGCCCACAGCCTAATTAGATCTTACCTTCATAATAGAGAGCAACGCATCGAACTATCTCAAATTTGTATGTCCACGAGGTTCGAAAAAAAATATGTATCGGACCATAGAATTATTCAGTTTGGGGTACCACAAGGTAGTGTTTTAGGCCCATTATTATTTATTATTTACATTAATGACATTATTCAATCTAGCTTACATCCCATGATACTTTTCGCTGATGATAGTACTGTTTTTATAAAATCTGAAGATATGAAAAACTATGAAAATGACATTAATTTAACGCTTCATAATATAATAAAATGGTTGACATCAAATAATTTAAAAGTGAATTTAGAAAAAACCCTCCTAATGCAATTTAATCAAAGAAAAAACATTCCAATTGTATCAGTAAATTATAAAAATAATAAAATATGTGAGACAACTGTTACAAAATTTTTAGGTATCCAGGTGGATAGTAACATGTCCTGGAAGACCCATTCCCAAGATGTATGCAAAAAATTATACAAGTTTTCATATGCACTGTACAAACTTGCTAAAGTAGCAAACCGTAATACAGTTATAACTGCATATCACGGATTTGTGTCATCTACTTTGCGCTATGGTATAATATTTTGGGGAAATTCTACATATAGAGAAACGTTATTCCGCGCACAAAAACAATGTTTAAGAGCTGTTTGTGGCCTTAAGCCGACAGACAGCTGCCAGCCTTACTTCAGAACTTTAAGACTGTTATCACTGCCCTGTCTTTACATACTGGAATGTTGTGTTTTTGTAAAGTGTAATCCAGATTTATTTGAATTAAAAGTATTGCCTGATAGAAATCTTCGCCCGAGGAAACCGAAAATCATTTCTAATTTGTGTAAGACTGCACTTATGAAAAAAAGTGTGATTGAGATGGCACCAAAACTGTTTAATAAATTACCCGAAACAATATCTAGCTGTACTTTAAAAAAATTTAAGACTATTTTGACTGCACTTCTATTGGATAAGTGCTATTATAATATTCAAGAATACCTTATGGACCCAAATATCTAATCGTTTAGTGTATACTGACTTTGTTTATTGAGATTTAATTGTTATTATTGCTTTTTGAAAATTAATTATTGTTAATACTGCTTAATTTATTTAATTACCAACATGACTAGAGAAAATTGACATTAATTTATTATATATTGACATTAATTTAATTTATATTGACATTGCTTCAAAAGATAAATTTTTATATTATTGTTCATTGAAATATTGAGATTCCAAAATTTATTGTATAATTACTGAAGTCTATTAATAATGTAAGTAGTCTTGACACAGTCTTGTTCTTCTATAAACCACTTTTCGTCTGTCTTATAAGATACATCATGGAGACACATTGTATAAACCTGTACCAACTTAATTAACCTGTGGTGACGAATAAAGTTATTATTATTATTATTATTATTATTATTGTAGTGTCACCAATGTATGACTTTTTAATCTCATAGTATGTAATTCATGTCGCGACATGTTTCGACACGCTTTTGTTCGTAAATCAATCATTGTTGTTTGATGGGAAGTATTGTTAACACTTCTTCTCGTCACTATTGTCAAAGATTCAAGTTAAAATGGCTCAGAACCGTAAAAGGTGTTCCTTATCGTAGTTCCTTGTGAAGTTGTTCGCTATAACAAGATGAGTACGTAATGTTGAGGTAAATAAAACTATTTTTTTACCTCTTTATAACGAATTTTAGACCATCCAAACCTTAACTTATCAAACCTCAGTTCAACAAATTACTTGATGTAACGAATATTTACTTAACAACGAGTATATATCAAGGTTGCACTGTATAACAAAAATAAATTATATTTTTATTTACAGGTAGCTCTATTTTATGTCTTTCATGTATCTCATGCTTCCTAATGGCTATTTATTTATACTTAATATATAGTGTGTCATGTTCTAAAAATATAGAAAAGTCTAATATGTTAAGTTTTCTTTTGATAACCAAGTAAAAACAATTTAGTTTTTTTTTTTTAATATTCTGCATAGCAGAGCAATCTGTTTTACACATTTAGCTGCTTATTTATGTGACCTAAGTCTGGGTATGTCTTTTTGTTGGAGGGAGGATCCATAGACCTCGACCACATTCATGTTCAGAATCGTCTGTGAAGGGATGGAATACTATTCCTCCCCAGTCTTGAGTGTTGGATACCATTATCTGATAACTTAGCAGCTAAGGCATTTACATGCTTGCATAGTTTATTCTGGTATTTGAGACTTTGGATAGTGATTTCCTGTTTTACAGTATTTAGTTTTTATAATTTACTGGTATTTATCGTAAAATTTGTGAAAGAGACAGGTTTAGGTATAGAGGTCATTTCGCAAAAAATACATTCCGAGACTTAATATAATTATTTCTATTTTATTTGGTTGGTTTATGGTTTTTGTTTTATAACTTATAAACCCTTAGATGTCATATACGAAACTGTCAACCCTATGATTTTGTGTTAGAATCATGCCAAGTTATGTCAAAGAACATTAACATGCATTATTAGTTTATGAGGAATAATGTTACCAATCTTTTATATAAGCAGTATGTTCATTCCAGAGTTTAAAACAATTTAAACACTTAGTGTGAAATAGTATCAAACTTAGTTTATAATTTGCTTTTGCATTTATGATATAATAATAAATAAACACTAATCATTCAGTTCCAAGATAAGTATCTTTAAGAACTTGTGTTATAAATACTAAATAACAGATAAACATACAATTTTTTTTGTAAATAAATACTTAATATATATAGAGAAACACCCAGACCAGAACAAATACACACAAATATTTGTCCTGTATGGGAATTGAACCTACAACCTCTGGAGTGAAGTGATACTGACCTCCACGCCAAAAGTATGGTTATATATCCTATCTCCTAATTAGAATACACATACCTTTTTATTGTGCACCCTCGTTCTGCTGATGGGAGTCGCTTGGGGCACAGCATCCAAATGTGAGGAGTTTGGCATAACTGGCAGCCATGATGGGTTATGGGGCTTTTTGCTCTTGCTTTCTCTGGGTGTGGCCAACTCCTGGCTGACTGATACTGCTTTGTATCTGAAAGTGATGGATTCATTAACTTAATGAATTTGATGAGAATGCTCAATGAGACTAGGTAGTCAAAACAAACACAGAAGTTAAGCAGAGTTCACAGAGGTAAGTTGTTAAATGGGTGAATTCTTCAATGTTAGAAGGTACTTTACTGGTAATATATATGACACCAGGACACACAAGTTTCCTAATTTCAATATGCACAGAGTTTTCATGCTGGAGTTCAACTTAATCCAGATAAAGTATAATTTTTCGCCAATTTTACAGAATTATTAATAGATAAGAAAAATTTGAAACAATCTTTTTATTTATAGCCATTACTAACAAACACTATAACGAGCTAGGCATGTATAAAAACATTAATATTATGGTCATTATTATAACTTACTTATCATCATTCCCTTCAATGATGTCCTCTACTTCAGAAGCTTTTAGCAAAGACACTGAACTGGAGAGGACGTGAGGTCCAAGTCCGTTGTCTACTAGACGTTTCCTCTCATCGTTCGTCAGGGTTCGTCTGACCATGCCAGGGTACTTCTTGTAAAGGGACCCGCGGAACAAACGCAGGTAGTTTCCGACCTAAAATCAACGTCTTATAAGTAAAATACATCATAATATTATTATCTTTAATGTAGTTCTAAATGAAGAATATCGAATTACCTCTGAACCAACACAGTAAAATTCACCCCCTTCTTCGATTTGAAAGCTTATCGGCTTATCGCCGTAGGTTCTTAACGCCATTTTTGATTATGTTTTCTTCACTTTTTAAAAAATAAAATATATCCGGTAATTTTACTCAGTAGAAATAATTCTACAAAATATTCAGTGTAAATTCGCTTTGCTAGCCCGACATTGTCTATGTTTATGTCAAAATTGACAAGCAAGAATTGTCAAAGTAAGCGTTGTTTCGTTCAGGAACGATATGCAATAATAGAATCTTTTATTATAAAACTGCGAAGCACTTTCACAAGTTAATAATGAAAAATAAAAGTTTGTAAGTAAGTATGATTCGTCTAATTTTTACATGCTTAAAAGGAACAAAATAGACATTGTAAAAATTCACACGTATATTGCAGCGGTAGACCAACGCAGAATGAAACTCTCCAACGTATAATCGCTGTTTGTGCCTTGCGCCCTTCGATCAACAATACAACTAGATAACGGGTCAGAGTCACGCGCCAACATTGGCAAATGTTGGCGCGTGAGTTTGCCATAAGTTGGTTGTGTCAGAACAGTGCAGCTATGGATTTACTTTTTAAGTTATTATTAAACTTATTTGTTAACAAATAAAGTCTAATTTAGACACAATAGTCAATGTGCGCCCCATAGCCTTTGATTCGTGCTCGAAAAACCGACATCTAACGGATTAGCAGCGAGCGTTGGTCAGAACTGCCAGATACACCTAAAATACCAGAACGCGCTCGCCGCGCTGTTTCAGTCAATGTGTGCTGGAGCCGTAACATCTACAAAAGAAACAAGCCATTCATGTCGTTCTTAAAATCTTTCGATAAAATAAACATTGCCACAACACAACATTAACATTGTATGTACATATTTTTTTAATTTATTTATATATAAACTTGCCAAAAATCTTTAAAGTATAACAAAGTTTGCACTTGGAAATTACAAATAAATAGTTTTATATAAATATATAACAGAAATACAGGACTTAAGTTCCACTTCCAATTAAAAATAATAATGTCTGTAAAAATCATACATGCCAACGTCAATGTAAGTAAACGTCAAAAATTTCAGTCAAAAGTTTTCTGTGCTCGACGGAGGCCGTCGTTTTCGTTGTCGCAACGAAAGCGATAATTTTGTTGTAATTTATAATGTCGACTACTTCTAGAAATTTTAAAAATCCGTTTTCGAGACCATGGATGTCCGAAACGGGGGCAGCAGCCGCGGCTGGAGGCGCAACGTCGTTAGGAATGAAAGGAGTAGTGGCCGGCGGAATTACTGGTGGCATTGAAATTTGTATCACATTCCCCACCGAATATGTAAAAACACAGCTTCAATTAGACGAAAAAGGTCAGTTTAATGTGTTAGAACCATATAACATTTACCATTCAGTAAATAATACTCTTATTCAGCACCTAGATCAGGCGCATGTGTTGTTAGTCAAAATATTAAAAACTTTTTACGCGCTATTTATACTAAAAAGGTTTCATACATATTTTTTCACCTTTTTTCTTAAAATTCACGCTTATTTCTAGTTCGTGTATTTTTAAGCGGCTTAAAATTGTGATACGGCAAGTAGATTCCTATTAGCATTGTATCATATATCAAGTTGAGTATTGGCGAATATACTGTCGCTAACGTGTTATGTTGCTGTGCTACACAATGTTTACGTACGTTTTTGGACTTTGGTCTTACGCAAGTTCAAGGATAAATCCAAACATTAACTTAATCTCAAAATGGCTAACAAACAATTAAGGCTATTACATTATAATGTATTTAATTCATGTAATGTTTAAATCTAATAGGATTCTTATTGCATAACAACGTAAAGGACAGGATGAAACAACATTGTATTATCTTAAAAGGTGACCAAGAAACAGTTAACATACAAAAGAAAGGTTACCTACCTTGAAGTATATAAAGTTTTAATATCACTTTAGTTTCTAGATTTTATTTATAATTATCTCGTACTTAAGTTCTTGAGATACATTGCTATCTATTATTTTATCTGGTTGGAAACTTTTGGCACTGTTATTAATTATGATTAGGTAATGGAAATTTAGGGTCCACAAAGATTATGTGGGGAGACTTATTAATTAGAGAGGCACATTTTTATCAGTAGACAGTATAGTTTTTTTAAAGTAAAAGGTTAAAGAATAAAGATGTGTATATTTGTATATACCTATCACTACTGTAATATATCTGTATATAGCAATAGAACATAGAAAAGGATCATTTAGATCTAAAAATTGTTTGGCAAACAATACACAGAAACTTTTTTTTTTTTTTTATACAAAATCCCAGTAATGTCTCACCACAGATAAGAGGCCTGCTCTCATGATTCAAGTTCTAAGAAATTATGAAAGAAACAACTAGGGTATATGATAAGACATTTTTTTTATAATCAATTGAAAATAAAATTATAAAGTTATTACAATCATTGTTTATACTTTAAAAATGAGCATAGTTAATTTATGCCACTTAATTAATAGCAAGCACTTGTAAGCAATATTTATAATCACCAGAGTTTTATTTGTATATTTTGCTTCAAATCTTGGCAACTAAATAGATAGTTCACTGCAAAGCAAGTAAGCCCTATGAAGCTGGGGTTTACATATAAGAAACATTCAAAGAAGCTTGGCCTGCAAAAGGAGGCTGAATATGTGATTTTTATTCTTTAGAACCTATTATTCAGTTATATGATAGAATGCTTTTCTTACCAGTACGAATATTAGCTTGCATTGTTCAGGCATTTTATAAATAAATTAATATTTTTTGACTATTACACCAATTATCTAGTTTCAAATAAGTATCATTGTGAACTTTTGGATACTAAATAATGGATAAAAACACTCAGGCCAGAACACATATCCATGTTTGTGCACACAAAGATTTGTCCTATGTGGGAATTGAACCCAAAATCTCAGGAGCGGAGTAAGGCCACCACGTCCACCACGCCATATTGGTCATCTCATATTAATGTAAAATAATGTTTTTATAGCATTATTTTATTTATACACAAAAAAAAATTGTTTAGTCATAAGGCTTATCGTAGGCCTCTGACCTAAAGGTGCAAAAAAATAGGCAATGAAATACAAACCTCATCTGGTAAAACCAAACAACACTCTGAACTTTTGGAAGAAATTCCTATTAACATAGTTAATGTAATAAACGGTATTGTATAATCATTGGTATACATTTTCAATTCAGGTGGCACCAGGAAATACAATGGGATACTGGATTGTGTAAAGAAGACAGTTCACGGACATGGGTTCCTCGGTCTGTACCGAGGACTTAGCGTGCTGTTGTATGGCTCCATACCAAAATCAGCTGTTCGGTAAGTCAATAGTTATATAAGTACCATATATTAAAGAGTTATAATCCAAAACATTAATGTCCACGACTGTCCAGAATTCCTTGGGAAATAAGGATGTTTTTAATATTGTGTGGATTTCACCACCCAAGCATAATTGCTCGACATGCGTGACTTTCGTTGCAAATATTTACTGCAATTCGTAATAATATATGAAAAGGGCATAAAATCACCCTGACCAGCTAGTTTTATAATTTTTTTTTAAATTACATTGTGTAAGTTCATAAATTCTTAAAAAAATATGTGTGGCGATTGACACACTTTTATAATTGTACATGTCGTACCTAACAATGTCTATTTTAACTACTGTCTATGTGCTTAAATAATTAACTATCATAACTTGGCCATTTCATACAGCGCCATCTAACGCCAATTTTTTTTTTTAAATTATGCTCCAAACTTGCACCCTGTTCAATACTAACAATGGACAATATCTGATTATAGCTAATAGCCGATTGCAGATGAATAGAAAAACAAAAAAAGCTCACTCTGTTACATAAATTACTCTTTGGCATTGAACCCACTACATTTAAAGGATAAACACACAAATGCACAAAACCATTTAAATGATAGTGATTAATGTTCAAGATCTATTTACCCATCTCATATTGCTGTTAAGTGGCTAGAACATGATAACAAAGGTCCCCTATGTCACTAGGGTAATACACAACCAGTACATTAATGCATCTAGGTACTCTACTTACTGTAACCCAATACTAAATATACAATATATATGTATATAGCAACTAACTCATTGTATCATCGGTTGTTCTTATGATAATGTGCATGTTGTGTAAAGAGGCTGTAAAACCATATCGCCTTTTGTAATGTTTCCAGGTTTCTAAAATCTCTGGTTCTTAAAACGAGGCTTGAAATCGCATTTATGTAGGCCTTCACGAGTAGCTGCGTTACTTAAAATATTACCTAACTAGGCTAGGGCTGCTATAAGGTAAAAATCCCCGACATATATGGCGTGGTAGCGAGAATACCCGCTCTCCGCTCCTAAGGTCGTGGGTTCGATTCCCACGCAGGACAAATCTTTGTGTGCATTAACATGAATATTTGTTCTGGTCTGGGTGTTTTCCTATGTATAGTATCCATAACACAAGTTCTTAATGATATTTATTTAAGTGAAATATATTTTTCCCCGGACATCTCTCGAAAAATACTGGTTTTCCCACTTTAACCCTGACTAGAAAAATGTCCGGATTTTGCGCTGACACTTTTTTAAATCCCCTGCTACACGGCCCCCGGATGCCCTTCAAACTAGGACCAATACGGGATACCCCTGACTAATGGCAGCCCTAAACTAGTCTAACTTGCGTGGTAACTGACTGAATGCGACTTATTATCATCTATTTTACTTTATTTGTTTCACAGAATGAATTAATTTAATTATTTATTGATGACAAATATAATACATATTTCCACATAGAAAAGCTAAAGAATATATTGAAATAAGAAATTATAGGATCACTTATGTGACCATATTATTATTCTATGAAATATTATTATTATGTATTGTTAAATATTATCACAATCCAACTAGTAGTAAACTACTAGGCTACAAATCTTAACAAACAGCCTCATTTTCGTGTTAGTAGTATTAGTAAAGATCTATTATACAAGCATCTCTTAAAGATTATAAGCATTTTTCATTTACATAATCCATCTACGCTATAGTTCCAAGGTTGGACTGAAACTATATACATACATACAATCAGGCCTGTTTCTCTGAAGGGGTAGGCAGAGGCATATAATTTACGCCCACATTTCGCCAATTATAATATTACTAAGCCTACTGCTGGTCAACGACCAGGAACTGTCATGTTCGCCAGAGCCCCGTCCGTTGATCGGCAGGTACACCTCTTGTAGGTGTAGTTTGCTTGGCCCCTTATATCTTGGTAGGATCCCCATACATCTTTTTAAGATTGTAAGCGTTCTTCATTTACATAATCATGTCGCTCCGTCTACGCAACACCTCCAAGGTTGGTCGGAAACAATGAAATAAATATTTTATATTTATCAAATTATCTAGGCGCTCGGTTTTAGGCGACGGAAGACGGAATAACAAACGACCGATGGAACGTGAAGGTTAGTATCCTGCACTCTGCTCCTGTAGTCGTGGTTTCGTTTCCCACACAGGACAAATCTTCGTGTGCATAAACATGAATACGAACGAACTTACGAACTGAAGCGAGAGTTTTCTCTCGTTTCACCATTGGTCGTGGAGACATCGTTGTTCTGAGGCTTCTATCTTACCTGAAGATGCCCTGTGTAAGGGCACGTGTCGTGTTGAATAGTTTCTCGATTTTTACCTAATCTACCTCGGCCAGGACACTTCCGTCCCCCTCCTCCCCGTATTGTGTCTCGAATTATTTGATGATAAGAGTGTGAATACAATACTGCCTAATTTATTGATTCAGGCATTACTTTTCGGAAATCCATTGAAAGCAAGTGATGGATTAAAAATATCTGTGTAACAATTCCCGCGCTACTATAATTTCCCGAAAAATCGAGAAACTATTTAACACGACACGTGTTTCGCCCTTACACAGGGCATCTTCAGGTAAGATGGGAGCCTCAGGGGGCCTACCGCCGAGTTCGATGGCAATCGATTATAAAGCAGAATGGATTTCGAATTGATTCTGTCGTACCGCCAAACTCATGGAAATCGAAACAAAATGGCGTTGTCCATTTACCTATTGGTCTGTCACGGACTGAAGGTCATGAATGAGAGGTGGCTGTCGGCAGATTCCCCGGTACGGATTAATGAACGTAAACAAAGTTTGAACTAGATGGATTACCGGTAATCCATCGAATTCGGCGGTAGGCCCCCAGATCAACGATGTCCTCACGACCAACGCTGCAACGAAAGAGAACGAACGAGTTTCTCTAGTATGGTAGCGCGGGAATTGTTACAAAGATATTTTTAATCCATCACTTGCTTACGATACTGCCTCTTTAAATTTGCTTCGTCGCTATCGTGCCTGCCAACTAGAATAATCCAAAAATGAAAAGATAACAGATGTTTTGAAACTGATCTATTTTGATCTATCTTCTATATTGAACATACCGCTTCGTAAAAGCTACTACACATGCATGTCAGTTCAAAATTGACTCTTATTGCAAGGTGCTAAGATGCGTACAAACGTCAAAGTTTGCCACTGCTCGATTAGGTAATATCTCAAAGATTGTAATTATGATACGTTATCTTCAAAAGTGTTAGATTATGCAGCTAGGGGCCAATTCTAATACAACGAAAACGAAACTTTGTTATACCTATCTCTTTCACTCTCTAGGTATAACTTTATCGAGTGAAAGGGATGGATATAACGAAGTTTCGTTTTCGTTAAATTAGAGTAGGCCCTCTGTATGAGGTGTTGCTGACGTAATTGTAGTTACCAAACCGTGGTTGAATATCCTCATATCGATAAATTGTAGATCAATCTTCAAAAGTATCAAAGGATTTTGTTTGTCAAACAATTTTTTTGGCAGCCTAATTTGGAAGAATTATTATATCGATTGCTCGGACGTCAAGAAAGCGGATAAAATAATGTTGAGCATTTGACGGCTGATATGGCGTGGTGGCGAGTATACGCGCACTCCACTCCTGAGGTTGTGGGTTCGATTACCACACGGACAAATATTCGTGTGTATAAATATGAATATATGTTCTGGTCTGGGTGTTTTCCTATGTATAGTAAGTATGTATTTACAAAAAAAAAAGTATTTATGTATGTTTATCTGTTATTTAGTATCCATAGCACAAGTTCTTAACGATACTTATCTTAGAACTAAATAATTGGTGTAAGAGTCAGAAAAAAAAACAAAAATTCTGAAGGTTGAGTAGAGTGGTTTCAGGACTCTTCGAAAGGGTTACCGTGGCCCCGCAACATAGTCGGGCTCAAGAAGGAACATTGATGGTTTTTATTCAGTAAAAGTCTGACACAATCTTCCGCTCCAGGGGGCCTACCGCCGAATTCGATGGATTACCGGTAATCCATCTAGATCAAACTTTGTTTTGCGTTCATTAATCCGTACCGGGGAATCTGCCGACAGCCACCTCTCATTCATGACCTTCAGTCCGTGACAGACCAATAGGTAAATGGACAACGCCATTTTGTTTCGATTTCCATGAGTTCGGCGGTACGACAGAATCAATTCGAAATCCATTTTGCCTTATAATCGATTGCCATCGAACTCGGCGGTAGGCCCCCAGCTCCAGCCACAGCGGGATATGGTGATGTAATGATTTTTACATTAACGCCCCGCTACTGAGCACGAGCCTCCTCTCACATATCAAGGTGCGAGGGTATTGGGTCATACTCCACCACGCTGACCCATTGCGGATTGGCGGAGGCAGGTGTATGGCGTCCTGGTGTTAGAATTTATCAAGCCGCCTATTAGGCCTCTAACATGGCTTAACGACTACCACATTTAGTGGGGACTGTATATTTTCATTAAGTTCAGGATTCACAAATCACATATACTGATACTTTTGCTTCACTTTATTTATTATTAACACACACTTTGAAGGATCATATCAGTAAACAAATAAGTCACTGTCTTATAGTAAAATAAAATGGAAACGATTGCGCGATTCAAAGTACAAGTAGCGACTTCTCTTGGTGGTTTTGAAGAAACAACTATTAACATGACATTATTTTTGTTGACAATAAAATTAAAAAATTGTTTATTATTTAAACACCTTAGTAAATTAGACATACCGCCCACCAAGGACGAGTCCTTTAAAATAAAAACTTAAACATTGAAAGCACCAACATAACAAGAATTCTTATCATAATAAAATCATAACAGCAAACTAATGCTAAAATCTAAAAAAATAAACAATAATATAATTAAAACCTACCATAAACCGCCCACTGTGAATAATCAATTTACTTTGGCAATATACATATTTTACTGAGAGGACGTTTCATAAAACCGTTTTTACATTTGATAGTAACTACTCGAGTAACATTGTCATATCCAACGTGTTTATTTACAATAATACCCATGATCCATTTACACGGTGGAATATTTTCGTCTCTTATAAGTACAACATCATTAACATTCGGCTCAGTTTGCTTAGAATTCCACTTGTATCTCTGATTTAACGTAACTAAATATTCTTTTGACCATTTTTTCCAAAAAGTATTAACAATTTTTTGTACTAACCTCCATCTATCTAATGCAGTAATATTACATTCTGAGTAATTCTCATCATTAATGTTAAGTATTGGTTCTCCAACCAAAAAATGACCTGGCGTCAATGGGAGTGGATCGTTTGCGTTTTCACTAAGTACCGACAAAGGACGCGAATTTAAACAAGCTTCCACTTGTGACAATACTGTTGCTAGCTCCTCATATGTAAGCGTACAGTCGCCTATAACTTTTCTTAAGTGACCCTTTACACTACGCACACCTGCTTCCCATAAACCTCCGAAGTTAGGTGATTGAGGTGGGATAAAATGCCACGTCGTTGATTCTAATGTAAGCATTTCCGCGATTTCATTTGGCAAACTAGATTTGGCTTTATTGAACATCTCTCGCAACTGTTTATCAGCCCCAACGAAGTTTGTGCCATTGTCACTAAAAATATCCTTACAATGGCCACGTCTTGATGTGAACCTTCTAAAAGCAGCTATAAATGCTTTCGCTGTCAAATCAGTAACGGCTTCTAAATGTATTGCGCGTGTGGACATACAGACAAAAAGACAAATATATCCCTTATAAGATTTCGCACCGCGACCTGGAGAAAACTTAATGTTGATTGGTCCTGCGTAATCAACACCACTAGATGTGAAAGGCTTAGCTGGCGTAAGTCTGGCTTGTGGCAGTTGCCCCATTAATTGAGTTCTCGCAGTTTTGGCATGCCTAGTACACATGGTACAGTCCCTGTAATATTTTTTAACCTGTTCGCGAGCCCGAACAATCCAATATTTAGACCTCAGATAATTAAGCATAATTTGTGGTCCACCATGTAGAGTTTTTATATGAGAATCCGCTATTACGAGCCGTGTAAGATGATTTTTAGCAGGCAAAATAATCGGGTGTCTTATGTCATAACTCACATTGGCCTTATCAATGCGTCCACCGACTCTTAAAATTCCTGCTTTATCTAAAATAGGACAAAGGGTATGAAGAAGACTCTTCTTAGGCAAATCTCTTTCTTTCATAATTATTTTGATCTCTTCTTTAAATTCAAAATTTTGCACTTGTCTGATACATACTTCTAATGTCTTGTTTATTTCTTCCACTGTAATAAATTCTGGATATTCCTTAAGTTTGGTCTTTGTCAATAATACTCTTCTACAATAAGATAATACTTTAAGCATTCTTCTGAGATTCGAAAATCTTTCCCACTCCAAATCTTCTTCTTTATTCTGTGTCACTTTTAATGATGTTACTCTTTCTTCTTCATGTGTTTCTATACCTTCTTGTTCTGTTATCTCTATTTTAAATTTTCGTAACCAATCAGGTCCGTTCCACCATAATGCGTGATTATCTATTGCAAAGGGTTGCAAACCTCTTGATGCACAATCGGCGGGGTTGGTATCAGTAGAAACATGTCGCCATTGATTGTGATCCATTATAGATAGTATACCTGATACTCTATTACTCACAAAGGTTGTCCATTTGCTTGATCCGCCTTTAAGCCACGCCAATACTATTGTGGAATCAGTCCACCCATATAAATTTTCCTTTTGTATATTCATGACTTGCGATATTTCGGACAGCAATTTCGCTGCAAGATGAGCGCCACACAATTCTAAACGAGGAATAGACATTTCTTTTTCTAATGGAGCTACTTTTGTCTTAGCTGACAACAACGTGACTTGAATCTGTTGATCTTCATTAACGACACGAACGTACACTACTGCGGCGTAGGCTACTCTAGACGCGTCTGAAAACGCATGTAATTCTAATCTGCTTGAATTTGTCGACTTAATCCATCTAGGTATTCCTATTCCCTTGATTTCTTTCAATTTGTCGCGAAAGTTCAGCCATTCTTTTCTCAATTCTTCTGTCAAATCATCGTCCCAATCTAACTGTGCTTTCCAGATTTTTTGTATTATAAGCTTTGCACATACAACAACTGGTGCAATCCAGCCCATCGGATCGTAGAGTCGAGCGATGTCGGAGAGAACTTGCCTTTTAGTTATTGTACACTTTGGTTCTGGTAAATTGACTGTGTATTCAAAATTATCGGTATGTTTATTCCATTGTATCCCGAGTACTTTTAGAGTGTCATCAATCTTTATTGGAACTTCATTGTTACGCTGTCTACTTTTATCAATATATTGTAGTACTTCTTTGCTATTACTACTCCACTTTTGCACTTGAAACCCTCCGGAATTCATTAGTTTATTCATTTCTTCGTAGATTCTTTTAGCTTCTTCTTCTGAGTTACAGCCTGTCATCATATCATCAACGTAAAAATCTCTTCTTGCTATTTCTGCTGCTACTGGAAACTTAGCTTCTTCTTCTTCCGCTAGCCTCTGTAGGGTTTTGATTGCAAGGTAGGGTGCACACGCAGTACCAAAAGTTAAAGTTAGTAACTTATAATGTTGAATGGGCATGTCTGGACGAGTTCTCCAAAGAATTCTCTGGAAATTAGTATCATCGTCATGCACACGTACCTGTCTGTACATTTTAACCAGATCTGCAATTAAACATATGCGATGAGCTCGCCATCTCATTATTATATGGCGTAAGTCCTGCTGCAGTTTAGGACCTACCAATAGGTTATCATTTAGAGAAACACCATTACTACCCTTACTTGATGCGTTGAAAACAACGCGAACCTTTGTTGTTTCCCTATCCTCACGAACAACTGCATGGTGAGGGAGATATACGGCCTTTTCATTGTTCAAATCATTTGACATGACAAGATTCATGTGGTCCAAGCTCACGTACTCAGCCAAAACCTTTTTGTATTCCTCATAGAGATTAGGATTTCTTCCCAGTCTCCTCTCTAAAAACACTAAGTTTTTTCGTGCTCTTTCCACCGATTGACCATATTGAACTTCAGGATCTTCGTCTCTGAAAGGCAATCTTACTACAAATCTCCCATCTTTATTTCTTGTAGTTGTGGCTTCATAGAAATTTTCACATTTTTCCTCTTCCTTCGATAGCTTTTTCTGAATACTGTCTGGTTCAGCCTCTAATTCCCAAAACTTTTTGAGCCAATTTTGTTCTTCTATGACTTTTAAATGCATGCTTGTAACTTTATCTTTCCCTGCAGTATCACTTAATATTTTTCCTGATAAAACCCATCCAAAGACCGTATTTTGTGCTATGAGATTTCCTTTGGGGTGTTTAATCAAGCCGTTCAATAAAACTTCGCCATGTACTTCTGCGCCTAATAAAACATCTATCTTTCCTGGTAACTTAAAATTTGGATCAGCTAGCTCCAATCCTTTTAATTCAAGCCATTCAGGGTCTTCGAGTTTGTCACAAGGAAGCAACGAAGTAAGTGAACCTAACACATATGCAATTACTTGAATACTAATTTCTGGATTATGACGCGATTCTAAACAAAATTTAACAAAATGTTTTATACGCATTTGTCCTTCTCCCAGACCTGACACCACACCATTTACTGGAGTGCGTTTAAGACCAAGTAATTGAACAGTAGCTTCGGTCACAAACGAAGCTTGTGATCCCTGATCTAACAATGCACGAATTAAACATTTATTCCCATTACTAGAACGAGCCTTTAAAACTGCTGTTGCAAGTAAAACATTGTAACTGTGATGCTCCTTCTTTGAAAAATTTACAACTATTTTTGGTTCTGCTGTTGATGTACTAGGTTGATTTGTGTGTTCCTGTTTCAGTTTTATATTCTCTGTGAATCCTTCTCTTTCATAATGTAACATCGTATGATGTCTTCGGCTGCATATTTTACAGCATATCGGTTGACGACATTTTCCAACCACATGACTCGATTTGAGGCAGTTAAAGCATAATCCTTTTGTTTGAACAAAGTTCCGTCTATCTTGAACTGACATTTGGCTAAATTGGTTGCATAAGTTGAGATAATGATTTCCACTGCACTTAACGCATGTTAATTCGCTCTTATGGTTATCATCATGAATAGCTGCGTGGAATGTCTTTGGTTTTCCTATAGATTTCTTTGGCTCCAATAATGGTTTATATAAGTTCTTGCCAGAATCAACCATTTCTAAACTTCTAAATCTTGCCTCTAAGAAATCGACCAATTGAATCCATGCAGGCGTCTCATCGATCATCACACTCATTTGATTTTCCCATTGTCTATGGGACTCCACATCCAGTCTTGAAATCACCATATAAATGATAATAGGATCCCATGATTCCGTACTAAATCCCATATTTGTTAAAGCCTTCAAGCATGACGTCGTAGTATCAAGTAACTGCTTTATAGCCAGTGCATTCTCCCCAATAACTTGTTTTTGAGAAAACAAAATTTTAAATACTGCATTCGAGTTATATCGTTTGTTGGCATACCGTCTTGTTAGTTGTTTCCAAGCCTCATCATAGTTTTGTTCAGTTGTCGAGAAATTCCGTAAAAGTTGTTCCGGTTCCCCAGAAACGCTACTTTTCAAATAGTGTAATTTTTGCACCTTTGATAATTTTACGTTATTGTGTATTAGTGAAACAAACATATCGTAGTACGTTTGCCACTCCTCATATTTCCCGTTAAAACTAGGCAATTGTATTCTTGGAAGTTGAATTTCAGCACATGTAGACATATTTGCTGCCTCATTTCTATGCACGTTCTCCTTTAACTTGTCTAGTGCATCTTTGAGATCTGCCATGTATGACGTATATAATTCTTCAAACCAATCATATTTATCTTCTGTAAAATAGGGTAAAATCTTTATTTGTTCTTGGGGTAAGTCTTCAATAAGCTTGACATGATTAGTTTGGAAAGCCTCACATAAGCTTTGCAACGTTTGTATTCTTGTCTCTATATATGATTTAGTTATTCTCACTCTTGGACTCTTTTTAAAGTTTTCCTCTGCTTTTTCTAATCTCGAGCAAAATTCTAATTGCGTCTTTATTCCTTTATCTGTCATAATGAATTATATTGACCAACAACTGCTCTTAAGTAATTTTAATTCTTAAGTAATTAGTTTAATGTATCACTGTTTGCTAAGTGTTTTTTCCAATGAAATTTTTCTAAGTCCATAGAATGAGATCATAAAAATTTTACAAGTCCTTTTTCGATGTAAATTCTTTTAAGTCTATAGAATAAATCGAAAAATTTTACAAGTCTTTTATGATGCAAATTTTTCTAAGTCTATAGAATATATCGCAAAATTTTACAAGTCTTTTTGAATGCAATTTCTTTTCCAAATATTGAATATATCGAATTTTTTATAAGTCTTTTTTATTACACTTCATATCTAAGTTCTAATATCACTCACGATTACAAGTCCATCTTCATTCCATTCCCTGGTTTCGGCACCATGTATATTTTCATTAAGTTCAGGATTCACAAATCACATATACTGATACTTTTGCTTCACTTTATTTATTATTAACACACACTTTGAAGGAACATACCAGTAAACAAATAAGTCACTGTCTTATAGTAAAATAAAATGGAAACGATTGCGCGATTCTAAGTACAAGTAGCGACTTCTCTTGGTGGTTTTGAAGAAACAACTATTAACATGACATCATTTTTGTTGACAATAAAATTAAAAATATTGTTTATTATTTAAACACCTAAGTAAATTAGACAGGGACCAACGGATTAACGTGCCTTCCGAAGCACGGAAGCGCTCGATATCAAATGCCACACAATCGGTCACCCATCCAAGTACTGACCTCTGTAAACTCTGCTGTACTTCGCTGATCGTTTCCGACCACTGAGCACCGCAGGGCTACGAGCGCTTTTTATATAAGAATCATATTAGAATAGCCTGTATGAAACGGCAGTTTAATCCCAAGCATTTTTATCTGCCTTATAGTCTTTGATAGAATAGTATCCCTTCGAAGACAGTTTCATTTATTTGTTAATTTAAAATTATGTAGGCTAAATTGCTGTATAGCTTTAAATTATTTGTTAATTTTTGGAGCTTAGTGGCATGTACAACTAGTTTATGCTTATTCATTAGAATGTGCTTAGACAATGAGGGGCTGCATCAACATAAGCTAAGCCAGCTGGTCTTCCTGCAACTCCTCTATATATTCAAAGCTCAAAAGAGCTCTTATGAACGTCAAAACTTAAAAACTAGCGCGCCCATTCACTGCGGGCGGGAGCTTCATCGTAAAAGAACGGGCAAGAAAATCGTCAAGGTTAGTTTTGTTCTCCCGCCAGTTACAAGAAAATGTACTTAGTAGTAAAACAATTTGACAAATCTACAAAAACCTGTGCTCTGCAGTCACAAGATTTAAAATAAAAGAAGAAAATAACTTTTTTTTTAAGTTATACTGTTTAAGTTATAAACGCACGAAGCCATCATTTAAACAAAAAAAAATATATACAAGTAATCTCCCTTGATTGACTGGTGGTTTACTTGTAGATTGTAGATTCACTATCGCTCGGTTCGGTTCCCATCACGTGCTGAACAAACTTATTAGTTGACTCTTCATATGTGCTTTTCAGATAAAACTATCGCTGTGCTAAGAATTTTTTAAACAAATCTTATTTTATATTAAACCTATGCAATTTTTTATAATTAACTAGCTATAGGTACCTGCGGTTTTAACTGCGTTAATTTGAGGAAAACTCGTACTAAATTATAGTCAACTAGCTTTTGCCCGCGACTTCGTTCGCGTGGTCTTCCGGCAAATTTTAGGTTTTACGCACATAGGTCCTGATCTCGCGGGATTTTTGAAAAGTTCCCGCTCCCGGGGGATTTTTGAAAAGTTCCCGCTTTCGCGGGATTTTTGGGATAAAAAATATTCTATGTCCTTTCTCTAGTTCCAAACTATGTCTGTACCAAATTTCATCCAAATCGGTACAGTAGTTTAGGCGTAAAGAAAAGACAGACAGACAGAGTTACTTTCGCATTTATAATATTAGTTAAGGTCAGTCGTCAAGGTTCTGCAATGGCGACCGCGAACCGGCAAACGTAGTAGAGGACGGCCTCCCACGCGATAGACCGATGATCTGGTCAAGGCGGCGGGAAGCCGATGGATGCAGGCGACTCAGGATCGCTCAATGTGGAAATCTATTGGGAAGGCCTATGTTCAGCAGTGGACGTCAGATGGCTGAGATGATGTGAATATTAGTTTGTATTAAATTGCATACTGTTGGTAGACTCTTTGAAGTTGTCTACTAATAGTCGCCCGCCATATAGTGAAAATAGTGCCATCCCCACTCATCTCACGGGGGAGTCGTAAAGGTCGCCGAAGAGAAATCCTACTGGATGATGAGCAGCAGCGTCATTCTGCGTACTGGCTTGAACTGCGATCACCAACTCTCCTTTCCAGAGTGGTGATTATGAACAAATACATACATACATACATACATAATGTCACGCCTCTTTCCCGTAGGGGTAGGCAGAGATCACATCCTTCCACTTGCTACGATCTTGGCACACACTTTTAGCTTCATTCACACTCATTAACCTCCTCATACACGCCCGTCGGTTTAGGGTACTTTTGACCTGCCCTTTCTCCAAAACTTTATGAATTTGGTCATGGAAGGTCTTACGTGGTCTTCCCCTCCCAACACTTCCATCCACTTGTCCATCATAAATCACTTTCGTTAATCTACTTTCATTCATCCTCTCAACATGACCAAACCATCTAAGCATACCTTTCTCAATTCTTGTCACTATATCTTCTTTTACACCAGCTTTAACCCTTATCACTTCATTCCTTATCCTATCACTCAATTTCACACCAAGAATATTTCTGAGTGCTCTCATCTCTACTGCATTAATCTTACTCTCATGTTTCTTCTGCCATAACCAACATTCGCTTCCATACATTAGTGTAGGTACCAACACACCTCTATGAACTGCCAGACGTGCCTTTTCAGACACTTTCTGACTGCTTACAAAGGCGTGAAGTGCCCCATTCAACATGTTTCCAGCATTCACTCTTCTATCGATATCGCTTTCACACTTTCCATCTCTCGTAAATTTCGATCCCAAATACACAAACTCATTCACTTGTTCTACTTTCTCACTTCCGATTAAAATTTCAGAATTTGTCACTTTGTCTTCTCTTTCAAAAACCATAACTTTCGTCTTACTAACGTTTACTTTCATTCCTTTCGCTATTAAAGACTCTTGGACCATCGTCACCATCTCCTGCAACTCCTCAGCCGACGACGCAAGCAAAACTTGGTCGTCAGCATATAGAAGGCATTTGATGAGCGACTCGTTCATTCTCAACCCTTTAGCACACTCTTTTAAACCAGTAAGGCAATTGTCTAAAAATAGGTTGAACAGCCAGGGTGACGCTACACATCCCTGTCTAACACCTTTATAGATGTTAAACCAGTCCGTGCACGTCCCATTAATCCTGACACAGGCGCTGGAACCCACATAAAGAGATTTTAACGCCCGTATCAGGACACTGCTCACTCCATTTTGAGACAATGCCGACCACAACTCATTCCTCGCCACTCTATCATAAGCCTTTTCCAAATCTATAAATGTGCAATAGATCTTTTGGTGTTTCTCCAAGAACTTTTGGACTATGCACCGTAAGGAAAAGATCTGATCCGTACATCCCATTCCCTTTCGAAATCCCGCTTGTACATCCCATATTTTATCATCTGTCACTTGTATCACTCTTTTTATCAAAACTTTTGCATAAAGTTTTCCTACGACACTTAAAAGGCTGATTCCCCGGTAGTTTTTACAGTCTTGCTGCGACCCTTTCCCTTTATAGAGTGGCACGATCACCGCCTTACACCAATCTCTCGGTACTTGGCCACTCGTAAAACACAGGTTAAAAAGGCGGTGCAGCAGACCAGCTACCAGGCCCTGTCCAGCCCGCAGCATCTCTAAGGAAATCCTATCATATCCTGCTGCTTTTCCTAATTTCATTTCTTTCATGCCATTCAAAATTTCATTTATGCTTATGCTATCAACCTGAACACTTTCAATCTCTTCATCCACTTCGTGACACGTGGGCTTAAGTACCCTATCATCTGTTTCAAAGAGGTTTTCAAAATACTCCTTCCATCTCTTTAACACACATGCTTCTCCTTTCACTATACTTCCATCCAAACTCCTGATTTTTGACAGCTCCGATTCTGCAGTTTTTCCTCGGGCTGTCTTTATGGATTTCCAGAAAACTTTTATGTTTGTCCGGAAATCGTCAGACAGTCTTCTATCAAATTCATCCTTTTGCTCATCTTTCTTTCTCTTAACCTCTTTTTTAACTAAATCTTTCAATTGCTTATACTCTCTTCTTACTTTCTCTATATCCTCGTCTGTTGCTTTCTGCATACTTCTGTTAGCTTTAACTGCTAACCAATCCAACCAAGCTTTTTTCTTCTCTTTTACCACTCTTTGTACATCTTTATCCATCCATACATTTCTATTTATTTTTCCATTTCGTCTCTTACACTCCCCACATACCTCTATTGCAGCATCAACAATATTTTCCTTAAATGCAACCCACAAATCCTCAATCAAAGATAACTCATTCACATTTCTTTTCACAAACCTTTCTTCCAAACGCTTGTAATACTTTTCTTTTACATCGTCTCCTTGCAAATTTTCTACTTTTATTCTCTTTAGAACACTTATGGGCTCTTTGATCCGATGTCGCCAACGCTTAAACAGACCATTCATACGGGTGATCACCAAGTAATGGTCCGTGTCTATGTAAACGCCGCGACATACTCGAGTGTTCACAAGGTTCTTCTTTAACCTTTCATCCACAATTACAAAGTCAATCATACTTCAACTTCTTCCTTCTTCTCTTGTATACATATGAATCTTTTTGTGTGCAAACATTGTGTTTGCAACGCAAAGATTCCACTCTATACATAATTCAAGCAAACTTCTTCCATTCTCATTACACCTCTCGTCGCCAAACGCACCCAAAACTCGTTCATATCCATCACGATTGACTCCAACCCATGCATTAAAATCCCCTAACATGACAATTCTTTCATTACTCTTGCATTTCGATAAGACTTCTCTCATACTTTCCCAGAACTCGTCTTTCCCTTTTTTGGCGTTGGTAGACCCACCTAAACCCACCTCGGTTGGTGCATATACACCTAGGAGGAAGATTCGAGTGAGTCCAATTTTCAGCCTAATCCAGAGAAGTCTGGGACTCACACATTCATACTCAATTACACACTCATCCACCCTCGCAGAAAGGAGAAGACCTACTCCCTGACAGCCTCGCTTCGTTCTGGATACTCCAGACCAATATCCTGTATAGCGATCGTGCTGAGTGGTTCCACATCCTTTCCGCTTTGTCTCAGTGACACATAACACATCCAAATGTCTTGCATCCATCATCTGATATACTTCATCAACCTTACCATCCATTCCCCCTCTAACATTCAACGTAGCAAACCGGCTCTCTGCGATCCACTTTTCGCCCCCACGGGTAACGAGACGTGACGAGTTGCGAACCACGTCGCCGCCATTTTGGTTATTTTTATAACTCATTGCGTTCCCACGAGAAGCAAGGGAATTATTTGTCACTCCCGACAGAGAAGACAGACTTATGAACAAATAACCCTAATAGAATGTAATCTATTTGGGAGGCCAATGTTCAGCAGTGGACTATGCAATGCTTATATGGTGTTGATTGGTTACCTATTGAAACGCATAACATTATTCAGTGGTCGTGGGTCCGATTCCCACACAGGACAAATCTTTGTGTGCATGAACATGAATATTTGTTCTGGTCTGGGTTTCCTATGTATATTAAGTATGTATTTACAAAAAAAAAGAATAAGTATGTTTATCCGTTCTTTAGTATCCATAACACAAGTTCTTAGTGATACTTATCTTGGAACTGAAGAATTGGTGTAATTGTAAGAGAATATTTTATTTTATTTATTTAATATTGGCCATTTGGCCATAAATTGAAAATGCATAATTTTGATTATCATAATCGTCATTTGCCATACCGCTATAAAGCATAACGCAAAATCGCCAAATTTTGAAACGCAGAATCATTAAAAGGCATAATTTAGATAAGCATAGGTAATGAAAGGCATATTTTTTGTTGGACATAATTATATAATTATACTGAATGATACTTATTATTATTTATAAAAATTAACAATAATAATAGTCAGGTGGGCAAATTGTATTTCTATTCACCCATACATTAATGTATTTACAAAAAAAAAGTATTTAAGTATGTTTATTTATTATTTAGTATACATAACACAAGTTCTTTATGATACTTAAAAAAATATGTTTTGTTTGAATTCATTGGATTTCTTGGGACTAAATAATTGGTGTAATTGTTAGAAATTATTTATTTTTCATAATTTATTTATTTGTTAACATAAAATACAGATTTTATATACCCTATTACCTTGGTTTAACCATAGAATTTATTTATTTATTTAATCTTTATTGCACACTTAAAAGTATTACAAAAGGCGAACTTAATGCCATACGGCATTCTCTGCCAGTTAACCTTAGGGTTACCAGAAAACTTTGAAGGCGGTGCTATAAACTTACATAAACTGACATTAAAAAAGATAAACTACACTTATCATAAACTACATTAAATATATATATATATACACAAACATACATACATTCACGCCTATTTCCCCGAAGGGGTAGGCAGAGGCATATTATACGCCCACACTTCGCCAAACCCACGTAATAGGTGGCAAGCCTATTGCCGCTTATATATATATAATACCAAAATGACGTTAAACCAGTGAGCAGTCTTTGGGCCCTTACCTTAGGGTCTAGAACAAACTGCATACTGCTAGATTGTCTATTACCGTATATAATACGATTTTCGTAAGTCTATTTTAACGTATATGCTCACGTCAGTAGCCGAACCGGTTTACGTATTTCCTACGTAATACGGCATTGGAAATCGCTTTGTTTATTATCATTAGTTTTAGGTGATTAAAGGCCTTTCGTAATTATATTCATATGTCTAATGATTCTTTCGAGCCAGTGGTTACTGGCTTGAGTTGAATGCCGGGGTTGCAGGGTAGCCTAATTCAAAGTATTATTGCTTAATCATATTAGCCTTATATATTACTAGCAGCGCCCTGCGGTTTTACCCGCGTGGTCCCCGTTCCCGTGGAAATATCGGGATAAAGAGTGTCCTATATGTTAGTCCAGGCCTGCAGCTATACACGTACGAAGTTTCATCACAATCGCTCCAGTAGTTTTTGCGTGAAAGAGTAACAAACATCCATCCACACATACAAACTTTCACGTTTATAATATTAGTAGGATGTCTAATGATTCTTTCGAGCCAGTGGTTACTGGCTTGAGTTGAATGCCGGGGTTGCAGGGTAGACTAATTTAAAATATTATTGCTTCATCATATTAGCCTTATAAATTTATTGGCCTCGCCAATAAATTACATTATATTGGAGCCGCTTGCCCAATGTGGTGATTATGGGCAAATAATAATAATAAATAAATATTCTCTTACAATCACACCAGTTATTTAGTTCCAAGATAAGTATCACTAAGGACTTGTGTTATGGATACTAAAGAACGGATAAACATACTTAAATTCCTTTCTGTTTTTGTAAATACATGCTTTAATATACACAGGAAAACACCCAGACCAGAACAAATATTCAAGTTCATGCACACAAAGATTTGTCCTGTGTGGGAATCGAACCCACGGCCTCTGGAGTGAAGTGCAGGTATACTGACCTACACGGCCTACTGCCTACTGGGGACACAGCCTTACGACTCCTAATGAGATAAGAAGGGGTGGCACTAATTCCAGACCGGGTGTCACAACGCACATTATTGCTTGTCACATGGAAATGAGGTATTAGATCTGATCATGTGTTTAGTGTGTCTGTAAGTATAATGAAACGACACGTTTGAGTATACAAAGAGAACAACTTTATTATAATTAACACATATCTACATGTCATTTTTAGTTAGTACGGCAAACACTAGACGGCGCTAGTAGTATCCTAATGGAGTATTATGATATAATTTCAACACCCCCACTTATAACATAATAATCAACAAAATCTAATGATTAGTAACAATTGCCACAAGCTAAACAACAACTACACCTAATAACTCCATAAATGGATAATGTTTACTTGCTCTTAGACCTTTTGTAAGTATATCAGCTGGCATATTATCTGTTGGCAAATACTGTACATTGACAATTTTATTAGAAACACAATCCCTACAAAAATGATGTTTCACATCAATGTGTTTAGTTTTTTTATGGAATATTGGGTTTGCTGACAACTTCAGTGCACTCTGATTATCATTAAACAAGCTAAACGTATACATTTTGTTTGTTATTTCGTACTGTAAATTCCTTAAGTACACTGCCTCTTTGCAGGCTTCTGAAATCCCCATATACTCTGCCTCGGTACTTGACAAGGCCACTGTTTTTTGTTTTTTACACTCCCATGAAATTACACCATTGGATAATAAATAACAAAAACCTGTGTATGAACGCCTGTCCAACGAATTATTCGCCCAATCAGCGTCAACAAAACCTTTTATTTCAGAATTGCCACTCATCACATACTTTATACCGAAACATTTAGTCTTTTTGAGATACTTTAGTACCCTTTTCGCGTAACCCCAATGTTCATCAGTGTGGCAATTATTAAATTGACTTAAATATCCTACAGAGTAAGTAATATCTGGTCTAGTTAAAACTGATAAATACATTAAGCTCCCTATCAATTGCTGGTAAGGTACTTGATTGTTTACATTCTGACCTGTATTTACATTTAATTTACTCTCCATAGGTGTATCAACTGTTTTACAGTCTTTCATTTGAAATTTGTTCAATAATTGATCAATATAAGTTGCCTGACTCAATGTAACAGAGCCTTTTGATTTATCAAAGTTTACATTCATGCCCAGACATTGTTTCACTTGACCCAAATCCTTAATTTTAAATTGACTAGACAAAATACTTTTAAGTCTTTTGGTTTCATTCTGGTCATTAGAAAATATAAAAAAGTCATCAACGTATATAGTTACAATAGTTTTACAATTATTAACTGTTTTAATATACATACATGGTTCTAGCTTTGACTTTTTATACCTATTATCTAATAAACAAGTGTCCACCTTTTTATTCCAGGCCCTCGAAGCCTGTTTTAGCCCATAAATGGCCTTTTTTAACTTTAGCACTTTATTAGTACTACCTGGACAATCAAAACATTCTGGTTTTTGCATAAATATTGTTTCTGCTAAATCACCATTCAAGAATGCAGTTTTAACATCTAAGTGAGTAACATCTAGTCCTAATTGAACAGACAATGCAAACAATAGGCGTAAAGTTGTGTGTCTTACCACCGGGGAAAATGTTTCTACATAGTCTATACCATGTTTCTGCGAGAAACCTTTGGCAACCAGTCGGGCACGATAACTCACTTTGTTCTCACTGTCATATTTTTTTCGTAACACCCACTTACATTGGACTATAGTACCATTATCAGGTACATCAACAAGCTCCCATGCATTGTTATCATCGAAGCACTGTAATTCATCCTGTACCGCTTCTATCCACTGGGCACTCTCCTGACCTTGTAATGCTTCTTGAAGACTTAATTCACTGCAATCTTCAATACTGTCATTGCTAACGCAAGCATTCGTAAAACCATACCTGTCAGGCTTATATCTCTGCCTAACTGGTTCACGTCTTAAGTTTACATCAATTACACTGTCCAAACTGCCAGTAGAAGTGTTTGATTCTCCATCTTCACACGGTACATATGTGTCATCATCATCAGATGTCACTAAGCTTTCATTTAGTGTCAATGAGTCCTGTGGTGGATCTCCATCCCCCACTGAATCCAGATTTATTTGAAGTGAGTTATTCAAACATGTCTTTCCTTCAACTTTTACAGCACTTTCTATTTGCATAGTGTTCTCCATTATGATGACATCTCGGCTTGTGGAAATGACATTTGTTCTTGGATTGTAAACTCTATACCCCTTCACATCATCTGGGTAACCTACAAGAACACATTTTTCACCCTTTTTGTCCCATTTGAGCCTTTTCTCTTTTGGTACATGGGCCATGACTGGACTTCCAAAGATCCTTATGTGACTGATGTCTGGTTTATTACCAGTCCACATCTCAAATGGTGTTCTACCATTTAAAGCTGAAGCTACTGTCCTGTTTTGCAAATACACAGCTGTGTTGGCTGCCTCAGCCCAAAACCTTTTTTCTAGTCCAGCATCAAACAATAAGCATTTCGCTTTTTCTTTTATAGTCCGGTTAAAACGCTCCGACAACCCATTTTGTTCTGGTGTATAAGGGTTGGTTCTCTGATGAATTATTCCCTCTCTTCTTAAATAATCATCAAATTCCTTATTGCAGAATTCCTTCCCATTATCACTGCGCAAAATCTTAATTTTTCTGTCTAATTGTTTTTCTACATTTGCTTTATACTGCCGAAAATAACCAAATGCTTCATTTTTGTTTTTCATAAAATATATGTAAGTCATGCGACTGAAATCGTCAACAAATAATATGAAGTATTTGGACCTACCAATTGAAGCATCTTCTATCGGTCCGCAAACATCAGTGTGCACTGTATGCAGAAGTTCATCACTTCGGTTGCCATTCTGTGGAAATGGTAAGCGACTCTGCTTGCCTTCGCAGCACACTACACATGACGACTTTGATATAGCTGTCTTACTGTCAAGTGTCATACCTTTCACAGCATCTGGCATTTTATCCAAGTAATTGCTATTAACATGTCCAAGCCTGCGATGCCAAACTTCACTTGAGACCGTCACTGCAGCTGACAAAACCTCAGGTACCTTTAGCTTATAGACCCCATTTGTCAAGAATGCTGTTGCCACAAGTTCTCCTGTTCGATTGAAGATCTCACAACCATTATTTGCAAATACAACTCTGTTGCCTTTTCTGATCAACTCACTCACAGATAACAGGTTAGTGGTCAAGCTTGGAACACACAATACTCCTTCAACGACTACTTCATACTCGCATGTATTTGTCGATGTCGAGATTTGAACGTCACCACAACACGAAACTGCCACCTTATCTTTATTTGCAATAACAATTTCCTTGATACTATGCTCGTAGGACACGTTTCTCATCCATTGTTTATTTGCCGTCAAATGGACACTCGCTCCCGAGTCAATATACCAATCATTTTTACAAAAAACTCCATTAAGGAACACGGCACTGAATGCATTTGTTTGTTTACGTATTTGTTTACGTTCATTGTACTTTTCATCCGACGAGTTTGTATCCGTAGATGTACACTGATTGCGATAATGGCCAGTCTGTTTGCACTTATAACATTTAATTATTTTCTGTTTTGGCTTTGACACATTTGACGTATGATTATTACCATAGTCTCTGCTCCCGCCACTTCCGCCAGTGTTGTTATATCTATTTCTTTTAAAACTCCCAAAGGCGCCGCTGGGGTCGCTACTGTTCTCTTCCATGTCTAACAGTTTTGTTTTTATGGCATCCGCTGTCATTGGAATACCAGAATGTTCGATCGCCATAATCATAGGCGAATATTTCTCGGATAAACCAGCCAACAAAAGAGCTCCTACCCACTCATCATTTATATTGAAGCCCGTACCGCTCAATTTCTGACTAGTTTCTATAATCTGCGTCACATATGAAGTCATAGAAACACTATTCTCAAGACGAATCGATATTAATGTTCGTAATAAACTGATTCGTCGCGTGAATCCTGAGTCGTCGAATAAATTTTTGAGTTTCTTCCACAAATCACTTGTCGATTTCACATTTTTTATGTGAACGTACAATGACGAGTCGATGGTTAAAATCAATTTCGCCTTAGTCTTTGCATCATCTGCGGCTCCGATGCCTGTAGGAACTTCTGGGTCCGCTTTTATACACGCAGACATTCCTTCCAGCACTAGAAAATTCTCCGCGGCGAACGCCCACTCACTGTAATTCTCGCGCCCCTTCAATTTGGGAACGCTCACAACATAGTTCGACGTCATTATCACTAGAACAGCTTTATCTCAATCTGCGTATTTACTTTACTGCACAAACTTGCAAGTATCGCGAGAAAAACTAGAAAACTGCTGGGAACATAACCTATAATGAAACGACACGTTTGAGTATACAAAGAGAACAACTTTATTATAATTAACACATATCTACATGTCATTTTTAGTTAGTACGGCAAACACTAGACGGCGCTAGTAGTATCCTAATGGAGTATTATGATATAATTTCAACAGTAAGATATATTAATTCAAAAGTTGGTAAAATAGAACGAAATCTTACATCATAGATTAGGTTTGCGGCTATTTTTATTAACACTTAATATAGCACAGAGTATGTAAAAAGTAATACTACGTGCTACCTATCTTAGCTCTCAACCATCCACTCTTTGCCTCCAATCGGTGCCAGACAACTTACTTAATTTTGGCATTGATTGATTCTGATATTAAATAGAATTATCAACTATGTTTAAAGTCGGCGCCATCAATGCAAGTTTGATTAAACTTTTAAATTTATGGCATTATTCGATATTCACTACAATGATAACTGATAATTCTATCTAATCATAATAAAATTAGGTAAATATGTCGATGTAAACTTTTTAGTACAAGTTAATATTGGCAATGGAATGTAAATCTAAAGGAACTGCGTAAGTAAATGTAAAAAGATGACAACACATAAGAGTAGGTTTACAAATTTCAAAAAACAGTGGAATTAAGAATCTCGTTCTTTTTTTAAGTCGGTTAAATATAGCAAAATTGGCTGCACCAACACAAAGCCGCGGGAACATGCACTTTACGTCAATGACATTAAAACATATTTTCCAATTCCATAAAACATACTCAGTATTATTCATAGTGAAGTTATAATCGAGCTACTCTTTCTTAAAACTTACACGATGATCTCACAAGGGGTAGACATAAACAATGGACAGCCATACATACTACTTTCGCTTCATTGTTCTTTTCATACAGGCTCTTTTATTAACCCACTTTGATACTTACCTACTAAATCATACATGCATATAATCACGCCTTTTTCCCCGAAGGGGTAAGCAGAGGCATACTATACGCCCATATTTCGCCAATTTTAAAGTTGGTCCCACGTAATAAGTGGAGAGCCTATTGCCGCTTACCAGGAACCGTTTTGGTCGCTAGAGCCTCGTCCGTTGATCTGCAGGTGCACCACTTGCAGGTGAGGTTGGCTTGGGCTCCTCAGATCTTGGTAGGAGCCCTATACTCCCAAATCATACGACGCACTGGAAGTGAAAAGTGCTTACCTCAGACCTATAAATGGTTTTACTGCATTTTTGAAGATCCCCATGCTGTTATCTCCCGGGAAAGCTTCGCTAGGGGCTCAAGGTCTTACTGGAAAGCTAATCTCTAACATAAAATATTATCTTCTCACAGATTCGGAGTATTCGAACAAGCAAAACTGTACATGATGACAGAGAATGGTTCCCTGTCGAACACCGGCAAGCTGGCCTGTGGTCTGGCAGCCGGCGTGGCGGAGGCAATCTTCGCAGTCACGCCCATGGAGACTGTGAAGGTGAAGTTCATCAACGACATGCGCATGGAGAAGCCCAGGTTCAAGGGTTTCTTCCACGGAGTCAGGACCATTGTGCGGGAGGAAGGTAAGCAGCGAATTGTATCATAACACTTTATGTTTAGTTTAGTTTAGGTTGATTCAGCGGGTCCAAAACTCCTGTGCACGATTCTGCTTCTCCGTTCCTCGAAGGGCACATATAACTCCTTTTCTTAACAAAGGAAATCTTCTGAATATGGAGTCCAGGCGTGTACTTCATTTTGCATGCTTATTATTTGGAGTCATTAAGAAGGAATCGCCGCCTTATTTGTATGAGAAGCTTACTTTTTCCCAGCGAAGGGCGAGGTCTGCTTCTCGTTTAATGCATGTTAGGCACTACACGACAGCGTTTCGAGGCAGCTTCCGCTATTCTGCCACTAAATGCTGGAACAGCATTCCGCCTCCAATAAGAAACTGTCTCACTGTTGGATCTTTCCGTTGCAATTATTTGAAATATTTACTGAACAGAGAGAAATGTTTATGAATGTGTATGTGCTCGTCATCGGTTGTGCTGTCCTCTTACTTGTGCTACTCAGGTTCCCTGCAAGCTTTTGTCTTATTTGTATGCTTGTGTCTTATTTGTATTTTTATGTCTTGTTTGTATGCTTATGTCTTATTTGTATGCTTATGTCTTACTGTAACTGTATATATGTATTGTGTTTTACCATTTATATAATGAATGTGTCATAGCAGTGCTCCCACAAAAGGTATCTACGGAAGACCAGCGTCGAGGTGTTTTCGTGACACCTCGGCTTTATGCTGAGTGGATACCTTTTCTGTGACACTCTTCAAATTGTTACTTAAATATTATGTATCTGTTTATTTTAAAGTTGTCACAGAATAAATTCTTTTTCTTTCTTTCTTTCTATTTCCTAGATTCGCTTAAATTCGGAAATGGATGAAAGTAGCCTTTATTGGTTTTCCTGTCCATAAATCCAAATTATAAAGGGCGTAGCACTAGTAAGAATTACCTAATAACATGAATCAATAGGCAAAGTTTTTGATCTATTTATTAAATGATTAATATATAATAATAATAATAATTTATTTCTATATGATAACTAGCCTAATTACAATATTTTACGAACATAAATTGGGTTAGTAATGCAATTAATTAAAGTGCTTTCTACCTAAACTAAGTAAACTTAATTACTTGTGTCTTAGGTATTCACAATAAATACGTGTTAGTGCTTATTTGACAAAAGTCCTTACAAATAACAATGGAGTGTGCTTACGCAATTCAATTCATATAAAATGTGTATAAGGATCCTACCTAGACCTAAGAAGCCCAAGCCAACCTCACCTGCAAGTGGTGCACCTGCCGATCAACGGACGAGGCTCAAGCGAACATAACAGTGCCCGGCAAGCGGCAATAGGCTCGCCACCTATTACGCCAACTATTTAATTGGCGAAGTATGGGCGTATAATTTGCCTCTGCCTACCCCTTCGGGGAAACTGGCGTGAATGTGTGTATGTATAAAATGGTGTTGGTGGTGCTGCTTATTTCTTTATACACATACACATCTACTCGGCATATCTATTATATTTTCAAAGAGGTTATAATTTCTTACCGAACCGCTGCTCATGTGAGTGCAATCTTTTTTTGCATCATCACCAGTTTCGAAATTCGATCATATTTGAATTTACATCAGATTTTAAAAATGTGTCTTCCTCGTCGGTGCTTAAACTCACGAGACTACTCTCTTTGACAGACGATGGTTGCGTTTCTTGTTTAGCGTAGACAGCTGATTATTAGCCAAGGTCGCCTTTAGTTGAGAAGGTCGTGAACTGACGACCTTGAAATGACAGCTGACAGTTATGATAACAGTGTAAAGTGGAAGCCAGCACGTGACACGTTGCATGATATCTACTACGTAACGCGTGTGTAGTATCATAATGAAGGTCACTTTTGCTGTTAATTGGGCATAGTTGGTTTTCAATAGAACATTGATTTTTTATTTTCGATAATTGTTGGTTTATGTAATGATCGTGACTTGTAGTTGTGTTGGACTTGATCTGTTATCCTATTTTGAATAAATAAGACTGTCAAACCATATACGACGACCGATATGGCGTGGAGGAGTGGAGAGTCAGTACACCGGCACTTTACTCCGAGGTCGTGGGTGAACATGAATTTTTGTCCTGCCTAGGTGTTTTCCTATGTATATTAAGAATGTATTTAAAAAAAAGTATTTTAGTATGTTTATCCGTTCTTTAGTATCTATCCATAACACAAGTTCTTCGTGATACTTATCTTGGAACTAAATAATTGGTGTGATTGTAAGAGAATATTTATTATTATTATTTATATCAGTACATAGTATAAAACAATGTCGCTTTCCTCTGTCTGTCCTTATGTATGTGTAGATATATAAAAGTACGCAACAAATTTTGATGCGGTTTTTTTTTAATAGAAAAAGTGATTCTAGAGGAAGGTTTATTAGGAGGTTACGCGAACGAAGTCGCGGGAGGCCGCTAGTTTAAGTGGACGTCGTTACGCAAAA
Organism: Musotima nitidalis; assembly: GCA_949126915.1. Lineage (NCBI taxonomy): Eukaryota > Metazoa > Arthropoda > Insecta > Lepidoptera > Crambidae > Musotima > Musotima nitidalis. The sequence continues at coordinate 14,982,453 of OX421434.1, forward strand.
TGGGTCCAGCCACAAAAACTTACCTTTGAGAAAAAAGGAGTTTTAGTAAATACTAGCTGTTACCCGCGACTTCGTCCGCGTGGAATAGTATCTTTGGGTAGCATTTTTATTATTTAATAAGAATCATAAGTAGGTACCTATAGTAGATATCAGCGGCGGCGATGCAGAGAATTCGTTAAAAGGAACTTTAACTTCAAAAGCCAAAATATTTTTTAAACTTGATACACCCAAAATTTTTAAATATCATGTTCCTAGAATAGTTTGGCGTCGTAGTTTCCGTGCCGAATCCGTTCCGTTCCGCTCGAATTTCGAGAATTCCGTTTGTAGAAAATCTCTGCACATCCTAAGAGACCTACGTACCAAGTTTCATGGTTTTATCTTCAAGAATGAAGAACACCCATAAAAACAAACAACAGCTAAAACAAACGATTTTTTGTTTATTATGCCTAAATACAAAATGTTATATTTTTATTTTCAAAAATTTCGAACTTCATACAAACTTTCAACCCCTATTTCATCTCTCACAGGACGAAATTTCAAAAACGCTAGAACAAATGTTTATTTATTTCCTATCAAGTGCTTAAATATTAAGTTTCATAGTTTTATCTTTTAAAATTAAGAAATCCCATACAACTTTTCACTCCCTCCCCTTTTTTAACCCTTTACAACCCCCTTTTCGAAATAAAAAGTAGCCTATGTTCTTTCTTAGGGTCTAGACCATCTGTATGCCAAATTTCATTCAAATCCGTTCAGTAGTTTTGGCGTGAAAGAGTAACAGACAGACAGACAGACAGACAGACAGAGTTACTTTCGCATTTATAATATTATTAATATATTAATATATTAATATTATTTATAATATTATTAATATTAATATATTAATATTAATATTTATAATATTAATATAATATATAATATTAGTAAGGATGATATAGCATAATATGGAAATTGTATTTGTTTTCGAATTCCTGTTAAATACTGGGTAGACTTCTTGGCGGGAAAGTGAAGCGTCATGTCTGCAGTTTTGTTTTATTTTCTAAAATTTGTGATATTTCTAACATTAATGTGTAATAACGGTGGATTATTAACCGTTAAGTGTTTGTGAATATACATGAGTGTTTTTAAATGAGACAAAACAGTGCAATAGCACTTTTCAAATTCTCTCAAGAAGTCCATTTGAGATCTCAGTATAGTCCCACATCTTTACTGAGGACTCAAGGGGCTTAGGGAAGGGCATCTCTTTAACCATTTATCATCTTTATCATCACTCATTCTCATTTACTATGAATTATATATTATTATTAATATATCACTTACTTGACACTGGATAGATGTGCTAGAATAAAGAAGCCATTATTTAAAAGAAAAAAAAAATACTGAGTATTGTTATCTACTTCCTGTCTAGTGTTGTTTTAATAAGTTAGACATTTATGACAGTATCTCAAATAATCTTTTATGTGGATTGGATACATTTTGCGTAACTACGTCCAAGTAATCCTAAGAGTCGGTATATATCTGACGGAAAATACTTCGAGCGTGTTGTAGCTATTTGTCGACGCACTAACGCATTATCGGTTGAGTGTGAAATGTTAAATGCTTTACACAGTGCTTACGCCAAAACAGACATATCGACGGTCCCTACATATAAAAGGACATGTCTTAAACTAAGGTTTACAGGCAGGCGTTCGCAAGCTGAAGTGGCAGTGGACGGGGCACATAGCTCGAAGAACCGACGGCCGATGGGGCGTTAAGGTTCTTGAATAGCAACCGCGAATCAGCAAGCGTAGTAGAGGGCGGCCCCCCACGCGATGGACCGATGACCTGGTCAAGGCGGCGTGGAGCCGGTGGATGCAGGCGGCAGAGGATCGATCTACGTGGAAAGCAATTGGGGAGGCCTATGTTCAGCAGTGGACTTCAGATGGCTGATATGATGATGATGATGATGAAGGTTTACAGGAGAGTAAAATAAAAATTGAAATCGCTCTAGAAAAAAAATACATTTAGTTATAAATATTTTATATTTGACGATTTTCTGGCCCGTCCTTTTACGATCAAGCTCCCGCCCGCAGTGAATGGGCGCGCTAGTTTTTAATTTTTGACGTTCATAAGAGCTCTTTTGAGCCACACTTGAATAATTGAATTTGAATGTCGAATTTTTTTTATACCCGTAATATTTTGTTATATTTACAATTTTTTTTGTGATTTCAACTTTTATTTCACTCTCCTGTAATCCTTAGGTTAAGACATGTCCTTTTACACGTAGGGACCGTTGAATTATAATGTTTTCCTGTTTTGGCGTCACGCGACCGTAAATACGCGAAGCATATTCCATCTCATATCGCATGCCTAATGGAATAGTGACTTAATTCAAAAAACACGATTTTTGGGACATTACTAAAGAAGATCTTCTAAAGAATACTTGTGCTACTTGTAAACGCATTAAATTGATACTGGATTTATTAATTAGTAGTTCTGCTTGTGTGTTTGAACGTAAAATTAACATTGATTCGATCTCAGTAAGAAATAGAAATACTGTATTAGTACGTAACTCAAACCTGACCTATCTATTAATGGGTCGATGTTCCTTTAAGCATGCGATATATACCGATAATACTAAGGATTACTTTAAGAACCAAATATGTCCGATCAATCTATAAGGGAAAGGGAACTCTATATTTATATTTGACTAACTACAGTGTTATTTTAGTTACAAAAGTCATTCTACAAACCGAAATAGAGGAAACCTTCCAAACTTCGGGTCAATAAGTGAATGTACAGTGAGCCTTTAAATTATGTAGAAGAGTAACGAAAAAAATCTAAAAAAAAAATTAAAGTATTTTTTGTGACCATTGGCTTACAAGTTTATATAAGTACCTAGTCATATCTTTCCCCCGAAATAAAATTAATAAGGTGTCGTATCAACATCTTAGGATTCCATGCCAACCTCATCTGCAAGAGGCGATCTCGGTAAGTGACTATAGGCTCGCCACCTATTTATTACGGGGGACCAACAATAAAATTTACGGAATGTAGGCGTATAATATGCCTCTGCCTACCCTTTCGTGGAAACAGACGTGTATGTATGCAATATTTCTGTGAAAAGCAACATACAGATCATAAGCACATCCTAGAAAAACATTTACAGACTAAATCTGTGTTGTTCTCATTTAAATTGAAATGAAATAAAATTTATTTAGACATTATTACATATAAATAAAGAACAGAATTCAAAACAGTAAACCATTTTTACACATATGTTTACATATAGTATGCCTAAAAAGGACTCCACTCAGCATGTGCAGCAGTGGAAGACCACAACAGCGCTGGTCTTCCGTGGAGACCTTATAACTTTATAACAAAATATTAGTGTCTACAGCAAGTAGAATAAAACTATATGTTAATAACAATGAGTGTGAATGAATAATTACGCTATTTTGTTTTGGGTTAAATGGAAATACCAAACCATTTGATAACACAGATAGATTAACAATGTACTTAAATATTTTATCGTAAAATGGGAATCGTTGTAAACGGGCTTCAATATATCGAGTTACTGGCTTTAATTTTATGGTAACAAGCTTCCAATTTAGTGAACTGATGCTCTTGGAAGTAAACGATAGTCGAACAGATTATAACCAAAGAATTTTAAACTTTATGAAATTCATAAATAATATTTGATTAACCCAAACGCACAGTTAAATCCGAAGCGGAGTGTACTATCTATGAGCCGTATTCTAGCACACGACTCGCGACCTCCTTTCGTTCGCCCGGAGTCGTGTCACAGAATTATGTTCACTATGAATGTATTTGCGGTAACATTGCATACATACACTGCTTTACTGGAACGTTTGTTGTGTAAATGCTTCTAGGGAATCATGGAATTTTGTTATTACCCAATCGCGTCGGAGTCATTCATCACCATCCCAGGGTTTTTTTAAGCTATTGTATAGCTTCTATCGCGGGCCTTGGGCGTGGAGAGCGAATCCAGAAATTCCGTAACGAAAAAAACCTAACACCCCCCACTCCGAAAAATACTGCATTAATAATTATAATTGCATAAGTTGATAATAATTGCTATGCAATAGGTTTACCGCGGCAGTCTCTGAGTGCTACACTTCTTTTTTTTTAATGTGACATGTCATAATGACTACATCCTGCCTGATGGTAAGCAGTCGATGCAGTCCAATAAAAAAATGAAAGCGCTTCATATCGTGAAATAAACACGGTACAAAGCGCATCCACTCATGACGGCCTGCTAAAATGCCGTTTCACGCCCCGCTTAAAAGACGCATTATCCTTGTTGTGTCCTAGACTTAGGGTCTGCACACTGGTCTAACCAGATTTGATTGAAATTCCGTTGCGTGGATGCAATGGATTATGATTAAGTATATCGTCATCATCGGCCTATCTTCGTTCACTGCTGGACATAGACCTCACCAATATCAGGCCTCTGAGCTCAACTCTTTGCCACCAACGGCTGCCAATCGTCGTACCTTGATGAAAACCTAAGTATAAAAACTTCTTGCAATAACTCCTAATCTTCATTATCTCAGCATTATCAAATTTCCAAGCCTATTAACGTCCCACTACTGGCCTCAGGGCCCTTCTTACAAACCAGGGTCTCACCTGTCAGGATTTATATACCATTCCTCGATGCGAAACAAAGGGCAGAGGTAGAGTGGCGTCCTACTGTTTGAAATCCTAAAGCCTCGAACACAACGACTGCAACTGTCCCGATTGGAAAAAAAACTTGGTACGCACCAAAATTTATCCAAATAATTGTTTTCTTAATTTCTTCTCCAAATGTTGGAATAAATCAAATGGTTATTCTTACGCCGTTCAATATCCAAATAAACGAAACAGTTGACAGCGTAAAAATGGCAAGCTTATGAATTTTAAAACAAGATCCCAGCTAAATGCCACGCTCCCAGTCAGAGGCATCTAATATTTAAAGACTTTCCTCGTATCCAGACCCGATGTAAACGGACTAACTAGAAAATTTATTCATTCATAGGCAATAAGAGTTATTTAAATTGGCCTAACACTTTTCAAGTAATCGGGGGACATATAGTGAAAGTCAAAAGTCAAGTCAAAAAATATTTATTTCATAAACTATTATACATAGTACTTGAAAACGTCAAGATTACGTATAAAAAAAACCAACGAAATATGTCTGTGAAGCTATACAATGCAATATTCATGTTTTAAGTCATTCATATCAGAATAGCCTGTATGAAACGGTATAAATTTAAAATCTTTAATAATGCAGCCAAATTTTATTATTTTATGGCCTACTGATGCGTAAGAAATTGGTGAATACAACCAACCCAAATAAAACTTTAATTAACTAAAACGGGAAATAGTCAAGTTGGGTATTACACAATGTAATGCTCTTAACACGTCCCCTCTCATCTCTCGGGGACTAGTAAGAGTCGACGAGGAAATCCTTCTGGATGATAGACAGCAGTGTCGTCTTGCGTACTGGCTTGAACTGCGATCACCAACTCGCTGGCCCAGATGGTGATTCTGAGCAAATGTTCAGCAATAGCGCTCGTAGCTCTGCGGTGCTCGGTGGTCGCAAGCGATCACCGAAGTACAGCAGAGTTTACAGAGGTCAGTCCTTGGAAGGGTGACCGTTTGTTTGGCATTTGATATCGAGCGCTTCCGTTTTTTTTTTAATGTGACACGTCATAATGACTACATCCTGCCTGATGATAAGCAGTCGATGCAGTCCAATAAGAAAATAAAAGCGCTTTATAACGTGAAATAAGCACGCTATAAAGCGCATCCACTCATGACGGCCTGCTAAAATGCCGTTTCACGCCCCGCTTAAAAGACCCAGGATCATAGGAAATAGGAAACACATGAGCCGGCAGCGAATTCCAGAGCTTAGTGGTCTTGCTCAGAAACGACCTCCCAAATTTCTTGGTTCGAGTGCTGATATTCTGCACAGTATGAGGATGGTTTCGAAGACCAGCATGGTACCAACGTGGTAGTCGTTAAGCCATGTTAGAGGCCTAATGGGCGGCTTGATAAATTCTAACAGCAGGAAACCATACATCTGCCTCCACCAATCTGGAGTGGTGGAGTATGACCCAATACCCTCGCACCTTGAGATGTGAGAGGAGGCTCGTGCTCAGTAGTGGGACGTTAATGGGATGAGATGATGACGAATGAATTGAAAAGGCTGATATAACGAATGCTCTTCACAAATATATCGCAACTCAGTGGACATAAACTAAATAGCTAGGGGCTATCCATAAATGATGTCACTCGCAGAAGGGGGTGGGAGTGGGTTGACGAAGTGTGACATGGTGTGACAAGGGGATGGGAGGGATCCTAAATTTCTTGACGTCACATTTTATAAACCAGGTCCTATGAAAATTTTGGAACTGCTGTTTTGATGTAATTATTTCTTGCTGTACAATTGCAAATTATGTGACATCTCACTAAGGAGGAGGGAGTCCCACAAGTGTGACCAGCTGTGACAAGGACGGAGAGGGGGTCAAAAAACTACGGAATTCATGTGACGTAATTTATTTATGACCCCCTATCAGCTTGCCTAGTATACTTGGAAGTATGTTATTTATACTAATCACGGCTGTTTCCCCGAACAGAGGGTAGGCAGAGGCATTTTACTGTTGGCCCCACATAATTCCAAGCCTATTGCCGCTTACTTATCTTGTATGTTCGCCAGAGCCTCGTCTGTTGATCGGCAGTTGCACCACTTGCAGCTGAGATTGACTTAGGCTCCTTAGGTCTTGGTAGGATCCCTATACATTTAATTTATACTTCATATGATTTTGCATACCGTTCTCCAGGTGATCAGTTATACGCCTGCCAGTGTTAATTATTGACGCAACGTTACATTCCTAGACATCTCTTTAGCAACATTACAATAGAAGTAATATTTTCAGGAAACTAAATACCTAGTTGTCATACATTTGCGAAAACAATGATACAATACAGTGTTATAGGACAATTAAGCATGTTTACATAACGTACTGATTGATAGTCGACATCTTGGGATGATTCCGCTCCCAAGGTCGTGTGTTATATTTAAATACCGTTATACACGCTCTTATCCATTTCTAAATACTAAATAGTGTACTTTATGTGATAAAAAACTAAAAGAGATACATAATCTCACGCTCTCATATCTCACTGCTCATACGCACTGCTATATTAAAACTGTTTCAACTCAAAAAAGTCGAATTTTGGTTTAATCTATTTTTCTGATTCTCCATTCGATAACCTATTTGAATATAAAACCATAGAGACTTCTTGGCGGGAAAGTGAAACGCCATGACTGGTAGTTTTGTTTTATTTTCTAAAATTTGTGATATTTCGAACATAAATGTGTAATAAACGGTGGATTAGGAACCATTTAGTGTTTGTGAACGTACATGAGTGTTGGTAATCAAGGTATCTCAGTATAGTCCCACATCTTTACTGATGACTCAAGGGCTTTAGGGGGAGAGCATCTCATTTACCATTTATTATCTACTCATTCTCATTTACTATAATTTATATGTTATTAATATATCACTTACTTGACACTGGCTAGATGTGCAAGACGCACGAAGCCATTATTGAAAAGAAAAAAAATTAACACAATATTCATATTTGGAATGTTAACATTTTGCCCTATTAGGTATTAGCAGTTTAGATAATAATTATACAATCAATAATAAAGGCAACCAATAAGAACTCAGGATAACTGTCTCTAATATAGAAAAAAGGATTGTGTTGTAGAAATAAATGAACATATAAATAAATAATCTTTTTTAATGAAGTCTATATTTCAATTCTCAGGTGTCGGTGGTGTCTACAAGGGTGTGACGGCGACGATAATGAAGCAGGGAAGCAACCAAGCCATCAGATTCTTCGTGATGGAGTCTCTGAGGGACTGGTACAAGGGCGGACAACGGGATAAGCCAGTTCCCAAGTACATCGTCGGCCTGTTTGGTGGCATTGCAGGTAAATTATAACTCCGGGTTGCTATATTCCTGAGTTGGTTGTTTGTTGTTTTTGAATGTAGGAAGCGGGCCATCAGTTTTATCATAATAGGAATCAATAAACTAATGTAATCCAGTTATATAGTGTCCATATTCTTGATGGCGTCACAGATACATTATAGTGAAATTTAGAATATCAGATTTTCCGTGATGATTCTCGAAGCTCGAATGGAGAGGGCTATGCTCGAAATGTTCCTACGTGATAGAATCAGAAGTGAGGAAATCCGTAGGAGAACGAGAGTGACCGACGTAGCGAAGCGCGTTTGCAAGCTGAAGTGGCAGTGGGCGGGGCACATAGCTCGAAGAACCGACGACCGATGGGGCGTTAAGGTTCTTGAATGGCGACCACAAATCAGCGTAATAGAAGGCGGCCCCCTACCCGATTGACCGATGATCTGGTCAGGGCGGCGGGGAGCGGGTGGATGCAGGCGGCACAGGATCGCTCAACGTGGAAAGCAATTGGGGAGGCCTACAAACAGCGGTGGACATTCAATGGCTGCAATATTGGTGATGATTGGGATCTTAAATTGGTTTGGAATGTAGCGACTTGTGTTAAAACTTTAGAACATCGTTAAATCGACTCTCACATGTTATTTTCTTCTCTTATTTCAAATCTTGTGTCTGCAGAACACAGGTTTTTGTAGACTTGTCAAATTGTTTTACTACTAAGTACATTTTCTTGTAACTGGCGGGAGAAAAAACTGACCTTGACGATTTTCTTTCCCGTTCTTTTACGAACGAGCTCCCGCCCGCAGTGAATGGGCGCGCTAGTTTTGACCTTCATAAGAGCTCGATTGAGACAAACTTAAATATTTTTTTTTGACTTTTATACCAAGACCAGACTTAACGTGCCTTTCGAAGATGCCAAAATAGTTTCCAAAATAATATCTTCTAATTACGTTGGTACTTAACTCTTGGCGCCATTAATTTGAACTTCGAGCTTTCATTTTTTCAATATGTCTATTTTTACGTGTGTTTTGGTGTATTGTGCTACAGTGTTGGACGGGGGCCAAAACGTCAATGATTGGTTTTTTTAAGTTCAATACGCGTAGAATTTTCTCACGAGACACACCTCTGTATGAAAATATCATAATTTCAAGGTCACTAGCCTTTTCTCTTTTATTTTATACAGCTTTTAGTTCGATACCAGTTTACGCGATTCTGGTTCAAACATAACCCGGGTTTTAAAGACTGGAACTCGGTTTGATATAATTAAAAAAAATCAAATATCATTTCTTTCATAAACACACATACTAATAATTATTACATTACAAAAAACAAGTTGCCCTCTTACCGAATTGATTTGGTTAACACATTGCAACGGCATTTCGACCGTAGCAATTAACATTAATTAACAATTAGTTGTTTACTGATTTGAATTCTGTTTTTTGTTTATGTGTATTTATGTCTAAATAAATTTTATTTCATTCATTTCATTCAACAATGTCGTAAGTGAAAAGCAGTTTCTTTAAACAATGTCGTAACTTATCACTTATGATATTGTTAAAAGAAACGACTTTTCACTTACGACATTGTTAATTGCTACCATCGATTTGTGTGTTATATCTATTATTTAATTAAGGTGCCGTGTAGCACCGGCCTAGAATAGTGCCACCCCCTCTCATCTCACGGAGAGTCGTAAGAGTCGACTAAGCTAAATTCTACCGGATGATGTGCAGCAGAGTCATCCTTTTTTTTTTTTTTTTTTATTATCGTCTGTAAAAAAAATGCTGCTTACGCACTGTCTCCCGGCCAAAAGGGGGAGACCGGGAGGGGGTGTGGGGCTCACTGCGGCCGACGCGACCACCGCAGTCCTACCCACTAAAAAACTTCAGACGACGCCCACCGCTGTTGAAAAGGGGCGAGGCACCAGTTCCCGGGTTTGTAGCTTCTGGTACCCCGCCCGCGGCCAACGTCCCCCGGATCAGAACCGGGGAGACCTCCTCAGGAAGGCGCAATTTGCAGCGCCCCCCCTACCTCTATGTGCGGCCATGGCGTAACTGGCCGACTTCGGGGGGGGGTCTATGGCGAGACGGAAGGGGGCCCCTGCCCCCGCCGCCTAAGACCCCCCGGGCGCTGCCTGACGGGCCCTCCTGGCCCGCCCGCTGCGCCAACGGCGTAGCCGGAGAGAGAGCGGATCCCGCTCCCTCTCCCGCTCCGCGGCCTCCTTCTGCGACATCACCACTTCGCAGAAGGAGGCCATCGCCTCCCACGCCGTCTCGCTGTCGACCATCTTTTGCATGATGGTCGGCAGCGAGAGAGCCAAGTAGCGTCATCCTGCGTTCTGGCTTGAACTGCGATCACCAACCCGCCTGCCCAGCGTGGTGATTATGGGCAAATGCTCAGCAGTGGACTTTATAATTTATTTATTTATTCATAAAACTTACAACCATCTTTACAGGCACCAAACCTAATACGATAGAGTAGCCGAGCTTGTAAGCTCACTTGTACAATACCTAAATACAGTGTAAACTCCATGTAACGTCACTCTATTTAACGACAAACTCCCTTAAACGTCGAAATCAATTGGCTTTGGTTGGTTTAGCTTGTCTTTCATACAATGTTTGACTCTATATAGCATTACACCCACTCTCAATAACGACAACAATTGAGTAATAAAAAGTACCTTTTAAGTTGCTAAAATTAGTAAAAATGCGCAGCTGTGTACGATCTATTGTCGCTTTATTATCCTAGCCCGCAATAAACTCGACTGTCGGCATCATGCATACCGAACTTTCTAAGAAATTCATTCTTTTGTTTACAAATTGGGCAACAACGACAACTCTCTATAACGCCATAAAATGCACAGTCCCTTCAGTGTCGCTATATAGAGTTTACACTGTATATGACTAAAAACTTTCACATAATTCTTATCTACTAATTACTAAACTATTACATTATTATCTACTGCAGAAGCAATATGCTGCTTTTGCGAATTCGTTTAGTAAACATGCATAAGGCTGTTATGATGATTATTTAATACATTTTATCATGCTTTAGTGGTAGTCCAAAATTACATCTTTTGCGTGTTAAATAAGTACTTGTTTTTACTTTCACTTACACACATTCCCATGCATTAGGGACGGAATAGGGTAAATTTAATTTTATTATTTTAGCTGCAATAGACTCGATGGTGTATCCCGTTACAAGGACATTGTCATGATTTGAACACCTGTAAAAAAACGATTCTTCCTATTCATATCATATCCTAGTATTATCCCGGTTGCCCTGACTTAAGCTTAAAGCTTCTGCTATCTGGTCAGAATCAGAATCAGTTTTATTGCCAAATGTGGGTACAATATCAGATGGTACAGTCAAAATGTTATAAAAGTTCCATTCACATTTTTATCCCTTTGGGATATGCAACTATTGTACCAATTAGAGAAATACATTACATAATAAATAATTTTAAATACAATATGAATTTTTAATAGATTTCATCTGTTAATAACTAAAATGTCAAATTGAAAAGAAATATATATATGTATGTCAATGCAAAAAAATATTATGTCAATGTAGGAAATAGTAATTCAAAAACTTCTGTCTTTTAAAAACCCAGATTTTGGCTGAATTTAGAGTTAAGCTTACGACTAGATTTAGCTGAACTTCAGCTATTACATGAAGCGCCTTCTGACCTCCGCAACCCAGAGGGAAACATCATTCTACGGTTAAACCAGCTGTAAGGATATTAGAAGGCACTGACTTCCTAATAACGACTGCCATAGATGTCCATGACAGCCGGGAGCAACGAGTTAACGTGCTTTCCATGGCCAGAAGCAATTCTGAGTGCCCGTGCTCAAAGGTTTGACGTTATTACACATAGCGCGATCATCTAATATAATATATATTCGACGACCGAAATGGCGTGGAGGTCAGTATACCTGCACTACACTCCAGAGGTCGTGGGTTCGATTCCACTTAGGACAAATCTTTATGTGCATGAACATGAATATTTGTTTTGGTCTGGGTGTTTTCCTATGTATATTAAGTATGTATTTACAAAAAAAATAAAGAAGATATTTAAGTATGTTTATCCGTTCTTTAGTATCCATAACACAAGTTCTTGATGATACTTATCTAGGAACTAAATAATTGGTGTGATTGTAAGAGAATATTAATTAATTTATTTATATCTCTTTACCTCCAGGTGCCGCCTCAGTGTTCGGTAACACGCCAATTGACGTAGTAAAGACCAGGATGCAAGGCCTCGAAGCAGCCAAGTACAAAAGCACGTGGGACTGCTTCATCAAGATCTGGAAGCACGAGGGACCCCTGGCCTTCTACAAAGGTACCGTGCCCAGGCTCAGTCGAGTCGTGTTCGACGTAGCTATCACCTTCACCATCTACGACAGCATTATGGACATGTTTAACATGGTCTGGAAGTAGGTACCTAATTGTCGTGGTATATGGTGAATTTTAATCCTTTTTTTTTTCAAAGTATTATTTATTCGAAATGAAAACAAACAGGTTTTAAATGATATTGTGATTAAAAGAGGTTGATTACAATGCGATCTGATATTTTGAATTGTCAGTCACTGACACTACACGATATTCTTATGACAAACTCTTTGGCCAGCCTCAGTTATAAGCAGTCTTATTATCAGCTAACAATATTTAATGTTAGCCGCGGCGCATAACTTGAACATTCACACTACAGTATTCTTGTCACATACTCATAATTATTTCGCATTAGTGCTGACATAACCTATCTATCTCTTTTTTTTATTATATCATTGTTTTTTTTAAAACTTAAACAAATACCGTGGACCCCCGGTAAATTCGGCAAACGTGTTGTTGGGCAGTGTCGGACTATCGAATTTGTCGGATTACAGAGTAGAAATCCCTTATAGTCCGGATTTTTTCGATAAAGATTACCTTGCAATTCGACAAATTGCAGCTCAAAATTAAAATATTATCATGAAGTAGCGCGTACAAGTTGCAATCTGTTTAATCATGCATCGGCTTTATTTGTAAAAAATTGCCAAAACAATGTTTGTGTTCCTACATTCAGCACGTCGGATTACAGGGGGCGGCGGATTAGACAGGGGCCGGATTACCGGGGGTCCACTGTATCAATGTTTTTTTTATGAGTTATGCCTTGAAAACCATATTTATTTGTTAAAGTAAACTTGCTATACTGTGGTGTCTAAAGCATTTACAATAACACTGCCAATATAGTACCTATAAACACTAAAAATAAATCTAATATCGTTTGATATTCTTTATACAAACACTACTGAATGTAGCAATTAATCAACTGGTCTAGGTTTAAGAATAAGCAAATCTTATTTTTTTTATTTAAGATTGATATGTTAGATGAAATCACAATTTTTTTTTTTTTTATTAAAGTTGGAAAAATATGTTGAATTTTTTTTTAAATTTTTTGTTATTAAAATTCACCATGTATAAAGTAAATGTATGTACAAATAAGCGTAAGTCAAGAGTTGTGTAGTATTTAAGTAGAGAAAAGAACGTTATTAATCGAAATAGTTACATGAGTCATGCAATGTAACATATAGTTTTACTTTTTAATTGTGATTATATTATTTATTAATTGATTTGCCGTTTTATCATGATTTTATAATACAACTCGACTATCAATTTTTATTTTTTAAGGTAGATTGACGTTTCGATATTTTTGTAATTGTTTTTTTTTAATTGTAATTGTTATTTACTGGTTGTCTGATGCATTTGGTTTTGTTTACCAAAATATATTTATTTTTATATTTTTACTATTCTGTTAGTTGCTTATATTTTTGTTAATAATTAATTTGTTATATAACATTGTAACCAAAAAGATAAGTTATATATATAAACGTACATAGTACTGTTTTTGATGTTATAGCTATGACTGTAAGGTAATTCTTTCAAAGAATTTATATACTTACCGTGAACTAAAGTTTCTATCACAAAATAATGATTAGGGCTGGTTTGGATACGTATCAGGTGTCTGGTCCCCGGACACGGTGATCGGATACATGATACATATCCGCATCTGTATTCCCGGATACTATGTCCGGATAAATGATAATTATCTATATCCCTGGATGATACATATCCGTTATTTTTACCCGGATACGATTATTTGATAATAATACATATCCGTATTTATACCCGTGGATACGATGATCGGATAAATGATACATATCCGTACCAACCTTTATATACTCGGAACTGTCTTTTGAACTCATTTCTAAATTATTTTTCAAAAGATTGAATGAACTATTAAACATTTTATTATTCCTCAAATTGTATAAGGTTATGAAATACTTTATTTTTATTTTTTATAATACATAATATAACGAAATAATTGTGCATTCCTATGGAATATCTTTTTATAGAACTTTGTAAAGAAACAATTTTGTATGAATATAGAGACTGTATGAGCAACCGTTACATTTTTGTCACAAATAATTTAAAAAAAATATGCTTATTATTTAATTTAAAAGAAATATCGTTTAGTTTTGTCTGTGACTTCATGCAGTTTTATGTTTTATAAGAAATTGTTATGTTAAATCTGTTTATCTCTTCGAAGTAGTCTTTATGTAAATGAATTTCATTCAATTGGACGTAGTTATGCAAAAAGGAACCATCTCAAAAGATTTAAAAAAACTTTAAATATTTTCTTAAAACTTAGTTTTAACGAGTTGGATCAATGTTCCATTTAAAGTGCGTTATGTAAATATTATTGATGTTAAACCAAGTTAAGACTGCATTTGACTGTAAATTTAAATTTTCTAGTTATCACAACTTGAATAAATAAATTCAAGTTTGGCTCAATAAAGCTCTTATTAATGTCAGCTTATAAACAAACGCGTTCATTCACTGCGGGCGGGAGCTAGATCGTACAAAAGTCGTGCAAGAAACTATCAATTCTAAGACCATTCAAGCTAAGGGTAGTAACTATATTTTGATAATAGAGCGATTAAAATATAAAGAGACATATTTAGTTCAACTATTAAGGCATTCGTTATCGTTTGTACGTACAATAAATCAGTTAGCACCGAGTTCAAACCTTGTATGAACTACACTCGAAACATAAGCGCTTTTAAGCTTATCACGATAGGTTAGCGGAACTAATTACAATGAGCTTCTAACTGTTAATAATTTTGTTGATAGAGAAGTTTAAAAAACAACTTTTTTACCAGTCACAGCGCAAACCCAACTCCTGTTAATAAAAAAGTACCAACTAGAATAATAATTAGTCTTTGTTCAAAAAGTGCGTGAATCGGTTTTGATAGGGTCGGCAATTACTTTACATCAGATGGAGAGTGCCTTATTGTTAAAAGTCTGCTTGCTCACAGATTTATGGTAGGGTATGCATTGTGTGGCGTCTACCAGCCAAATTCAGGGGGCCTACTGCAGGACTTGCTGGTAATCGATTAAAAGTAAAAAGTTCTTTATTTCATAAACTATTTCATAGCACTTGAATAAATAGCATAGCACATTACTACACTGAAATCACAAATCTTAGATTCACTTACATGCAAAAAAATAAAAATTAAGTGTAAGTGAATCTAAGTGCCAGTTCCGAGCCCCCGCTCTGTGAGAAGAGCTGACAAGAAACTCACAGGCTTATGCTCTTTTAAATTATCAATCATTAGGCACAATCGATTTTGATTTGAATTTGAAGATTTGACAGTCTATCTGTGTTTTTTCAAAAATATATTGCAAATTATTCATATTTACGTAAAATATATCATCGAAACGCGAATAATAATCATTGAATTAATTAGTCGCTTCACTAGTCTGCCAAGGTTATGAATAATCTATGGCTAATGAATGAATAATATATAATTTTAAAAATACACAGAGACTGTCAAATATTACGTCAATCCTTCAAAATTTGTGTCTAAATGAAGAACGCCATCTTGTATCGAGTTCCATATGTTCGGCGGTACGACAGAATCAATTCGAAATCGATTTTGCCTAATAATCGATTACCAGCGAGTTCGGCGGTAGACCCCAAGGTCAAAACAAGGTCAGTGAAGTCGTTGAACTAAATAGGTAGGTATCGGAATTTTATTAGCTTGGCATAGGGTATGCAGTGCCTATTGCATGTATGGTGAGCACTACTGCGCTGCACGGTCAAATTCAGTCGAAAATATTTTAATATGCATTTTTATAACAATGTATGTACATTGTATTTTAAACCATGTATGAAATAGGACGCATTTCTTTTTTTACTCTTTCTTTACGAGTCCCAAGATTTTTAAAAAGGTCTTCATTCCACTTTGCTATCTCATAATTATTATTAATTCTGTATTTTGACATTTCACAATAATTATTATTTTTATATTTTTGTTTTTAAGTTTAATTCAATGTTGACATTAATCTATTATTGTTTTCGATTTATTAAATAAAATGGTGGTTATATAAAATGTATTTTTTTTATTTCTTTTATAAAATATTTTACATTCATAACGAAAGTATCACATAAAGTTACGTAACTGTCTGTGGCCTTACTCGTAAACACGACTAAAGTTATACTTTATGAACTTTTAACGAAAAAGCGCATCAAATGGCCTGAGAACACGTCTTTTATTTATATATGTATTTCACAACTTATTTATTAGTATTTTAGTCGTGTTACGCAGAGATAGCCCATTTGTGAGACCAAATTCATGATATCTCGGGTTCAAACCCCGGTGGCTCACCATAACTTAAAAAGTTATGTGCGTAATTATCGCTAGCTCCGTTAAGCAGTTGGTCCCGGCTGTGATGAACATCTATGGCAGTCGTTATTAGGAAGTCAGTTCTATTATCCTGACAGCTGATGAAACCATAGAAAGAGGTTTCCCTCTAGATCGCGGAGGCCGGACGGTATCGGTCCTAAAGTTAGCTGCTAAGTTTAGCTAAATCTAGTCCTAAGCTTAACTCTTGTGCATCATATGATGATGTATTTTAGTGGTGTTATTTACCTAACCATCTAAAATTCATACGGTATATTAGATTTTGTCATTTTCGATTTTAATAAGATAGGCGAAGAAAATTAATAGTGTTTATAAGTAAGGCCTCTCGACTCTTCAAAGATCACAATTTGATAATATACTAAATATGCTTATTTTACTAAACCTACGGTTCACAGCTTGATATTATGAAGACAAGTAGTAAGGTGGCGAAGAAACTAAGGGGCGGTACACTTTTATATACATATCATACACTTTAAATATTTGCTGCATTTTATTTGAAAACCCATAACATTATATATATACAATGGCATGTCACAATATACGGCAGAAAGCGAAAGGCTAATTCTGTTGAAAATTGGTTCAAAATCATTTAGGCTGTATAAATATTATCCCATGCCGTACCAGCCATTCATTTTCAACCATTCAATTATTTTATGATTAATTACCAAAAACGCACTTGCAAAAGGTAACTAATCAAACTACTTTAAATTACGTATTACAAAAAGTATTCAAAAGGGATAATTCTTCAAATGAGCCAGCATCAAGCCGGGAACGCATCTGTGGTCCAAGTTGTAGCCGTCCACTACCGCCATCTCTTGGTCGGTCAGCTCAAAGTCGAAGATGTTCAAGTTTTCCTCTATCCGAGATTTGGTAAACGATTTTGGAATTACTGGGATCCCTCTTTGTACCTGAAACGTTTTATTTTATTAAAAACAATAATAGTTAATAATATTTTAAAATTCGCATGTCAATTTCTTGTTTAGTCTAAATATAGGCCGTAGTGGCGAGACCAACAGACTGCAATTCAGAGGGTCTCGGATTCAAACCTCGTCCTACCTAGCCTTTTCGCTTGCTTCGTGTTTCGGAAATGACGTTAAGCCGTTGCTCCCGGCTGTAATAATAAATAAATATTTTCTGACAATTACACCAATTATTTAGTCCCAAGTTAAGTATCATTAAGAACTTGTGTTATGGATACTAAACAACGAATAAACATACTTAAATACATTTTTTTTTTGTAAATACATACTTACATGAACATGTTATGGATCTTACCAAGACCTAAGAACCCCAAACCAACCTCACCTGCAAACGGACGAGGCTCTGGCGAACATAACAGTGCCCGATAAGCGGCAATAGGCTTTGTAAGTACATACTTAATATACATAGGAAACACCCAGACCAAAACAAATATTCATGTTCATACACACAAAGATTTGTCCTGTGAGGGAATCGAACCCACGATCTCTGAAGTGATGTGCAGGTGTACTGACCTCCACGCCTCATCGTCAATTTAAAGGTCATAATATGACCTTTCGGGATATAGATAGACGGAAGAAGCTCTGGCGAACATAACACTGCCCGGTAAGCGGCAATCAGCTCGCCACCTATTACGTGGGACCAACAATATAATTGGCGAAGTGTGGGCGTATAGTATGTCTCTGAAATGATGAAAAAGGCGTGAATGTATAGATATATATATGTATGTGTGTCATGAACATCTATGGCAGTCGTTATTAGGAAATCAGTGCCTTTTAGGATCCTGACAGCTGGCTTATATGTTTTAACAATGTTTTAACTCTGGGTTGTGGATGTCAGGTGACAGTCGTTTCGCGTACTCGGCCCAATCTGGTTAAATCAGAAAGCAGGCCCCGGATTTAAAGCTTAAGTGTTTTTTTTTTTTACATGTGACACGTCATAATGACTACATCCTGCCTGATGATAAGCAGTCGATGCAGTCCAATAAGAAAATGAAAGCGCTTTATAACGTGAAATAAGCACGGTATAAAGCGCATCCACTCATGACGGCCTGCTAAAATGCCGTTTCACGCTCCGCTTAAAAGACCCGGGATCATAGGCAATACATGAGCCGGCAGCGAATTCCAGAGCTTAGTGGTCTTGCTCAGAAACGACCTCCCAAATTTCTTGGTGTAGGGCACAACCGGGATAATGCTAGGATAAGACTTACCAAATATCTGAGTCCGACTTGAGCTCTTGTCTTGCCGTACTTGAGAGCGACTTCTCCCAACTTAGGGTCGGTTTTGATGACGTCCTTGCCCACGAACTCGGGCCTCGCTTCGGATATGAGCCCCAGCGGAGTGTAAGCTACAGGTACCACGCCGTGGGATTTGCAGAACTCCACCAGCTTGTGTTGGGTTAGCGTTGGGTTTATCTGAAGAATTGTTAAATATTATAGATGTCTAACAGCCAACTTTTTAAACGCTGGACGAAATATATCATTTGGATAAAATGTTATCCAACCAAAAGCATTTTTTACAATGTTATGTAAAAAGTTTTTTTAAATATATTCCTGAAGTTTCGCTTTTTATAACATTCCAGGTTGCTTTGCAAATGTAGTTACTCTTAGATATTTTTGATTAATAATTATTATTTTCGCATAATTTACGCATTTTTGAATAGTATTGTATTTTAGGTATGTAGCCTTATTTGTCTTAGTTTTATTGGTGTTCCATATCTTTACAAAATCATTACCTGCATCCTCATCCCAGAAATGATGTGTGTTTCCTATTTCCTATGATCCCGGGTCTTTTAAGCAGGGCGTGAAACGGCATTTTAGCAGGCCGTCATGAGTGGATGCGGTTTATACCGTGCTTATTTCACGTTATATAGCGCTTTATTTTTTTATTGGACTGCATCAACTGCTTACCATCAGGCAGGGTGTAGTCATACGACGCGAGACATTAAAAAAAACACGTTAAGCCGTTGGTACCGGCTATCATGAGCATCCATGGCAGTCGATATTTATTCTATATAGTCGTTATTAAACAAAGAAGGAAGTTTCCTGATGTGGATGTCAGACGGCAGGCGCTCTGTGTACTAGTTAGACCAGTGACCCTGGGCCCTAAGCGTAAGTCTAGAGCACAACCTGGAGAATGCTAAGGTGATGACTAGAGTAATTTATTAAATAATTTATTGATTCAGGCGTTACTTTGCGGAAATCCATTGTAAGCAAGTGATGGATTAAAGTATCTTTGTGACAATTCCCGCGTTACTATAATTTCCTGAAAAATCGAGAAACTATTGAACACAACACATGTTTGCCCTCACACAGGGCATCTTCAGGTAAGATGGGAGCCTCAGAACAACGATGTCTTCACGACCAACGCTGAAACGAGAGTGAGCAGCTGAGCGTATTCGAGCGTATTCATACCCTTACCCACTTCCGTCATCAACGTCCGTCACGTCATCGCGGTCTGAGTCGGAGTGACCGTTACGAAATTTCTGAACCATACGTAATAGAGGTGATCTAGAGAACGTATTTTGTTCGTTCCGCAGGAGGTTCGCAAGGGTTACCGCGGCCTCGGTACGTAGCAGGCTTAAAAGAAGGAACATGGATGGTTTTTAGTCAGTAGAAGTCTGACACACCCTCCCGCTCCACCCACAGCGGGAGAAGGTCATTTGACGATTTTCCATCCCAAAAAAAAAAAGGAGGTTTTTGTCATTGTTTTTAATTATTTCAATATTTTCCAATACACACAACCGTAGACCTTTGTCATGTAAATGTAAAATTTCAGAATTATGATTATTACTCAAGGTGTGCCCAGCGTCGATAAGGTGTTTGGCAAAATAAGATTTGTCTGGACAATTATGCCTGTAAGCAGACTATGACTAGAGATCACATCAGACTAGTGTTTACCTCAAACTGGTTGACCACAGGTTTGACGTTGGCAGTCTGCATCAGCCTGTCCAGTTGTTGTTCGTTAAAGTTGGAGACGCCGATAGACCGGGTCAGGCCTGCCTTCACCGCCGTTTCCATGGCTCGCCATGTCTCCACAAAGTCTATATTTGCATCCTCCCCTTTACTCTGAAATTGTATTCAGTTATATGTAAAACTAAGGCTGGCTTCAGTGCTAGGTACTATGTTGTGAACATTCGCATCCGCATTCCGCATCCGCAAATGCACAGATTTGGACATCCGCATGAATCAGTGCGTATGTTCATGCGGATGCGAATATCATGCAAGTAGCGACAAAAAGGATTGGGCAGGGCCCGGCGATTGGGGCGCGTGCCGGTCGCACGTGACAATGTTCAATGGGAGCAAAGAAATTGGTGACAAGGTTCGACACGTTACAAAAATAAATACTTACGTCTGATTTATTTACAATAAAAATAATAATTGTTAAGTTATCTCTGTTTTAATTCTTCATTAATAGATTTTATTAACATAATTTCTTACACATCCGCTTGTAAAAAAAATCAGCATCCGCAACATCCCTGCTAGGTACTATTGCAATTTGAATCTACATTTGTCTGATGTGGACTTACAATATACTGACCTTATCCCGCTTTTAGGTTAGATGACACATTTTTTATCTGGGTGTTTTGTATAATGTAAAACTTTCTATACTAAATAATTTGTTTTTTTCGTTAGGTATCTTTAT
The DNA here is from genome assembly GCA_949126915.1 of Musotima nitidalis. NCBI lineage: Eukaryota > Metazoa > Arthropoda > Insecta > Lepidoptera > Crambidae > Musotima > Musotima nitidalis. The sequence goes on from OX421434.1 coordinate 15,003,786, forward strand.
TCGTTCACAAGTACTCCTAGCCTTTTTTTTTTTTTTGATTTACGTCGGTAACAAAATGCATTTACGCACTGTCTCCCGGCCAAAGGGGGACCGAGAGAGGTGTGTGGGGCTCACCACCGGCAGACACGACCGCCAGCAGTAATACCCACTAAAAATCTTCCGACGACGCCCGCCGCTTGTTGAGAAAGAGGCGGGGGGCCAGTACCTGGGTTGCAGCTCTGACACCCCGCCCGCGGCCAACGTCCCCCGGACCAAAACCGGGAGGACCTCCTCAGAGAGACGCAGTGGACGCGCCCCTCCTATCTCCTTGTGCGACCATAGCGTGTGTGGCCGACTTCTCGAAGGGTCCATGGTTAGACAGCAGGGCCCCCCTGCCCCCGCTGCCTAAGACCCTCCTGGCGCTGCTTGACGGGCCCTCCTGGCCCGCCCGCTGCGCCCTCCACAGGTCCCTCTTAGTTTCCCCCCCGGTAGTCAGTACTAAGGGCACCCAGAGTCGCCAATCTCTGGGTGTTACCTTTTCCCTGGCGCCTCCTGCGCCCTATCGGGAGGTACTCAGCCCCCCCACCACGACAAGGTGGAGACCAGTCGGGGGGGAAGTACTCCTAGCCTAAGCTAACAAAACAGGTAGTTTGGGTCTAATTGTAATTGTTGACTTCCAGTCAAAGAATATTTCCTGTGAACAAATTTCACCACCTGTTTGGTGATGCTCTAAGGCTCTTTCAATTTAGATTATTGTAGTGACCTGCTGAAGTGCCGGAGCGGATATTCTTTAAAAACAAAGTACACAGAGCACACTTATCACTCACGTATATAGATAAATAAATAATTTCTGACCACTACACCAATTATTTAGTTCCAAGATAAGTATCATTAAGAACTTGTGTTATGGATACTTAATAACTGATAGACAGACTTAATATACATAGGAAAAATCTCATGTTATATTGAAATCAAGCGTGCCCATTTTTTAACACCTACTGTGACGGCACTGTCCATATTTAGTGATGGGTAATCCAAACTGATTTATCGACACTGATGATAATATTTCATGTGAGAGTTTCTGTTTAAGGTGTATAGGGTTCCTATCAAGATCTAAGGAGCCCAAGCCAACCTCATCTGCAAGTGGTGCACCTGCCGATCAACTAAAGAAGCTTTGGCGAACATAAAAGTTCCCAGTAAGCGGCAATATGCTTGCCACCACATGGGTCCATCAATATAACTGGCAAAATGTGGGCGTACATTATGCCTCTGCCTACCCCTTCGGGGGAACAGGCGTGATATTATGTATGTATTGTGAGTTTACGTTTTTAAAGCCATCTGGTTTCAACAACATACACGCACGGACTGTAAGTAGCAGAGATAAACCTCTACGATTGGTCCGGATGGTGAGTCATGCGAAGTACATGCATTTGCGTTAACTATAGTATATTTATGTCACCTGTGTGCTAAAACTAGATTTAGATCTTCATAAACAATTATTTACACTTACATCTACTGAAACTGGCCAGTGGATTAAGTACAAATCTACATAGTCTAGCTGGAGTCGCTGCAATGATGCCTTTAAAGCTGGTATCACATTGTCTTCAGCATGGCAGTCGTTCCATAACTGCAAAAAAATTGTGCTTCTTTTATTGTACACACAACACAACAGATATAAATATTAAATAAGAAATAATGTAATGGTTAAAATTGCTGTTTAAATGCCGGGAATGTATAATGTTATAAATTTACAACGAGACAATTGATAACAAGTATAAAATTTAATTGGAAAGATTATAATGAATATTTTATTATTTACAGATTTAATTTTATTTCACCTAAATTTACTATATTCATAATTTCTTCATCGCACAGTAAATAGGTAGATTCCATTTAAGACAAATTATATTATTAATTTTCACACTTTATCATACCTTAGTTGTCACAAATAAGTCTTCTCGTTTCACTGTTCCTGCTTCAATTTTATTCTTGATACCCTGTCCTACTTCCTCTTCATTATTATATATTGATGCTGTGTCAATGTGCCGGTAGCCAGCGTCAATACCTAATTCTACCGCTTGACCAAACTGACCAGGATCTGCTTTTCGCTAAAAAATTTAATAAACATTTTGGCTAAGTAATCATATTTTATAAAACAAAAGAAAAACTATGTAACTTACATAAACTTCCTGAAATTTAAACTATTATTAAAAGATGTGGGGCTAAGTTATATATATTATTTAGTGTGAATAGGTATTAAAGAGTACACACAAAATTTGGGTTTAACGGTATCAAGAACTATTCAAATATTCATTAAGTTATTTATTTGAATTTTGATTACAATTAAAAAAACGAGCACTTAGCCTCTTTGTTTATACTTGTTTAATAAACTTTATGAAGATAACTGTATTAAATATTATTGTACCAAACAGGCAGGTACCAAAATGGTTATTGTTTATTTAAAACAAAAAACTAGCCTTCTATTTTAGTGGTATTGATCACTTTAAAAAACTAATTTTTTTAATGAGCTTTTATACAAGCCTCTATTAGAAGTATTTAGTTACAAATGCCAGTGTTACCAATGAGACATCATAGGTAAAATTTTAAAAGAAATAGAAATTTGGAAACAGTTAAAAACTTACTGCATATGTTCCCAGTCCAACTACCGGCATTTCAAACCCACTCGAAAGTTTAATGGTAGTTAGTTTTTGGACCATATTGACTATTTAGTTTTACTAAAACTTTTAAGTTGTATTGTAACTAAGTTTTGAAAAACAAAAGACATCTGTATGTATCTAAACTTTCCCAAAGTCAAAAGGTGGTGTCAAGGTTATTAAAGATAAGGTTTTTTAATTAGCATTTATTTATGACAAATACGCGGTTGACGATTTTAGCAATAATTACTACAGAAAATAAAATAATATAATTTAGAAAAGCTGCCAGAACTTTTAGGAAGATAAAATTACTGTCGGCCTATTGACAGGTGTAACAAGACAATATAAAATTGAGTCTTATTGAAGCAACATAAGGTGGAAACGTTTTATTGTAACTTCAGAAATATATAATTCGGTTTTAGAATGGAATTGTCTTCTTTGAAAAACAGATTTGTCATAAAGGTTTAGCTTGATACAATATGTATATTAAATGAATAATAAAGTAATGAATATAGTGACTTAACTTTTGGCGCATATACTTTATTTGTTCTGTAAAAGTATAGGGCCAATCAAGTTACTTTAAAAATTGGCATCCAAGCTTGAAAAGAAACCATGACAACTAATATTGACAGTTGACAGTATTTAAAAAGTTACGTTGAAGTTCGTTAAAAATATTCTCAATACGGCAACGAATTATTTTTAGTAAATTAGACTTGAAACAGTTTATAAAACCTCGTTGAAATAAAGTTGTGATTTTAAACTGTTACGCTCTCGAATTGTGCTTCATGTTTCTTACCAACACTTAGTCGTATGTCTATCCACGCGGTTCTGTCGTACAGTCGGGCAAAAGTATAAAATTAAAACGGCGAAGCTTCCACAGCGCTAGTTTTGGCGCTTTTTATTAAAAACGGGCGAAATTGCGAACTACAAGATGGATGATTTTCTCAAAATTGAGAAAATCGGCGAGGGCACCTACGGTGTGGTGTATAAAGGGAAAAACAAAATAACCGGACAATTTGTTGCTATGAAAAAAATTCGATTGGAATCGGAAGATGAAGGGATTCCTTCTACGGCCATAAGGTTTGTGGTAGCCAATTTAATAATCATTGTAATCTGAGACCATAAATATTCAGTTGGTTTTTAGTCCTTTATTTTGACCTAAAACCGGCATCTTTGTGATATTATAACCTCTGATTATAAATGTTAGAAAATAGAAAATTTTATTTTCTTATTTTATTTATGTATACATTACAATGTATATAGGCTCATAGATCAAGTCCAATGCACCTACAAGTCACAAACAGTACATTAAAGTCATTGAAAATGAAATAAAGTTTAAATATTCTAGAATAATAATGTCAACAAATCAAATAGCTATCTAAAAAGTTATAATTTTAATGTCAATTATATGTCTTTAATCCCCAAGAGACATGATGCCCTAGCTTGGGTCTACCAAAGAATCAATCTAGTACTACCTTTTGGCAATTAAGAATAAATTAAGTTGTGAAATCTTGGTGTGTAGTTATTTTTTTTTGTCTCTTCAGGGAAATCTCACTGTTGAAAGAGTTAAACCACCCAAATATTGTGAAACTTGAAGATGTACTTATGGAAGAGACTCGTCTTTATTTAATTTTCGAATTCCTCTCTATGGACTTGAAAAAATATATGGACTCACTTGGCAGCGGCAAGGTATGTAGTTTCTTATGTCAGTATTATACACACATTAACGCCTGTTTCCCAATAGGAGTAGGCAGAGGCATATGATACGCCCACACTAAATATAAAATATAAATAAATATTTTCTAAAAATTACCCCAATTATTAAGTTCCAAGATAAGTATCATTAAGAACTTGTGGTATGGAAACTAAACAACAGATAAACATACTTAAATACTTTTTTTTTATAAATACATACTTAGTATACATAGAAAAACACCCAGACCAGAACAAATATTCATGTTTATGCACACAAAGATTTGTCCTGTGTGGGAATCGAACCCTCGACCTCTGGAGTGAAGTGTAGGTATACTGACCTCCACGCCATATCGGTCGTCATTACTACGCCAATTGCATTGATGGTCCCTCATGGTGGTGAGCCAAATGTCAATATTATAATAATTATTATTTACTTAAGGCTTGATGGACCATATAAATAAATATAAATACAGTAGGGTCAATGCAAGATTTATTGCCAATGTTTCTTTGAATAGAATAGAAGTTTAGTAGTGTATTTTTTGTCTGAACTTATCTCATCAAATCTATCTCTGTAGTATGTATCTAGATTCTCAAAGAAATTTAATCTGAACCACCACTCTCTGATAAAAACTGGCAAAACACTAACAGGCTATGCTCTTTTGAGCTATCAGTTGGTTACTAGAATTACAATCTTACATGATGTCCATGATGCTATATAATGCAATAGAATGTAACATTACTAATATTCATGTATTAATGAATGGATAGAATAGCCTGTATGAAATGTCAGTTTAATCTCAAGCATGTTTATTGTTCCATAATCTGATCAATATATTTGATATCAATAGGACCAGTACAGGAATTGAACCCACAACCCTAAAGGCAATATAATATCTATAAGTAAAAATTAAAATTATTAGAATTGGTGGTTGTGCTTGATACTTATTTGGTGCTTCCATTTTTTTGGACTTTGCTGTTTACCAACAGATGGGGAATGATCATTATGACAACACATAAAAAACGATTGCCCTTTGATTCTTACAGCTAATGGATCCGGCGGTGGTGAAGAGCTACCTGTACCAGATAAACAGCGCCATCCTTTACTGCCACCAGCGTCGCATCCTCCACAGGGATCTCAAACCACAGAATCTGCTTATCGACAAGACTGGAATCATTAAAGTAAACTCATATTATTATGCAATAAAAATATAACATACATACAATCATGCCTATTTCCCCCACGAGGTAGGCAAAGAAATACACCCACATTTTGCAAATAAAATGTTTGGTCCCACCTAATAAGTGGTGAGCCTATTGCCGCTTACCAGGAACTTTCATGTTTGCCAAAGCCTTGTTGATCCGTTGATCTGCAGGTGCACCACTTGCAGGTGAGGTTGGCTTGGGCTCCTTAGCTCTTGGCAGGGTATAGGCCCTATGCATTCGCATTTATAATATTGGTAGATTTTAAAACAAGAAGCTGTCATCAAATGTTATAGGAATTTAGTAATTATACATAATGATCATAAACTAATCTAAATATAAAAAGCTAGCATCCTCCTCTCTACTAAGTTGCCATACCCTACGGGGTCCATATTGTATCTGTGATATTATAAATAACATCTTTGTAACATATGGGAGTGCAATAAAGACATTGAGTATTAAATATTTGTGGACATCTCGCACATCACTGCTAGCACCAAACTAAGCTGAGTAACTGTATTCCAACAAACATGCATAGAAAAATGGATTGGTTTTTTTTTTGGAAATACTCATATCCACGCATCAAGTCATCATTACGTGGAGTGCAATATTAAAAAGTTAACTAGTCTTTCTTTCTTTCTTCTTTCAAATATTAGTAAAGCATTTAAATTCTTTTGCAGGTGGCAGACTTTGGTTTAGGGCGCGCTTTCGGAGTGCCAGTTAGAGTGTACACCCACGAAGTGGTTACTCTCTGGTACAGAGCGCCTGAGGTCTTACTTGGATGTCAGAGGTAAGATACTTTCTGAATTATTTTATCAATTTTACTCTCAACGTAGCAAAAAATTGGGTAGGCCTATGTTTAGCAGTGGACTTCTAATGGCTGAAACGATAATGTGAAAGAAAAGAGTATAGTAGTGAATAATTCTATTTAAGTTTGTTTTAATAAAGCTCATGAACATCAACTTCAAAACGAATACGCCTATTCACTGCGGGCGATTCAATTCAATTCAATCATTTATTCTAAACAATATACATTGTGTGGAACAATTATATTATACTATACAACTTACATGCAAATACAAATGTCAAATTAATGAAGTGGCCAAAAAAAATAAGATTATTCTAATTAACTATAGCTTGATTGTAAAAAAATCAGGCAAGAAATTCATCAAGGTTGGTTTTTTCTCCTGCCAGTTACAATAAAAATACTTATAATTAAAACACACTAAAGATTTAATAATAAAAAAATTAAAAGTCGGTTTATTTATTAATGTATTTTATTTTCCTTTAGGTACTCGTGCCCCCTGGACATCTGGTCTGTGGGCTGCATCTTCTCGGAGATGTCGTCCAAGAAGCCCCTGTTCCAGGGAGACTCGGAGATCGACCAGCTCTTCCGCATCTTCAGGTGAGCATTACCAGCAGTATACAGGGTGTAAACCCAGACTAAAGCCTAGTCATAAATTTTGTTTTGTTTTAGTAAAACAAAATTTTAAGCGTTACTATAAAGTTACCTTAAAGGTAATTTTTTTGTAAATTGCTTTCATCGCGCGTTTTTCACACTCACATACAGAGAAGCGGTCTATTGCGCGCGTCCCATTGCGTGCAAAGAAAGTTCGTAAGCAGTTTTTTAACACCAAAAAAAATTTCTTGATTTTTTTTTTGGTTTTATCTCTCATTATGATGTGTGGAATGCTAAGACTTTGATCAAAGACACACTGTATTAACCAAAACCAACCATACCTTACTTAAAAAGACGTGAAATTGTGTAGGTAGGTGCCTCAGTGCCACCAAATATATATTGTAACTAGCTGCGCCCTGCGGTTTTACCCGCGAGGTCCCCGTTCCCGTGGAAATATCGGCATACAGAGTGTCCTATATGTTAGTCCAGGACTGCAGCTATACACGTACAAAGTTTCACCAAAATCGCTCCAGTCGTTTTTGCGTGAAAGAGTAACAAACATCCATCCACACATACAAACTTTCACGTTTATAATACTAGTAGGATAAAGATATTGAATTTGATAATAACGTCTGCGGCTACATTTGATACTGTGTTCTGATATGAAAGGTTTTAGAAGACACTCGATTAGTATTTGCACATGAATTCCAAGTTATGTAGTGTTCTCGTTGTTTAGTTAGTTAAGTCTGTCTCCGTCAAGTCAAAGTTTTTTGAGTTGTGGACTCTACCAGATAAAGAAGTTACTAGGGGCTACTTGGTAAATTATAATTCACTGTAATATGCCACTTTCCTACAATTGTGCACGTTACACCATTTACTTAGCACAAAGTCCACCATTTACACATAATAAACTTCAATTTTCACCAGTTTGAAAATAAAACAGCTGCCAAAAAATCAGTTTTGAGATTGGTTTCTTATCAACCAACATCTCAAAACTGATTTTTTGAGGAGGCACGTGGTCAATAGTTGGACGGAATTAGTGTGTTGTATAAATAACGCGAAATATGTTGTGGCCACAGAATGCTGCGCACACCCACAGAGGAGATATGGCCGGGGGTCTCTTCTCTCCCGGACTACAAGCCAACATTCCCCAACTGGAACACATTCAACCTACATAACCATGTAAGTTTCTATATTTTACTAGTTTTTAAATTGGCTGGGATCCTACCATTTGGCAAAATATGTTTCGTCAAATTTCACTTCCCAAGAAACTTACCGCACAGTGTCATTTCCCAAAAGAATGCTTAGCAAATTTACATTTCGCATTTTATTCACTTTGTCAAATATTATTTAGTCAAATATACTTTAAGCAAATGGTAAGGTTAGGTTAGAACTGTGATCCCAACAGAGAAGATTGATTTGTATATCTTAAACAATATAATTATAATTCAAAGGGATACTACATCTATCAAAGACTATATGGCAGATAAAAATGCTTGGGATTAAACTGCCGTTACATACAGGCTATTCTAATATGAATGACTTAAAACATGAATATTATTAATGTTATATTATATTGCATTGTATATAGCTTCACAGACAATGAAGATTGTAACTAACCAATTGATAATTTAAAAGAGCATAGCCTGTGAGTTTCTTGCCAGTTCTTTTTACAGAGCGGGGGCTCGGAACTGGCACTTAGATTCACTTACACTTAATTATTTTTAAATTGTGTTGTTACACTTACATGCAAGTGAATCTAAGCTTCATGATCTCAGTGTTATAATATTTCGATTGTTTTTTTAAAATATTAATATATGAAGTATTCAAGTACAATGTATAATAGTTTATGAAATAAATAATTTTTGACTTTATTAGAAGTTCTTACCTGTACATTATTTGTCCACGGTGAAACAAACATCCATGCAGCAGTGTGATTTTAAAATTGGATCTTAAACTTAATTTAACTTAACTAAAATACTAGCTTTTTCGAATGACATCTAATGTATGTATGTTTATCCTTGTGCTAAAAAAAACATAATGTAAAAGTTGCCATGCAATTATTTGCTAAACAATAAATTGCTAAAAATAAAAATAGTTTAGCTAACTGTACAATTAAAGATGGTTTTGCAAAATGAAAATTTGGGAAACATAATGTACTTTGGCAAGTGTCACTTTGGGAAACGTTTTTTGCCAAATGTCAGTAAACCGTTGGCTCGAAAATTATCGATTCACACTAAAATATGTAAATAAATTATAGAAATTATTATACTTAGGTGCTAGAGGGGGGGTGATGAGGGATCCTACCAAGATCTTAAGACCCCAATCCAACCTTACCTGTGTCGCTCCTGACGATCAAGGACGAGTCTAGCGAACATAAAAGCGTCTCATCTCATAATGCCAACTTCGCAAAATGACAACCGCCCATAAAACGTTCATTTAAACGCTGAAATACGACAAAATCGGTAATCTATGTAAACTGCATTTCTTTTACTTGATTATAAAAAAAAAACCTTAACCTATTCAAAAAATATATATACTTACAACCGGTTGTCATTTTGCGAAGTTGGCATTATGAGATGAGACTCATAAAAGTTGCCAACACTATATCAAATTTTATATCAAAATGTGTTTATTTTATGAATAAATTAAGTAATGACCGTTTTATAGGTACAAAACCTAGACGAGGTAGGCATGGACCTTCTACAGAAGATGCTGGTATACGACCCCGTGCGGCGAATCTCGGCCAAGGACGTCCGCAGACATCGGTACTTCAGGGGGGTCACCCTGCCGCCCGGCCTGGCCTCACACGCGGCCTATGTGCGGCCCACACACACGCCCGCCGTCGGGCTGTGACCGACACGCGGCTCAGGTGTGTACCGCAGCCTCCCACACACACGCCCGCCGTCGGGCTGTGACCGACACGCGGCTCAGGTGTGTACCGCAGCCTCCCACACACACGCCCGCCGTCGGGCTGTGACCGACACGCGGCTCAGGTGTGTACCGCAGCCTCCCACACACACGCCCGCCGTCGGGCTGTGACCGACACGCGGCTCAGGTGTGTACCGCAGCCTCCCACACACACGCCCGCCGTCGGGCTGTGACCGACACGCGGCTCAGGTGTGTACCGCAGCCTCCCACACACACGCCCGCCGTCGGGCTGTGACCGACACGCGGCTCAGGTGTGTACCGCAGCCTCCCACACACACGCCCGCCGTCGGGCTGTGACCGACACGCGGCTCAGGTGTGTACCGCAGCCTCCCACACACACGCCCGCCGTCGGGCTGTGACCGACACGCGGCTCAGGTGTGTACCGCAGCCTCCCACACACACGCCCGCCGTCGGGCTGTGACCGACACGCGGCTCAGGTGTGTACCGCAGCCTCCCACACACACGCCCGCCGTCGGGCTGTGACCGACACGCGGCTCAGGTGTGTACCGCAGCCTCCCACACACACGCCCGCCATCGGGCTGTGACCGACAAACGGCTCAGGTGTGTACCGCAGCCTCCCACACACACGCCCGCCATCGGGCTGTGACCGACACGCGGCTCAGGTGTGTACCGCAGCCTCCCACACACACGCCCGCCATCGGGCTGTGACCGACACGCGGCTCAGGTGTGTACCGCAGCCTCCCACACACACGCCCGCCATCGGGCTGTGACCGACACGCGGCTCAGGTGTGTACCGCAGCCTCCCACACACACGCCCGCCATCGGGCTGTGACCGACACGCGGCTCAGGTGTGTACCGCAGCCTCCCACACACACGCCCGCCATCGGGCTGTGACCGACACGCGGCTCAGGTGTGTACCGCAGCCTCCCACACACACGCCCGCCGTCGGGCTGTGACCGACACGCGGCTCAGGTGTGTACCGCAGCCTCCCACACACACGCCCGCCATCGGGCTGTGACCGACACGCGGCTCAGGTGTGTACCGCAGCCTCCCACACACACGCCCGCCGTCGGGCTGTGACCGACACGCGGCTCAGGTGTGTACCGCAGCCTCCCACACACACGCCCGCCATCGGGCTGTGACCGACACGCGGCTCAGGTGTGTACCGCAGCCTCCCACACACACGCCCGCCATTGGGCTGTGACCGACACGCGGCTTAGGTGTGTACCGCAGCCTCCCACACACACGCCCGCCATCGGGCTGTGACCGACACGCGGCTCAGGTGTGTACCGCAGCCTCCCACACACACGCCCGCCGTCGGGCTGTGACCGACACGCGGCTCAGGTGTGTACCGCAGCCTCCCACACACACGCCCGCCATCGGGCTGTGACCGACACGCGGCTCAGGTGTGTACCGCAGCCTCCCACACACACGCCCGCCGTCGGGCTGTGACCGACACGCGGCTCAGGTGTGTACCGCAGCCTCCCACACACACGCCCGCCATCGGGCTGTGACCGACACGCGGCTCAGGTGTGTACCGCAGCCTCCCACACACACGCCCGCCATCGGGCTGTGACCGACACGCGGCTCAGGTGTGTACCGCAGCCTCCCACACACACGCCCGCCATCGGGCTGTGACCGACACGCGGCTCAGGTGTGTACCGCAGCCTCCCACACACACGCCCGCCGTCGGGCTGTGACCGACACGCGGCTCAGGTGTGTACCGCAGCCTCCCACACACACGCCCGCCATCGGGCTGTGACCGACACGCGGCTCAGGTGTGTACCGCAGCCTCCCACACACACGCCCGCCATCGGGCTGTGACCGACACGCGGCTCAGGTGTGTACCGCAGCCTCCCACACACACGCCCGCCATCGGGCTGTGACCGACACGCGGCTCAGGTGTGTACCGCAGCCTCCCACACACACGCCCGCCATCGGGCTGTGACCGACACGCGGCTCAGGTGTGTACCGCAGCCTCCCACACACACGCCCGCCGTCGGGCTGTGACCGACACGCGGCTCAGGTGTGTACCGCAGCCTCCCACACACACGCCCGCCATCGGGCTGTGACCGACACGCGGCTCAGGTGTGTACCGCAGCCTCCCACACACACGCCCGCCATCGGGCTGTGACCGACACGCGGCTCAGGTGTGTACCGCAGCCTCCCACACACACGCCCGCCATCGGGCTGTGACCGACACGCGTCTCAGGTGTGTATCGATACTCGATTTGGTGTTTGGCGCAAGATCTTTAAGCACTCAATGCATCTACATATAAGGAAACTTGTGAAACCGGATTTATCTGCAGCAATGAGTTGCGCTTGTTACCGTGCTCATTCCACGGTACGATGTTCAACATTTTCTAACTACGTCATGTGTATGTCATAAGTAGCCTACTGTTTAGTACGTCTTACTAAAACCACCAACTTTACTTATTACTTTTTGTGTTTTTAACAATACTGTGTCAATATTAGATTCCATTTTAGTATGTAAACTATTTCCAACTACCTACATTGTTTGCACTTGCCAAATGTATTTTATTAGGGTAGATTATATTATTTTAAGGATACATTGTAAAACTATGGGGAGAATAAATATTAACTATTATTTTACTTAGGGGAAATTACTATCCCAAATACTATATTCTACAAAATCATTTCTAGAAGTGAAATCATTAAGTCATACCTCAATCTCAGACTAAGGGTGTCTTGCACAACGGTCACTAATCATGATTAAAGCTAAATCAATGTAAAACATCGTTCAGGGACAGACCGTTCACCTTCAAACAAATGAAATGCAATGACAGTTAAAACCAAATTTAGCTTAAATAAAATCAAGAACTGCTCTGCAAGCGACCCTTACTCACATTATTAAATCTTAAAGTAAAGTAAGTAAGTAAAGTTTAGCCTCTGAATGACAAGCTTTACAAATAAATACATAAAATATATTCAATTGGTTGCAGATAGAAGAGAACACCATTTCAATAGCCAGGCCAAGCCTGGGCCAGCTCGACTACTGCCTGCCTCTGACTGGTCTCGAGTCGACCATGCGACGGTTTGTCGGTCCACTGATATATGTACTTCTACTCTAGTTAATAATCTTGTATAAGCCAAAGACTCGAGGCAGACGGGACCATAAAACTTATAAAGAGAGTGCAAACCATGCTCTCTCTCGTACACGTCCATTAATGTGCGCGTGCGCATCTCCGTTACAAAAGTGAACTATGGCACCGTCTTTGCCTAGAGTATAAGTTCACATAGAGCACAGATCTCTCAAATTATAAAATGTGGCCTAGTTTTTGACAAATTATACAAGATTATTAAAATGAGTGATACGGATATGATCTAAATAATAATAAGACTTGAACAATTAATTGTATTTTTATATTACTAAATTTAATTTGACTTAGGCGAATATATAATAATTATTATGACTTACTTTAAAAATACCACTACACTATTAAGTTATAATTTCGATTTTATACACTGTGTGTTTTAATTACTGAAATTCACTGGTCGCCTTTTTAATATGCAAGATTAATTTCCCAAATATAAAAATAATTTATATATATTTATTTCGAACTGTAAAATATATTTTAATACTATGTATTTCTACAGACAATGTTGTTGTAATCTACATGTAATATTTATTGAAAAGTTCTGTGTAAGGTGCTAAACAAGTTAGGGTCGACGCTATATTCGACCAAATTTATACTTTCTGGGAAACAAGTTATGGCGTAATGTTATTGACTTACACTGTATTTGGACATAAAATCGTTTTTCTAATTATTTAAATAGATAGAAATAAACTCTACCGTGGTTAAATCCAAACTCTATGTTATATAACTTTTTTTATAACATGCATAGATTGCAGGTTGAAAATCTAATTCACTTCATTCAAGTAACATCAATAATAAATTGTTTGTTTTGCTTTTACAATGCTATATATAGTTGAGACGAACGTTTTTTCTAGAAATAATTTACTCGACCATGGTTGCCTGACTAGAAATCAAATCTTCGACCTTTGATAATTTTTTTAAACACGTTTTCAATATTTTCAAAATGACTAGTAGTTCAGAAAACGTGTTAAAAATTATCTTCCTAGGTTTTGGTTTTGGACAGCCGAGCAGTTTGAGGCAGTGGACGAGTTGACTTTCCTGTTAAAAATTTCGTCTCATGAATAATATCAATTTAAAAAATATTTTTTTTTTGTTTATTCCAGGGTAAAATAATATAATTCTTATCTCAGTTAAAGTCTCTATTCTCGTAAATATGGCTTTGGTCGAATAGGCCCTTAGAACTAAGATATCGTAGGCCCTCGGTTAGTTTTAACTATAACATTAATTTTGTAAGAATTGTTGGAATTCGAGGACATCCACGGTCACAGCTTGGCCACCGTGTGGTATAAAATACTTAACCATTAATAGGGTTTTAGCTAAATATTGCTATCATAAAATGAACAATGAATTCAATGTAGTTTCTCAATAATCGAAAGTTTTCATTGGTTTTCTTCATTTCAGAACGAAACGAACGAAATTTTTAAAAAAAGTACCAACAACCCGACTTGTCTGTCATCCGACCTTATGTTGTCATGTCTTAGTATTTTACGTATTAGTTTTACTGAATTTCACGTAATACGAATCTTACGCCATTGTTTTTATTCTAATTGTATGTCACCAGTATATTTTTATGGAATGTGGGAAATTGGTACTGTGTGATCCACAACTTCAAGAAAAACTAACTATTCAGTAACAAATTAGCCCAGTATATGTTGCATATCGTTTGTTGGTTGTATTGGAGTTTGAATAAGATGTAATTGGTTACAATTAATTATAGACCCGTACTTGAAAGGCACTTGTAAATGAAACCATTATTGTTCACTTAACTCTTTACCAGGCAGTGGTCAATGTATAACCACCATAAATTGAACCTTATGCGGTCAACTTAAGGTAGGAAACCAATTAATATTTTTAACGTGCTCTGCCTGTTAAAGGGTTAAAGAACCGTTATGAGCAAGTTTCTTTATAACGTTGTTTGTTTTTATATTACAATAAAGTTTTCATATGGTAATAATGAAAATAGTAAAATACCTGTTGTTGTGGATCTAACTTTCTTCAATTTGAATAGTAACAATGAATTTAGAAATTAATTAAAATTGAATGATTAGTTTTATAACGCGATGATTAATTTGTAAAATATAATAATGAGTATTTTAGTAGTTTGGTGTTTTATTCTAATTACCTTTTTCATTTCTGGTTACATTGTGCGACTGGAATGGTTTTCTAGTCCAGATTTGTACCTTTCCAGATATGTACCTTACTATTAACGACCGAAGTTGAAGTCAGTATACCAGCACTCCGCTCCTGAGGTCGTTGGTTTGATTCCCGCATAGGACAAATCTTTGTGAACATAATAATTTAAAAAGCCGAGATGAGTTTCTTGAGACACTCTTCTCAATCTCGTTACTTTTTGGAAGCCTCGTTTGAGTCACCGACAGACAATCCCATCCCCCCTTTAGAATCACGACAGGCTGACTGACAGATCCCCTGATAATAGTCACCGACAGACTGACAAATCTTGAGAAAAAACCACAACAAATAGATATACTGGCAAACTCTGAAAAAGAATCCATTTGCTTTTATTTCTTGATAACGGTACCGCTCATATCTCTGGATCTCTCTATCTATAAATTACGTCACACCTTAAGGGGGTGGGAGGGTGTTGACGAAGTGTGACATGGCGTGACAAGGGGATGGGAGGGATTCTAAATTTCGTGACGACACTTCAAAACCGAGGTCCAAGGAAAATTTTGGGAACGGCTGTTTTGATTTATTTCTTGCTGTACAATTGCAAAATATGTAATATCACACTAAGGAGGAGGGAGTCTCACAAGTGTGACCAGCTGTGACAAGGACGGAGAGGGGAGTAATTACGGAATTCGTGGATGACCCCTTTCATAGTTGTTAAAAAATATATTGAATTTCTGTTTTGTGTGTAAATATTTGACGAATCTAAATGATCCTATATGATATATAGATCCTAATGAAAATAAAATATATTTTTTTTCACGAATATTTGTTTCGATCTTAGTTTTTATGTATATTAAATATATGTAACTACAAATATGTATTTAAGTATGTTTATCTGTTATTTAAAATCCATAACACAAGTCTTTAATGATACTTATCTCGGAACTAAATAATTGGTGTAATTGTTAGAAATTATTTATTTATTATAACTGGTGAACTGCTTCTGATCATAGACCAGAGCTACGGCTTCTGGCCAGCTTAAGGATCATTGTTTTCTTTGTGACTACATATACCTGGAAAATCAATAGTCTTAGTATTTCGTCGTAAATTCATCGTTAAGTTATTTAAGGTTAAAACAAAGAACTATACTTAAATAAAACAACTTTTTCCGTTATTTTTTTTTTAAATTGCGTCAAGGCGCATTTCCTACTCAAATAAATTCGCGGTCTGTTGTGTAATTCTGCATTTTTGCACTGAGTAATATTTTTCAAAGCATTAAATAAAAAAAAATGTGAGAATGCATTTCTTTTATTGCCTTATAAATATAACATATATTTTTTTGTACAAACATAATAATATATAAATAAAAATCTATTTAAATCTTACAAAAAAAACAAAACATTAATTACAATCAGGATGTCGCAACATTGTAAAATTGACTCTAGTGTAGGTACACATTGTGTAAGATTTACTTATTATAAATATCACCGTCTAAATCTAGGCAGTTTTGTATATAAAAGACACTGCAGTGAGCTAAGTATTTCGCATAACCTACTCGCCGGCGAGAGGTATCTGGGAGTTAGCCGGCTGGCTTGGGCGAACCAAGTTAGCTAGCGTGAAGTATACGCATCTTTGGAGAAGATGCGCATACTTTGCTCCAGAAGCGCACGCTCGGCTCGTGCCTTGCGTGGGTTGCAGATTCTCCATGTATAAAAAAAAACTTAAGTATTTCATATGCTTACTGGTAAAGCACGATAAATGCATTTATTAAATTAAGGTGGCCGTTATTATCTGTAGATAGGTATAATTATGTACTCATCATTATATCAGCGTTATAAAGTCCACTGCTGAACATTAGCCTCCCCAATAGATAACATTCAATTGGTGGTATTTGGGTAATTTGGAGTAGGGCGAAGGAACCAAAGGGGCCAGCGGCTAGCGGATTTCATGGAGAAGGAGGGACTTTTTATGATGAACTCCTTCTTCAAGAAACCTCCGCAGAGAAAATGGACCTGGATGAGCCCTGATGGTTTCACGAGGAATGAGATAGACTTTATCATGACCACTAAGCGGCAAATATTCAATGATGTCTCTGTAATCGCTAGGGTGAAAACCGGCAGCGATCACCGAATTGTAAGAGGCACATTGAATATAAATGTCAAGCTTGAAAGGTCCCGCCTGATGAAGTCTACGCTCCGACCCTCAGTTGCCCATATTCAAAACCCCGAGTACTTTCAGATCGAGCTTCAAAATCGCTTCGCAGGTCTAGAGGACTGCGTGTCCGTCGACGACTTAAGTAGCGGGCTAGTTGAGACTGTCCACGCCGTGGGGTCCAAATTTTACAAGACCAGACCCCGAAATAAAACCCAAAAATTATCGACTGAGACTCTTGATCTCATGGAAGCACGACGACACATGCGATTGCAGTCTTCAGCAGATGCATTCTCTTACCGGCGTATCAATAGACAGATCACGAAATCCTTGCGACTTGATATTCGCAGATTCAGTACTACGTGTATTGAAAATGCAATAGAGAGGAACAAGGGTTCGAAAGTGTTCGCACGAGATCTGTCTATTGGCCAGAGTCAGTTAACGCAGCTGAAGACCAACAAGGGCAATCTAGTCACGTCGAAACCTGAGATCATGAGGGAAATCGAAGGGTTTTATGGGCAGTTATATACGGAATATAATAAACTGAACCTCTAAAAAATACTTTTTTGATCATCAAAAATACTGATCTAGCATCTAATAGGGGATTAGGTGCTCCATCAGAATTTTTTGATGTACAAAAAGGTTAGGTTAGGTTGGTAATTTATTAATTTTGATGACACATTAAATATGAGCCGTTATATACTAGTATGCAGGATCCCGCTACTTGTTTGGCTAAAGATCCTAGAGCCAAACTAACCAGGCACTACACCGAAGACATCCCGGACGTCAGCCTATACGAGATTAGGATGGCCCTGAAACAGCTGAAGAACAACAAGGCACCGAATGAAGACGGGATGACAGCAGAGCTTCTGAGAGCGGGTGGTACACCGGTACTAAAGGTACTTCAGAGGCTCTTTAACACCGTCATCCTCGAGGGACGTACGCCACAGGCGTGGGCCAGTGGCGTGGTTGTACTTTTCTTCAAAAAAGGTGACAAATCTCTTTTGAAGAATTATAGGCCAATCACGCTACTGAGCCACGTCTATAAGTTGTTTTCACGGGTTATCACGAACCGTCTCGGTCATAGGTTTGACGACTTCCAGCCTCCCGAACAAGCCGGTTTCCGAAAAGGCTTTTCAACCATGGACCACATACATACGCTGCGGCAGGTTATACAGAAGACCGAGGAGTATAACCAGCCACTTTGCTTAGCGTTTGTGGACTATGAAAAGGCCTTCGATTCGATCGAGACTTGGGCAGTGTTTCAGTCCCTGCAGCGATGCCGCATTGACCATCGGTATATTGAAGTGTTGAGAAGTTTATACAAAAACGCCACCATGTCCGTACGCGTACTAGACCAGCACACGAATCCTATCCTCCTGCGGAAGGGCGTGAGACAGGGAGATGTCATATCTCCGAAACTGTTCACTGCTGCCCTGGAGGATGTTTTCAAAATGCTGGACTGGGGAAACTACGGCATCAACATAAATGGCGAGTATATGTCTCACCTTCGATTTGCCGACGATATAGTGGTCATAGCGGAGTCGCTTGTGGATCTGGGCACAATGCTCGAAGACCTCGACAGAGCTTCCCAAAGGGTAGGTCTCAAAATGAACATGGACAAGACGAAAATTATGTCGAATGTCCATGTTAAGCCTACCCCAATAATTATTGGAGGCTCCGCTCTCGAAGTTGTCGACGAATATGTATACCTGGGACAAAAAGTCCAAATGGGTAGGTCCAACTTCGAGAAAGAGGTCAATCGTCGAATCCAGCTCGGTTGGGCTGCGTTCGGGAAACTGCGCTATATCTTCTCGTCAAAAATACCTCAGTGTCTTAAGACAAAAGTCTTTAACCAGTGTGTGTTGCCAGTGATGACGTACGGTACTGAGACTTGGTGCCTGACTATGGGCCTCATTACAAAGCTCAAAGTCGCTCAGCGTGCAATGGAGAGAGCTATGCTCGGAGTGTCCCTTCGTGATCGAATCAGAAATGAGGAAACCCGTAGGAGGACTGGAGTGACCGACATAGCGAGGCGAGTTTGCAGGCTGAAGTGGCAATGGGCGGGGCACATAGCTCGAAGAACCGACGACCGATGGGGCGTCAAGGTTCTGCAATGGCGACCGCGAACCGGTAAACGTAGTAGAGGACGGCCTCCCACGCGATGGACCGATGATCTGGTCAAGGCGGCGGGAAGCCGATGGATGCAGGCGACTCAGGATCGCTCAATGTGGAAATCTATTGGGGAGGCCTATGTTCAGCAGTGGACGTCAGATGGCTGAGATGATGATGATGATGGTGGTATTTGCCCATAATCAGCACGCTGGGCAGGCGGGTTGGTGATCGCAGTTCAAGCCAGTACGCAGGATGACGCTGCTGCCCATCATCAGGTAGGCTTTCTCTTCATCGACTCCTCGTGAGATGAGGGGGTGGCACTTTTTTAGGCCGGCACCACGCGGCTTCGGATTATTTGGTATTTGTATTAAATTATTTTTCAAACTTAAATGTTTTATCTGTACATACATACTTAGGACATTATTCCAGCACTTAATTATGGAAAGCATAAGATAATTGCATGTTATTATTATTATTTAAAAATAACATATCAAAGATAAGAGCACACAAAATTACATTTATAGCGAAACGTTTATAAATATGCTTTTATTATGCTTTTCCAGTAAACAGACGTATTTTGGATCAGTTATGTACTAAACTATTTTAAATCATTTAGGTATGTCATATAATTTCATTACATATAACTGTGTTATGTGTGGTGGGTGCACAATATAATAAGTGGTAAACTACTGGCTGCACAGTGGGTATGTATAATATATTATCACAGTGAACATCCCACTATTGGGCTTAAGTGAGAGAGATTCACAAGGGCCCCGTTCTAGTTGCCTGAGGAAGGTGTGGCGTCTTGCTGTTGGAACTTTTCAAGTGCTTGATGTCAAATATCACACAAACGGTCACCCATCCAAGGACTGCACTTCGGCGATCGTTCTACTTATAGAAATCTCATTATTGTTTAGATTCTATGGATTTTTTAGCTATAAGCGCTGGATAACATTTTTTTCTGCTATGAACAACGCTTGATGACCAACAAAAATAGGTTTTTTGTTGTTTCTGCAACCGATAGCGTTTATCTTTACAGTCAAATATGTAAATGGATATCTTTTCTATTTCAGTCTATAGGTGTTTTAATGATTTATTAATGGCTAGTATTTTTATGAGATTTAGTGAGTACGTATTTGAAAATTAGTAGTGTAGTAAAGACAGATGCCCAATTTATATTGGGCCATTTTAAGAATGTGCTGCTTTAAGTCAGACTGCGCTACGTTTTAACTTAGACTGAGCTCTTTTAACGAGGAAGATGCGAGTCAACTCTCTCTCTCTCTCGACTCGACTCTCAGTCGACTCTCGAGTCAACTGCGCCATCCCAACCCAGCCTGCGCCAGTTCGGAACTGGCCATATATTTGGTGGTGCATAGTGTACATAGATGCTCCATTTTCAATTTAAACTGCGATCCCCATCTTTAACTGCACCGTTTCCCACTCAAGACAGCAATTCCCATTACAGACCGTTCTATTTTTAAATCAGACTGCGCCATTACATACTCAAACTGAATCATTGCATATTAGGACTGCGCCATGTCGACACACTTTGTGTGTAGTGGTGTATGGTGTAAACAGATGAACCGTTTTCTACTCAAACTATGCCATTCCACCACCACTCCACTATAATAGTCTCAAACCTCTTTGCTACTCCCGATTTAGACTGCGCCATTTTGAAGTCAGACTGCGCCACGTACCAATAGACCATGTCCTTCTTATTTGTAACGTAGTCTGTGTCAGTGATGTATGGTGTAGACAGCTTGAGGCGCGGAGTGCTGCGGTTGGAGGATGATGCGATGTGCCACTCCTAAATCAGACTGGGTCAATCCAGGCACCGCTACTGCAGGCTGCAGCTGAAATTTATATTTTAATTTTGTACATAGATGAAGGTTTAATGAATAAAATTATACTTTAAGTTATGACTTAAAACAAGTAAACATGTAATGTTTAACCCTTTAGGTATACTATTTTGAACAATCTGAAAATGAATAATCTTAAGTTATTTTTTGGTAATAAATGTTTCATTTTAATATTTTGTATTTGTAAAAGGTAAAAAATAAATTAATTTATGTCATATTTTACTTTATATAATATGTACTTTCATTCTGTAATATTAAGTTCTATTGATAAATAAAATTGTAAATTAAAGTAATAAATAAATATGCATTTTTCGTTGTCAAAAGTAGTTGTGTCGTGCGGGTTTGAATGAGGCGTGAGGGGGTGATAGGCTGATGGAGGGGCAGGAGATTCAAATGAGCCGTGAAAGTGTAATAGGGAGTTTGAACGTGTCGTGAAGGGGGGAGGGTGGGGGGGGCGTGGTTACCTGCAGGATGTTGGGCAGCATGGTCTGGCACGAGGACGTGGCCACGTGCAGCTGCTGCTGCTGCATCTGCTGCATGCCCACCGCCTGACACACACACACACGTTACACACATTACACGCACACACACATTACACACACACATTATATACAATGAAAGAAAGAAACAACAGAGTACAAATAAACATAATAAATACACAGAAAAAGAAACGATAAAATTTACACAAGCAAAATACAACATTAAACCATGTACTGAAACGGAGTCCACTCAGCACACTGTCGGACACCATAGGATGTCACGACGCTGATCTTCCGTGGACTAATTTAAAATAAATTATAAATAAGTCTATAAAGTAGTTTGTGCATTATATCATCTTCTCCCACTAGTAAACACGGGCCTCCTCGGACGAACCAATGTGTATTCGTCGTACTTTGATTGTGAAATGTGCGAGATCATTTATATTCCTAATAATACTAAAATCGTTGCAAATCTAGGGCAACTTATGGCGTGAATCCGTATTCAGTAGTGGGATTTTAAATTTAAAAACTAAATACTTAAAAACAACAGATAAAACTGACCTTCCTTTGATTTGTTATTAACTTTGACAACTAGTTGTCATTTCTGTCGTTTCAAAAAAAAAATAGGAAATAAGTCATTTTTTATTAATTTTTTTCCTACACAGTATTACCTACATGTCCTTTATCAGATATATTTTATGCAAGCGTAAAAAACAACGTCCATTTAAAGGTTAATGGACTAAGATGATGATTTCAACTATTAGTTTTTCTTTTTGTTAACATATAAAATACTATATAATATCTAGTCCTGTTTCATGAGGATTAAAAAAGTTTACAAAAGTTTCCTTGGACTAGAAATATAAAGCAACATTTTATTAAAAACATCAAGCCTATTATATTATTATTTATTGTGTAAATAATTTATTGATTCAGGCGTTACTTTGCGGAAATCCATTGTAAGCAAGTGATGGATTAAAAATACCTTGTAACAATTCCCGCGCTACTATAATTTCCCGAAAAATCGAGAAACTATTCAACACGACACGTGTTTCGCCCTTACACATCTCTTACACTCTCGTTTCAGCGTTGGTCGTGAAGACATCGTTATTCTGAGGCTCCTATCTTACCTGAAGATGCCCTGTGTAAGGGCGAAACACGTGTCGTGTTGATTCTCGATTTTTCGGGAAATTTACTTAAACTTAAACAAAGATATTTTTAATCCATCACTTGCTTATTTATTGTGTATTATATCAGCCTTATAAAGTCTACTGCTGAACATTAGTCTTCCTAATAAATAACATTGGGGTTCTATAATCAGCACGCTGGGCGGAGGGGTTGGTGATCTCAGTTTAAGCCAGTACGCAGGAAGACGTTGCTGTCTATCATCCAGTAGGATTTTTCTTCGGCGATTCTTAAGACTCTCCGTTAAATAAGAGTGTGGCACTATTTCTAGGCCGGTACCACACGGTATAGAATCCTTCGTAGATCGATTGGCGGGACCGACCGCGCGTGCGGATGCGTCTGGCCACGACCACATTCGAGGCTTCATCCTCATCCCTCAGGAGACCCAGGACTTGACCTGAAGCCTCTCTGACGGGACTAGAATGCGCCGCTGATCGCCCTACCGGACATGACACCCCGGATTTACAACGGCTGAAAAGACACCCCACCGCCGATACCGTTTGACACCGGGATCAGGGGGCCCGGGCCCCGACCCTGAGCCGTGACCCCCCTAGGGGGATCACAAACAATACCACACGGCGTATACATTTATTGTAACATAAATTAATTAAATTGTAATAAACTTACATGTATCTGTATGGGCTGGTGCTGCGGGTGGATTTGTATGGTCTGCAGCTGCAATTGCTGCGGCTGTTGCTAAAACAATACTTAATTAAATAAAAATTGAAGAACACAGACAAAATTGCACTTAATATACTGTCTAAAAATCATATTGCACATAAAACATGTTGTATATGTAGTGGGTGTATAGGGATCCTACCAAGACCTAAGGAGCCCAAGCCATCCTCGGACGAGGCTCTGGCGAACATAACAGTGCCCGGTAAGCGGCAATAGGCTCGCCACCTATTACGTGGTATTAACATTATAACGGGCAAAAATAACTACTAAGAGAATAATAATAAATAAATATTTTATAACAATTACACCAATTATTTAGTTCTAAGATAAGTATCATTAAAAACTTGTGTTATGGCTACTAAATAACGGATAAACGTACATAAATACGATTTTTTTAAAAATAAATACCTAATAGACATAGGAAAAACCCAGACGAAAACAAATATTCATGTTCATACACACAAAGATTTGTCCTGTGAGGGAATCGAACCCACGAACTCTGAAGTATTGTGCAGGTGTACTGACCTCCACGCCTCATCGTCAATTTAAAGGTCATAGACCTTTCGGGATATAGATAGATGGCTGAGTTGATATTGAAGACGACTTAATTAGGATATACTTATATAGAATGTATAGAGTTACCGTATTAATCTGTTGAGATTGTTGCAGCTGCAGCGACTGCACCGACGATATCACGGGGTACGAATGCGAACCATTCTGCAACAAACATGGCTGCTTTAATAATTATATTTATTTCCAAAATTAGAAAAGAAAGAAAGAAAAGGATTTATTCAATACAAGTTGCAATTAAAAAATAACATAAATAAAGTACAAAAATTAGTTAACAATCCTAAAAAATAAAAAACATAAACAATACGTGTGTGCAATACTGTGCAGAATATCAGCACTAGAACCAAGAAATTTGGGATGCGTTTCTGAGCAAGACCACTAAGCTCTGGAATTCGCTGCCAGCTCATGTGTTTCCTATTTCCTATGATCCCGGGTCTTTTAAGCGGGGCGTGAAACGGCATTTTAGCAGGCCGTCATGAGTGGATGCGCTTTATAGCCTTTATACCGTGCTTATTTCACTTCACGATATAAAGCGCTTTCATTTTCTTATTGGACTGCATCGACTGCTTACCATCAGGCAGGATGTAGTCATTATGACGTGTCACATTAAAAAAAAATACGTCCTATCACAGCCCTCTAGTCAGAATGTGCCATTTATATAATGAGGTAACGTGTGGTGGCAATGATATTGATATATTTGATCCCAATTTTGCGCAGTACAAAAAGTTGACATCTAACTATTTCACAGACCAAGCATCCTCTCATAAATCCTAATATAGTTTTTTCCTGATATTTTTTTTCGTGTGTAGTTATTGTTTATATTATATTCTTTGTTATATTTTCCCGTTAGTATTTAATTGTTATATATTAGCATTATTTTTTTATTACTGTTAATGCTGTGAACACTAATTGTGGATTATTGTCTAGCCTTACTTTTTCTTTATTTTTAATTAGTATTTTTAATGATGATAATCAGTACGCGTACCTAAATATAAATAAATAAAATCAAGAATATAATAATAAGATCTTAAGTGAAAGAAGAAGTCAACTTGTATTGAAATGGTGCCCACTCAGCATATTGTCGAACATCACAGAGATGTCGCGACGCTGATCTTCCGTGGGCACCTAACCTACATACTAAGTTCGCGGTCTCCCACCCAATGAACCGAGGACTTGACCGAGGCGTCTAGACTGGCTGTTACTCAGCTTAGGAACGATAGGTCTAATGGTGATTAAAATTAACATATTATTCTACATTAATTTTTTAAATAAAAGTCTTTTGACTAGAAAAATAAAATACCTTAACCCAAAACGTCTATTTAACTGATAACTTTAAATTATTAAGGACCATTGGACCTATTGTCAATTGGACGATACGCGACGTAAGCCTGTTACTCTAGTTAATATTTAAATATGATGAACCTAGCTAAAACACTAGGCTATATTCATATACACATATCGTCGTTGTTCTGGGAAAACCCAGTAAATAACTTTTTTTCATAAAATGAGTTAACACAAATAATCGACTCAATTTTTCATGCTCTTCGTCTGCGACATACAAAAGCATGATATCGAAACACAAAAACTTAAGTTTATATGTTTTTTAATAAAAATATTTTTATCTGAACTATCATTTGCCTATAACTCAAATTAGGTAACCATCTATTTACAGGGTTTTCCCAGAACAACGACGTTATATAATAGGTTGGGGAAAAAGTCTTTTCGTATTTTTGTATGAAAAGTCAAGACATTTTTTCAAAGTTTATTTACATTTATTTACAATATATATGTACCGTTTTGTTGAATAACTTTCTGCCATTTTGTGGGCAGAGACATTATCCCGTTACTGTAGAAACTTTGGGACTTCTGATCAAAAAAACGGGACAAATAGTTTTGGCAGTCCTCTCTTGAGGTCAACCTTACAGAACCTAAAGAATTCTGCAGAGACCGAAACAGGTGAAAATCTGAAGGCGCAAGGTCAGGGCTATATGGTGGATGCACTAGGACCTCCCAGTCGAACTCTCTTAATTTTTGCTGAGTGGCTAAAGATGTGTGTGGTCTAGCGTTATCGTGATGAAAGACCACACCCTTCCTGTTGATCAATTCCGGCCGTTTTCTCTCGACTGCTTCCTTTAATCTCATCAGTTGCTGGCAGTAAAGATCAGAATCGATGGTTTTGCCGGGCGGTAAAAGCTCATAATAAACAATGCCCTTCCAATCCCACCATACACACAGCATCACCTTATTTCGTGTTAGGCCAGGTTTGGCCACAGTCTGTGAAGCCTGGCCAACTTTCGACCACGACCTTTTTCGCACGTTCTTGTCGTACGTGATCCACTTTTCATCGCCAGTTATCAATCTCTTCAAAAACGGCTCGGTTTCATTACGTCTCAATAATGAATCGCAAATGAGTACACGGTTCATTAAGTTTCTTTGAGTGAGCTCGTGTGGCACCCAAATATCGAGCTTTTTTGTATAACCAGCTTTCTTCAAATGGGTCAAAACTGTTTTGTGGTCAATTCCCAGTTCTTCAGCTACATCGTAACTACTAATATGCCGATCTTGCTCCACTCTTTCAAAAATGGCGTCCATTTTATTCGTAACAGGGCGACCAGAGCGAGGTGCATCTTTAACATCAAAATTTCCGGACTGAAAACGTTTGAACCAAATTTGTGCTACTCTTACTGACACTGCATCAGGTCCATAAACATCACAAATTTTTTTCACTGCTTGAGTTGCATTTTTGCCTTTTTTATAATAAAATTTTAAAATGTATCGA
Organism: Musotima nitidalis; assembly: GCA_949126915.1. NCBI lineage: Eukaryota > Metazoa > Arthropoda > Insecta > Lepidoptera > Crambidae > Musotima > Musotima nitidalis. The sequence continues at coordinate 15,030,667 of OX421434.1, forward strand.
ATTTCTTCATTAGATTCACTCATTTTTACGGAGAGAAAAACAAATGAAAAATAGCGGGAAACAACTTTTTTTTATTTTTTTCTTTTCTTTATAATGGAACCTTTTTAATGTTACCAAAACCAGCCAGACACAAATAGTACAGTCAAAAAAATTTTATACCTAGTTTATACCTACGTTATGCGAAAAGACTTTTTCCCCGACCTAATACATCCATAAAAATAAAATAAAATATACTTTATTGTCTTTAAGATCAACAGGATCATTTAGATTCGTCAAATTTTTATACACAAAATGGATATTTCATAACTTTTTTTAACATTTCATAACTTTTTTCCTTAACAACAATAAAAGAGATATGAGCGGTACCATAATCAAGAAATAAAAGCAAATTGATTTTTTGTCAGAACTTGTCAAGGTTTGTCAGTTTATCTGTCTGTTGTGGTTTTTTTCCTCAAGATTTCTCAGTCTTTCGGTTACTCTTATAGAGGGGATCTGTCAGTCAGCCTGTCGTGATTGTAAAGGGGGAGGGGATTGTCTGTCAGTCAGTCTGTCGGTGACTCTAGCGAGGCTTCCAAAAAGGCAACGAGATTGAGAATAATGCCTCAAGAAACTCATCTCGTCTTTTTTTAAATTATTGACAAGACGTCTTATTCGGTGACGTTAAGTTATTCTGTTAACAAAAAATGGGATTATATCGGGGCCCAATACGCTACCCTGTGATACTCCATGTTAGACGTAATCGTTAGTTTACATACATTCACGCCAGTTTCCCCGAGGAGGTAGGCAGAGGCATATTATACGCCCACTTTTCGCTAATTATATGGTTGGTCCCACGTAATAGGTGGCGAGCCTATATTATATAGTGAATGAAAGTAATTTTACTATGGAGGTATTTTTAGAGTATGTATGTTTAAAAATCAACTATAATCATTATATCCTAGCATTATCCCGGTTGCTCTCGACTTAAGCTTAGAGCCCAGGGTCTGCTTACTGGTTCAACCAGATTTGGCTGAATTTCAGTTATTACGTGGAGCGACTGCCGTCTGACCTTCGACACCTAAACATCATTCTATAGTTAAAGCAGCTGTCAGGATGTTAGAAGGCACTGACTTTCTAATAGCGACTATATTAACACCTAAAATAAATAAATAATTATTAACAATTACACCAATTCTTTAGTCCCAAGATAAGTGTCATTAAGAACTTGTGCTATGGATACTAAATAACGGATAAACATACAAAAATACTTTTTTTTTGTAAATACATACTTAATATACAAAAACTCAAAGCTCAAAGTCGCTCAGCGTGCAATGGAGAGAGCTATGCTCGGAGTGTCCCTACGTGATCGAATCAGAAATGAGGAAATCCGTAGGAGGACTGGAGTGACCGACATAGCGGGGCGAGTTTGCAGGCTGAAGTGGCAATGGGCGGGGCACATAGCTCGAAGAACCGACGACCGATGGGGCGTCAAGGTTCTGCAATGGCGACCGCGAACCGGTAAACGTAGTAGAGGACGGCCTCCCACGCGATGGACCGATGATCTGGTCAAGGCGGCGGGAAGCCGATGGATGCAGGCGACTCAGGATCGCTCAATGTGGAAATCTATTGGGGAGGCCTATGTTCAGCAGTGGACGTCAGATGGCTGAGATGATACAAAAACACCCAGACCGGAACGAATATTCACATTCAACGAATTTAAAAGCTTAAATTCACAGCAGTTTTGGGGAATAAAACAATGCCGCTATGTGAAACCTGGGGGAGGGTGTGAGTGTGGCCGCTATGTGAAACCTGGGGGAGACAGTGAGTGTGGCCGCTATGTGAAACCTGGGGGAGACAGTGAGTGTGGCCGCTATGTGAAACCTGGGGGAGACAGTGAGTGTGGCCGCTATGTGAAACCTGGGGGAGACAGTGAGTGTGGCCGCTATGTGAAACCTGGGGGAGACAGTGAGTGTGGCCGCTATGTGAAACCTGGGGGAGACAGTGAGTGTGGCCGCTATGTGAAACCTGGGGGAGACAGTGAGTGTGGCCGCTATGTGAAACCTGGGGGAGACAGTGAGTGTGGCCGCTATGTGAAACCTGGGGGAGACAGTGAGTGTGGCCGCTATGTGAAACCTGGGGGAGACAGTGAGTGTGGCCGCTATGTGACACCTGGGGGAGACAGTGAATGTGGCCGCTATGTGACACCTGGGGGAGACAGTGAATGTGGCCGCTATGTGAAACCTGGGGGAGACAGTGAATGTGGCCGCTATGTGACACCTGGGGGAGACAGTGAGTGTGTCGTGGTGGCGTGGTGGCGGCTACCTGCACGTTGTGGATGGGCACGGCCAGTTGTTGGACGCCGTTGACCTGCAACACGGCCTGTTGTTGCAGTTGTTGCTGCACTTGTTGCACTTGCACGTGTTGTTGATGTTGTTGTTGTTGCTGCTGCTGTTGTTGTTGTTGCTGATGCTGTTGTTGTTGTTGCTGAAGTAGTTGCGCCCTTTCCTGGGGATAGAGAAAACGTTACATTACTCACCGAATACACACAAATGTGTCTTAAATAATTTATAAATTTAGGCGTTACTTTGCGGAAATCCATTGTAAGCAATTGACGGATTAAAAATATCCCTGACACTCTGGTACTCTCGTTTCAGCGTTGGTCGTGAAGACATCGTTGTTCTGAGGCTCCTGTCTTACCTGAAGATGTCCTATTTAAGGGCGAAACGTGTCGTGTTGAATAGTTTCTCGATTTTTCGGGAAATTATTGTAGCGCGGGAATTACAAAGATATTTTTAATCTATCACTTGCTTACAAATATCTCTATTTGACAATAGTTACAATTAACAATACAGAAAGAAACTAAGCACAATTTTTTAAAAGCCTGCTTTTCTTATGACTCTATACTAAACATGGTCTGTCCTCAGGAAGTTTGAAAATACTTTTGCACAAAAATTGTAAATGCCAGCAGTAAAGTTATAATTTAACATTATATTACTGCACGATGTCATTAATTATAGTAATGCTATGTGTGGAAAAGGTTGTGACAGAATAGCAGGAGTCGTCGTTTTTCTGCGACTTCTGAGTCACAAGCCGCTTTGTCTGAAATTAAGTATATTGTTGAAGTGTACAATGTAGCCATTATTGTGATAACATTGAATAATTTAAGACAAAGAAATTGAGTTTATTAAACAAGTACAAATAGTAACAAAAGTACCTCTATCTATGCAAAAATATTTACTTAATATAAGTATCTGATTTACCTACTTACGTCGAAAAAATATTTGATACAAATCATTAATAATCATTAATTATTTAATTTCCTCCACATACACTAATACACAATGGACAAAATTTAGGCACAAACAATATTTAGTGAAATGCGGGAGGCTGGAGTCTAAATTAGGCAAAAGTCTGCCTGTGTCTTAGATCACCAGGCCTCTCACCCGCGGCTAAATTACAATAGTACATTACCGATTGTCAGTGAAGTACGAACATTTATACAAAAATATTAATTTACATTATAACTATAATATATACATTATATTACATTATAATATAACATTATATATAAATATATATAACATTATTAAGCTATTTGTCTCTTATATCAAGCAATGAAAAAACTAGACCGAATTTGCTCCGTCGTGCTTGTAAATTAATACAATTGTAAATATATTTTCTCATGTGTCTGGTAATTATAACTTCTTTTCACTATATGAGAACGATGCATTTCATGAAATAAACGCCTTTACGGCGTCATGCATAAAATAAACTTTATTGTCTTTAAGATCAACAGAATCATTTAGATTCGTCAAATTTTTAAACACAAAAAAATAAAGATAAATGCGCCTCGTTTTAAGACCCGGGATTATAGGAACATGTATTTATCACAAAATAATTCCAGTTAAATCGAATTATATAATAATAATTTAAATAATATTCATTTAGTTTTCTCCCATAAAAAGCAAAGAAACTTAAAGCTACTTAAACGTATTACAAAACAACCTAAAATAAGAGGTGTAGAATTATGACAAAGCTTGATATTATATAGGAGACTGGTGCCCAAACTAGGTAAATCCTGTGTCTTGGGTCACCAGGTCTCATCCCTGTCATAAATACATAAAATAATTTAGTACATTTTTAGAGGAAAGCCCTAAGAGAGTGTATCCAAAATCAATTTTCCTGTGAGAAAATAAGGGGATATGTGTGTGTTTGTAAGGAATTATGTGTGTATGAGCGCGGGTGTGTCAGCGTGTGTGTGTATGTGTAAATGTGTAAAAAGAATAATTTATTGATTCAGGCGTTACTTTGCGGAAATCCATTGTAAGCAAGTGATGAATTAAAAATATCTTTGTAACAATTCCCGCGCTATTATAATTTCCCGAAAAATCGAGAAACTATTCAACACGACACGTGTTTCGCCCTTACACAGGGCATCTTCAGGTAAGACAGGAGCCTCAGAACAACGATGTCTTCACGACCAATGCTGAAACAAGAGTAACTCTCGTAATAAGAGTTTATATAGCGATCACTTTTTCCGTCTACAAATAATCCAAACTGAATTTTGTTTGGTATTGATTGAGTGTACAAACCTGTACATGCGTCATCATATGTTTCTTCAAACTATGCAAATACATATAAGTCTTGACGCAGATCCCGCACTTGTATTTCTTCTGCTGCGGCGCCAACTCACGCTTGGCCTCTCCTTTAGCATGCAGAAGAGTGACTGCCTCTACTTCTACGTTGTTCTGCACTTTCTGTTCTTCTGCATCCTTCTTGGAGTCGTCTACTTCTGGATTTTCCGAGTTGTTATCCGAATTTGACGATTCGTTGTCAGTTTTGACTTCGTGCGTTTTTTCGTGCTGTTTGTGTGTGTTCGCGTCTGCGAATGCTGTAAAAAGTAAAGGTAATTTATTTAACAATTCATTCAAGAACAAGCTGGACAAACACATGCAACCGGTTAAGAGGAACTAGATGCAGATAAATTGGATACAGGCGCAATCAGTTTTCAAACTTCCTGCCTGTTAATTAATAATAATATTTTTTTAAATTAATATTGTTTGTTACGAAAACCAAAAAGCATATGTACATAATAAGTTAATGTGATATACAGAAGGAAAGGAAGATCGGAGTTCACTAATGTAAATAGGTACCCTAAATATTTTATATATTTTTATACAATTATGTTTGTATATTTTATGCTTAAAAACCTCAAATACTTAGGGCGCGTTTTTATGATATGAAAAATTTTGGCACAACACAACGCGACTACAGCGCGGTTGAAGAATCAGTTGCTTTAAATTTTTTAACAGCAAATATTCTAAACGAAGGAAGAAGGAAAAACCGCAATTCGTTATGAAATAAAACATTTTTTTCCTGAATTTGAATATTGGTGTAGTGATTGTTACCTTTCCCGCAGACGTTGCACATGAACTTCCTATTGGCTAGCCGACGGCCCCCCGGCGCGGCCCCCCCGGGCGCGGCCCCCCCGGGCGCGGCCCCCCCAGGCGCGGCCCCCCCGGCCCCCGCGGCCCCGGCGGGGTGCCTGGCGGCGTGTGCCCGCAACTCGGCGCGGGAGCCACATGCTTTGGAGCACACTGGGCAGAAGAACCTGTAGCAAATATATAACCGTCTTGATTATTATTTCTCTTCTTTTCGTCGTTACACTCCTGTTAGAGTGGTCGTGGTCGTCACTTCAGTTGCAGTGACCCGCCCCACAACTCGCCGCGATTCCTCTCTGATGCTGGCCTTCCTGGTACACACGGGCAGAGCATTGTCCACAGCTGCTTTGATTTGGTCCGTCCATCTCATGGGTGATCTACCTCGTGCTCGGGTGCCTTCAACTTTGCCCTGTACCACTAGGCGCTCTATGGAATCCTCGCCACGTCGGGATATTATTATTTAGGTGCGGCAATATTCTGGGGGCCAGACCCATAGTCTTCAACTTCAGAGGGTGCCACCAACCAACCTCACATAAATTCTAAAGCCGCTGTGTATTACAAATTGTACCACACCCAATGATTAGTGTTACTTCTCGCGTAATTTCTTCTGAGGTGACTTTTTATTTTTTTCTGAATACCCTACTATTTTTTACTTTTTAATACATTTTTTTTAACAAAGAGAACTAGTGTTCTTGAACCTACCTTGTTCTTTCTCCATAAAATTTTACTCAATGTATAATTTAATGGACCTATTGACGTCCTGATCCTCGCCTCGTTCTCAACAAGCGGCGGGCGTCGGCATAAGAATTTAAGCGGGTAGGACACGCCCCTCTCAGCCTCCCTTTGGGCGGGAGGCAGCGCGTATTGTTACCCTTGTGTGTGTGTGTGTGTGTGTGTGTCCGTGTACCTCTTTGCGCCGGTGTGCGTGAGCAGGTGGTTGTTCCTGGCGGAGCTGGTGGTGAACCTGGCGCTGCACAGCCTGCAGCAGTACGGCTTCTCGCCGGTGTGTGTGTGTGTGTGTGTGTGTGTGTACCTCTTTGCGCCGGTGTGCGTGAGCAGGTGGTTGTTCCTGGCGGAGCTGGTGGTGAACCTGGCGCTGCACAGCCTGCAGCAGTACGGCTTCTCGCCGGTGTGTGTGTGTGTGTGTGTGTGTGTGTACCTCTTTGCGCCGGTGTGCGTGAGCAGGTGGTTGTTCCTGGCGGAGCTGGTGGTGAACCTGGCGCTGCACAGCCTGCAGCAGTACGGCTTCTCGCCGGTGTGTGTGTGTGTGTGTGTGTCCGTGTACCTCTTTGCGCCGGTGTGCGTGAGCAGGTGGTTGTTCCTGGCGGAGCTGGTGGTGAACCTGGCGCTGCACAGCCTGCAGCAGTACGGCTTCTCGCCGGTGTGTGTGTGTGTGTGTGTGTGTGTGTACCTCTTTGCGCCGGTGTGCGTGAGCAGGTGGTTGTTCCTGGCGGAGCTGGTGGTGAACCTGGCGCTGCACAGCCTGCAGCAGTACGGCTTCTCGCCGGTGTGTGTGTGTGTGTGTGTGTGTGTGTACCTCTTTGCGCCGGTGTGCGTGAGCAGGTGGTTGTTCCTGGCGGAGCTGGTGGTGAACCTGGCGCTGCACAGCCTGCAGCAGTACGGCTTCTCGCCGGTGTGTGTGTGTGTGTGTGTGTGTGTGTACCTCTTTGCGCCGGTGTGCGTGAGCAGGTGGTTGTTCCTGGCGGAGCTGGTGGTGAACCTGGCGCTGCACAGCCTGCAGCAGTACGGCTTCTCGCCGGTGTGTGTGTGTGTGTGTGTGTCCGTGTACCTCTTTGCGCCGGTGTGCGTGAGCAGGTGGTTGTTCCTGGCGGAGCTGGTGGTGAACCTGGCGCTGCACAGCCTGCAGCAGTACGGCTTCTCGCCGGTGTGTGTGTGTGTGTGTGTGTGTGTGTACCTCTTTGCGCCGGTGTGCGTGAGCAGGTGGTTGTTCCTGGCGGAGCTGGTGGTGAACCTGGCGCTGCACAGCCTGCAGCAGTACGGCTTCTCGCCGGTGTGCGTGCGGCGGTGGTAGATGAGCGCCGACTGCTGCGCGAACCGCGCCGAGCAGAACGGGCACTCGAACGGCCGCTCGCCTGCACCCACACATACTTCGGCTCACATCATTTCTACTATAGGTCGCGTCGTGTGAAAAGAACGCTGGCGGTCAAGCTGCGCATTAGGCGATTTATAGGTCTATTTGGTGGTATGAGGTGCGGCGCGGGGCGGGCGGGTCACGCGCCGCATGCTAGACGGCGCGCGATTGGTTCGTCAGTCGACCCATACGGCGCGCGATTGGTTCGTCAGTCGACCCATGCGCAAACACACCCCCTCCACTTCCTTCCAGCGTTCTTTTTACATGACGCGACCTGTAACATCCGCTGTCCGCCAGTGAAAATCCTGACAAAAACTCTTCGAAAGAATATTCATACCGAACAGACCTAACTTTAAAAAATCGCTCGTTACACCACATGCTAAATATCCAGAAACGGTGACTGTTGACCGGTGTTAACTCCGGTCAACGGTCATCCATTGTGTGGCACCTAATATCGAGCGCTTCAGAAGGCACGCTAAGCCGTTGGTGCTAGTTATCACGATATCTGATAATCATTAGGCCATGATAGGGGCCTTATTGCAGTAAAATAAAAGTTCTTAATTTCATAAACTATCACATAGCTTAAAAACGTCAAAATTAAATATAAATAACAAACAAAATATAACTACACTAATATCACGAAACTTAGATTCACTTTCATGCAAAAAAAATAAGTGTATGTGAATCTCTAAGTGCCAATTCCGAACCACCGCTCTGTGAGAAGAACTAACAAGTAACTCATAGACTATGCTCTTTTAAATTACCAATCAAATATAACAATACAGAACACACAGTGAATATTTGAAAACATTAAAAAGGTCCCAAGGTCCCTAAAAGCCGTAACCAATAAAGTAGCACTAAGGGAACCTTCCATTGGACGCCACACATCAAAGTCAAAAGTCAACCAAATATTAAAAGCCCGCGCCAACCTCACCAGCAAGTACCTGCCACTAACTGCAAATCAAAAAATTGGTTGTCTGTAAAGTCGGTTTACTGACGATATTGAACGTCTTAAGAAAATACTAAAGTAAAAAAGTAAAAAAAATTTTTATTTCATAAACTATTATACATAGTACTTGAAAACGTCATGATCACAAATGAAAAAAAAAACAATCGAAATAATATTACACTAAATCACGAAGCTTAGATTCACTTACATGCAACAAAACAATTTAAAAATAAAAAATAATTAAGTGTAAGTGAATCTAAGTGCCAGTTCCGAGCCACCGCTCTGTAAGAAGAACTGGCAAGAAACTCACAGGCTATGCTCTTTTAAATATGTCCATTAGTTTGGTACTAGAATTACAATCTTCATTTGTCTGTGAAGCTATACAATGCAATATAACATAACCTTAACAATATTTATGTTTTCAAGTCATTCATATTAGAATAGCCTGTATGAAACGGCAGTTTAATCCCAAGCATTTTTATCTGCCATATAGTCTTTAATAGAATAATATCCCTTTGAAGACAGCTTGTGTTTTATTGTTAATTTAAATTTATTTAGGCTCAATTGCTGTATGTTGCTTGGGATTTTATTGTAGAATCGCACACATTGACCTTTAAAAGATTTGTTTATCTTTTGGAGTCTTGTGGCAGGTACAACTAATTTATGCTTATTCCTTGTGTTTAGGTTATGTACACAGCTTTTCTTACTAAATTGATCAGTATTCTTGTGTACATAAACCAGGTTATCATAAATGAATTGACCGACTGATGTACTGATGGAGTGGTAGCATTTTTCAAAAGAAATTTTAATTTAATTTGTTTAATAAAGCAGCAGCTGTCCACGCAGACACATCGCTCACTCAAGTAGGAGAGAGACGGATGTCGAACGCTGCCGAACGCAAAGGCCGATTGTGCTTCTTTGTCGCTCGTTCCGCGCTCTCGCTTGCACTTCAAGCCTTACATGGAACGCCTCAGAGCGAGGTAACGCGGCATGAGTCATGTGCAGCCGGCTCTATCGAATTATAAGACGTTGTCACGTCAAAAAAAAAGCTCTGGCAAACGTAACAAGTCGCGGTAAGTGGCAATACGCTCGCTACCTATCACGTGAGCACCAACGATATAATTGGCAAAACGTAGGCATTTAATACGCCTCAGCCTACCTTTTCGAGAAAAGAGACGTAATACTTAGTATGTATCAGGGATGTTGCGGTTGCTGATTTTTTCACATCCGCGGATGCGAATGCGGAGTTTTGGAGGCTGGATGATTAAGATATTATGTAAACAAAGTTTATTAATGAAGAATTAAAACCGTGATAACTTAATTATTAATATTCTTATTATAATTAAATCAAACCTAAAAACTCATTTTTGTAACGTGTCGAATTTTGTCACCAATTTCTTTGCTCCCATTGAACATTGTCACGTGCGACCGGCACGCGCCCCATTTGCCGGGCCCTGCCCAATCCTTTTTGTCGCTACTTGCATGATATTCGCATCGGCACAAACATCCGCACTGATTCATGCGGATGCGAATGTTCAAATCTATGCGGAAGTTCCGCATTTGCGGATGCGAATTTTCGCAACATAAATAAATATTTTCTGACAATTACACCAATTATTTAGTTCCAAGATAAGTATCATCAAGAACTTGTGTTATGGATACTAAACAACGGATAAACATACTTAAACACTTATTTTTTGTAAATACATACTTAATATACATAGGAAAACACCCAGACCAGAACAAATATTCATGTTCATGCACACAAAGATTTGTCCTGTGTGGGAATCGAACCCACGACCTTGAAGCGGGTGTAATCGCCACCACGCCATATCGGTTTAAGAGTCGAGTTACCAGTGTGGACCCTCATGTGCGCGTTGAGTTTGGAGACATCGTAGAAGGCCTTGGAGCAGACGCTGCAGACGTGGTTGCGGATGCCGCGATGCTTCTTCATGTGCTGGCACAGCGTGGAGTGTCTCCGGAACGACTTGCTGCACTCGGGACACTTCAGCGGCTTCTCGCCGGTGTGAAGGCGGTAGTGGACCTGGTAGCGACAAGCATCTATAAGGACCCACAACTCTATGAGGTTTCTTTTTTCTTTTAAATAATGGCTTCGTGCGTTTAGCACATTTAGCCAGTGACAAGTACGAGATATTATAGTAAATGAGAATTAGTGGTGATAAAGATACTAATTATATACAGACTAATTATATCTGTTTTAGTATATGTGACAATAAACAGCCGCCTGAAGTGGTAACTATAAAGGTATATAGCCATGAAGTAGGTAGCATAATAAACTGCAGCTGCCCAACTATCGAAAGGGTTGAGCAGACGAAATTCCTGGGTGTCTATGTGGATCAGCGATTGTCTTGGTATCCACATCTAGAACATGTCACCTCAAGGCTTAGGAAGCTAATTTTGATATTTAAGACGTCAATACATGTGGTGTCACCGACTGTCGCCGGCCTGCATAACCAGAATAGAAATCTTCTCACCGAGAACTATGTTTCGTTGGTTCAGTCTTTACTTGTGTATTGCATACCCGTCTGGGGCGGTGCAGTTAAATAAAACCCGCTTTATAAATGTAGAACGTGCCCAGCGAAGTCTATTGAAGGTTATGTAGTTTAAAAAGATTCTTTTTTCTACTGAACGCCTTTACGAAATTAGCAAACTGCTTTCCGTAAGAAAGCTATACATTGCGCAAACAGTTTTAAGAAAACACAAATCTCTCCCATACATCCCAAAATCGAGACGGAAGCGAAGAAATGAGGTTGTCGCACACACACACGCACGCACGCACGCACGCACGCACACACACACACACACACACACACACACACACACACACACACACACACACACACACACACACACACACACACATCACTATTTCTATCACTCTAAACTATAATGACTAATATTGTCTGCTATTAGAATAAGTTTTAATAATAATTTCTATGTTAAGGAAGAGTAGTGTCTTCTGTCACAAGCTTTTATAAGCTTAAAAGGAGACACTTATCATTATTTACGTTATGTAATTTTGTTTTTATTTATTGAGATGCCCTCCCCCCTTCCTTGAGTCCTCAGTAAAGATGTAGGACTATACTGAGATGTCACGTGGACTTCTTGAGAGAATTTGAAATGTGATGTTGCACTGTTTTGTTTCATTTACCAACACTCATGTACGTTCACAAACACTTAATGGTTAATAATCCACCGTTATTATAAATTATTGTTCGAAATATCACAAATTTTAGAAAATAAAACAAAACTGCAACCATGACGCTTCACTTTCCCGGCAAGAAGCCCCTCTATGAGGTTATTAAGGGTATTTATTGATCGACGGCGTTTAACAGTTTTTTTAAACAAAATGAGCACAAAGTATGACATGACGTACGCATCCTTTCGCAAAGACATGGTGACCCTGCACCGGCGGCAGATTAACACGAACGAGATCGGCTGTCGGCGGACATAAGTGGCGCCTAAAGGTAGATGGGCATTATGCTGTCTGCTCCTTTTCTATCGGCAGGGTCCAAAATACCTGCTGCGGAACTGTACAAAAGGGTTACCGCGGCCTCTGGACGTAGCAGGCACAAGAAGGAACATGGTTGGTTTTTAGTCAGTAAAAATCTGACACACCCTCCCGCTCCACCCACTACGGGAGAAGGTCATAAGATGATTTTCCATCCAAAAAAAAAAAATAAAGAGTGCAAAATGCCGTAGATCATTGTGTCCCACAAATTTGACCTAAATTTATATTGTTGACAGAACGAGAAGAAAGTGATGGATCAAAAATATTTTAGTGACAATTTCCGCGCAACTATAATTTCCCAAGTAATCGAGAAATAATTCAATTGTGTTAAATTGCTCCTCGACTTTTCCGGAAATTATAGTAGGGAATTGTCATAAAGATATTTTAAATACATCACTAGCTTACAATGGATTTCCGCAAAGTACTTAACGCCAGAATCAATAGATTATTTAAAAACGAGAAGAGTTCAACACCACTACAAGAATCTTGTTCTAAGTGCTTTGTTACGAGGCAATCAATCCATCAATTGTTGCTACTTTAAGATGTGCTCATATTGAGCACAATAAATGATTATCATCTCATTAAACTTCCCTTCGCGTTCGCTGACCCGAAAACCAACCCAATTTGGTTACTATAGCTTCTAAATTGATAATTGTAATACAGTTTATGATTGTAACTAACTGTTGATACAATTTGTCAAGTGTTCTATAGTAGTCCTAATTTTCGAACATACACATACCTTTCACACTCATTCAAACACCGTCAAATACACACAGGGAGGACAATACACACACCCTTTTTGTAATTTGTCTAAAACGTCTGTTCTTGATAATATTTTAAAATTGAATTAGTATAAGAGTAGTAGTAGAAGAGTGTTGTTTTCTGGAATACATATATTTATTTATCTAGTCCAGAAACAGATGTCCTTTAAATTAATTGTACCTTAGATTTAAGCTGTATTTGTAAATGTAATGTAATCTTAAGTATTTGTGGCAATAAATATATTACTTATTAGAAAAAAAAAACAATCTATCTATTTATATTTATTTGAAAAGAAAGAGGCCCTTTAACTATATTACAAAATTGTTATTTGAAAACAAAGAGGCCCTTTAGCTATATTACAATACCATCAAGCTTGTCAATTATGATATTATGACATTTTAAGTCAACGCCGTTAAAATCAACACGTCGCTTTGCGTTTTATTCCATTTTTATTTTTTAACTAAAAATCAGTTTTACACTACAATGGGTTTCGATTATTACGGCATTTTGGGTGTGAAACGATCATGCAACCAGTACGAGATTAAGAAAGCGTACCGCCGACTCGCACTCAAATACAATCCCGAGAGACACGACAACGACCCTAATATGATCCAAATATTCGCTCTCATTGGAGAAGCTTATGAAGTCCTCGTCGACCACAAGCGGAGGGCTGTCTACGATCAATATGGAGAAGAAGGCCTTAAGAAAGGCGTGCCAAGTCCTATCGAATACATCCAACCTTACACATATCACGGGGAACCCTTGCGAACATTCAACGAATTCTTTGGAACAGCAAACCCATACGCCGATTTACTAGACTACTACGAGAATCCACCACCTATGTTTGAATCTCCACTCGGAAAAGGTTACAAGGAAAAGGATCAGACTATTTTGCGTCCTTTAGCTTTATCTTTGGAAGAAATTTACAAAGGAGGTTTAAAGAAGATGAAGATACAAAGACTGGTGTTTACTGATGAAACTTGCTCCGAGTTGAAGCTGAGAGAGAAAGTTCTATCGATTCCTATAAAACCTGGGACATATCCTAACACGGAAGTTAGATTTAAAGAAGAAGGGGACCAAGGGCCTACGAGAATCCCAGCTGACGTGATATTCATAACTGAAGATCGTCCGCACGATACTTACGTAAGATCTGGGTTGAGCGACTTGGTGACAGTATGGAACGTGAATTTAGAAGAAGCTTTATGTGGCATCACGATAACATTGAAGACTTTAGACAACAGAGTGCTTAGAGTTAAAATAACTGATGTTATCACTCCTACGTATGAGAAAGTTATAGAGGACGAAGGTTTGCCGGTGCCAGCGTGTCCACACAAAGCCAAAGGCAATCTTATAATAAGATTTAAGATAGAATTTCCTGAGTACTTGTCGAAGCGGACTAAGAAAGCGTTTGTGGAAGCGTTTAAGGTGAAAGCGGAAGAAGATGAGAAGTTCCAGAAGTTGTCTTGCGGAACTTTGTCGACCACGTCCATTTTTGGATAGCCTTTCCTCTTTTTTTTTTGTATTACTATGTATATTGATTATATAATTTTAAGAATACGTGTTTAAATTATATTACTCTGTTTGTAATGGCGGTTGCGCCCTTAAGCCAAGATCAGGTCCCCCAATTTGCGTAGGAATCCTAGAATTACTTTCCATGTATTAACAATAACTGTTTATATTCGAATCACGAGTGTGATAGGTGCCTCGGCCTTCAAAAAACGCTTTTCACTGGAGACAGTTTTTAATGCTTAAAATGTGGAAGTGTTTGTTCAGTGAATGGCCACTGTTAATTTCCCGTCTAGTGACAGCAGTGTCCTATTTGGATTGCTAGCCTGGAGTCTGACCACCAGCTGTGGGACTGTGTATGTGTGATGTTCTGTTAGTGCTATATGCAAATTGAATTATTTTAAATAGGTTTCTATGGAGCAATTATGTGTAAATTTTGCCTAAAACTAACGAGCCTATTTTCTCCCTTGCTTGTGTAGAGAAGACCGACGATAGGCTAGTGGAGATACCCATAGACTTCTAATTCAGAGGGACTAGCGTTTGAACTCTGGTGACTATGACTTTTAGAAGTTATTTGCGTAATTATCGCTTGCTCAGTGCCTCGAAAAGCACGTTAACCCGTTGGTTCCGGCTGTCATGAACATCAATGGCAATCGTTATTAGGAAGTCAGGGCCTTTTAATATCCTGACAGCTCGTTTAACCATAGAATGATGTTTCCCTCTGGATTGCGGAGGTCAGACGGCAGTCGCTCCACGTAATAACTGAATTCAGCCAAATCTGGTTGAACCAGTGAGCAGACCCTGGGCCCCAAGCTTAAGTTTGGGGCAACCGGGATAATGCTAAGATATGATGACATATTAAAAAATAATTAAATTATTTTTTAGTTTTATATTATGTTCATAAAATGTTAACCAATAGTATAAAAGCTAAATATTTTTTAATGTTATTTATCGACTTTGCGGAAATCCATTGTAAGCAAGTGATGGATTAAAAATATCTTTGTAACAATTCCCGCGCTACTATAATTTCCCGAACAATCGAGAAACTATTCAACACGACACGCGTTTCGCCCTTACACAGGGCATCTTCAGGTAAGATAGGAGCCTCAGAACAACGATGTCTTCACGACCAACGCTGAAACGAGAGTCAAGTTGTTTCTCGATTTTTCGAATTATATTAGGGCGAGAAATGTTACAAAGATAATTTTAATTCATAACTTGCTTGTTCTGTAATGTGTATTACATGTATGCCAGTTGGGGGGACATAGTTGGACTTTATTCTTCGTAGTATAATTATGTGGATGTATAATCTCTGTACCACTAACATGTTTTGATTTAAAGCCGCATGAGATCGATCAGATGGATTGGCCACGTCGCCGGGAAGCTCGTGGATTCAGGTGGCTTGAAATTCCTGGTTGACGTGAAAAAGAACTGGGGAGGTCTGTGATCAGTAGAGACCTTACATACCTCTTGTGCCAATTTTTTGTATATAAGCTTTGCAAATTGTCTACTAAAAATGTGCAATAAAAGCAAGTTCATCATTCATCATTTCAGCCCATTAACGTCCCACTACTGAGCACGAGCCCCCTCTGACATATCAAGGTGTGAGGGTATTGGGTCATACTCCACCACGCTGACCCAGTGCGGATTGGCGAAGGCAGGTGCATGGCGTCCTGCTGTTAGATTTTATCAAGCCGGCCATGAGGCCTCTAACTTGGCTTAACGACTATCACATTTTAGTGATAACCGGGACCAACGGCTTAACGTGCCTTCCGAAGCACGGAAGCGCTCGATATCAAATGCCACACAAACGGTCACCCATCCAAGGACTGACCTCTGTAAACTCTGCTGTACTCCGCAGAGCTATGAGCGCTTCAAAAGCAAGTTGGTGTTTTAAAATCCTTTCCGAGATCTCGCTTACAGATTGTGAGAACTGAGGGAACAGGCGTAAAGGGCTGTATTTTTTGAATGATTCTTTAACAAATTCCTGGTTCCTTCTACAATTTAAGACTACAACTAAATATTGGTAAACTTAAATTTGCGAATCCCAGGCCTGGTGCCTGGTCCCAGGTCCACACGCACATGAATTTACAATGTCTGAAAGATAGCAAGCCACACCTGTTACCTTGGGATGGGATTGTAGATTGTCCCACCTTGAGGTCGAGGGGAATGTAGAATGTTTCACCTTGAGGTCGGGGGGGCTCACCTTGAGGTCGGGGGGGAATTAGATTGTCTCACCTTGAGGTCGGGGGGTTTAAGAATGTCTCACTTTGAGGTCGGGGGTTATTTAGATTGTCTCACCTTGAGATCGGGGGGTTTAAGAATGTCTCACTTTGAGGTCGGGGGTTATTTAGATTGTCTCACCTTGAGGTCGGGGGTTATTTAGATTGTCTCACCTTGAGGTCGGGGGGTTGTAGGTTGTCTCACCTTGAGGTCAGGGGGGTTGTAGACTGTCTCACCTTAAGGTCGGTGGGTTGTAATATGTCTCACCTTGAGGTCTGGGGGTTGTAGGTTGTCTCACCTTGAGGTCGGTGGGTTGTAGATTGTCTCACCTTGAGGTCGGTGGGTTGTAGATTGTCTCACCTTGAGGTCGGTGGGTTGTAGATGGTCTCACCTTGAGGTCGGGGGGGGTTGTAGAATGTCTCACTTTGAGGACGGGGGGGTTGTAGAATGTCTCACCTTGAGGTCGGGTGGATTGTAGATTGTCTCACCTTGATGTCGGGGGGGTGGATCATAGATGGTCTCACCTTGAGGTCGGTGGGTTGTAGATTGTCTCACCTTGAGGTCGGTGGGTTGTAGATTGTCTCACCTTGAGGTCGGTGGGTTGTAGATTGTCTCACCTTGAGGTCGGGGGGGGGGGGGTTGTAGATGGTCTCACCTTGAGGTCGGTGGGGTTGTAGAAGGTCTTCCCGCAGGCGCCGCAGGCGTGCGGCCGCTCGCCGCGATGGCGCGCCATGTGCGAGCGGAGCGCGTAGGCGCTGAAGAATCGCTTCTCGCACACCGTGCACGAGTGCGTCTTCTGCTCGAAGTGCGTTTGGCGATGTCTGGAACGACACTCCTATATCAGCAACTAACATAAGACACGGTGCAAAAAGTTCCTAATCGAGTTTTGGCGCCACAGCGGGAAAAGTCTAGAATAAGAATAACATTCATTTCTCATAAAATCTTAGTCCAAATACATTTCTAACAATTACACCAATCATTTAGTTCCAAGATAAGTATCATTAAGAACTTGCGTTATGGATACTAAATAACGGATATACATACATACATACTATTTTTATTTGCAAATAAACACTTAATATACATAGGGAAACGCCCAGACCAGAACAAATATTCATGTTTATATAATTATATTTTATTTGTTTTGTTATTTTTTTATAATTTTGACGTTTTCAAGTACTATGTAATAGTTTATGAAATAAAAAGTATTTTGACTTTTATGCACACAAATATTTGTCCTGCGTGGGAATCGAACCCACGACCTTGCAGCGGAGAGCGGGTGTACTCGCCACCACGCCATATTGGTCGTCTTAAACAACTTAACGTTTAACATTAAACTTATATGTTGTAAACTTAATATAGGTGATACCTAAACTTTGTAAATTAACCCTTTAACAGGCAGAGCACGTTGAAAATATCCATTGATTTTCCACCTTAAATTAACCGCATAAGATTCAATTTATGGTGGTCATATATTGACCACTACCTGGTTAAGGGTTAAGTTACTTGTATACAAATCGCGGCAGTATTTTATTTTCCAAAACTCGTGTGTAATTTATTGGATGCTTAAACATAACTTTTTCGGCAACGTAAACATACATACATAATATTACGCCTGTTTTCCCGAAGAGGGAAGCAGAGGCATACTGTACGCCCACAGTTCGCTATTTTTATTGTTGGGCCCTACGTAATAGGGCTTGTAGCTAATATTATAGATTATAAAGGATATAGCTTTTTATAAAATTGTTTATTAATTTTAGTATGTTATTGTTTGATTTTAGTCTTTTAATATAATTTTTTTTAAGTTTGTTATTTTACGTATTTTGTGCACGTGTCTACTTGATATATGCTTTTTTCCTTTTGTCGGACTGCTGGAAGAAATTCCTATTAGGGATAAGCAGTGCCGTTGTACACGAGTTTACGCTTAAGCTACATAATTGTTGTACAAATAATACACAAATTGAAACTTGAATATAATCTATTGCCGAGATGTGCTTACAGAATCAATAGGTAAAAAATGACAGATGCAAAACATAACAATTGACGGTAGTTGATAAAAATAAATGCGGGTGGGCAACATGATGTCTTTCATAACTTCTATACGACGACCGATATGGCGTGGAAGTCAGAATACCTGCACTTCACTCCAGAGGTCTTGGGTTCGATTCCCACACAGGACAAATCTTTGTGTGCATGAACATGAATATTTGTTCTGGTCTGGGTGTTTTCCTATGTATATTAAGTATGTATTTACAAAAAAAAAGTGTTTAAGTATGTTTATCCGTTGTTTAGTGTCCATAACACAAGTTCTTAGTGATACTTATCTGGAACTAAATTATTGGTGTGATTGTAAGAGAATATTTATTTATTTTTATTTATTCTACCTTTGTATGTGTTTCTTATGTGCATAATAAATAAATATATTATAAATAAAATAGTTTGTGTTGAGAAAAATAAACATTATTATTAAATAATTAATCTAAATATAGTGAGTTCATACTAAAAAGACTAGAGTACCTGTATAGCAGTGTCTTGGTGGGGAAGGTTCTCTGACACACGGAGCACGTGGGTTGCTTGGGGGCGCGCTGCTCGTGTGTCCGCATGTGCATCTTCAGCATACCAGGACCCTGGACAACACAACTACCCATGCTTAGAGGAACATCGACCCATTCATAGACAGGTCAGGTTTGAGTTACGTACTTATACAGTCTTTCTATTTCTTACTGAGATCGAATTAATGTTAATCAAACGTTCAAAACACAAGCAGAATTACTAATTAATAAATCAGTATCAATTTAATGCGCTTACAAATAGGACCAGTATGCTTTAGAAGATCTTCTTTTGTGATGTCCCAAAAATAGTGTTTTTTGAGTTACGTTACTATTCCACTAAGCATGCGATATGTCATGTAAGAGATTTGCTTTATATTTTGTTCTTATTTTTTATTAGTAACACTTTTCTTTGACAACATTTATCCCGTACAACTATTTAGTTTACAACTGCTACGGTTGGCTGGTAGAGATCTCTTCTAGATATATCCCCCTTAGTAAATGTTATTTTATATACCTCATGTAATACTTAAAATTATTTTCGTGCAATAAAGGATTATTATTAAAGCCAATGAAGATCAACATTGTCACTAAGAACACATAATGAACGTGTTTTCACTCACACTTCATGTATACTTACATACAATCACGCCTGTCTCCGCGAAGGGGTATATTATACGCCCACACTACGCCAATTGTTGGTCCCACGTAATAGGTGGCAAGCCTATCGCCGCTTACCGGGCACTGTTATGTTCGCAAGAGTCTCGTCCGTTGATCGGCAGGTGCACCACTTGCAGGTGAGGTTGGCTTTTGCGCCAGAGATTATGGTAGGATCTCCGCACACACTCAGTAAAATTTACAATCTAAATTCACTTTTTTAAGGATTTCACTGTCATCTATGTAGTAAGGAAGTACTTCTAAGTAAGCAGTGGACCGGTTATGCAAAGGTCGTAGGTTCGATTCCAATTCGGGTTACTAAGTAAAAAAAACTCGTCTCATAAATTAATAATTTGTATAGCGGACTTCTTGGCGGGAAAGTGAAGCGTCAAGACTGTAGTTTTGTTTTATTTCCTAAAATTTGTGATATTTCGAACATTAATGTGTAATAACGGTGGATTAACGATGATCGATAATTGATTGTGATCGTCATGAGTGTTGGTAAATGAAACAAAACAGTGCAATATAACTTTTCAAAGTATCTCAAGGAGTCCATGTGAGATCTAAGTTCCCACATCTTTACTGAAGACTTAACGGGTTCAGGGGAGGGCATCTCATTTACCATTTATCATCTTATCACCACTCATTCTCATTTACTATGGTTTATACATTATTAATATATCTCTTACTTGACACTGGCTAAACGAGCTAAACGCACGACGCCATTCTTTAAAAGAAAAAAAAACAATTTGTATAGCATTGTACTTCCATTTTTTATAAGTATATTTAAAAGGTGCATAGGGTTTCTACAAAGACCTAAGGAGTCCAAGCCAACCTCACCTACAAGTGGTGCACCTGCCGATCAACGGACGAGGCTCAAGCGAACATAACAGTGCCCGGTAAGCGGCAATAGGCTCGCAAC
Source organism: Musotima nitidalis (assembly GCA_949126915.1). Taxonomy (NCBI): domain Eukaryota; kingdom Metazoa; phylum Arthropoda; class Insecta; order Lepidoptera; family Crambidae; genus Musotima; species Musotima nitidalis. The sequence goes on from OX421434.1 coordinate 15,051,279, forward strand.
CTATTACGTAGGACCAACTATAAAATTGGCGAAGTGTGGGCGTATATTATGCCTCTGCCTACCCCTTCGGGGAAACAGGTGTGAATTTATGTATGTATGTTTGAATGTATGTAAAAGTAAATGAAGAGTAACCTTGAAGGTCCGTTCGCAGATGGGGCAGGAGGGCGGCATCTTGCAGTTGGCTTTGATCCAGTTGCTGTGGGAGCGCATGTGTTGTTTTAGCCATCGAGCGTGCTTGAACTCCTGCAACAAACAAACAAACAAACAAACAAACACAAATTTTAAGTTTGACCTTCATAAGGGGCTATCCATAAATTACGTCACACGTTGAGAGGGTTGGAGGGGGTTGACAAAGTGTGATATGGTGTGACAAGGGGAATGGGAGTGGTTCTAAATTTCGTGACGTCCAGCCCGGAAAATCCAGGTCCAATTAAAAATTAAAGAACTGCTGTTTTAATGTAATTATTTCTTGCTGTATAATTGCAAAATATGTGACATCACACTAAGGAGGAGGGAGTCTCATAGTGTGACCAGCTGTGACAAGGAGGGAGGGGGAGGCAAAACTTCACGAAATTCGTGTGACTTAATTTATGGATGACCCGTTAGTGCTCTTTTGAGCAAAACTTGAATAAATGATTCTGATATTGACTTTAACATCATTAAAACTTAAACTATATTATACCTTACTCCGTTGAGACCAGATAAAATTACTATGATTTTTTTCATGAATGGGAAAATAGTGCATGTTTTATTTGGTATGATTTATTTAACTACAGAAAAAATTAAAAGTCGACAAATTTTCCAAGTCTGGAGCCCCTATTTTGTTAAAGACGTCGAACTGCTAGAAAAAGTACAGCGCAGCTTCACTAAAATACCACGGCAGTTGAAACACCAATCATACGAGGCTCGCTTGGAACTCTTGAAGCTCACAACCTTAAAGGATCGCAGAGATCGGGGAGATCTAATTGAAACATACAAGATTCTACATAAACACTATAACATTGAAGACCTTGATGCCAAACTATTCACATATAGCGACAATACCCACCTAAGAGGCCATCACCTCAAACTTTGCGCTAGCTTATCTACCAACAACCCACATAAGCACTTCTTAGGCAACCGTGTAGTGAGACGGTGGAACGAGCTGCCGGCAGATATAGTGTCAGCTCCCACTGTCAATTCATTCAAGAACAAGCTAGACAAACACATGCAACCGGTTAAGAGGAACTAGATGCAGATGAATTGGATACAGGCGCAATCAGTTTTCAAACTGCCTGCCTGTTAATTAATAATAATAATAATAATAATAAATATCAAAGTAAGGGACAGTATAGTTGAAAATCAAAAGTCGTCACATTTCAGACAGAGTAATTCAGAAGTCGTCAAACTACAGAGTAATCAAAAGTCAAACTACAGAATAAGCAAAAGGCACATACTGGATTGAGTATGTACCTCGGACGCTTGGTAACACATTATCGGGTCTGAACCGAAGTGCGGGTCTCAACCTTAGGTCCATGGTTCTTTTATACATAAATGCATGCCATACCTCGCCTGTAAGGAATTCTCATCATCATCATCTCAGCCATCTAATGTCCACTGCTAAACACAGGCCTCCCCAATGGATTTCCACATTGAGCGATCCTGAGTCGCCTGTATTCATCGGCTTCCCGCCGCCTTGACTAGATCATCGGTCCATCGCGTGGGAGGCCGTCCTCTACTACGTTTGCCGCCTCGCGGTCGCCATTGAAGAACCTTAACGCCCCATCGGTCGTCGGTTCTTGGAGCTATGTGCCCCGCCCATTGCCACTTCAGCCTGCAAACTCGCCTCGCTATGTCGGTCACTCCAGTCCTCCTACGGGTTTCCTCATTTCTGATTCTATCACGTAGGGACACTCCGAACATAGCTCTCTCCATTGCTCGCTGAGCGACTTTGAGCTTTCTAATGAGGCCCATAGTCAGGCACCAAGTCTCAGTACCGTACGTCATCACTAGCAACACACTGATCAAAGACTTTCGTCTTGAGACACTGAGGTATTTTTTACGAAAAGATATAGAGCAGTATCCTGACTCGAAGGAATTCTCGTAAGGAATATTATAAGCCCATATAACTATATTGTTTGTTCCTAGTAATAGTATTATTTTAGCATTTTGTCATTTAATGGGAACTTTTATGAATTTGCAGGAAAGATTGACTCGAGCTCCTAAGGTCTTGGCAGGATCTCTGCACACCCTCTCTCTTCTTATAGACCAACCAAAACAAATATTCATGTCTATTCACACATACCAGACCACAACAAATATTCATGTCTATTCACACATACCAGACCATACCAGACCAGAACAAATATTCATGTCTATTCACACATACCAGACCAGAACATATATTCATGTCTATTTACACATATCAGACCAGACCAGACCATACCAAACCAGAATAATTATTCATATCTATTCAGACATAGATTTGTCCTGTGTGGGAATCGAAGGTACAGTTACCTTGTGGCACAGGTTGCAGACGTGTCGGCCGGGGGCCACGGAGGAGGTGGTTTGGAACACCACCATCTGCAGGTAGCTCTCCTCGTCCGAGTTGAGCGGTTCGTTGTTCTTGCGGCACCCACCGGGGGGGGGATCCACTTGCTGACCGAACAGATTACATGTTAATACTTTAAATAAAGTTTTTGACGTGACAACGTCTTAAATTAGGTTGCGGCTGGGAGTCACTTATGAAAAAGTGTAACGCTCGGTAACGTTACGATGAGTCACCGAACGAGAGAGAGGCCCGGCGAATGCCTTGCGTCTCTCTCCCACTCAACTATGATCGGTCTGCCGCGCGCGCAGCACTAGTGTACAATGTTTTAGTAAACAAAATATATTTCTATAGTTAAAATTTGTGCAATTCTTATTTTCATTCAATTCCTTGTTCCTATTGTGCAATTTAATTATATTCATATCAATAAATATTCTACCGAGAAAAAGACGTTGTCACGTAAAATCTTCGCCCGTAAAAACGACTTTACAGGCAACCATTTTTTATTAGAGTATTACATACACATACATACATTCATGCCCGCATCCCCGAAGGGGTAGGCAGAGGCATATTATACGTCCACACTTCGCTAATTATGTTGTTGGTCCAACGTAATAGGTGGCGAGCCTATTGCCGCTTACCGGGAACTGTTATGTTCGCCAGAGCCTCGTCAGTTGAACGGCAGGTGCACCGCTTGCAGGTGAGGTTGGCTTGGGCTCCTTAGGTCTTGGTAGGATCCCTATGCACCATTGCATACATTACAGCAGAGTTTACGAAGGTTAGACAAGGATGGATAATCGTTTGAGTTTCATTTAAACAAATAAAATAAAATAAACAAATATTTTCTGACAATTACACCAATTATTTAGTTTCAAGATAAGTATCGTTAAGAACTTGTGTTATGGATACTAAACAACGGATAAACATACTTACATACTTTTTTTTTGTAAATAAATACTTAATATACATAGGAAAACACCCAGACCAGAACAAATATTCATGTTCATGCACACAAAGATTGGTCCTGTGTGGGAATCGAACCCACGACTTCTGGAGTGAAGTGTAGGTATACTGACCTCCACGCCATATTGGTCATCAAAATTTAATTTATAATACTTGTGTAAGAAACGCGTGCTCTGTGGTGGACCATTAGTCGGCTGTGATGAAGATGATTTTTAGCCGAAAAGAATTATAATTGCTTAACCCTTTAACAAGCAGCACGTTGAGAATATTAATTGGTTAACCACCTTAAGTTAACCGAATAAGGTTCAATTTATGGTGGTCATAATATGACAGGCAGGTCATATTATGACCACCATAAATTGACCTGCCTGGTAAAGGGTTTAAAGGTAGCCAGGTCTAATTTAAGGCTCAAACAATCATAATAATGGGCAGGCAGCAATAGCCAAGTGGCGAGATCCATAGTCTTCAAATTCAGAGGGTTTTGGGTTCCAACCCTGGTGGCTATGACTTTTCAAAGTTATGTACGTAATTATCGCTTCCTCTGTGCCTCTAGAAGCACTTTAAGCCGTTGGACCCGGCTGTCATGAACATCTATGTCAATCGATATTAAGAAGTAAGCCTTCTAACATCCTGACAGCTGGTTTAACCATATGATTATGTTTTCCTCAAGGTTGCGGAGGTCAGATGCTAGTCGCTCCATGTAATAAATAACTGAAATTCATCCAAACCTGGTTACACCAGCAAGCAGACCCTGGGCCACTGGGATAAATGCCATGAACTATATGAAGGATATGAACAGTGATCACAGTTTTGATAATACTTACAATAAAAACTTTATCAATGTCGACATCCCTCTTGATCTGGTGGGTAACTGGCGCGGGTGAGGGTTCGTTGAAGAAGTTGTCCAGCACCTGGTTAGCGGTGGGGGCCAGCGGCATCTCCATGTATTGCATGAAAGGCTCCGGGCAGCCTTGGAGGCTAAGCATTGCCTGGTTCTGCAATAATATCATCACATCTAATCAAATCAAGCATGACATCAAACTGGATTTAACCGTCAAACTTTTACATAATAACTAATTTTCATTGAAATTGTTATAAATTGTTTTTTCTTTATAAACAATCTGTTTGTTGCCAAAAAAAACAATCGTCAAACTATAAAGTTTATTATCAACAGTCAACCTACAGAGTAATCAAATCTCGTCAAACTTTAAAGTCATAAAAGTCATACAACTATAAAATAATTTAAAGTCTTCAAATTATAAAATCATCATTTGTGAAACCAAAGGCGTAATAACTCATCAAACCACAGAGTAATCAAAACTCGTCACAACACAAAGTATGGCCGAATCGGCCCATATTCGAGTAAGTACAGTATGATCGCGAAAGTATAGTAGTCGAAACGTACGGTGACCGTTCGTTTTACGAACGGTTGCCTGCGCAAGTACAATCGTAGAAAAAAGAAAGGGACAGCAAGCGACATGAGCGCGAGGGTAGCGTCGGAGCGTTGCTATGGTTACGCGCCGCCCCCCATGCCGCACTTCGATTGAGACCCGATAATGTGTTACTGCGCATCCATAATCATTGTCCATCTTATGCGCCGCGGATTGTAAATATGTATATCTTTTTTACATAAGTCCACTGCTGAACATTAGCCTCTCCAGTACTTACATTCTATTGGGGGTTATTACCCATAATCAGCACGCTGGGCAGGCGGATTGGTGATCGCAGTTCAAGCCAGTACACAGAATGACGCTGCTGCCCGTCATTTGGTATGATTTCTATTCCTCGACTCCCCGTGAGATGAGACGAGGTGGCTCTAGTCAAGGCCGGTACCATACGACACGATATTTTTTACAGTAGATCATTATTAGACAATTAATTTTGCTAATTGGTACACATACCACCACAGGAGAATCCATTTTAATGGAGATCTCAGCTTGGCTCCTGGCGTGCTCTCTGAGGGTGATGTCGTTCCGTTCCACCAGGTCCTTGAAGGCGTGGCTCCTGGATATCTGATGCACGCATTGGAGACAAAGCTGAGATGGAAGACCATCGCCCATGGCCACCTGCAATTGTAAATTAAATGTTACAAATTAACATAGCTCGCATTAATTAAATAAGTGCTCGAGTGTTTAATAGTGGGACAGAAATGGACAATAAATAACATGGAGGTCAGTATCCCTGCACTCCGCTCCTGAGGTTGCAGATTTGATTCCTAAACAGGACAAATCTTTCCGTGTAGTTACATGAATATTTGTTCTGGTCTGGGTGTTTTCTATATCCTTCAAATCTTTATCTGTTGTATAATATCTATAACACATGTTCGAATTGATACTTATATTGAAAAAAAAAAAAAAAAAATTATGTGATTTTATTTATAACTTTTTACAGCATTTCTAGCCCTACGCCACACAGGGCTTGTATCTGCTATATGCACTAAACAATGGATAAATATAGTTACTTAATTATACTCATACTAAGCTAACACCATGACCATAACAAATTTAATTTAACACAAATTTTAGCTTTGTGTGGGAATCAAACTCCCAACCAAAAGAGAGAAGAGCAGTATTGATAGGATACATACATACTTTCACGCCTGTTTCCCCGAAGGGTTAGGCAGAGGCATACTAGACGCTACATAGTACGCCCACACTTTGCCAATTACATAGTTTGTCCCTCGTAATAGATGGCGACTCTATTGCCGCTTATCGGGCACAGTTTTGTTCGCCAGAGCCTTGTTCGTTGATCGGCTGGTGCACCACTTGTAGGTGAGGCTGGCTTGGGCTCCTTAGAGATTGTTAGGATCCCTATACACCCTATACATTGATAAACTTCAAACTTCAAACTTCAAATATTTATTGCGATCATGAGTAGACATAGGATGTTATAAAAAGTAAAGGTACATACATGATACCCTGTTAGGGCGCAGCAACACAATTTTAATATAAAATTACTTACATACTATTTAATCAATATTATATTATATTATTTATCTATTTATATATTATTATACTCATATATACTTACCTCTATTATAATTTTTCGATATATTTATACTATTTACTTTAACATTTAATAATTGAATTATTATTTATTTATTTATATTTTACACTGTGTTACAGTTTAGTTCTGTCCTCGAAAAACTCTTTTATATTGTAATAACATTTTTGGGTCAAGTATTTTTTCAATTTATTCTTGAATATATTGAAGCTGGAGGTTTCTTTTAGTTTTTGTGGTATTTTATTATATATCTTGATACACATTACATTACATACTAATGCCATAGTATTTAAATGTTATGATGTCAGCACATCTACACAATATTGGTAGTCAACTGCAAGGACACCACGCCTAATGTGAAACATTTAAATTGAAGGCAGCCATAGCAATAGTAATGTGCTAGGTAAAGAGTATTTTTCACAACAATGAGCAATTATGGGAATTTAATTCAAATCGCTCTGACAACACTACAAATGTGAACCTTCTTATACTATAGTTTTAAGCTTGCTGTGAGGGGTTGACAGGGCTATTAATAATATTGTTACATGCATACACACAATCACATCTGTTTCCCCACAGGGGTAGGGGAAGACGCAGAGACATATTATATGCCCACATTTTGCCAAATAAATTTTTGGTCTCATTATAGGTGGCATATTGCCACTAACCAGGAACTTTTGATGACCGATATGGCGTAGAGGTCAGTATACCTACACTTCACTTCAGAGGCTGTGGGTTCGATTCCCACACAGGACAAATTTTGTGTGCACAAACATGAATATTTGTTGTGGTCTGGGTGTTTTCCTATGTATATTAAGTATGTATTTACAAAAAAAAAGTATTTAAGTATATGTATGATCGGGACACGAAACAGTTGCAGTTAGATATAAAGAACTTGCATAATTCCCTAGACTCAATTAATAAAAAATATTTATTGGCACAGAAACAAATTGCTGAACATATATTGTCAGCAAATGAATTGATGCAATTATAATGAAGAAAGGTTTGACTCATTAGTAAATAAGACATGTTCAAATTGCCTTTGTGACCCTGTCACTTTGAGACCAAAATGCAATGTTAAACTCACCGACCATACATTGGCCTCACCCTCGCAGGAACTATTATTAAAAACCTCACAGAATGTAAAAAGTAGTGCTGAAATATATGGATCAATAATGTTTTGTGATGGTTTGGGAAAAGGTTTAGGTTCGCTTGTTAGTGGTAAATTAAATAAAAAATTTAAAAACTATTGCACACCAGGCAAAAAAATTAATGAAATCATAAGTAATATAAAAATCCAAGACATTATTGATGCAAAAAATGTTATTATATTGTGTGGTGACAGTCAGTTGGTAAAAAAGAGAGATATTGTCCAAAGTATTAGTGATCTGACTCAGTTACAAATGGATACTAATTGTAAATTTATTATAAGTGCATTTCCTTATGCACAAAACTTAACCTGGGAACAAAACCAGAAAATATTTAATTTAAATTTATTAATTTATAATTTGACTTGTTATAATTCTAACATTTCATTTCTTGAAATGAATAATTTTATTAAGAATTTTCAATTGACCACAGATACTATGTACCTACCATGGAGGTATAAAAATCAGACAGCTACTCTGTTAGCTTATACTTTACAAGATTCTGTTATACAGATGACTAGTTCTAATATTAATCTTATACAAAATGTTAGTACTGTTACTAATAATAATTTTTTGACTTCTCCCATTTTAAACTGAGAGGCAAGACAAAGGCCAGGCCCTTGGACCTAAACATAATACACCAAAACATCCAGGGCCTGACTGGCAAAGACCTTGATTTTGAACTGTTTTTGGAATGTCAGGATACATCTGTCATTTGTATTACTGAGCACTGGCTTAAAAGCAGTGAATTAAATTTTAACATAAATAATTTTAAATTAATAAGCTTTTTTGTACGAAAAACCGCTATTCATGGAGGATCCATGATATTTGTCAAGAACAGTTTAAAATGTAAAGATCGATTAGACATTGTAAATCTTTCTATAGAGCGTAATATTGAATTGTCATGTGTGGAATTGGAAAAATTTGTTATAGTATGCGTGTACCGGCCACCATCTGGCAACTTTTCTACCTTTGAATTGGCTATGGAAGATGTATTAAAAAAATTAAAATCCAAAAGTAAACACATCATAGTTTGTGGCGACTTTAACGTTAATCTTCTTGAAAAAACAGTGACAACCACACGCTTAATTTCATTATTTCAAAGCTTTAATTTAAGAAATCAGTTTTTAGAGCCAACCAGGATAACAGCACATAGTGCAACTTGTCTAGACAACGTATTTTCGGAATGTAACCCATCTTTTAAGGATCTATTGAGTTGCCTCATAATTTACTTCATAGTTACCTTACCAATAGAAAACAATATGTAGAGATTGCGAGAATAGAATTAAATAATAATATTAATGTATATAGATCCTTAATTAAAATCAATAATGTAGGTGTACCACAAGGGAGTATCCTCGGACCCTTACTATTTTTATTATATATTAATGATTTGCCTGATGTTACTGATTACGATTGCACTCTATTTGCTGATGATATTAGTATAATTATACCAAAAAACAATGGTAAGAATTATAATTGTGAAATCAATGAAACCATGTGCAAAATAGATGACTGGCTTTGTAATAATAATTTAAAATTAAATTTAGAAAAAACAGCATACGTACAGTTTATAAATAAAAATGGAAAAAAACATCCCCTAACTGTAACAGTAAGAGATAAAAAAATTCTAGAAAATAATGAAATAAAATTTCTTGGTATAGTTTTAGACGACAAATGCAACTGGGAAAAACATATAAACGGGATTTGTATTAAAATGCACTCATTTACTTATGCCTTATGGCGACTAGTTAAAGTTAGCAATTTAGCATCTGCTATACAAGCGTATCATGGCTATGTAGGATCGTTACTTAGATATGGAATTATTATTTGGGGTAATTCCTGTCATATAAAGCGAGCATTTATTTCCCAAAAAGCCTGTATAAGAGCAATATGTAATGTTGACATCATGACATCCTGTAGGCCTTTGTTTAAAAACCTTAAAATATTAACTGTTGCATCCTTATATATATACGAGATTTGTGTTTTTGTTCGGTCACATCCCGAATTGTATCAAAAAGAGCGTAGAGATACAAGTAGGTATCCGAATAAACTGACTCTGCCAATCATGTCTACTGCATCTTATGCCAAGAACAGCTATGTCATGTCTATTAAAGTCTACAATAGGCTCGACAATAACCTCAAGCTGATGCCATTAAATAAATTCAAAGTACATTTAAAGAAATGGCTTGTTGATAAATGTTTTTATTCACTAAGTGAATATTTTGAAAATTAAATTTGTTTGTTTTATTAGAATCATCTAATTATATTTTTGCATACCAGTTACTGGTGAAATATGCGGACTGTATTAAATTTTAAGACCACTTATGTACCATATTTTATGCGAAATAAAAAGTCTTTGTCTTTGTCTTTGTCTTTGCCTACCGTCTGACCATTGCGGGTTATTAGTGTCATTTAAATATAATCAGCCGGAAGTTCCTAAGTTAATAAAATATAGACCAATAACAAATAATCGTTTGGAGTACTATCAAAACAGTATAGATAAAAAAATAGGTTCAGTCCCATTTTCGCACAGCGATCCGGGTGTTCTTTATGCTAATGTTTTTGGCTTAATTAAAAATGAGTTTAATAATGTTTTTACCCTTAAGTCTACTAAACGTTTTGAGAAGCTTCAATTTTGTGAATGGGCTACAACAGGTATATATAGGAGTAGGCGGCGACTTTATGAATTGTACAACTTAAAGAATTGCAATCATAATCCAGGTTTTATTGAATATGTTAAAAGATATTCTAAGACATTTAAAAGGGTATGTATTGCAGCAAAATCCGATTTCATAAAAAATAAAATAAAGTCGTCGGATAGTAAGATCAAAACAACGTGGAATATTATAAACCGCGAATCTGGCAGGCGTGCGCCCAAAGATGATACCTTTGTCCTTAAAGATAATGATATAACTGTAGAATGTAAAGCAGAAGTAGCTAAAATATTTGGCGACTTCTTTGCGAAAATACCAATAGAGACAACTTCAAGTCTAAATTCGTCTCCTTTAGTTGCTGTATCACTTCTTTCGGAATATGTACCAGTCTGCAATTCCATCTTTGAATTTAGATATATCACATATGTAGATATTTTAAAATCCTTTAAAGAAGTAAAAATTAAAAATACGGGTGATTTTTGGGATCTGTCCACTAAAGTAATTCAATCAATAATACATTCTATTGCCCCATACCTTGCGTTCATATTTAATGAATGTATTAATCAAGGGTCCTTTCCGGACTTAATGAAACTGAGTAAGGTTATTCCTTTACATAAATCCGGTTGCAAAGAGGACAAAAGTAACTATAGACCTATTTCAATCTTACCAGTTTTAAGTAAGGTCTTTGAAAAAATTATTCTTAATCAGTTAACATATTACTTTAATTCACAAGATCTTCTACATAAAAAGCAGTACGGTTTTAGAAAGAGCCGTTCTACGGCAGATGCTGGTGCAGCTTTAATGCAGCATATTTTTGAAGCTTGGAAGTTATCGCAGAATGCTCTAGGAGTTTTTTGTGATCTGTCTAAGGCTTTTGACTGTGTTGACCACCAGACTCTAATTCTTAAATTAAAATACTATGGTATAGGAGGCTTAGCCCAAAAGTTATTGTCATCATATCTTTGTTCACGAATTCAGACGGTAGATATTAACGGAACTAGATCACCCGGGTCGTCTGTGCGTATGGGGGTCCCTCAGGGTTCAATTTTAGGACCATTTCTCTTTTTAGTTTATATAAATGATTTGCCATTTTTTATGAGTAGGCGTTGTGAGATGGTATTATTTGCTGATGATACTTCTTTAGTATTTAATATTGATCGACATAAAAAGGACTTTAGCGATGTAAACGATGCCCTTGCAGAGCTGCTTCGTTGGTTTACTGTTAACAACTTACAGCTAAATGCTAAAAAAACGAAATGTATTAAATTCACTGTTCCAAACGTAAGGAAACTCGAAACAAATATCATTATTGACGGTCAGAAACTAGATTTAGTAGATTCTACTGTTTTCTTGGGAATAACTATAGATGAAAAACTTCAGTGGGGTCTACATATTGATACTCTTGCTGGCAAACTTAGTTCCGCAGCTTATGCTATTCGCAAAATTCGCCAATTAACAGATGTTGATACGGCAAGAATGGTATACTTTAGTTACTTTCATAGCCTAATGTCTTATGGTATTCTTATGTGGGGACTAGCAGCAGATATAGAAACAATTTTTATTTTACAGAAACGGGCTGTAAGATCTATTTACGGACTAAGCTCACGGACAACTCTTAGAGAAAAGTTTAAAGAAATAGGTATCTTGACTGTTGCCTCTCAATACATTTATAATAGTATAATATTTATAAAACGAAACATAGAAACCTATAACAGGCGCTGTGATGATCACAGTTTTAATACTAGAAATAGAAATAAATTATTAAATCCATTTTTACGCCTGCATAAAATTCGAAAATCGTTTATGGGGCAGGGTATACAATATTATAACAAAATTCCAAAAGATATTTTAGATTTGCCTTTTGAAAAGTTTAAGCAAACCGTTAAGACATCACTTACCAAGAAAGGGTATTACACGGTTAATGATTACGTTAATGACAAAAACGCTTGGATGTAACATTTACAATGATAAAAGTTGTGTTCTGCGGCCCTCTTTACAATATAACGATTACTTACATACATTGTCTATGTAATTTTATAATTTTATTAGTTCTGTCTCCCTTTTTTTTTCAAATCTTGTGACTGCAGAACACAATTGTTTTAATATTATGTATTTTAATTGTGACTGGCGGGAGAAAAAACCAACCTTGACGATTTTCTTGCCCGTTCTTTTACGATCAAGCTCCCGCCCGCAGTGAATGGGCGCGTTAGTTTATAAGTATGACATTCATAAGAGCTCTATTGAGCCAAACTTGAATAAATGAATTTTTAATTTTTAATTTTAATTTTTAATGTGTATCCGTTGTTTAGTATCCATAACACAAGTTCTTAATGATACTTATCTTGGAACTAAATAATTCGTGTAATTGTCAGAAAATATTTATTTATTTATTGAAGCGCTCGTAGCTCAGAGGTGTTCGGTGGTCGGAAACGATCACCGAAGTACAGCAGAGTTTACAGAGGTCAGTCCTTGGATGGGTGACCGTTTGTGTGGCATTTTATATCGAGCGCTTCCGTGCTTCGGAAGGCACGTTAAGCCGTTGGTCCCGGTTATCACTAAATGTGGTAGTCGTTAAGCCATGTTAGAGGCCTAATGGGCGGCTTGATAAATTCTAACAGCAGGACGCCATACACCTGCCTCCGCCAATCCGCACTGGGTCCGCGTGGTGGAGTATGACCCAATACCCTCTCACTCTTTATATGTGAGAGGAGGCTCGTGCTCAGTAGTGGGACGTTTATGGGCTGAGATGATGATTTATTTATTTATTTTATGTATGACAGAGACTCGTAAGTTGATTGGCAGAAGCACTTTTTGCAGGTAAGGTTGGCTTGCACTCCTAAGGTCTTGGTTGGTTATTCCTGTTCAAATCAAAACCTTTGTAAATAAAAGAAATGGCTTACTGACAGTGTATTAGGTTTATTATTTATGCATGCTATTTTGTTGTGGTAAATACTTTATATTTAACTCAGCCTTAACACACAAGGTCATGAAGACCCTTGATTGATGAAATTTTATCCTTGTGCCTATGTTATAACTAGCTTTTACTTTAACAAGGAAAAAAAAGTTCTAAACCCTACTTAATTACCCATGACTCTTGGGGTCAGCAATAATCGGACTTTTTGTAAATAGTGAAGCAGAAAATTCATAAAATTTACTGATATTTACTTAAGCCAACAATAAATTTGATATGCAATAAAAAAAAATCAGGGTTTACAATAACATTTTAATCGGCTTTTCAGATTTCTCAAAATGTATACAATAATATACTAAAAATTTTGAATTAGTTACTTAATTATTAATTAAAATGGAATTCATTGTTCAATAGTAGTTACATTTCATAGTCATATAAGCAAAGGAATATAGTCCCAAAAAGTTGTTAAATTGGAACTTCGTTTTTCATTTAAATTATTAGTCCTTCCCTTCATCCTTACTTTCTGTAAATGGTCAACTTTACTACCTACTATGAAGATATCACATTCATTCACTCGTATACGATTCATTGCAAAATGACAGAGATAGCAAGATATTTTGATTATGCGTAGCGATAGCGTGCGTTTGTCAAGGCAAGGACTGAGAATTCAATGAAGAAATCTAAACAAAGATATCACGATCCGACACGAAGACTAGCTTCTGTCGACACGGGTAATGGGATTCTCCCATAAGTGCGAAAGAGACGACAACATTACCCAAAAATAGTCATATTGAATTTAATTTTCTTTCACTCACCTGCACTTTTGAAATTCCCATCAGCATGGTAGCGGTCAGTTGTTCAAACAACGGCCTCATATCCTTTTTTACTTGCAAACATGCACGACATATTTTATCGAAATTTAGAGGTTGCATTATTCGAGCGGCCATATTGAACGGCAGCTGTCTTGTTCGTTTTGTCCTTTTCCACACAGTTGCGTAAAAATATTGTTTTTTAAACTAACTAAAACGATTCACATAGTCTTCACACATCTTCAAAAGATTTTTATTACGAAAAATAATTAGGCTTTTTAATAAACTAGAGACAACGTTTAAGCAAAAACAAATATTAGAGATAAAACACTGTACTGTACGCTTGCGAAACGAAAGAAAGAATGTGTGACGAAATGGGTGGGGTACGGAACGCGATGATTAGAGCGAGCAAACAACACGTTGTGAATGGACCGTGTAACGGGTGCGATGAAGACGGATAACATTTGAAACTGTTCAATAACAAGCCCACTGGAATAAAAGAAAGGGTTGACACTATACTTTATCTCTTTCGAAAATCATAATGTACTTTTCGAAAAATAATTCGGACTAAAACTCAAAACTTTCCTGAAGAAATTGAATTAATGAGATTTTAAGAAATTACTTGCATAATTTTTATTTTCGGAACACTTTTTTAGGTAGGTAAGGATCTTCCTGAAGCACAAAGTGCATTCAAGAAAGTGTCGGGTCATCGGGTCAGCAGTGGAGTACAAAAGCGTACAGTTTTGTTATCCTTATCTTGGTAAAGTTTATATGGTTACGTAAATTTACATTTTTATTATTTCTACAACGATTAATGAGACAAAGTAGTATTTTGAAGGTTGGAGTGTTACTGGTAAATAGAGGACTGGTAAAACTGTGGGTAGGGCCCATTCACGGAAATGAATTTATTTATATTAGCCCATTGCACAAGCAAGTACGAGTACCTATATATGGTTTTACATTCAAGAAAACTTATAAATTGACCTTTAGCGTAATTAAATTACAAGAAAATGTATGTACCTACATATAAATAAGTAAAATTTGTCTGTTTTGTAAAGTAAAAATAGATTGTTAAATTAAGGCTTATGAAAGCAATAAGGGATAGGCCGTTAGGCAGTAGATGGCGATCGGCTGATTGATTGAAAGCAATTAAGTAACTCACTTTACTTATAACAAAAAACCACAACATGTTTCTTGTGGTTTGGTGACAAATATGCTGAGTGAAAACCATTTCAATACAAGTTGAGTACTTCTTTCACTTAAGTTATTACTGTTATTGATTTGTGTTAACTATATTTTGTACTTATTTAATGTTAAAAGAGAACTATGCTACAAGTATATCTGTAGCTACACATCAACAGATACAGATGTACAGTACAGACGATTGAAATCCTGAATCGCGCAATCGAAATTCCTCATTCCTATTCATATTACAACACCCAACCATCATCGGGTAGGCCGCGGCCCTCAGGCATATCCAACCGCCTGGTGGAAGATATTTCCTTTAGTGGGAAGCACCCCACCCCCTACATCTATAGATCCCTAATAAATTGTTGTAGCGAGGTTTCTGCCCACCCTAACAGCGATATATTGACGAGCGATTGATTGCTAAGATTGTTTAAAGATTTACAAAAAAATTACAAAGTGCAGTCACTGAGCTGTAATTTTGTAACACGCACTTTACACTTTTTATTTAAGTAAACTGTTCCTGACGAAATTTTACCAGCAATCTTTACATCGTCACCTGTTTCCTGTAAGGATTATAAATGCCAAGATTAGGCAATCGCACCGATCGACGCATCAGTGCCTGGGTTTGTAGCTTCTGACAGCCCGCCCGCGGCCAACGTCCCCCGGATCAGAACCAGGAGGACCTCTTCAGAGAGCCATTGTGCCAGTGCGGCCATGGCGTAACTGGCCAACTTCTGGGGGAGTCTATAGCTGGACGGAAGGGCCCCCTGCCCCCTTCCTCTCTCCTCCCTCGCCTTCCTGGCTCGCCCTTTGCTCCTGCTTTGGCGTAGCCGGAGAGAGAGCGAAAACCGCTCCCTCTCCCGCTCCGCGGCCCCAAATTATGCTTAATTTAGTTTGTACGTTAGTTTAATTTTAGGTGGTATATTTCAAACAAAAATACATAGGAAACCAGACCAAGACAAATATTTAAATTGCTGCACATAAAAAAAATAGTTGATCAGCGTGGCAATCAAACTAAAACTTCAGAGCGGAGTTCAATTACACTACTAATAGTACTGCTTTTGCTTAACTAACTACAGCAAGACTAAGTGTTACAATTTTTTTTAAGTAAATGCACCACTGATGGGCTTTCCAGTCGGCAGACTTTATTCACTCAGCATTAGATATCTCTTTTTTGGTGCGTTCTGCGGTGTACCACCATGTAAAATAATATTTGGCAATGTTCATGATATGTAGGTACAGAACTTGTCTCAACCGGTGAAAATCGCTGTTGTCGAATTAAATACTGCTGCTACGCTTAGTTCCATTTTCGACCACCGGGTCAGATAAGTTTGTGCCACTGTAATATTTCTTTCCTAGGCATAGATTAATGAAAACGATCTAATAGAAGTAGTATATAAGATCACGCATCTCAGCAACTTCAAAGTAACATACTTGGGCATGTCACTCAGTGGCATTTAGCCCCAAATATAGCGGCTGCAACGCCTCACACTGCAGACTCTGATTACTTACAAAAATATGCATTAATTTGTGTTGATCTAGAAATTTATATGATTCTGATTTAAAAAAGTAATACACAGTAAAAGATACAAATTTATACAATATTTATATCTTTTTGACACGTTTTGCTATTATTGCTGTGTTGCTACCTCAAAAATAGGTATTAAATTTATTGGTCATTTGTGTTTGAATATGTTTCCGCAGCAAGTAGAATTAAGAAAAGCGAAGTAAGACATATACAAATTTATGATAGTAATATAAGTTTGATAAGCCATAAAATAAATACGTTATTATTATTACATTCATAACCATGTTAAGGTGTGCAACGTTATCGGAATAAACTTTTGGGTGGTACTTACAACCCTAGATTCGATCCCTGTACAAACTATGTAACTAAACCTGTGCAGCTGTTTGACAGTGTCAATTTGTAAATATTGTCCATGATCAATGGGATTGTTTTCAAGTCTTAATTTTTTATTTTTGTACTGTTTTAAGTATTTGAATCGTCTAATATAATAGATTTGTTATATAAGAAACAAAAATGGCTACTATAAATGGTGCTTCTTGGGAAGGTTTGTTTTTTTGGTAGTCAGGCCATTCTTAACTATAAACAGTAATGACGTTGCACTTGCAATTTTATCAGTGATTATTCTTCGTATTTTTAAACTACCATTTCTTACTGAATAGGAGTTATAGTAAAAAAGTTTTTTATACTTATATGTGCTACTTAAATGAGTTAGTGCGGAAATATTAATTACCGCTATTTTCCAACGAAAAACAATAATGTATGTGATTTTAGAGTTCCGCAAACAAGCTCGACAGCTAGAGAACGAGATTGACACGAAGCTGGTGGCTATCAGCAAGTTGGGGCTGAGCTCAGCGGCTTCAGTCAGCGCTGAGAGTGCTCCGCTCATCAGCAGTGATGACATATTTGATACCATGTCTATGGAGCTGCAACAACTATTGAATAAAGTATTTTATAATAATTACAATAATTATCCTTAAACACGTAATAACTGAAATTCAGTCAAATCTGGTTGAACCAGTGAGCAGACCCTGGGGGCCTACCGCCGAATTCGATGGATTACCGGTAATCCATCTAGATCAAACTTTGTTTTGCGTTTATTAATCCGTACCGGGGAATCTGCCGACAGCCACCTCTCATTCATGACCTTCAGTACGTGACAGACCAATAGGTAAATGGAGAACGCCATTTTGTTTCGATTTCCATGAGTTCGGCGGTACGACAGAATCAATTCGAAATCCATTTTGCCTTATAATCGATTGCCATCGAACTCGGCGGTAGGCCCCCTGGGCCCTAAGCTTAAGTCTGGAACAAACGGGATAATGCTAGGATATGATGATGAATATCCTTAACACATTGACAGACAGTACTCTCTTATAGATGATAGGTACTGAGACAGTACTTTTTTTCATACATTAGCTATGGAATCCATATACAGTCGCTACATCCATAGTACGGATGTAGCGACAGTACAACCTGTTCTTTAATACAATTGCCTAGAAAATTTCACGTTTGGAGACATACTAGTTTTATGTGAGTAGAAACTTGGCGACAGGCATACTGTCATATTACTTTTGACTATCTTGGCGGCCACAGGCGGTACTGTCCATCAACATGTTAAACATAACAAATGGTTATTTTTAGGTTGACATAATGTATCTTCTAAATGCAGTAAGCTCTTCTAAGAATAAACTTTCTAACAAAGCATTGGATAAGTCAAGATATCAGCTTAGTTTACTTTTGAACCAATTTCTTTTGTTGATTAATCATTAATATTCTAATTAATATGCATTATAATGTGTATATTCTCAATCAAACAATTTTAATATTATTTTGTTACAGCTTGCATTAATAAATGACAAAATGGCAGACTTAGCTCCAGCGGGGGCTGCAACCATGCACACAATCAAGAGGCACAGAGAAATCCTTATGGTAAGAGCATATTTTGACTATTGATGACCATTGCTATGCATAATACCAATTGCTTAGCAGAGTGTGCTGATGGGAAATTGTTGCAGTACTGCACATGCTCTACATACATATATAAATTCAAGCCTGTTTCACCGATGGGGTACATGAGGTAGTGAGTTGGATTGGGCATAATACCTGGTTATTAATGTAGATTCTTATAAAGTGCTTATAGCTCTGCTATTCCAGGGTGTATGGGGACCAAGATCTAAGAACCCCAAGCCAACCTTACCTGCTAGTGGTGCACCTGTTGATCAATGGACAAAGCTCTGGCAGAAATCTTAAGTTCGCAATAAGCGGCAATAGGCTCACCATCTATTACATGGGACTGACAATATAATTGGCGAAATGTGGGGCATATAGTATGCCTCTGCCTACTCCTTTGGGGAAACAGGCTTGATTTTATGTATGTAAGTATGTTCTAGATTGTTAAAAACGATCACTGAAGTGAAATTAGGTAAAGCAGAGTTAAAAGATGATCAATCATTGGATTAAAGCAAAGTTTAAAACGGTCAGTCCTTGTTTGGAGGAAAATTTCTTTGAATCAACAGATGCAACGCAATGTCGAGCGCTTGTGTTCTTCAAAAGACACATTAATAATAATATTTTATTTTTTATTGTGCACTATGATAAAAATTACGCAAAAAAAACAAAGAAAATTAAAATATACAATGGGCGGCCTTATCGCTTAAAGAAATTTATCATTCAAATAATATACACATATACGTGTATATTATTTGGATGAGAGATATAATTGAAGTATGTTGTTTTTAACACAATATAATAAATAAAAATAAATGTGAACATCAGGGTGCCATACATATTTTTTTGACAATCTGCACTGGGTCTGGAGTAAGTCCTAAATCCCTCTTCCCTTGTTTCCTGAGAGGTGGCCATTCTGTGTAGTAGAACTTAATTAGACTGAGACGATGTAGCAAATGTAATGTAAAATGGAACAGGGGCTTCAGTATTATTTATTTGCAGGACTACCAACAAGAGTTCGTGAAGACATCAGCGCGCGTGGCGGCGCGGCGCGAGAGGGAGGAACTATTGCGGGGGGGCAGTCCTCCCCCGTCAGCCGGGCTCAGCCGCCGCGACCAGTACGGGAAAGAGGCCGCCCATTTGCATAGGTATACCAGAGAACAGTTGTTCACATTCAACATTTTTATTTATTATTAAGGGTTCCTTAATAATAAATATTTTTCTGACAAATACACCAATTATTTAGTTCCAAGATAAGTATCATTTAGAACTTGTGTTATGAATACTAAATAACGGATAAACATACATAATGCCTGCTAACTATCTCTCCCACTTCAGTTAAGGTTGACTGGAAGAGATTTCTTTTAGAAATAACTCCACCTTTGTACATCGTCTTTTTCACATAAGGCTTTTTTTTTGTTATTGTTTGTTTTTTGTGCAATAAAGAATATATATGTAATTTTATACATTTTTCTTTTTACACTACTTTTACATAAATACTTAGGAAAACACCCAGACGGGAAGAAATATTCATGTTTTTTATTTGCGCACATCTCTCGTGGAAGGCAGACTTATTCGGTAAGGTGCTCGCATGCCAACTACTAGCATCTTTTAATAATATCTTTCCTATAACATAGGTAGCATGCTTGCGGAATACTGATTGGTTGAAAGTGCTCGCTCTTTTTCTGTCGGTGTAATTTTTAATTAAGTTCAAAAATTCTTTATTTCATAAACTATTCCATAGTACTTGAAAGCGTCAAAAAAAAAAAAACAGTCGAATTATATGGTAGGCAAAGGCATATTATACGCCCACACTTCGCCAATTATATAGTTAGTCCCACGTAATAGGTGGCGAGCTTATTGCCGCTTACCGGGCACTGTTATGTTCGCCAGAGCCTCGTCCGTTGATCGGCAGATGCACCACTTGCAGGTGACGTTGGCTTGGGCTCCTTAGATCTTGGTAGGATCCCTAACCACCCACAGTCAAAATTTGACTATACTGTAATTACGAATATTAGGTTCACTTACATGCAACAGAAAAAAAAAATTGTAAGTGAATCTAAATTCCAGTTCCGAGCCACCGCTTTGTAAGAAATTTACAGGCTCACTCTTTTAAATACGATATAGTGTCAACTGCCTCTGGTTCCAGTTCGCACGTGCTGGTAGATGAGCAGATCAGCATCGCGATGGAAGCTCGCGACCAACTCTCCTCCCAGCGGCACTCCTTCAAGAGGATGCAGACTCGCTTCAACGACATCACCAACAAGTAAGATTTCAATCACTTTTAACCCTTCAACCATTAGGTACAAAACAGTTGCCACCATAATTTGAGCTTTACGCACCTCTGATAACGTCGAGAACCAGTGAAATTTCTAAATGCTATACCAGCTAAATAGCAATTCTACTTTCATTTATCCCCTCAACAAACCCATACCATCTAAGCAAACCATCTTTCTCATTTCTTGTTACTCTATGTTCTTCCGCAGCAGCATCTGCCTCTATCACTTCATTCTATCCTATCATTCATGTGGCAGACCTGATCAACGTAGCCTATGACGCTTGCAATACCATGGACATTACTATCGTGTTTTTTTAAGCTATTGCATAGCTTCTATCGCGGGCCTTGAGTGTGGAGACCAAATCCAGAAATTCCGTAACGAAAAAAACCTAATACTTTTTAATTTTTCCATCTATCGATAAATAGCAGAACTTTCAATGACTTTTTGAAATATCACGCTTGTCTCTTTAGTTCAGCAACCCGCCTTTAGGTGGCATTGGTTGTATCGGCGTTACTGCGCATGCGTAATCCTCTTCTTCGCCCGCAATCTGGTGAATGCATTACTTCCGAAGTTATTCAACACATGAATTCCTGGCGATGGTAATTGTCTATTCCACTCGCTCATAAATGTTTTGCAACTTCAAATTGAGACTTGTGACTTGAGAAATCAGTTACGCGTTTAATAATTATAATTGCATAAGTTGATAAAAAATGTTATGCAATATCTTTACCACGGCAGTCTCAGAGTGCCACACGTTTTTTTCTTTTAAATAATTGCTTCGTGCGTTTAGCACTAGCCAGTGTCAAGTAAGAAATACTACCGTGTTTTTAAAACAATCGAAATATTATTACACTGAAATCACGAAGGTTAAAATCAAAATCATTTATTCAAGTTTGTCTCAATAGAGCTCTTATGAAGGTCAAAACTTAAAAACTAGCGCGCCCATTCACTGCGGGCGGGAGCTTAATTGAAAAGAACGGGAAAGGAAATCGTCAAGGTTAGTTTTTTCTCCCGCCAGTTACAAGAAAAGTTAGATTCACTTATATGCAACAAAACAATTTAAAAACAAGAAATAATTAAGTGTAAGTGAATCTAAGTACCACCTCCAAGACACCACTCTGTAAAAAGAACTGGTAAGAAACTCACAGACTATGCTTTTTTAAATTTATCCATTGGTTTGGTACTTGAATTACAATCTTCATTTGTTTGTAAAGCTATTCAATATATCTCTAGTACTTCGCCGTGGAACTTCGCGAGTAGTGTAGAGAAGGCATTCAGATTTTGTGAAACAGACCTTTAACGCTTTAAACGACTTGGCGGGAAAGTGAAGCGTCATGTCTGCAGTTTTTTTTTTTTCTAAAATTTGTGATATTTCTAACATTAATGTGTAATAACGGTGGATAATTAACAGTTAAGTGTTTGTGAATATACATAAGTGTTGGTAAATCAAACAAAGCAGTGCAACATCACTTTTCATATTCTCTCAAGGAGTCCATGTGAAATCTCAGTCCCATATCTTTACTGAGGACTCAAGGGGCTTAGGGGAGGGTATCTCATTTATCATCACTCATTCTCATTTACTATGAATTATATATTATTAATATATCACTTACTTGACACTGGCTAGATGTGCTAGACGCACGAAGCCGTTATTTAAAAGAAAAAAAAATTCTTTGACGACGACGTGGCGTGGCCGACAAGCAATTGATTATCTATTGTGTCTGGGACCGCTGGCGTTCAACGTGTCAAAATTACTTAATACTAAAATAATTAATTTCAGATTCCCACTGCTGAACAGCCTGATGTACCGGATAAACGCCCGCAAACGGCGAGATTCCCTGGTCTTGGGGCTGGTGGTAGCCGTCTGCACATTCCTGCTGCTTCTCTACGCGTTCCATTGAGACCAGCATGTGTCTTGTGACACATCATGGTAAATGTTCATAAAAGTATCTTATGCCCTATTCGAAAGCAATATTTTGACTAAGATCCGATTTTTCAATCCTCAGTTAAGATTTAGTAATACCTGTTGTTTAAAAATGTTATTGTCTGTATTTACCGAATGTTATTTTATATTTAACGGGAAGCCGGTGTATGCAGGCGGCCGATCATCGTGGAAAAATATTAGGGAGTTTAAATAGCTGATGATTTTATGTTTGATCGTCACAATTACGAATCGTAAAAAATCCTTATTTGAACTAAAATTCATATTTTACCAAGAATTTTTCAAAGAAATTAATTTTAAAATTGTCGTTTTAATTCTGGTTATAACCTAAAAATTAACACATGGGTGCTAAAATAAAATACCCGACATTATCGATAAAAATTATTACATTCATTCTTTCTGTATGAAATTTTATTTTAATGACATATTGTAAACCATAGCAAGTGATGGATTAAAAATATCATAGAGTGACTCTCACTCTCGTTTCAGCATTGGTCGTGAAGACATCATTGTTCTGAGGCTCCTATCTTACCTGAAGATGCCCTGTGTAAGGGCGAAACACGTGTCGTGTTCAATAGTTTCTCGATTTTTCGGGAAATTATAGCAGCGCAGGAATTGTTACAAAGATATTTTTAATCCATCACTTGCTTACAATGGATTTCCGCAACGTAACGCCTGAATCAAAAAATTATTGTAAACCATAGTTTTGTTGTATCGTATGGGCTTTTGACACTTCCCTTTTTAATAATAACTATAAAATGGGCTGTGTATTAATGATTCATCCTATCAACGCATTTAAGATATATTAATATTAGTTATATATTTTCGATATATTGTTATTCCAGTTTCAAAATGTCAATACTTTATTGCGTTCCTCACTTTTAAATTCAGTTCACGTATGTTAAATGAATAGAGTTAACGTTACCTGGTAGATAATGCCTTGTAGCATAAGTTCTATAGTAAACATTGCACCAATGAGTTACGCTTTAGTTGGGAATGAAGCCTATTATTTGAGACATATGTAAATATTACGTGTATAAATATTTACATCAATTGCGCCATTTTAAGCAGAAAAACAGCGTGTTCGTCCTTCACGTATTCTCACGGGATCACTAAAAAATGAGTACACGTTTAGTGTGGGGGACATAGGGTTAGTATTAAACCTCACCACATATCACCAGAAAGAGGGGAGGGGATCAAAAGAAGCTAAAAAGACATCACATAATTATAGACAGCCCCTTGTATATAAAAAGGCTAAATTATAATGAATTTTTTTTAATGGTAACTTTTCTGTTTAAAAATTATATAGGTTCCTAGCACCCTTTTGAATTTTTATTTATAGAAAATAAATGAAAAAATCGTAAAAGCTTTCCTCCTGCAAGATGAACAAACGGCCTGATAAGGGGTCATCCATAAATTACGTCACACAATTTTTGTGATCTTTTGAACCCCCCCCCCCCCCTTCTCTCCTCCCTCCCCTCCATAGTGTGATGTCACATATTTTGCAATTGTACAGCAAAAAATAATTACATCAAAACAGCAGCAAAATGTTCACAGTATCTGGATTTTGAAATGTGACGTCACAAAATATAGGATTCCTTCCACCCCCTTATCACACTTCGTCTACCCTCTCCCCCCCCGCAAGTGTGACGTAATTTGTGGAAAGCCCCTAAGGATGGCAGGATCACGTTAAATGCAGGTTGTAGTTAGTCTCATTGGAACTTATGGGGGGGCCAAAGCAGTAGATGTCTTTGGGCTTATGATCATAAAACTATTTTACAAAATTTTGTGATGAAATAACTATTTTGGCTTGTTTGTATATTAATAAATAGTATATCACAAATATATATAAATACTGAAACTTGTAAATAAATAATATCTAGGTTAGGTACTTATGAAAATAAAAAACTTATTTATTTATTTTTTGTTTTATTATTATTAAGAATGTTTTGGCACTCAAGGTGCCAATTTCCTTATATGTTATAAAAATATAAATGTACATAATACTTAGGTATTCATAAAGAACGACTATACTTAGGACAAATTTTTCAATTGATAATTGAATAAGGTACAAGACTTCTTAAATAATGTAAGTAAAGATTATAATATATGAAGACTCCACACATATGCAAGCTGTTGCCACACACTGTTCGTCAGATCGCATCTCCAGTACCTACAAGAATGACAGCACTATTTGACAGTATCATTTTCTTCTTCTTCTTTTAAATAATGGCTTCGTGCGGTTTGCACATTTAGCCAGTGTCAAGTTAGAGATATATTAATATCATATAAATTATAGTAAATGAGAATGAGTGGTGATAAAGATGACAAATGGTTAATAAGATCCCCTCTCCTTAAGCCCCTTGAGTCCTCAGTAAAGATGTGGGACTATACTGAGATCTCACATGGACTTCTTGAGAGAATTTGAAAAGTCATGTTGCACTGTTTTATTTCATTTACTAATCATGTACGTTCACAAACACTTAACGGTTAATAATCCACCGTTATTAAACATTAATGTTAGAAATATCACAAATTTTAGAAAATAAAACACAACTGCAGACATGACGCTTCACTTTCCCGCCAAGAAGTCCCAGTATCATTTTAAAATGACAAACACAGGTAATTTTTTTTTAACAAGGTAGGGTTTTATTATAACCATGTAAAAGAAACTATTTTTTTCGTAATACTGCGATAAAATGAACATTCTAAGGACGGTTGACATTTCGCAAAATTGACATTGACAGATGTCACTAAGAATTTCTTGCCAGCTTCTGTTTTTAACTAGTACTACTAGTAATGTTGTACTAGTAACTTTCTAAAAGCTTGACCTAATTCTCTCAATTAGCGCATTTCTGCGGATTTCCTACTAGTAACACTTATTATTAAACTTGAGTATTATTTATAAACAAGTTCTTTATGGTAGCTTAAGCAATAGTTGTACAAGGAATAAAAAAATATTACATAATGTCTAATATATAGGTAATTCTAACAACAGTCAAATAAACCAAGCAATGTTATAATTTAATTTATAACAAATCTTATGGTACCTACACAATATACAGGATGTCCTGAAACTATGCCACGTGGTAAAATATCTATCTACGTCATCTTTAATGATGGAGATTGATCTCTTACTGAAAGGATATCTACAATATTTTAGAAAATTCATCTTCAGGTAATCGTAGTACGTCCTGTATAATTTGACTATCGCTAAATAGTTTAAGGGCAGCATGCTCGCAAATTACGGTAAGTAACAGCTTAAATATCTTTGTACATCTCATATTTGACCATAAGCCAAGTAGTGCTTGAATTAGGTACTAATTAAGTACTTTAGGTACTTATATAAGTTTTTAAGCAAATGATGGATTAAAATATCTCTGTAACAATTCCAGCGAAACTATTATTTCCCGCAAAATCGAGAGACACTTGTTTCGCACTTACACAAAGCATCTTCAGGCAAGATAGGAGCCTCAGATCAACGATTTTTTCACCAACACTAAAACAAGAGAAACTCTAGATCTTATTACAAATCGAGATCTAAAGTTAGCCCAGGTTTAAAACTAGTGCTGTCACTTTCATTAGATAAGATGAAAACAGACTGACTGACGAACAGACAATCCCCTCCCCCTTTAGAATCACGACAGACTGACTGACAGATCTCCTAAATAAGAGTAACCGACAGACTGAAAAATCCTAAGAAAAAACCACAACAGACAGATAAACTGACAAACCTTGACAAAGAATCCATTTGCTTTTATTTCTTGATTATGGTACCGCCCATTTCTCTTTCTTTGTTGTTAAGAAAAAAATATGAAATTTCCATTTTGTTTAAAAATTTGACGAATCTAAATGATCCAGTTAATCTTAATGACAATAAAGTACATTTTTTTATTTTTATTCAGTGACAGCACTAGTTTTAAACTTGGTCTAACTTCAGACCTTGTTTTGTAATATGCCGATATATATCAGACCTTTGACTCTGGGGAATTGTTACAAAGATATTTTTAATCGGATTTTCGCAAAGTAACGCCTGAATCAAAAATTATATGGTCTTTCAAAAGCGAGGCAAGAAAAAATCGATGTGTGCGTAAGATACTTGTATTTACGCTCGACGAAACCCACACAGTGAAAAAATTAAAGTTGTCATTTCATTCAATTTTTCCTAAAAGTAGGGAAGTTGAAACTTTTACACTATAGTATAGCTATTTATTGCATTTAGCTTAAGCAAAAAGCCGCTTACTTTATAATTTCATTAAAAAAAATATAAATCCTGCCTGGGGTGAATAATTTTCACTAATGAAAATGAAAAAATATAGTTGGTCAACAATTTTATGTAGATAGACCAGAATCGAATAAAACTATTACACCTTTTTAAGATGTGATTATATTATATCAATTGAACTCAATCAATCTATGAAAAAATTAAGATTTTTGTGTTATTGTGTATTAAAGTAATTATTCCACGCAAACGAAGTCGCGGGCGAAAGGTAGCAGATAACTGTCAAATAACATATTGTGCAATTTAATTATTGTCTAATTGGGACGTGTTCCACTTACAATTATGCGACAAATTGTAGGAGATTTTTTCCCCTTAATGGCAGCATTTTCATAACTTGTCTGTCACGTAACAACTATTGAAATTTTATTTCATTTTAATGAATGTTTTAAGTAATAATTTAAGTTCAAACGCATAATTTACCCGTGAAATGTTAATATGTTTTTTGTGCTTTTTCAACGTATTGTGTTGTGATATCCGTTCACAGCGCAAACCGTCAATTTTAATTAAAATATCAGGAGTTTTTGATACGACACGACCTTGAGCACTGACGGGCCGCTTTATAAACTTGTCCATTATGGCTAGGTTTGAGTTGCCTCACTTTGACGACGCGTACTGGGCTTCTAGGTGTAATTATTCTAAGCCTAATATTAAGTCTTAAGTTCAGTTTTAATTTTCTTATGATATGCATATTTTATACAAAAATATAATACTACGTTGCAATGAACTAAACATATAGAAAACTCATTTTGTCAAGTACATTTTGACTTTAACGTTGTATGGACTTGCATACAAAAAAATCTATTTTTTATACAGATTCAGATTTTTTTATCTAACTTAGAATTCCTTAATGTTACAAAAAATACTTAAATCTAGTTAAATCCTATTTGTAACGGTTTACATTCTAATTGTTTTTTATTTAACTTACTACGGTAAGTAGGTAAGGCAGTTTTTTTTATAACTAGGCGTTCTTAACTAAATTATTCCATACATTACGAGTATTACGAAACGCTTGTCGCATTGTAACCATCGTTAGTTTCTATAACATACGATAGCTATCGCTCACTATTTTGTCACCTCCACGGCAAACTTACGAATCTGCAGTTTTTGTAAATTTGACATTTCTATTTAAAAATACACCTTATGTTTATATTTATTTATTTATTTAAAAGAGATACCAACAGTGGATTTATTGCAATTTATTTTCAATTCTTTAACGGGCAGAACTTGTCGAAATGTTTCTTTGGTTTTCTACCTTAAATCAACTCCATAAGGTTTAATTTATGGTGGGAATATGTTGACCACTGCCTTATAAAGGGTTAAAAGAGATACCAACAGTGGACATACTAAAAATTAAGAAATTACAATACAATGGAATAGGTTCTGGTATGTACACCAATTATAGGTATCTACAGCATTTAAAACAAAACAGACTATTATTATAAGCTTAAAACTATGTTAGTGCAACAGCGTTAATATCGCGGGCTTCAAGCTAGAAGGGCGTATGAAAAAAAATGCTTTTTTTTTATTACGTCAATATTTTGGAATTTTATCGATATAAAATCTCATTTTTTTAAAATTATAGGTAAAATACCTTAAAAAATACTAATTACTAAGCACATACATTAAAAAAAGTTATTAAGTTTTTTGCTATTCCTGAAAAGTAAGGGTATAGCTTATACGCTCCTCTGGCTTGAACCCCGCGATATATAATCAATATCACAAAATTTAAAAAGAGACGGTTGAAGATGTTTTAAATTGTTATAACCTAAAAAGAGCCTTAATAAACTAACAGATCTTTGGAGGTTCTGATACAGTCAAGATAAATTTACTAAGTGAATCATTAAAAATATCGAGGTCATTTGATAAAGCACACTGTCTATTATAATAACGACATATTCTGTTCTACTATACAGGTGTGAAAATATTTAAAATAGGTGTATTTTTAAATAGAAATTTCAAATTTACAAAAACTGCAGATTCGTAAGTTTTCCGTGGAGGTGACGATATGAGTCAAGGTCCTTTTGTCCAGATTTAGATGGCACAGACCCTATGCGACTAGCAGAACTGACCACAGACCACCTTAGTAGAACAGATTGTCTTACCGTCTCTGAGCAGTGGATTAAAACCTTTTCAGTTCTGTTGCCCCTAAGACCCATGTCACTACTGATTTACATCACCCCGATCCTAGGTTATCTGCTTTGGTGAAATGCTGAATTAGCTTATTAGTCAAGTCCAGGAAATTTAGCTGACAACAACCAATTCATAGCCCCCTCGAAATACCAGATTTCTCCTGGGAACCGAGGCTCTAGAGCAGTCTTTCCCAAAGTGGGCGATAACGCCTCCTTGTGGGCGCTGCAGGTCTCAAGGGGGGGCGGTAAGAGACCCAGAAAGAAAATGGGGGCGTTGTGTAGAGGCCTGGGGTTGATTTGTAATTTTATTTAGCTAGGAGGCCTCTTAAAAAAATATTTATTCTCAAAGTGGGCAGTAGACAAAATAAGTTTGGGAACCACTGGACACTAGAGGCTCTCGGTTCGCGATCAGCATGAAGACGCATGCACGGCCTCATAATGAGCCTTCAGCGTGCAGTTCTGGGAGAATCCCTTCCCGCACTTCGTGCAGCAGAAGGGCCTCTCTCCGGTGTGGGTGCGGCGATGCTTGTCGAGGTCTGACTTGTTGGTGAATCGCTTCCCGCATGCGTCTAGAGGACACACCACGCTCTTGTTATGCGTGCGCTGGTGTTGGTACAGCTTCTTCCATTTGTTGTACGTTTTGTAACAAATCTGGAAATCGGACATATAACTAAAAACAAAAATGGTTTGTATTTTTGAATGGTTCTAATGAATAAACTCAAAAACCAATGGAACGATTAAAACACTTTTTTTACGATCAGAATGCTACATTATCCCTGAGTGACATAGCCTACTAAATCTTAGTGGTTTACTGGAAAAAATTAAGATCAATCTGCGGTTAAACCAGTTGTCAGAATTTTAGAAAGGACTGCCTTCCTGTTATCGACTGTTCTTGACAGCCGGGAGCACCGGCTTTACATGCTTTACGGGGGAATATGGGCAGAAATTATACGCACATAATTTCAAAAAGTCAAGACCAGAGTTTGAACCCGAGTCCCTCTAAATTGCAATCTTGAAAAGGTCGTGTCACAGGGCTGTTGCTGCCCCTAGCTTTAGGTACAAAATGTTCAATATCAAGTGGGATTTCTTAACGAACAAAGTGTTGCATATTACGTTAAAATCTTTGGCCTTGTGGCTACGCTGGGAGCGCTATACAGTGGGCCAACCATCTTAAGTAGATGCGTGCCGTCCAGCTGTTAAAACTTTGTTTATCAAGAAAATAATGAAATTATTTGACGACCGATATGGCGTGGAGGTCAGTATACCTACACTTCACTCCAGAGGTCGTGGGTTCGATTCCCACACAGGACAAATCTTTGTGTGCATGAACATGAATATTTGTTCTGGTCTGGGTGTTTTCCTATGTATATTAAGTATGTGTTTACAAAAAAAAAGTATTTAAGTATGTTTATCCGTTGTTTAGTATCCATAACACAAGTTCTTAATGATACTTATCTTGGAACTAAATAATTGGTGTAATTATTAGAAAATATTTATTTATTTATTTTATTGTGAAAGTGTTGAATTTCGGGGAAGCCCATAATTTATTTATTATCGCATACTCACGCTGCACTCGTAGTAAACGGTGTCATTTATTCGAATCTTCTTGCAAGAAGTTCTGTCATCCGTCAATATTTTCTGGTCCTTCGATACTTTAGTCGATGACGACTGGAAAGGAAATATAATATACTACATGCATCAAACGCCATCATCTCAGCTCAGTAACATCCCACTACTGAGCACGTATCTCCTCTCGCAAATCAAAGTGAGATTGATTCTGCCCAAAAAATCCACCACGCAGACTCAGTGCTGATTGGCAGAGACATCTCACTGTTAGAAAGTCGATTAAATTATAAGTTGGTAAGAAAGTTAAGATAAGTCCACCTTTGTACATGTTATTTTATATACCTCATGTAATATTTAAAATTATTTTTGTGCAATAAAGGATTATTATTATTAAAGTTTCTGCAATGGCGACCGTGGACTGGCAAACTTCTCCCAACCTTTGAACTGATGATCTAGTCAAGACAGTGGGAAGGTGGCGGATGCAGACGACTCAACATTTGCTTGTAGTGGATTTCTATATTCAGTTAATGGCTGAGTGAGATGATGAACTATATAATTATTTTGTTTTCAATTTACTTAAAGCTTTTAATCTTAATTATACTTACTACTGTAGTTGCTGAATCAAACAAATCGGTTCTTACAGCGATTACTTTGCTTGTCTCCTTCATATGAAAAAGAAAACACTAGTCAATAATTATATAAATAAACACAGCAATAGTTTAACGTATGACTTTTTTAACTTATGTTATTAAATCTATTTATAAGAACTCTGTAAATGCTTCCGAAGGCCCACTAGTTTGTTTTATTTTGCAAAAACAGCAAAGGTTGGTGTATGATTTTTTGAACTTATGTTATTAAATCTATTTATAAGAACTCTGTGAATGCTTCTGAAGGCCCACTTGTTTGTTTTATTTGTACTTCAATGTTTGTACACGTTGTTTTGCCCGCGACTTCGTTCGCGTGAAATAGTGATTTTCGGCAGATTTCTGGTTTTACCCACATAGTTTCCGATCTTGCGGGATTTTTGAGAAGTTCCCGCTCCCGCGAGATTTTCGGGATAAAAACTATCCTATGTCCTTTCTCGAGTTCCAAAATATGTCTGTACCAAATTTCATCCAAATCGGTTCAGCAGTTTAGGCGTGAAGAAAAGACAGACAGATAGAAAGACAGACAGATAGAAAGACAGACAGAGTTACTTTCGCATTTATAATATTAGTTTGGATTCTCATATTAAGTTGTTCATTCAATTGGCTGTTAGCACTTGTAAAGACTATGACAATATTTTGTCTTAATTCCAGACAAATAGGGTAAAGTTAGAATTTAATCTAATTTGCTGGGTGGCTCTATTCTCGTAGGAGTTGGCAAAGACAAATTCTACCGGACAGCAGTATTGGGTAGGCTAATGGTCAGTGAATTTATGTGGCTGTAATGTTGTAGAATCTAGGACATACCTTTGTAGTTTCTTCCTTGACAATTTTCTCATTTCTATATTTAATTTCTTCTTTATTGACTGTCGCAGTACCGTCATTGAAACTGCTTGATATATCATTATCACTTTGAGATGTACTCTGTAATAAAAATTTTAAGTTCAGATCACCTCGCCTTCTCTTAAAAACCAAGGTGGACCCAGTGCGGGTTAGCTGAGGCTGGTTTTTGAGCATTTTCAAGAGAGTATTTTGAGTCCAAGTTAAGACTGGCCTAACAGCTACCACCGGGCAGGGTTAACAGAAACATTGTAATTTAATATAATGTAAATGAAATAAAATTTTATTTAGACTTAATTACATAAAACATGGTTTACTATTAAAAACAGCAAATCGTATGAATGTTATAGATTTTTTTAAATTTTCTGATGTTTATAACAACTGAAAAACTATTGGACTGATTTCAAAAATCGTTTTACCATTAGAATGCTACATTATCTGTGAATAACATGGGCTACATTAATTACTAGAAAAACAATGGCAACCCTAAAAAGTTTCAGTAATGTTACACAGGCTGTAAAATATTTCATGAATTTCTACCAAAGTGAAGCAAATCCTTACCACAAGCATTTTTTTACCTGTTCTGGGGTGGCATCGATTTGGAAGAGTGTTTTTAAATGGAAATCATTCTTATTGGCTCGGTCTCGCAGTTCCTCGGCATTTTTCACAATATCTAGGCACTTTTTGCATATCTTTTGTGGAAGATTGTCTGATGGGTCCACCTGGGGATATCAAATGTATTTTTGTAATATCACATTATGTTAGATATTTTATATGAGAGAAGAATCAATAAGAGAGAAAGAATAATAATTCCATTTGAATGAAATGAGACATTAAAATTGATAGCAATAAACCGACGGTATTCAAATTGAAGGAATTGGGTATTGAAAAGTTTCTGTATGATTTAAAGAAGTTATTGAAGGCCACAAGTTGAAATTTTACAGTGAAGCACATAGGTAATTTTAAAAGAAGGCATTGACTATTACATTAATAATTGAACTCTTATAAACTTACTTTGATTCCAGTGCATTTGTAAATATGTTTAGGTAAATCTGCCTTCTCAAACGTATTAAAATCCCCTGGTTGTTCCAGACACAGTCTACATTTTTCAAAAAATAAAATAAATGCCTCCATTTTTAAAGAAAAATTTAATATTTACTTATATATTGTTACACAAAGACAGACATGTGATACCAATATTTAATAGAATAATTCTAAAAAACAAAGATATTATACCATTCAGTGTATTACTTCGCAAACAATAAACATGTTGTTTTTATTGACAACTACAAGAATTTTATGACAATTGACAGTGACAGCCCCGAGCTTTTTTATTTGTTCACGCAAATATTTCTAACTGCACAAGCTATTCAAAGCTATAACTTGTCTTAAAATCCTTAAGTGTCAATTAAAAACATATATTTGACGGAGCTAAACGTCAACGTTCTCTATTATTATCAATATTAAAGAAAATTTAAAAGAGTCCATGTAAATTTCTAATAATAATAACTACTATAAAATGGCTATAAAGAAGTAAAACCAATCCTGTTGCTTGGGAACTACGTGAGTACATAGTAAATAAATACACATAATTATAAATACAATTAAATTAGCATTTGAGTTCACCTGAAAACAGACGAGCATAAATGTTGTATTAAGAATACTTAAAATGCTGAAGTACTATAAGCTCTATCGTTTCATAATACATAATAGGAACCATTATATTTTTTTTATAATATCAAAGACGGGGGCGCGTCCATTGCACTTCTCTGAGGAGGTCCTCCCGGTTCTAGCCGGTAGTGAGTCCCACATTCCCTCTCGGCCTTCTTTGGCGGGAAGGGTGCGTAAATGCATTTTGTTACCGACGTAAAAAGAAAGGCCCAAAGATGTTAGTGGGCTCTATCCACCATCATCTGATGTAAACAATGGTATGAATACCTCGACGTTTACACCCTGACTATCCTTGGATGGATGACTGTCTAAATGGCTCACGACTTCGAGCGGTTCCGTGCTTCAGACAGCAGACAGGCTGTAGTCATTAAACCAAATGAGAGGCCAAGTGCTTCCGCTAAGTTGCATTGGGTCCGCGTGGTGGCCGGTGGGCGTCGTCTGAAGCGGTGGGCGTCGTCTGAAGTATTTTAGTGGGTAGGACTGCGGTGGTCGCGTCGGCCGCAGTGAGCCCCACACCCCCTCCCGGTCTCCCCCTTTTGGCCGGGAGACAGTGCGTAAGCAGCATTTTTTTACAGACGATAATAAAAAATAAAAAAAAGGGTCCGCGTGGTGGAGTATGACCTAAATACATCTCATCCTAGTTTGTGACGCTTAGACCAGACGACTGATGATAGTATTTAAAAATAACATACGCATAATTTATTGATTCAGGCGTTACTTTGCGGAAATCCATTGTAAGCAAGTGAGGGATTAAAAATATCTTTGTAACAATTTCCGCTTTACTATAATCTCCCGAAAAATCGATCGATGCCGAATCGATGGTCGTGAAGACATCGTGGTTCTGAGGCTCCTATCTTACCTGAAGATGCCCTGTGTAAGGGCGAAACACGTGTCGTGTTGAATAGTTTCTCGATTTTTCGGGAAATTATAGTAGCGCGGAAATTGTTTCAAAGATATTTTTAATCCACCATTTGCTATTACCTACGTATGTTTAAAATTCAGATACACACAGTCACAGGCTGTTTTGTGTATTGTGTGTGTGTTGGGACTGTTTATTTGATGCAATTACAGTACCCAACGCTAAATTGCACATCGCCCATCATCGCATTTCCGAATAGAAACTAAAGGTATCTATTCTTTATTTCTCTAAATGCCTCGGCCTGACGAACAAAGTGGCAGTTTCAATCAGGATACTTCAACCACGTGTCGTGTGGCGTGGTTACCAAGGCAACGGCCGAACGTACACATGACGCCGCAGTATTGATTACACGTGGCTAGACTTTTAATTAGGAATTTTTATCAAAAAATTATGTGCTTTATAGGCGTTTTATGAGTACACTTAAATGTTTATCTGATAATTGGTTCTTGGGATCAACGGATTAACGACGAACTATCGAATTAATTATCTAAGCGAATATATTCTATTTTGACTGTACAATCATCATCAGCATCAGCTCAAAGACCTCCACTGCTAAAGAGTAGGCCTCCCCACAGATATATACCATAGATAACGCAAATGCGTGTCCGAACCCCGACCAATTGTCGGGGTGAGCCGCCTCGCCATTCTGCGCGCGTCTGTTGATTTTTTTTACATACTGGAATGTTTCAAATTAAGACTTTACATATAAAATATTTATCATCAACGGCATTTGTGTAGATAAATCAATTTGGATTTCCCGTCACTTGACAGTGTCTTCACAAAAGGTGTTAAGAAGTCGGCACGCATGGTTTTACTACAAATCATGATACTTGTGTTCTATTGTATGTCTACATCTGTGGGCCTTCCTCATTAGGGGCTATTCATAAATTACGTCACACATTAATGGGGTGGGAGGGGGTTGATGAAGTGTGACATGGTGCGACAAGGGGATGGGAGGGATCCCAAATTTCGTGACGCCACATTTCAAAATCCAGGTCCTATAAACATTTTGGAACTGCTGTTTAATATAATCATTTCTTGCTGTACAATTGCAAAATATGTGACATCACACTAAGGAGGAGGGAGTCTCGCAAGTGTGACCAGATGTGACAAGGACGGAGGGGGGGTCAAAAGTTCACGAAATTCGTATGACGTAATTTATGGATGACTCCTTAGCTTACAATGTCGCATGCTTAAAGGAACATCGACCCATTAATAGATAGGTCAGTTTTGAGTTACGTACTTATACAGTCTTTCTATTTCTTACTGAGATCGAATCAATGTTAATCAAACATTCAAAACACGAGCAGATAAATCAGTATCAATTTAATGCTCTTACAAGTATCTACTTTATGTTCCAAAAATCGTCTTTATTGAGTTAAGTCACTATTCCATTAAGCATCGGTCGATTGCAGGCGGCTTTGACTTTCCATTTCCTTTTTGGCCTGCATCCAGTGTGATCCTGCAACCCTTTTCAGTTCGTCCGAATGTCTTGCATCTTATCATCACTATCACTCCATAGTAAAAATAATAGCTAATTCTATCTGTCCTTATGTATGCTCAGATCTTAAGAGCTACGCAACGGATTTTGATGCGTGTTTTTTTAATAGATGGAATGATTCAAGAGGTAGTTTTATATGTATAATACATGCATATAGTGAATGAAAGTAGACTAGCGAAAGTGGTTTATAATGGGCAAGTGATTGGAAGTGTTGGGAGGGGAATCCATGACCAAATTCAGAAAATTTTGGAGAAAGGGCAGGTCAAAAGTACCCTAAACCGACGGGCGTGAATGAGAAAGTTAATGGGTGTGAATGAAGCTGAATGTGTGCCAAGGTGTGGAAGGATGTGATCTTTGCCTACCCCTACGGGAAAGAGGCGCGACATTATGTACCTATGTATTTATTTATATAGTATGAATGTGTTATACATATAAACCTACTTCAGGTTGAGAAACAGTAACTTAACTAAACATTTTCATCACAAAAGCGGTCCTGTGCGCCGTACATCGGAAGCGCTCGTAGCCTTGCGGTGCTCGGTGGTCGGAAACGATCACCGAAGTACAGCAGAGTTTACAAAGGTCAGTCCTTGGATGGGTGACCGTTTGTGTGGCATTTGTTATCGAGCGCTTCCGTGCTTCGCTTCGTTGGTCCCGGTTATCACAAAATGTGGTAGTCGTTAAGCCATGTTAGGAGCCTAATGGGTGGTTTGAAAAATTCTAACAACAGGACGCCATACACCTGCCTCCGCCAATCCGTACTGGGTCAGCGTGGTGGAGTATGACCTAATACCCTCCCACCTTGATATGTGAGAGGAGGCCCGTGCTCAGTAGTGGGACGTAAATGGGCTGAGATGATGAGATGATGATCGTACATTCTAACTTACTTTACTGTCTTGTTTGTAATAACAAGATTTAATTGTGATTTCTATTTAAATAAACCCACCCACGAGTGTGGAGTTTCTACGACATAGTCCCAGCGATGATCCGCCTATCGCTGGGCAGCTATTATTTCGGACATAAATTATATCTCGTAGTGAAAAGCCAGCTTTAAACTGCATGCTTATTGAGCGCAATAAGCTTCAATACACTAGTTAGCAAATAGATAAGTACACTCAAGGCTGGGCGCTAATTAAATGTGGAAACGTTTATGTATTATTATATAAATTCTTTAACTTATATACTGTGTTTAGACTTCGGCTTAGCTCGCATGACCTAAATTTTCACACACATTTATTTATTTATTTAATTATGGACAACCAGTAGCTGTTACATTATTTCTTACATCTAAACATCAAAATACACTATATAAAAGTTAAATGTACAGCATTTTAAGGTGTCACAACATGCACCAAATAATTTAAAATAATAGAGAAAAAAAAATTTCCTTTCCACATGGTTAATATTATTGGAGTTTTTGGTTGGCATCCCTAATTTTAATAGCTTAATAACAATAATTAATCACGCCTGTTTCCTCGAAGAGGTAGACAGAGGCATGTTATATGCCCACATTTCGCTAATAATATTTACGGTTCCACGTAAAAGGTGGCTTATTGCCGCTTACTGGGAACTTTTATGCCAGAGCCTTGTCAGTTGATCGGCAGGTGCACTACAGGGGGCCTACCGCCGAATTCGATGGATTACCGGTAATCCATCTAGATCAAACTTTGTTTACGTTCATTAATCCGTACCGGGGAATCTGTCGACAGCCACCTCTCATTCATGTGACAGACCAATAGGTAAATAGAGAACGCCATTTTGTTTTGATTTCCATGAGTTCGGCGGTACGACAGAATGAATTCGAAATCCATTTTGCCTTATAATCGATTGCCATCGAACTCGGCGGTAGGCCCCCTGGTGAGGTTGGCTTAGAGTCCAAACTTGTTGAAAGGACCACTATACAATTTTTACATCGGTCCATTAGTATCGAAGCCTATTCAATACAAAGAAACAATCAAATTTTTCTTCTCTGTAATATTCGTATGATGAATATAGTGAATTACTTTAA
This sequence comes from Musotima nitidalis, assembly GCA_949126915.1. Classification (NCBI taxonomy): domain Eukaryota; kingdom Metazoa; phylum Arthropoda; class Insecta; order Lepidoptera; family Crambidae; genus Musotima; species Musotima nitidalis. The sequence continues at coordinate 15,089,738 of OX421434.1, forward strand.
AAGTTAATTCATGACATATATAATAAATAAATATTCTCTTACAAATACACCAAGTATTAAGTTACAAGATAAGTATCATTAAGAACTCGTGTAATGGATACTAAAGAACGAATTGGATACTAAAATACTTAAAAACCAACCAAAAAATACAATAAATACTTAATATTTTATTTTTATTTTTTTTATTATTTATTTGTATTAGTTACACGGGTCTGGCCCAATTACAATAACTAACTCAGTGAGTAATTTTACATGCATATAAAGTTAAAAATATAATAAAAGAGGACGACAATTTTGCCTGGATTGTTTCCCAGCTATCTACGAATATGTCACAGTCAGACTGACACAGGAAAGAATTAAGACCGATGTGCATTCGGGCGATCGGGGAGTGATGGTGCGCAGCAGTGCGATACGTGGGTGGCGCAAACAAGCGGCGTTCACGACAAGCCCTTTGTCGAACGTAATTGTCGGGCACGTTAAGCCGAGATATTAGTTCCAGGAGTTCTGGGCTTTGGATCTGGCCACGCAGCACTTTAATTGCTGATAATAGTAAATCTCTGTGACGCCTCATCTCCAACGAGCAACGAGATATACATAGAAAACACCCAGACCAAACCAAATATTCATGTTTATGTACACTATGATTTGTCCTGTGTGGGAATCGAACCCACGACCTCTGAAGTGCAGATATACTGACCTCTACGCCATACGGTATTTTTTTTAACCCTTGAACCGTTAATACGTGGTGTTATATGAATTACTCGGCGCCTCAGAATCAATAAAATGTGGTGTGGACTTCGCTAAATCAAGGTTTTTAATAAGAATATAAGAATACTCCAAATATATGTTTATTAAGTTTAATAAATGTTCAAAAATCTAATCTAATGTGTTCACGTAACAGCAAGACATTTGCATTATTAAAGAAAATCGAAATTATTGAACTTAATAAACTATGTAGCTGGATTTGTTGAACTGAATCAACTGTCAAAGGATGATGCACACAACGCCATCTACTTACATTACCGGAACCAGCATGCAATTTCATGTTTATATTGGACCAAGAAGTATTACTCTCCGTATCAGAGATGGCGTTGTATATAGATTGCAATTACCATGCCAAATTGAATAAATTTTCTTTGCGATTTTTTTCTTATAATTTCATAGTTATTCTGCTAGTCTGGGCGGAGACAAATCCAAAAAACTTTATGTTATAAAAATCGGTGCAGCCGTTCTTGAGTTATAAATTGTCGAAATAACACTACTTTCTATTCTTTTACATAGATAGATTATCAACCATAAGTAAAGTTTAATTTATGGTGATAAAAAGTTAATCACTGCCTCGAAATAAATAAAAAGTATGGTATGTAGTAGGTAGGAAAGTATAGTATTATAAATTTTATAAAATCAACATCACGTACAAAATACTTTTTCAATACCCCATTTAACCTCTTCATACAAGTTATTACAAAGTTACAAATACAAGGTTTGAACTCCGTGCTGTTTCCATTATTGAATTTAACATATTCCTAGCCAACTTCTGATATGTTTAATAACCTCGAAATACTTTTTGTACCATCGCTACGAAACTGCTACGGTGCTACGCGGTACTACGCGGCAGTGACTTTCCGTACTCGTAGCGCGACCCTCGCTTGCTACGCGCGGTTTCAAAACTAAGTCCAACTTTTTAGATAGGAACTTTCCTTTTAAAAGACCTTGCCTCTTTACAGAAGATCTATTGAAAGTTTCTGCCATTCAAATTGAAAGTTAAATAGTTTGGTTGGGTAATGTGTTTGATTGCGTTTGGAAGTAATATTTGTGTGGTAAGTGAAATGACTAATTCGTGATTTAGTTAATTTCGGAAGTCATTGTGATGAATTGGCGTTATAAACAATAACACGCACGCGGAAGCGGAATATCGTTAGCAAATTGACTATCTGAACACCACAGGACAGGCTTTGTCTAGTTAAATAATTGTTAATGTACTTATTATTAAACATTGATGTAAATTTTTGGAGGTTATTAAACTTCGCAATAATTTTATTTAACCTTTAAACTTAAAAATAAGCGTTTTATTCCATTGTCTTTGGTGGAAATGTATTGGTAGCATAATTAATAGTCAATTAAGAAATATCAAATATCAATATCAAATACTTTTTATTTCATAAACTATTACATAGTACCTACTTGAAAACGTCAAAATTATAAAAAAATAACAAAAACAAATAAAATATACTAAAATCACGAAGGTTAGATTCACTTGCAACCAAACAATTTAAAAAAACAAAAAATATTTAAGTGTAAGTGAATCTAAGTGCCAGTTCCGAGCCACCGCTCTGTAAGAAGAACTGGCAAGAAACTCACAGGCTATGCTCTTTTAAATTATCGATTGGTTAGTTACAATCTTCATTTGTCTATGACGCTATACAATGCAACATAATATAACATTAACAATATTCATGTTTCAAGTCATTCATATTAGAACAGCCTGTATAAAACGGCAGTTTAACCCCAAGCATTTTTATCGGCCATATTATTATTGTCTTTGATAGAATAGTGTCCCTTTAAAGACAGCTTGCGTTTTATTGTTAATTTAAATTTATTTAGGCTTAATTGCTGTATATTGCTTGGGATTTTATTTTGTGAATTGTGTATTGTATTCTCGGATATATTGATACGACATTCTACTAAATTTAATGACTAACAAAGGTCATCATTTTAAAAAACTAAGCTTTATTACAAAGTTACACTTTCTTTTCCCATTCAATATTTTATATATAAATATTACTTCTATGAGATTTGAGATGTAATTTTATAGTAATTAAAACTTGAAAAACAAACTATTACTGCTTTCAAAATAAAGATGTTTTGTATGTGTATTGTTGTAAATCGTAAACCTATTGTAATTTATTATTTATTTATTTATTAAAATGATCACCAACATAATAAACATTAATAAAACCAAAAAAGAATTAACCATAGCAGTATTTAGCTCAATGTCATTATAATTATAGGCGAGGACAGCATGCAATTAAAACATTATAAACGAAAATTCCTAGTTAAAGTTATGGTTTAAAAACACAATAACAAAATAAATTACATTATTAAAAAGCTAAATTAAAGATGTCATGAATAAAATGAGATAAAAAATTAATTAAATAATATATAAAAGCAGTATGGCTGAAATTGATTTAGAAAAGTAGATTTATTTATAGTTTTTAACCAAACTTCAAGGCTTTCATCGCACCAAATTTCAATAAAAATTACCTTTATTTGATTTAGACACATTTATGTTCGTTTTTATACTATTATTAAAAATCTTCTTCTTGTTCCTGTACTTAATTTCTGAAGACCCGAGCCTTTGATAAGCTATTATTGCTTCTGAGTTATTTTCATCTACCTCGTCCTGTTTTCGGATTAAGCATATAAGTAAAAATAATAGAAACATTCAATCACGCCTGTTTCCCTATAATAGGCTCGCCACCTATTACGTGGGACCAACTATATAACTGACAACAGGCGTGATTTTATGTATGTATCATAGGGGTAGGTAGAGGCATAATTTCGCTAATGATATTACTAGTCGACGCCGGATAAACAAATCCATTATGTGCATACTTAGATCCAACTTCAAATCTACAAATAGAATCTTTTTACATGAACTTTTTACATGATAGGAGTCTATGGAACACCTGCTGTGTACCTGTGACTCGTTGGCTGCTTGCCGAATGAGTCTCCTGGGGGTGGCCTACCCACAACCAATGGACTATGGGCTCCAATCTGCAAAGACTGTCATAAAGATGATGGTAACATTATTTGGAGATTTGGAGTGATAGGCAAGGGGATGCACAAAAGATCCGGCATAAGGGTCAAAGTGCGCCACGGTTAATCTGTGGCCCCCGCCATAAGATAAGATAAGATAAGATCGCTTCGGGGCAACAGACGTGATTTTATGTATGTATCATAGGGGTAGGCAGAGGCGTAATTTCGCCAATGATATTACTAGTCGACGCCGGAACAAATCCATTATGTGCATACTTAGATCCAACTTCAAATCTACAAATAGAATCTTTTTACATGAACACGAACAAAGAAATTCTTAGGAACAAAGAAAGAAGTTTGATGGAAAAATGGTTTCGCCTAAAGTTCAAGCGAATTTGAAGACATTTCACGATAAGACACGCGAACCGTGCCACATTATAGTGTAACGATGTCATAATGGCCGACTTAACAATAAAAATGTCAAAGACTTATCAACAAGCTGAAAGCGCTGTTATTTGAAAGGCTTCTTATTCGGTTCTTTAAATCAATATTTTAAAGATTTTTTCATCGAATGAGAAGCCTTTTAGCACCGGCCTAGAAAAGTGCGATCCCCTCTCATCTCATGGAGAGTCGTAAGAGTCGACGAAGAGAAATCCTACCGGGTGATGGGCAGCAGCGTCATACTGCGTCCCGAAGCCTTATCCCTCGGGAGACCTAGGGAGTGACCTGACGCCATTAATACAGTACAGAACAGAACACCATGCTAGCTGATCGCCCCAGGGCGTGATCGCAGCACCACCGGATTTGACACCCTCGGACTTTACCATGCGGGGGCTCACGTAGAAGACCACGAGCCATACTGCGTGCTGGCTGAAACTGCGATCATGGGGAATAAGCCCTAAATATAATGATATCTATTAGGCAGGCAAAATGTTGAGCAGTACATTTTATAAGGCTAAATAATGATGTATACAAATATTTGTCTTGTGAAGAAATCAATGTCAATTATCATCATTTCAGCCACTTAAAGTCCAATGCTGGACGTAGACCTTCTCAATAGTATTTTTACGCTGATCGATCTAGTGCCGCTTGCGTCCACCGGATTCCTGCCACCTTGACCAGATTATCGGTTTATTGGGTCAATGTCAATAGTTTTTGGGATTGGCACTTAGATTCAATTACTCTTAAATATTTTTTGCTTTTTAATTGTTTTGTTGCATGTAAGTGAATCTAAGCTTCGTGATTTTAGTGTAATCATATTTTAAATAAATAATAAATATTTCTGACACTTACACCAATTATTTAGTTCCAAGATAAGTATCATTAAGAACTTGTGTTATGGATACTAAATAACGGATAAACATATATAAATACTTTTTTTTTTTTTGTAAATACATACTTAATATACATAGGAAAACACCCAGACCAGAACAAATATTCATATTTATACACACAAAGATTTGTCCTGTGTGGGAATCGAACCCACAACCTCAGGAGTGGAGTGCGGGTATACTCGCCACCACGCCATATCGGTCGTCAAATCATTTTGATTTTATGTTACATTAATATTTAATTTTGACGTTTTCAAGTACTTTGTAATAGTTAAATTTTTGAAGTTAAAGTTGAATTCCTGACAAAAGAAATATCGGTCGTCAATCTATATAGATACTTTTTGGTACATATACTTCGATAAAACTTAGTAACTAAACACTCATTTGTCAGCCAATTCTTACTCACAAATGCGCATATTAGATGAGCCAGGTAAAGCCACAATCAATTGTGTACTAACGTGCCCCGTGTTGACAAGATTTCTAGAACAAACCAATTTTCTAAGTATGGACAATTTAGTAAATAAATAACAGGGACTTGCTTACCTTTAGAACAGTTTAAAGGAATATAATAGAATTTATTAATTTGTTAAACATAGATATTTTACATTAAGGTGTTGCATACTAAATATGTGCGCTATGTTTTGTCGTTGAGACATACAAACATTAACAAAGAATATTAGACTAATAATGTATTATAATTTAAATTACAGTAAAGTCTTATCATCAAAGGAGAACTAGAATGTTCTGTAAAAAGTTGCATATGGCGTTTTCAGCTTGTAAGGGAATGGTATGTCGTCTAGCGTCAATTGAGGACCGATATGGCGTGATGGCGAGAATACCCGCTCTCCGCTCCTAAGGTCGTAGGTTCGATTCCCACGCAGGACAAATCTTTGTGTGCATGAACATGAATATTTGTCCTGGTCTGGGTGTTGTCTTATATTTAGTATGTTTGTAAAAAAACAGTATTTATGTACGTTTATCCGTTATTTAGTATCCATAACACAAGTTCTTAATGATAGTAATCTTGGAACTAAATAATTGGTGTAATTGTCTATCTGTTTGGGCAAATATTGCTTGGATGGGTTTGGGTCTCTAATAAAGCAAAGTGAAATACCAGATTCCAGAAGACAAGCGGGTGTTGTGCTCACTTGCGATAATTCTTAAATACACGAATTAAATTGTAAAAATGCCAATCCTGTTACTGGGCTAGTTTTAAAACTTCTGGGTTTTGTGAGTAGTCTGCCTGGATTGGAATCAATGTAGGCAGAGCATTACTTTTTAAATATTTTTATGAAGGTATTGTCGGCGTAAAATAATGATTCTTTTACGATCAAGCTCCCGCCCGCAGCGAATGGGCGCGCTAGTTTTTAAGTTTTGACGTTCATAAGGGCTCTTTTGAGCCAAACTTTAATAAATGAATTTGAATTTTTGATATAATCTAAAGCGCTACCTATATTGGAAAGCATGAGTTTCATAATGGTAATTAATTGTCCAGGAGGTGCCATGAGCGACCGCGGCGCTAGACGGGGCGGGGGCGGCGCCGGCGCACCTTTCTACGCCCCCCCGCGCCGCAAGACCTCCGCCGAGATCATTAGCGAGGCCAGAGCCGCCGTGTATGGAGGTAACGTACACAGCCGTTTCATGGAAGGTTTTCTTATTGCTACTTTATTGGTTACTGTTTAATTTTTATTTCTTTTCAATAATGGCTTCGTGCGGTTTGCACATTTAGCCAGTGTCAAGTAAGATATATATAAAGTATAGTAAATGAGAATGAGTAGTGATAAAGATGATAAATGGTAAATGAGATGCCCTCCCCCTAAGCCCGTTGATGGATCTCACATGGACTTCTTGAGAGAATTTAAAAAGTGATGTTGCACTGTTTTTTTTGATTTACCAATACTCATGTACGTTTACAAACACTTATCGGTTAATAATTCACCGTTATTAAACATAAATGTTAGAAATATATAATAATAAAAGAAATATAGAAATAGAAAATAAAACAAAACTGCAGACATTATCTCTTACTACACTGACTAAATGGATGGATTGATGATCTGGTTGAGGCGGCTGAAAGCCGGTGGATGCAGGCGACACAGTGTCGCTCGTTGTGGAAATCTATTGGGGGGGGGGGGGGAGGGGGCGCTTTGCTTAGCAGTGGATGTCATGCGGCTGAGATAATGATGATGTTACCATTTACATAGAAAGAATTCTGTTTTCAATCTCCTTCTAAAAATAGCGACAGTATTGTAAGTAAAGACATGATTGATACAACGGTTGTATTTGGTTAATAGTAGTTTATCGTGTATCGGCGATAGGCGCGATCCCAGCATGGCCTCCCCACACCAAGCCGGTGCGGCTGATTGCCTCATGACACGATACTCCAACACCCATGTTCTCCATTACTGTTCTGTGTTATGTTTTACTGATCTTTATCCTTTTTTTGGGTGAAAATTAATTTCTCATAATATTACAATATTCACTTTTAGAAACACAAATTACAATAAATAAACAAATAACTTATCGTGAAGAAGCAACCAAACGCATAAAAATTCAAGTACATGCACAAATATGGATCCTACCAAGACCTAAGGAGCCCAAGCCAACCTCACCTGCAAGTGGTGCATCAACGGACGAGGCTCTGGCGAACATAACAGTGACCGGTAAGCGACAATAGGCTCGCCACCTATTCCGTGGGACCAACTGTATAATTAGCGGAGTGTGGGCGTTTAATATGCCTCTGCCTAGTATTCGGGGATATCTTTACTTAAGCTTAGTATTATTCTGAGTCATGTCGCAGCTGTCATCTGACCTATCATCTCAGTCCTTAGAAGTCCACTGCTGGGCGTTGTAATCCGCAATATTTTTCCACGTCGAGCGATCCTGACCGCCGCTTCAGCCACGTTTTGCTATGTCAGTCACATAATTTATTGATTCAGGCGTTACTTTGCGGAAATCCATTGTAAGCAAGTGATGGATAAAAAATATCTTTGTATGTCTTCACGACCAACGCTGAAACGAGAGGATCTCTCGTTTCAGCGTTGGTCGTGAAGACATCGTTGTTCTGAGGCTCCTATCTTACCTGAAGATGCCCTGTGTAAGGGCGAAACACGTGTCGTGTTGAATAGTTTCTCGATTTTTCGGGAAATTATAGTAGCGCGGGAATTGTTACAAAGATATTTTTAATCCATCATTTGCTTATGTCAGTCACTTAAATTCTCCTACGGATTTCTTTATTCCTGATTCTATCTACGTAGGTAAACTCGTTATTTGAACATTGCTGTAGTTAAATAAATATTGTATAATTGTTTGTGTGAGAGATAGTTTTCACAATTCAGCGTAATATGCGCCCGAGTTGTCAGACCGCTTTCCACTCGGAAATAATATAATTTAGGTATCTGTAGGTCTAGTATTAAGCAAATGACTTTTAAAATTAACTTTCATGTGTAAGGACTGTTTATTTCCTGAATAGAATAAAATAAAATAAAAAAAAGGGTAGGTCAAAAGTACCCTAAGGCCGTGTCCCCAGTAGGCAAACTGTTAGCGGCCGACTGAGATGCAAGACTGAGAGACCGACGCTGCAAACTGCGTATAGTGAGCGCAAAACTAGCAGACTGTGGACACTCTATTTCAAATGTATGGAAGAGCGTACTAAACTCAGTCGGCCGCTAACAGTTTGCCTACTGGGGACACAGCCTAAGCCGACGGGCGTGTACCTCGCGTGCAAGTGGAAGAGTGTGATCTCTGCCTGTCCCTATTGAATTTGAATATAGAAATACCAGGACATTTCGGTTTAAAGACAGGACTATATATAATGCAGTAGCTAATTGTTATATGCACTGAATAAAACAACTAATAGCAATCACATATTTTTAATCAGTTAAACTTATTAAATAATTGTCAAATTAAATGGACAAATTTCTATTCTATTCTATTCTATTCAGGACAGCCCAGGACACCTTGAAAAGCAGGACGTGTCCTGGGAAAACAGGACGGTTGGCAACCCTACCCTACGGGAAAGAGGCGTTACATTATGTATGTTCAATAAGTTTCAATGTGCGAGAACCTGAACTTGGCGTTATCTCTGCGTACTCGTTTGCATAATATAATTAAAACTCCATTTTAATAAATATATAAATGAATAAAAAACTCTCATATAAGTTCTGTGCACTTTACTGTGGGAAATATATAATTTCTTACGTAAAAGACCAAAAAAATATAAAGTAAAATAAAAATAAGCAAGTGATGGATTAGAACTATCTTTGTAACAATTCCCGCGCTACTATAAATTTCCGAAAAATTGAGAAACTATTTAACACGACACGTGTTTCGCCCTTACACAGGGCATCTTCAGGTAAGATAGGAGCCTCAGAACAACGATGTCCAACGCTGAAACGAGAGTCTCTCGTTATTATTATAGTAGCGCGGGAATTGTTACAAAGATATTTTTAATCCATCACTTGCTTTGGATTTCCGCAAAGTAACTAACCGCCTGAATCAATAAATTAAATTAAAATAAAAATGTTTTCGCTATTTGAAAAATGACTATGGTACACAATAAAAATTATGATTAACGTTGGAACAATGGAAAGTATGAGACCTAGTTGAAGACGGATTAGTAAGAAACTAAGAAGTAACGTAAAGTAAGGGGCACTTCCCCAAGGTGGTTGAACTGGGGTCGGCGGGTCAGAGTTCTGCTTACACCGCGTTGCCAAGGTAGCAGCGGTAGGTAGCCGGAGAGTCCAAGCGAAGTCACATAGCTAGCGGTAGCGGGACGATTGTTGAAAGCACACTGGTTATATTTTTAAAATAATGGCGGTTAAATTAAAAGTTCCTTTTTGAATTCGTTCCTGTTTTTTTATTACACATATAGGTTGGTATGCTCCTATACAGATAGCCAACTGACTAACATTTACTAATAATGTGTATATGGAATGTAAGTATGATTCTATATAAAGTATAATATATAAAACCGTTATAGTAAGTGTAGTGTAGTGTATATGGTGCATACGGTGCATACGGTTCCTACTAACATCTCAGGAGACCAAGCCAATCTCACCTGCAAGTGGCGGACCTGCCGATCAATGGACGAGAGTCTGGCGAAAATAAATGATCCCGGTAAGCGGCAATAGGCTCGTGGGATCAAAAGTATTATTGACGAATAATATGCATCTTCCTACCTCTTCTGGGAAACAGACGTGACTGTATGTAAGTAAAATAAAAATATTTGTACTCAATATACACAGCCGCAAATGTAGTATAACAATTTTTTTCAGTTACCTCCACCAACTACAAATCTGTGACTGTCGAATGAAGTGAATCGGCACCCTTGTACCTTATAAGTAAAACTTTAAAGAGAGCCACTCAATTTTGGCTGCTTGTACCATTCCATCTTCATCGAGATACACGAGACCAAGGTCGTGATGCACTGTACACGGACTGGTTGCTTGTGACGCTAACGAAAGAACGACCACTTAAATACCCGATGAAATGTGACAAACTGAACTGGCTTGTGAAAGCTTGTCTGTCGCGCTCCGAGTGTGTTGTATGATTCTTTTCGCCACTTTTGCGTTGCGAATTTCCCATGTAACTAAACAAATGTCGTCCTCAGAGTTCTAAAATACTTTATTTTGATTTTTCAACTATTGTGCGACCCTTCCAAGTCAAAAACCTCCCACTGAACCCATTCTAATGAATTTATAACTTAAAGACGTCGCGATACCGTTCGGTCACCGGTAGTGTTGTTGCCGTAGCTTCAGGTTTATATAGTGCCAGGCTGACGCCCATTTCGCACACAAACAGAGCCATTGTGATTAGGCGATTTCAGTTATTTCGATTACGAAATGTATATTGGCCAGATTAGCAGGTCTTTCGGCAATAGAGTTGTGAGCGATTTAGATGGTAGCGTTTAGTAGTAGTATCTGAGTAGTTTATTAAGAGCTTGACACATTACTGTATCGATTACCAAAGTTAAACTTAAGTCGTTGAGGAGTGACTATTAGCGACTTTTATAGGTGATCGTGGCATTTGAATAAGAATAATATGTCTAATATATAGCAGGAAACCACATATTATGTCTCTGCCAATTCGCACTAGGTCCAAGTGGTTGAGTATGTAACGACACGGTACAAGCGATGAACGGAACGTAAAAGATGAATGAAATCCTGGCGGCCCAACCATTATCGGTTGGGCCGCGGTCCCCGGGCACATCCATCCGCCCGATGGAAGATCTGCCCTTTGGTAGGGATTACCAATCACACCCTATTTTTTTTTTGATTTACGTCGGTAACAAAGTACATTTACGCACTGTCTCCCGGCCAAAAGTGGACCGAGAGAGGTGTGTGGGAGTCACCACAGGCAGACACGACCGCCAGCAGTAATACCCACTAAAAATCTTCGGACGACGCCCGCCGTTTGTTAAGAAAGAGGCGGGGGGCCAGTACCTGGGTTGCAGCTCTGACACCCCGCCCGCGGTAAAATGTCCCCCGGACCAAAACCGTGAGGACCTCCTCAAAGAGACGCAGTGGACGCGCCCCTCCTACCTCCTTGTGCGACCATAGCGTGTGTGGCCGACTTCTTGGAGGGTCTATGGTTAGACAGCAGGGGCCCCCTGCCCCCGCTGCCTAAGACCCTCCTGGCGCTGCTTGACGGGCCCTGCTCCTGGCCCACCCGCTGCGCCCTCCACAGGTCCCTCTTAGTTTCCCCCCCGGTAGTCAGTACTAAGGGCACCCAAAGTCGCCAATCTCTGGGTGTTACCTTTTCCCTAGCGCCCACTGCGCCCTACCGGGAGGTACTCAGTGCCCCACCACGACAAGGTGGAGACCAATCGAGGGGGTACCACCCACACCCTACCTGAATCCATCTTAATTTGGTTTATGAGAGTGGGCGCGTGCCCAGTAGTAGGACATTGAATTTTACTGTTAATAATGATAATACTCGGTAGATGTTTTATTAGCTAGGTGGAGCAACGACAAACGCAAAATGGCTGAGGGGTTGGGGACGATGAGCTGAAGATTGAGCTCAGTGGCGTGCCATTCGTGGAAGATAAGCATATGATGATATGTAAATATGCTTTACCGCATGCTTAGTGACTTAACTTAAAAAAGACGACTTTTGGGACATCACAACAGAAGATCTTCTAAAGAATACTTGTCATACTTGTAAGCGCAATAAATTGATACTGTTTTACTAATTAGTAATTCTGCTTGTGTTTTGAAGGTTTGATTAACATTGATTTGATCTCAGTAAGAAATAGAAAGACTGTACTGAAGTGACTGAAAGACAAACCTGACCTATCTATTAATGGGTCGATGTTTCTTTAAGCACGCGTTATGTTCCACAGAAATGAGCGGCGGCAATTCTAGCGGCGGTTCGGGCGGCGCTTTGCGGCCGCTGCGCACGCGCCGGCCCTTCACGCCGCGCGACCCACAGCGCACGCTCTTCACCGAGAGGGCGCGCAACACCGACCCCAGGCCACCCAGCGCTTTTGAGTGAGACTTTACAATATATTTCACTGTTTGTTTAGTTCCTAAGAAAATTTTCCGACTTATTTATCACATAGTATGTGCCGTTAGATACCGGCCTAGAATAGTACCACACAGTCTCATCTCACGGGGAATCTGGAGGAAGTGGTGCACCTGCCGATCAACGGACGAGGCTCTGGCGAACATAAAAGTGACCGGAAATTGGCAATAGGCTCGCCACCTATTACGTGGGACCAACTATATAAATAGCGAAGTGTGGGCGTATAGTATGCTTCTGCCTACCCCTTAAGGGAAAGAGGCGTGAATGTATAAATAGTGCTAAAAACCTTCACCAAAGCTAAAGCCAATTATATATTTACTTTTTTACTTTAGTTTGAAATACCTGAGTCTATCGGAGACCGGAGACGACCTGACGACAGCAGTGCTGGGGGCTCGTGTTTCCAGTCTCGACGAGGACAAGCTGGACGGTCTTCTTGCGGAGACTCAAGGCAACGCCAAGAAGAAAAATACGGTTGGTCTACTGGCAATTATTCATCACACTTATTTTTTTTAATAGCTTACATATAGTATTTATGTGCAGTGCCAATTGCATTAGACAATTCATTGTCATTCAAATTATATTATTATTATTAGTACTAGCTGACCCGGCAAACGTTGTTTTGCCATATAAATAACTTTCAAGTAATTTCTAGTAAAACCTAAAAATTTTGTCTAAAAAATTCAAAAAAATATTTAGGCGTGGACTATCTCTAACATTTAGGGGGACATTACATTTTGATAGATTTTGATGCGGTTTTTTTTTAAATTGAGATAGTGATTCAAGAGGATGGTTTATAATATTAGGTCGGGGAAAAAGTCTTTTCGCATAACGTAGGTATAAACTTATTATAAAATTTTTTTGACTGTACTATTTGTGTCTGGCTGGTTTTGGTAACATTAAAAAGGTTCCATTATAAAGAAAAGAAAAAAATAAAAAAAAGTTGTTTCCCGCTATTTTTCATTTGTTTTTCTCTCCGTAAAAATGAGTGAATCTAATGAAGAAATTCGATACATTTTAAAATTTTATTATAAAAAAGGCAAAAATGCAACTCAAGCAGTGAAAAAAATTTGTGATGTTTATGGACCTGATGCAGTGTCAGTAAGAGTAGCACAAATTTGGTTCAAACGTTTTCAGTCCGGAAATTTTGATGTTAAAGATGCACCTCGCTCTGGTCGCCCTGTTACGAATAAAATGGACGCCATTTTTGAAAGAGTGGAGCAAGATCGGCATATTAGTAGTTACGATGTAGCTGAAGAACTGGGAATTGACCACAAAACAGTTTTGACCCATTTGAAGAAAGCTGGTTATACAAAAAAGCTCGATATTTGGGTGCCACACGAGCTCACTCAAAGAAACTTAATGAACCGTGTACTCATTTGCGATTCATTATTGAGACATAATGAAACCGAGCCGTTTTTGAAGAGATTGATAACTGGCGATGAAAAGTGGATCACGTACGACAAGAACGTGCGAAAAAGGTCGTGGTCGAAAGTTGGCCAGGCTTCACAGACTGTGGCCAAACCTGGCCTAACACGAAATAAGGTGATGCTGTGTGTATGGTGGGATTGGAAGGGCATTGTTTATTATGAGCTTTTACCGCCCGGCAAAACCATCGATTCTGATCTTTACTGCCAGCAACTGATGAGATTAAAGGAAGCAGTCGAGAGAAAACGGCCGGAATTGATCAACAGGAAGGGTGTGGTCTTTCATCACGATAACGCTAGACCACACACATCTTTAGCCACTCAGCAAAAATTAAGAGAGTTCGACTGGGAGGTCCTAGTGCATCCACCATATAGCCCTGACCTTGCGCCTTCAGATTTTCACCTGTTTCGGTCTCTGCAGAATTCTTTAGGTTCTGTAAGGTTGACCTCAAGAGGACTGCCAAAACTATTTGTCCCGTTTTTTTGATCAGAAGTCCCAAAGTTTCTACAGTAACGGGATAATGTCTCTGCCCACAAAATGGCAGAAAGTTATTCAACAAAACGGTACATATATATTGTAAATAAATGTAAATAAACTTTGAAAAAAATGTCTTGACTTTTCATACAAAAATACGAAAAGACTTTTTCCCCAACCTATTATGTAGGTTTAGCGAATGAAGGCTTATTTTAGGCTTTCTCTTACAATAATTGAAAATACCTTTTTTTACCTACAAATTTGTATAGGACACACTAAAGAAAGATAAGACATAAGTGTTAATGTTTATGCATACAAAGATTTGTCCTGAGTGGGAATCGAACTTATGACTTTAGGAGCGAAGTGAAGGTATCTTACAGACTTCTACGCCGTAACGGTCGTAAAACTCAATCGGTAAAATAAAAATCTGATGAAATATTTTTTTTTTTAATCATTTAGTTTGACAGGTATGATATAGGTACCTGATGATAGGCGGAAATTATACTATATTATGTGTTTGTTCATGTGAAATAATCTCAATATGCTACCTTTCCCACGAGGCGTCCTGCCATATGTTAGACTTCTGGAAATTTGCAGCTGCAATAGAAAGTACTAGTATAAATGCCGCCTGCCATTTACAATCATTTGAGACTGATGATGACGGCAGGTGTCCGGTAGTCTTCTCTGTCCATAGTCCAATTTACATATTTACGTTGATTACAGAGTATAGATTAGAAGTAGTAGATTAGAAGCGCTCGTAGCTCTGCGGTGCTCGGTGGTCGGAAACGATCACCAAAGTACAGCAGAGTTTACAGAGGTCAGTCCTGGGATGGGTGACCGTTTGTGTGGCATTTGATATCGAGCGCTTCCGTGCTTCGGAAGGCACGTTAAGCCGTTGGTCCCGGTTATCACTAAATGTGGTAGTCGTTAAGCCATGTAAGAGGCCTAATGGGCGGCTTGAAAAATTCTAACAGCAGGACGCCATACACCTGCCTCCGCCAATCCGCACTGGGTCCGCGTGGTGGAGTATGACCCAATACCCTCTCACCTTGGTATGTGAGAGGAGGCTCGTGCTCAGTAGTGGGACGTTAATGGGCTGTGATGATGATGACTGACAGAGTAATGTTTGTGTGTGTAATCTGTAATTACTTATTTTATTTTGATTTAGTTTTGAATGGTAATTTTGGCAACTTTTAGGAATTTTTTTTTTCTCTATTATTTTAAATTATTTTCTTTCTTTTTTTTTGGGTTCACTACAAAACATTTGGTGCATGTTGTGACACCTTAAAATGCTGTAAATTTAACTTTTATATAGTGTATTTTGATGTTTAGATGTAAGAAATAATGTAACAGCTACTGGTTGTCCATAATTAAATAAATAAATAAATACATTTACCCAGTCCTTCAGCTTTTCAACCCAATATCCCGGCCATAGTAGATTTCTTTTTAGCCTATGAGTACTTTTTTTTTTTATCATCGGTAAAAAAAATGCTGTTTACGCACTGCCTCCCGGCTAATAGGGGGACCGGGAGGGGTGTGTGGGGCTCACTGCGGCAGACGCGACCACCGCAGTCCTACCCACTAAAAAACGTCCGATGAAACCCATCGCTGTTGAAAAAGGGGCGGAAGGCAAGTGCCTGGGTTTGTAGCTTCTGGTACCCCGCCCGCGGCCAACGTCCCCCGGATGAGAACCGGGAGGACCTCCTCAGAGAGGCGCAGTGTGTGCGCCCCCCCCCTACCTCTATATGCAGCCATGGCTTAACTTGTCGATTTCTGGGGGGATCTATGGCTAGACGGAAGGGGCCCCCTGCCCCCGCCGCCTAAGACCCCCCGGGCGTAGCCTGACGGGCCCTCCCGGTCCGCCTGCTGCGCCAACGGTGTAGCGGGAGAGAGAGCGGACCCCGCTCCATCTCCCGCTCCGCGGCCTCCTTCTGCTACATCACCACTTTGCAGAAGGAGGCCATCGCCTCTCACGCCGTCTTTTGCATGATGGTCGGTAGCGAGAGAGCCACTCCACCCAGAGCCGCGACTAACGTCGACCGCGGCATCCTAATAGTACTGCACCAACCGGGGATTGTCCCTAGGTGTATTTTTATAGTGCACATAGGGATAACTCATAACCATTAAATTAAAACTGTCTAAGGGGCCTCTACGTGTTGGCTTCGGCCCCACGCATGTCTTCCAAATGTCATGTCGTCATTAGCTAGTAGAATACGTATAAGATCCGAAGATGTGGCAGTGGGCGGGGCACATAGCTCAAATAACCGACGACCGATGGGGCGTTAAGGTTCTTGAATGGCGACCACGAATCAGCAAAAGGAGTAGGGGATATCAGTATGAAGATAGAACAATCTAATATTCTATTATTGTATTATGTTTAGTCCAAGAATGCTGGTGGTCGAGCTACGCTGGACCGGTCCGGCGATGGCTGGAGCGCATTCCCCAAGCTGCCCCACCTCAGCGGCCGCAGCAAGCCGCTGCATCGGCGGAACACTGCCGGGCTCCAGCATGATGGTAGCTACTTCACTCTACATACTGCTTACATATTGCTTGGGAATTCAACATGGCGTGGAGGTCAGTATATCTGCACTTCACTCCAGAGGTCGTGGGTTCGATTCCCACACAGGACAAATCTTTGTGTGCATGAACATGAATATTTGTTCTGGTCTGGGTGTTTTCCTATGTATATTAAGTATGTATTTACAAAAAAAGTATTTAAGTATGTATATCCGTTTTTTAGTATCCATAACACAAGTTCTTAGTGATACTTATCTTGGAACTAAATAATTGGTGTGATTGTAAGGGAATATTTCTTTATTTAATTTAATTATATGTGTTAATTGTATGAGTATAAATATGAAATTTGTTGTACTCATTTTTAGTTTTTTAAATTGTTTTTTTACTTCTCGCAATTTGTAATGTTCGACATGACCAGTCATGCTGTTCACACATGTTAGTGGAGATACAGCCTATTTATAGAATTTAGCATGTAACGTAATTAAGTCCTTACTGAATCTCTGTTTTGTGTGACTAATAAACAAATAAATATATAATACAGAATGTAAAAAGCGTTATCTTGGTTGCATCCTTTTTGAAAGAAGAAAGGAGGAGAGCGGTACCTCGGAACTGGCACTTAGATTCACTTACACTTCATTTTTATTTTTTTGCATGTAAGTGAATCTAAGCTTCGTGATTTCATTGTAGTAATATTTAGTTTTTTTTTTAATTTGTATTTTGTTTTGACGGTTTCAAGTGCTATATAATAGTTTATGACATAAAAAAGTGTTTACTTTACTTTACTTTCAATGCCTATTTTAATCGTTGCGTCAATCAAATCCACTCTAAAAACCCAAAAGAATTGTGGAAGAGTATTGGAAAAGATATCGGAAACTTTAATACCAATCAAACCTTGCCTTCTGGCTTAAACGACCCTGATGTCATAAATAACCACTTTCTTGATGTCCCTGGTAATAAGGATGTTTCTCTTTCTGACCTTACGTATTTTGAGTGCCATCGATTCGGATCCGAATCTTTTAAGCTTAAACCTGTAGACGGAACCTGTATTTATAAAATTATTTATATGTTTCATCAAATTCTGAAGGAATGGACGGTATTACGCGTGATATGATTCTTTTGACATTACCACGAACACTAAGGGTAATAACTGCAATTGTCAACAACTCTATTCAAACTGGTATTTTCCCTGAAATCTGGAAAAGGGCTTTAGTTAGACCTATTCCTAAAAACAACGACGTGAATCATTTAAAGGACCATAGACCAATCAGTATCCTCCCCTTCATGTCGAAGATATTGGAAAAAGTCGTATGCCAACAGTTGATGGTATATCTTAATGAGAATGATATCCTACCCCATAAACAATCCGGTTTTCGGTCTGGGCGTAGTACGGCCACAGTTTTGTTAGATGTAGTTGATGACCTCCTGACTGGACAGGATACTGGTAAAGGTTCAATTATAGCCCTTCTTGATTTTTCCCGCGCATTTGACTCCATTAATCATGATCTTCTTTTGTCTAAATTGGCATTTTATGGGTTTGACAAAATTGCATTGAAGTGGTTTTCCAGTTATCTCAATGGCAGGTCTCAACGGGTAGAAATTTATAATGAAACAGGAGTGAAATCATCCTCTAATGATGTCCTATTAACTCGTGGCGTCCCACAGGGCTCTATTTTGGGACTATCTATATAGTGATGACTTAACGAAATGTATTAAAAACTGTAATTTTCACGTTGATGCAGACGATCTACAGGTTTATTTATCTTTTAAACGAAATAAAACACCGGAGTCTGTTAGTCTTATCAATAAAGATTTAGAGCAAATTAGCGAGTGGTCCGTTAAAAACTGTTTAGTTTTAAATCCCACCAAGTCAAAGTTTCTCGTACTGGGATCTGACGGTCAGATTAATAAAATCAATAGTTTTAATCCTGAGGTTAGAATTGGAGATGTAGCGTTTGTACAAGTTACCGAAGCCCGAAATCTTGGAGTTCTAATGGATAACAGATTAAAATTTTACAATCACGTTTTGGAGACTGTTAAAAATTGCTATTATCGGTTAAAAGTGTTATATAGGGTACGCAATTATATAAATGTAGATGTAAGAGTTAAGCTTTGTGAAACGTTAATATTGTCGAAACTGAGTTACGTGGACAAGGTGGTGGGCGCATGTTTGTTTGGTTACACAAAAAAGATCATACAACGAGTACAGAACTCTTGTGCGCGATTCTGTTTTCACGTCCCTCGTAGAGCTCATATAACACCATTCCTTAACCGGAGAAATCTATGGGGTCTGGACGCTCTCTTCACTTTGCCTTTCTACTGTTTGGCATTGTGCAAACTGGGTCACCCTCCTACCTGTACCCCAAGTTAATGTTCTCTCATCGCACGATTCGGATGGCATCTAGACTTATTTGTCCAAGACACGGCTCAGCAGCATTTCGTGGGAGCTTCCGTTATTCAGCCACGAAATGCTGGAATAATATCCCCCCACCCATTAGAAATTGTAAGACTTTGAGATCGTTCCGTTCGCTTTATAGAAGTCATTTATTATGTACCCAGAAGGGTATTTAGTTAAGTTTATTCAGCTGTCTCGTTTGCTCTAATGTTTTCTTGTTTATTTGATTTTTTGTTATAGCCGTATTATTATAATATATTTTTAACAATTTGTACGTTTAAGTGGTGTTTTGTCGTTTTATGTATGCAATTTTTATTTTATGTTGAAATGTTTAACTTTGGTGCGCATAGTTTTAAGGTTGTCCTACTTACGTATTATATTTATAGGCTTATACGGAAGACCAGCGCCGCGGGGCCATAGTGACCCCTCGGCATATGCTGAGTATAAGCCTTTTCGGTGCCACATGTGTTTATTAATTTTTATTTTTGTAAACCAATGTGTCACAGAATAAATTATTTTCTTTCTTTCTTATTCAGTCATATGCTTATATACATAGTCAAAAATGAGAAAATATTTATGAATTATTTAATGAACGACTAGATTTAACTAACTAGTAATTAAACAGCGTCCTTCCTCCTCTCTCCTACACTATGCTGTGCCCCACAGGATCCACAATGGATACTTTTGTACCTAAACTACCATCTTGTAAAACACATTGTTGGAACGCAATAAAGTATGGAGTATATTTTTTTTGTTATCATATCAGCCATTTGAAGTCCACTGCTGAACATAGGCCTCCCCAATTGCTTTCCACGTATATCGATCCTTTGCCGCCTGCATCCACCAGCTCCCCGCCGCCCTGATCAGGTCATCGGTCCATCGCGTGGGGGGCCGCCCTCTACTACGCTTGCTGATTCGTTTTTTTGTTAATTCAGAGAATAAAGGTGGTTCAGACCTCGCGCACGCAATATCCGTGTCGCGTCCTCTGGGCAGCACCGATGGAGACATGCAGAACACCTTTCATAAATGTAAGTCGCCACAAACTTTATCAGCAAAGTTTATTCATCACCATTATAGCATATTAGGGACTATCTATAGGTCCGGGCTTCTAGATACAACACAGAGGATTAGGAATAGCGGTTTGCAAGTGTGTGGCGTCCTGCTGTTTTAATTTTGACTATGGGTATAAGAGAAACATTAAACATACATTACAGAACTGTGTAAAATTCCACGGATTTATTGAAAAAATTTAGTGACTTAGTTTTGCCAACTAAAAGGCAACTGGGTTTAGATTGACATACTTTACTTACTTGTATACAAGTGAGGATCCTTGATTGTAAATAACAAAACAACCTTCTTCATTCTTCAGCTATTTTGTAAATACATACCGAAATATACAGACCCATTCAAGTAGCCTTGGTCGAGTGCACAAATATTTGATCTTTGTTTGATCTTGGACTATGAATGAACTTGATAATTCAGTGTAATTTGAGAAACTCCTCAGCACTTCTCGTTCTTCTTTATAGTGACGTAGTGAGAGCTGTTTGTCGGACTGATTGGTTGCCCTTTTGAATTTCATAATTTACTTGGCATTTGAGGTATATACACATAAGTGAAAACATATCTAAACACTGTTATATAAAATATGTACAAAATAACAAAACGCCATCTATTGGCTATAAGTGGTTTAGAACTAAGCCTTCAGTGTCAGAAGTAGCATAAACAGTCTTTGAGGGAAGCGAGCTCACGATATCTGGAGCAGACTTCAGGTATACTGGCCTTCACTACATATCGGTCATCTTATTTTACCACGGTGTCTTTAAGTCTCAACTTTTATACTCCAGCTCTTAGCCCAGAAACAAACGTGAAGAGAAAAAGCTTCGCAGCTGTAAAATCGGTTTCCTACGACTCTGGATGCAAAGCTGGCACGCTAGGGGGCGTGGCCGTCAAACATCTGTCGGTCCAGCTGCCGAACTCTTCTACTGGAGATGGATACAGGTAATATTTTTGTTATTTCATGATTGGTAAGATAGCAATGATCCTCAAGATAGATAAGGGGCTATCCAGAAATTACGTCACGCATTAATAGGGTGGGAGGGGTTGACGAAGTGTGATATAGTGTGACAAGGGGATTGAAAGGGAACCTAAATTATGTGACGCCACTTTTCAAAATCCAGGTCCTATAATCATTTTGGAACTGCTGTTTTAATGTAATCATTTCTTGCTGTACAATTGCAAAATATGTGACATCACACTAAGGAGGGAGTCTCACAAGTGTGACCAGCTGTGACAAGGACGGAGGGGGGGTCAAAAGTTCACGAAATTCGTGTGACGTAATTTATGGATAATCCCTAAAGCGCTTATAGATCCACGGTACTAGGATGTCGGAAACTATCTTTTAAGGGGACGGTGGAGGTCGCTGACTTTCAGAAGCCTAGCAAGGCGTCTCTTCGCCTACTGTTGAACAGAGTGGCAGATGGGATTCCTGATGGATTTCGTGCATAGATTGGATATAAAAATTCATTAATAATAATAAATAATAAAATTGGCAGAATCAAACAAACGGTCTCTTCGGTATTTAATCTAATAATAACCTGAAGTAATTAAAAAATACATGCGATTAATACCTTAGAAAAGAAATGGCCGAAAAAAAGATGAGACGCAACTTCAAAGCTGTAATATTGAGAAACTAAACGCATTATTTTACTTTTAATCACCCCTTCTGATGTGTTATTTGATATTGATTTATGTCAATTTTTTTCCGTAAAAGATCACAAAGAACAATCAAACTAAAAAAAGCCCAATTTTAGCGATCTCATATAACTCTTTGCATGCCGTGGTGACTTGTAAGTAAAACAGCACTTAGCTTTTAAGTATTAACCGTATTTGTTATGTTCATTTTTGGGGTATGTTTTGTTGGTCGCCCTAAATTTAATAAATAAATACATAAATAAATAAATAAACTCCCCACCTTAAGTAAAGCAGAGGTTTTAGGTAGTACTTTAAAGAGCCTTGCCTCTAACATGGTTTGACCTTCCATTCTTAAAGGCAGTATAATCATTTGTCTTGTCTAGTATTTGTTTCTCAGTTAATTACAAAGATCTGTTCTTCAGTACCTCAGCAAGCGCGCTAGAACTAGCCGAAGCGTTGATGGAGCGTCAGCAGCCCGTGGAGCGGATAGTGCTGCTGCTGGAGGCCCTGCAGCACGTTCTGGAAGAGGCCCCCCCGGCCGGCAGTCTGCGGCACCTGGTGCTCAGGGCGCTGTGCGTGCACATCGACTGCGACCACGAGCAGGTGCAGGTGGCTGTGGCTAGGGCCATGTTTACGGTGAGCTGCACATATCTCTTTTTTTTTTATTTGTATTTTTTTTTTTTTGGACTGACGATATACTATAACTATAACATAACATTCATAAAAAACACAGTAACAAACACAAAGGTGAGCTTATTTCTATAAGAAATCTTTTCCAGCTCTTCCAGCCAACTCTAGCAGAAGTGTCGGAGATTAGTGTGTGGGATCACAATAAGAAATAATAATATATGTTTTTCTAAGCATGTAAGTTCTTAAAGATTAGACTCTTGCTGTTTGCTACCGGCCTAGAATAGTGCCCCCTCTCATCTCACCGGAGTCGTAAGAGTCGACGAAGACAAAACCTAATGATGGGCAGCAGCGTCATCCGGCTAGGTACTGGCTGAATCTGCAATCACTATTGAGCAGTGAACTCATAAGGCTGTATGATGAAGTCCTTACATACATACATACATACATACATTCAAAAGTCAAAAAAGTCAAAGTCAAAATACTTTTTATTTCATAAACTATTACTTAGTACTTGAAAACGTCAAAATTATAAAAAAATTACAAAAACAAATAAAATATAATTATACTAAAATCACGAAGCTTAGATTCACTTGCAACCAAACAATTTAAAAAAACAAAAAATATTTAAGTGTAAGTGAATCTAAGTGCCAGTTCCGAGCCACCGCTCTGTAAGAAGAACTGGCAAGAAACTCACAGGCTGTGCTCTTTTAAGTTATCGACTTAGTTTATTCACGCCTGTTTCCCCGAAGAGGTAAGTAGAGGGATATTATGCGCCCACACTTCGCCAGTTATATAGTTGGTCCCACGGAGTCATAATTTATAGTTAAGGGGAGGGCCACCATCCGTCCGGAATATCCCGGATTTTTTCTAGTTGGAAGAGCGTCCGGGGTTTGTACAGCAGGGCATTTTAAAGGTGTCCGGAACAAACCTGGGCTCTTTTGTTGTCAAAGAAAAACTTTTTATATAAAGATAAACGATAAATTAAAATAAATCTTAGTTAAAAAAATATTTATAATAACCCAGCAAGCAATTATTTGTTATAACAATGTTTTTATTTTGTTGCAAAGGATATTTTATGGGTGTCCGGGGAATACCCATATTTCCGCCGTGCCGTGTTTATTAGGCATAGATTCTTACGTGATTGCAGCCCTATTTATTGGTTACACAAATATGATATATAAAGCAGTAATTAAGAGTAATTAAAAAAAACTAAACGACATAACTATGTCTTAGATACTAAAAACGTTAGCAGTCTCCTCAATTTAATTATTATTTTATGATCACGTTTTTTTATTACAGCTTCGAGTAACCGGACCACATTTAGCCGCCGTCTGCAAATTGGTCTTCAAAATAGCTAGAAACGACAAGAATGATAACTACTTCAAGAACACAAATTTATTAGGTAAGTATTATTTAACTGAGGACTTTGATTAAGTGACATTTGATAGACCAAGACAAATGACTTGGTAGTTTAGCGACGAATCCTACTTCCTACTAATATTATACCTAAACGTGAAAGTTTGTATGTGTGGATGGATGTTTGTTACTCTTTCACGCAAAAACTACTGGAGCGATTGTGATGAAACTTTGTACGTGTATAGCTGCAGTCCTGGGCTAACATTTGGACACTCTTTATCCTGATATTTCCACGGGAACGGGGACCACGCGGGTAAAACCGCATATTGTATAAAGTGAAACAAATACAAATGTAATATAATTTATTTGCCCAAATATGTGTAACAAAATATGGTATTACAATAAGGTGTTTCGACAAAGTCTCAACACATTTACCATTTTGTTGTATGCAAATGCCAGTTTTATGATTCCCCATTGAATGTCATTATAATTATTAATAATCAAAGAAATCATCTAAAATTACACGATGCAATAAAATTTTAATATAATACATGTCTAAATTTAAATTACCAAAAAAATTAGGTACGTACCTATTAACAATTAATCCTAAAGTGTGTCTGTCAAAAAATCGTTCATGTGATAGTAACATTTGTCTAATATATTTTTTTAAGGATTTTTCTTGGATAAATGAATTGTCCAATGTTTTAATGTTTTCGATCCTCCAATGTAATCCAAAATAAACTTAAAGCAGCAAAAAAAACTGATTGAAGCATGTAATGAGGAATTTGGGAGCAGAATTAATAGTTTTAATGTGTAATAAGGTTAAATTAGATGTCCAGTGCGGTGAGTGCCCGGTAGCTCAGTGGTTAGAGCAGTGGATCTTGGGTTCAAACCCTTGTGACGCTGACGCAGCTATGACTTTTCGATGTTATGTGCGTAATTATCGCTTGCTCCGTGCCTCGGAAATCGGTTCTGCTGAACCTCCTGTCGGTTGTGTGCATTACGCTCTAAACAGTTTTTATTTGTTTGATAAGAAATACTACTAAGAACTTGAACTCGAATGAAGTGATTATGCTGTGTGTCGTCCGAATACTCTGTGGAATTATTATCCAGACCTATTTCCGGCTACAAACACAAAAATACAGAAAGATAAGTGAGAATTTTTTACCCAAACCTGACTTAAAACACAAATCTGTCATTAAAATTACAAGTACCTTCAAAACACTCACTTTATTAGTTGTCAAATCCAATAGACAAGTACGAAATTATTAGTGACACTGAAACAATGTTGCCACAGAAAAAAAAAAATCTACCATTTCGAGGAATATTGAAAAGTTGTGATCAAAATCAGTGTCTGTGACTGTTACGATTACTGGAAAAGAACCTGCTGCGTCCGTCTCTCTCTACTAGCCCCCGTCCCGCGTCGTGCTACATGTAAACGGACAAGTGCACATGCCGCTGTGCTTCGTTGAGTGAATTATTGTATATTTTACATATTATGTCTCAAACAAAATCAAGTTTGGATGCTGCGAACGACAGACGACATCGACGAGCTTTTTGAACTGTCAATCTTGCAAACTAAAATATCATCTGAGTTGCATCAATGTACAGAAGCAATTGAAGGACTTAACGGAAGATTTTATATTGTCCCGACTGTCATAAACACGTATGACAGTCGTTATTAGGAAGTCAGTGCCTTCTATCATCCTGACAGCTGGCTTAACCATAGTATGATGTTCCCTTCTGGGTTGCGGATGTGAGACGGCAGTCTCTTCATATAATTACTAAAATACAGCCAAATCTGGTTAAACCAGTAAGCAGACCCTGGGCACTAAGCTTAAGTCTAGGGCAACCGGGATAATGCTAAGAGATGATGAGTCACTCCAGTTTTAACCATACATTTGCGACTTTTGAATACTCTGTAGTGTAACGACTTACTTTAATTACTCTCTAAAATGTGATGTGAACTTTTTATTTTCGACTATATTGTTCCTTACTTTAATGTTTTTCGACTTTTCGTTAATGCTAGGATAACTATGATGAATAAGGTTAGATTAGATTAGTATTATATTAATTCTGATAGCACGATAAATGCAACCTTGAACAATAACAATAAGTATTATGGTATAGGGAGCTGAGGTGTGCTCTCCATGAAGGTAAGATCATCCACCGCCCAGCTGATGGTGGGTGTTGTATATAGCAACGAATTTAAGTAGTTCCGTTTGCGCGATTTTGAATTTACTCATCTGTACGTTTCATTCATCGAATGACGGTGTTGCCACATTAGCATTGAGCGCATCTATTTGTGGTCTCTATATATTTGTGGTCCTTCGAACCGGATCAGAACTAGCGACCTATGGATACTTTCAGACTGAATACTATTCAACAATGCTTTTTCATATGAACACAATGCTCATGCTCTTGTGTTTTTACTTGCAGAGTTATTAGTGGAAGGTTGTGGTCGAGTGGACCCGCTCACCGAAGGGGAGTGCTGCGTGTACGGTGCGGGCGCGCTGAGATTTCTGGCCCTCGAGCCGGCCCTGTGCCTGTTGGCACATCGGGCCGGGGCCTTGCATCTCGCCGCTTTGCATCTCAAGATCCTCAACAATGCGGTAAGTCTATTAAACCAACTGTTGCTGCCTATGTAACATTCCGCTGCAATTTCTCTAACATACATACATACAATCACGCCTGTTTCCCCGAAGGGGTAGACAGAGGCATATCATTTACGCCCACATTTCGCTAATAATATTTTTGGTCCCACCTAATAGGTGGCAAGCCTATTGCCGCTTACCGGGAACTTTTACCGGGAAATTTCTCTAACTATAGGATTTATAAGGAAGCTGAGAGTCACAGCGAGAATTGAGGAGATCCGTAGGAGAACTAAAGTCACCGACATAGCCCAAAGAGTAATCAAGCTGAAGTGGCAGTGGGCAGGACATCGCATGTAGAACTGACGGCTGTTGGGGCAAAAAAGTTCTAGAATGGAGACCATTGGAAACTTGATCTGCTTCTGGAGAGAGGTAGGCTGGCTGGAGTGAATAAACGTGGCCGCAAAGGCACAATGGTCCATAGCAAGGACTAAGTGCGGAAACCACCACCACTAACATAGAATATAGATGGAGGCTCTTTGAGAAAGCGTTGCGTGAGACGTCCAGCTGTAAAAGGGACAGACGATTTGGTAAAGGTCGCAGGGTCACGCTGGGTGCAGGGAGTCTACGGTCACAATGGAATTTCATGGGCTGATGATGATCATGACGATGTCGGGCTCTCTTCTGAATCTCACCTACATAGTGATAAGTTCACCGTATCACACTGCACAGTTGTTTCTTTTAAATTCTTAACTGAAAAACAAAGTAACTTGCTTATCATTTTAATACGCTTACTTTTTATGAATCAGGTTACTTAGAACCATAAGTGGCATATGAAAAAGTGGGCGTTTTGTATGTTTCACAATTTCCCTTTCGTATTGGAATAGCTCTGCTTATGATATTAAAGTGTATAAATTCGTCACGATACAGAAAGCAGAAAACCCTCGCGCTGTGTCGGACCAGTCGACTCATGCCCTCTACCAGCTTACGGGAGCCTTGCGCAACTTAGCGAGCGCGATTGCCTCGACAGAATCAGCAGGACCGCCTGGGTCAGCAGAATTGGCTGGATCGGACGTGGCGCGGCAGTTCGTGGACAGCGGCGCCCTGGCTGAGCTGGTGGCTGCCCTCACACTCCACACCGACCGGGATGTGCTAACTAACGTGGCTAGATGTCTAAGGTACTTAAGATCTTCTTTACCGCTCGCCCCGCTCCCAATTTATCTGGAATCGGTGCAGCATGTTTTCAATTGTTTCAGTTACATGCTATATACTTATCCACCCTCCTTTCGATCATTTTCTTCACTCACTTAATCCATCTCTAAATTAGTCGCACTGCTCCTCTCCACCTGGTAACATTCAACCTATCGATTTTGTATTTTATAGACTATAGGTTCTGTATTCAATTTTATTGTTTTAATTTCTTTACTGGTAAGGGGCCAATCCATTCCTTATTCCACGGTAAGGGAGCGGGAGCTCGTGCTTAGGAGCGGGACATTATCGTGCTGTGATGATGATGACGATGACATGGTGTTGTCCCCAGTGTGGTGTCGGTAGAGGCCCGCTGCTGCGAGTGGCTCTGCCAGGGGCCGGGGGGGCCGGGGGCGGTGGGGGCGGCGGGGGCGGCGGGGGCGGCGGGGGCGGTGGGGGCGGCGGGGGCGGTGGTGCGCGCGCTGGCAGCCTGCGCGGCGCGCCGCCCGCTCGCCGTGCGCCTGGCCTACACCCTCGGAAACATGGCCGCGCACACGGAGCGCGCACGACTACACGTCAGCCACATTTATAATTACAGTCCACAACACATTAGCTATACACTGACCTTGGATACGCAGTACAGGTCTCAATCGAAGTGCGGCGTGGTGTCTGGCGCAGAGCTATAGCAAGGCAGCGACCCTGAGCTCACGCGCAGGCCGGGCAATCACTTTCTGTCTTTTGACCGACTATACCGAATTTCAGGCAGTATCTTGTGCTCTAGATCTACCAAGCATTATTCTGGGTCTAAATCAGCCCATGTCCTTGAAACTATGTTCTTTTCTACTAATGCATCTCAAAATACTTATTGATTCCGTGGGTCCTCCTTATGCATCTCAAGATACTTAATAATGCTGTAAGGTTTACTCATCATCATTTATTACTTCCCACCTTTTATAACTTCTCCCTCGTTGCCTCTAGTTTATTGTTTTCCAGAAATACACACCTCATCCTGGGTAAAAATCAGCCAACTTTAATCTTTAGACGCAAGAATATACGTTAACACCATTCAGTTATTACTTTCGACCTGCCGCGACTTCTCCTGCGATACCGCCGCTTTGTTGCTCCAGAATAGTATGTGCTTTTATGTAATTTTAATTTCTTCAGTAAATGTATGCATTTTGTAAAGACAGATATACAACGAGGAGGGCGGCGTGGACGTGTTGTTGACTGTACTGGAGCTGTACTCTCAGAAGAAGAGCGAGCCCAGAGATGAGGAAAACGACCCAGACATGCAGCTTATTGGTGAGACGAGATGAGACAATCTAATTTGATATTTTTTTCAATTGGCTTATAAAACTGGGTACAATTAGTAACATACATTTGTGTGAGCTTAATTTATAACACGTACTTCAAATTGCCCCTACTTGTTTTAAGCACAGCATGCAATAATTATATTTTAATAATCGACAATTACTTTTACTAAAACTGCAGTAAATTACAATTGAAATAATTAACCTAATTAAAGAATTAAATAACCTTTTAGATGTAATGCTATTAATACGTTTAATTGACGAGGCCAGGGAACCGTTAAAAAATCAAAATTCAAAACTTTTTATTTCATAAACTATTACATAGTACTTGAAAACGTCAAAATTATAACAAATATAAAAAAAATCAATCAAAATATAATTATACTGAAATCACGAAGCTTAGATTCACTTGCAACCAAACAATAAAAAAAACAAAAAAAAATTAAATGTAAGTGAATCTAAGTGCCAGTTCCGAGCCACCGCTCTGTAAGAAGAACTAGCAAGAAACTCACAGGCTATTCTTTTTTAAATTATCTTCATTTGTCTGTGAAGTTATATAATTAACAATTATTCATGTCTTAAGTCATTCATATTAGAATAGCCTGTATGAAACGGCAGTTTAATCCCAAGTATTTTTATCAGCCATATCATAATCGAATATCATAATCGAAGCGCATTGAGTTATAAAATGAGCACATTCGATACAGAGAAGAGACGACTCCTGCATGTGGGAAGTGTGAATGTCTTTCTATTCTAAACACGAAAAAACGTATTTGTTTATGTGCTTACACTGCTGCTGCAGGATCGCTAGTCCCACTGGATGACTTGACGAGCTCATATTGATATGAGCTCGTTAACTTATCCAGTAATGTTAATGGTCTGAACCATTAACGGCCCAATACTGAGCACGAGCATGCTCTCATAAAAGAAATTAAGGGAGCAAGGCATACAGATCATCCTGACACTCCATCACACAAAGTGCGGAATTTTGCTGTAAGAAATTTCCAAGCTGCTCAAGAGTCTTAAATTTTTTTTTATTGCTTTCTAAAATTGGAAGAGGCCAGTTCCGATTTTGTTGTACCAGAGATATGTTTTTATTGTAGTTCTGTACTCTTTCATTGTATTTTCGTATTCAGGTACGGACATGGGTGGATCTGACGGCTCCAATGAAGATGTTCTTATTAAGGTACAACAATTTAAGTTACTGTTAAGTATGTACATTTATTGGTAAACGACCATTTTAATAATTATCTTTAAATAAAATAGGGCATGGAATCTTTCAAAAATGCGTGATATGGTTGTTAAGAGATTGATAATTCTATTTAATATTATTGCTACTAATATTTGGCTCCCTCGCTATTGTAGTGCATCTGCTATGTTTGCGCGTGCGCACGCAGATGATTTCCACACTGCGTTGCGGTGCCATAGTATTGCGTGGGGTACCCCAACATTATCCAGAATATCCTCAGCGAAGATCTAGGCGCATTGAGGCACCCAAATAAATAGCCTGTTCATATTGCGTAATCAGCAGCACACATGACGGCCTGCAAAAAGAAATGCGCCGGCAAAGAATTCCATAGCCGAATGGGCAATTTTTTTGGTTCGAGTGCAGTGTGTCGCGAATGCGACCGCCTCAGGCCTACTCATTAAAAATCTTCCGACGACCCCCACTGCAGGGATGCAATGAAAAGGGACCCTGGGCCCTAATCTAAGCTTAAAAGTCTGGGCCATAGGATGACGAAGGCTGTTAAACGTGTCTGTTTGTCGGGCAGACAGTCCGCGTGGTGGCGAACCTGTGCCTGTGCTCGCGTGCCGGGCGGGGCCTCGCGCGCGACCACGCGCCGCGCGCCGCGCGCTGTCTGCTGGCCTGCCTCGCGCGGGCCGAGTTGGCGGTCAGTCTTTACTGGAATATCATAATATTCACCATAAATATATTATTATTTACAAAAAGTACAGAAGCACTCAGAAGTATTCTAGGTGTGAAATTGAGTGATAGGATTAGGAATGATAAGGGTTGAAGCTGGTGTAAAAGAAGATATAGTGACAAGAATTGAGAAAGGTATGCTTAGATGGTTTGGTCATGTTGAGAGGATGAATGAAAGTAGACTAACGAAAGTGTTGGGAGGGGAAGACCAAGTAAGATCTTCCATGACCAAATTCAAAAAAAATTAGTGAAAGGGCAGGTCAAAAGTACCCTAAACCGACGGGCGTGTATGAGGAGGTTATTGAGTGTAAATGAAGCTAAAAGTGTGTGCCAAGGTCGTAGCAAGTGAAAGAACGTGATCTCTGCTTACCCCTACGGGAAAGAGGCGTGACATTTTGTATGTATTTATGTACAATAAAAAAAATACATTTGGTTCTTATAATTAAGATCCTCGCCAAACATTTCGTTTAAAGGCGAGAAGCGCTCTTTTCTCTTTCTCACTAACTTATATGATTCTCTTACAATCGATGCGGGGTGGCGAGTATATCCGCACGCTCCGCCTGTGAGTTTCTTGTCAGTTCTTCTCACAGAGCGGGGGCTCGGAACTGGCACTTAGATTCACTTACACCTAATTTTTATTTATTTGCATGTAAGTGAATCTTAGTTTCGTGATTTCAGTGTAGTAATTTTTAGTTTTTTATTTATTTATATTTTGTTTTGACGTTTTCAAGTGCTATGTAATAGTTTATGAAAGTTGACAGTTGTACTTTACTTCGCTCCTGAATATTTGTTCTGGGCTGAGTGTTTTCCTTTTTATATTCAGTACGTATTTCTATAAAAAAGTATTTATGTATGTTTATCCGTTATTTATTATTCATAGGACAATTTCCTAATAATACTTATCTTGGAACTAAATAATTGGTGTAATTGTCGGAAAATATTTATTTATATGTTGTATGCACTAACATCATTACTTTACTGAGCTCATATAATACAATAATTAAATAGTTTCTAACAAAGCTTTTCAATACAACCACTTAAAAACATTTAATTTAAGAAAATATTGTGTTTCCTGTGTATTCTTCATACATTGCATATATATATATATACAAACTGCGCCGCTTTGCTACGAACACTTGGAAAGGCGTTCCTAAACATTATCTGTTATTTAGAATCTATAAAAAAAGTTCTTAATGATACTTCGACTGTGACATATTCGTAGAT
Organism: Musotima nitidalis; assembly: GCA_949126915.1. Classification (NCBI taxonomy): domain Eukaryota; kingdom Metazoa; phylum Arthropoda; class Insecta; order Lepidoptera; family Crambidae; genus Musotima; species Musotima nitidalis. The sequence continues at coordinate 15,122,074 of OX421434.1, forward strand.
AGCTGGGAATCAATCCAGGCAAAATTGTCGTCTTTTTGTGAATATTAATGTCCTTTTTAGGGTTCCGTACGTCTGAATACAAAAACGGAACCCTTATAGGATCACTCGTGTGTCTGTCCGTCGCTTACAGTCAATTATCTCCGAATCTATTAGACCGATTAAGTTGAAATTTGGTACACATATCAATTCCTGTAACCCAAACACAGAGGTGTGACGTGAGCAGATGAAATCTGTATATGGGGGGCCATTTTTGGGGGGAAGGGGAAAATTAAAAAAAAAATCTGAAAACTGCATCGTGTGGCATATCAAATGAAAGGTCTTGTTGAGAAGATTTTAAATGTATTTTTTTGTAATTTTAAAATAAACAGTTTCCAAGTTATTCAAGAAAATAGACGAAAATTGACCATTCCCCCCCTCTTATCTCCGAAACTACTGAACCTAAAATTTTGAAAAAAATACAGAAATTAGTTTTCTCCGGAAAACCTATAAGAAGTCCATGATATTAAAATAACATCGTAAATCACTCAATATTGTGCGTACCAACTTACATTTGCAGGTGGAATGTGTGGGAGAACATATTTTTTAACTCTAATGTTAAGTTTTGTTGAATCGGTTTGTAGATGAATATTACCACAAACAAATTTGGGTCATATTTAAAAAAACATGATAGGTAACATCGTACGGAACCCTCTTCACGCGAGTTTAACTCGCACTTGTCCCCTTTTTTATTATATTTTTAACTTTATATGCTTGTAAATTTACTCACTGAGTTATTGTAATTGGGCCAGACCCGTGTAACTAATACAAATAAATAAATTATCATGGAACTTGATAACAGGTTTAATTGGAAGGGATTAATTATTGATTAGTAGAGTTTACAGAGGTCACTTCGTGTGGCATATTTGATATCGAGCGCTTCCATGCTTCGGAAGGCACGTTAAACCGTTGGTCCCGGTTATCACTAAATGTGGTAGTCGTTAAGCCATGTTAGAGGCCTTATGGGCGGCTTGATAAATTCTAATAGCAGGACGCCATACACCTGCCTCCACCAATCCGCACTGGGTCAGCGTGATGGAGTATGACCCAATACCCTCGCACCTTGGTATGTGAGAGGAGGCTCGTGCTCAGTAGTGGGACGTTAATGGGTTGAGATGATGTTGATGAATTATTTATTTGCTACACCCCTCTTTTTTTGTGGGGGGTTAAATGGATGGTTGTTGTGTCCGTGTAGATGTCCTCGCAGCAGCCCCTCGGCGAGGAGCTGGCCGCGGCGGCGCTGGCCACGCTCAACAACATCACGTTCTATCGCGCCGCGCCCGGGCCCAGCGACCCGCTGCATCAGTCGCTGGAGCTGCTTTGTGAAGGTATACCACCAGTAGGAGCTGAATGGTACGGAGCGAGCATATATTGTACAGGCTCAGCTCAGTTTCACGACCGATATGACGTGGAGGTCAGTATACCTACACTTCACGCCAGAGGTCGTGGGTTCGATTCCCACACAGGACAAATCTTTGTGTGCATGAACATGAATATTTGTTCTGGTCTGGGTGTTTTCCTATGTATATTAAGTATGTATTTACAAAAGTATATAAGTATGTTTATCCGTTGTTTAGTATCCATAACACAAGTTCTTAATGATACTTATCTTGGAACTAAAAAATTGGTGTAATTGTCAGGAAATATTTATTTATTATTTATTTAGTTTCACAATACATACTTACTTGACTGTGATGGAAGGTTCCCTTAGTGCTACTTTATTGATTAGGTATAACTTCGGAGGACCCTTTCAGTATTTTCAAATTTACACTGTGTGTGTTTTGTAAAAAAAAAATGTAAAAGAGCATAGCCTGTGAGTTTCTTGTCAGTTCTTCTCACAGAGCGGAGGCTCGGAACTGGCACTTAGATTCACTTACACCTAATTTTTATTTATTTGCATGTAAGTAAATCTAAGCTTCGTGATTTCAGGGTATTCATATTTAATTTTCTTTTTATGTATATTTTGTTTTGACGTTTTCAAGTGCTATGTAATAGTTTATGAAATAAAGAACTTTTTACTTTTACTTCTTACTTATATTGCATTTAGCGTCAGTCGCAAGATATGCCCAAAATTGCCGGCATAGTGACTATCGGCAATGTAGGTACACTGATATCGCATGCTTAAAGGAACATCGACCCATTAATAGATAGGTCAGGTTTGAGTTACGTACTTATATAGTCTTTCTATTTCTTACTGAGATCGAATTAATATTAATCACAAGTTCAAAACACAAGCAGAATTACTAATTAATAAATCAGTTCCAATTTAATGCACTTACATGAAGGACAAGTATTCTTTAAAAGATCTTCTTTTGTGATGTCCCAAAAATCGTCTTTTTTGAGTTAAGTTACTATTCCATTAAACATGCGATATATTGTGTATTTTTATTTGTCACGCAATGATCTCATCCTTAAAGTGTTAGGGATATTTGTAGGAACAAACATCTAAGGAGCTCAAGCCAACCTCACCTGCAAGTGGTGCACCTGCCGATTAACGGACGAGGCTCTGGCGAACTTAACAGATCCCGGCAAGCGGCAATAGGCTCGCCACCTATTACGTGGGACCGTCGATGTAATTGGCGAAGTGTGGGCGTATAGTATGCCTCTGCCTACCCCTTCGGTGAAACAGGCGTGATATTATGTATGTATGTAACTATCAAAGCTTTACCAAAAGTGCGAGTGCTGATAGTCTGCACAGTATGCAAATATTCATTTTTGTTTTCATTCTCATTCATCTGTGCTGACAAAAATTAATATTTGATCTGGTCTAGGTGTTTTTCTATGTATATCAAGTATGTATTTATATATTAATATGTATGTTTATACGTTATTAGGGATCCATAGCAAAATTTCTTAATGATACTTATCTTGGAACTAAAGATTGGTGTGATTGTCAGAAAATATTTATATCGAAGTTATGGAGTATAGATAGCTCGGAAAGCACGTTAAGCCGTTGGGCCCGACTGCAATGAACATCTAGCCTTCTTATGTCCTGACAGCTAGTTTAACCAAACTAATGTTTCCTTCTGGGTTGCGGAGGTCAGGCAGCAGTCATCATCATCATCTCAGCCCATTAACGTCCCACTACTGAGCATGAGCCTCCTCTAACATACCAAGGTGTGAGAGTATTGGGTCATACTCCACCACGCTGACCCAGTGCGGATTGGCGGAGGCAGGTGTATGGCGTCCTGCTGTTAGAATTTTTTAAGCCGCCCAATAGGCCTCTAACATGGCTTAACGACTACCACATTTAGTGATAACAGCAGACGCAGACGGCATTCGCTCTGTGTAATAGCTGAAATTTAGCATAATTTAGTAAAACCAGTATGATGACCTAAGAAGTCTATGGGATAACGCTAGTATAATGATGATGATCCCAGCCTATAAAAGTCCTTCAACAATCATCATTTTAATGATAAGATTATATTAGAGCGGTGGCTCGGAACTGGCACTTAGATTCACTTACACTTAATTATTTTCTAAGTCGAATCGAATCTAAGCTTCGTGATGTCAGTGTAATAATATTTCGATTGTTTTTTTAAATATTTAGTTTTGACGTTTTCAAGTACTGAAATGAAATAAATAATTTTTGACATTTGACTTTGTTGGCTAAGAGTCAGTCTAAAAGTTTCTGGTCGAAGAACCTTGGGAGGGAAGGCCTCAATCCAGTAGAAGACTGTTTACGGGCTGAGAACCTTGTGAAGTAGGCTTGAGGCTTTAGGGTTAGGTATAAGTGTGTTTAAAATTGGAATCAAGAAGCTTTTCCTTTTAGAGAAGTAATGTCATGCTGCTCAGTGTTCCTATATCATGTACGTATTTATGTATGTACGTTTATTTAATTTAGGATAACAAACAGCTGTCACAATAAAATCTTAAAAAACTAGTTATACATATGTAAAAGGTAGTATTAATTGTGATATTGCTAATAAGGATCAGTAAGGTATCTTAACAATACAAAAAAAAGGTTTTTGAGCAAAAACATAAGACTGTGATATGTTCCTAGTTACAAAAATATATCTGGGCATATATACATTACAAATTTATTTGGGCTTATTAAACAAGTTATTAATTATCTGTTTCTTAAAATTGGATTTAATTAATAGTAATTATTTTTGTTTATGTTTATCAAAATATTACTATATATTTTTATTCTTTTCTACACCCCCGGTTTTCATTTAGTTTTAATCACTCTCCATCCTAAGGTTGCCTCGATAAGGCCGCCAATTGTATCGCTTTTCTTTTGCAATTGTTTTCTTTTTAATTTGGTGTACAATAAAGAATTTTCTATCTATCTATCTACAAGGGTATGTGAGTAAATGTGGTGTCGGTTGCAGCGACCGTGCGGTGGGTGGGGCGCGGCGGGGCGGCGGGGCGCGGGGCGGCGGGGCGCGGGGCGGCGGGGCGCGAGGCGGTGCGCGCGCTGGGCAACCTGTCTGCGCCCGCGCACTGCGCGCGGCTGCTCGTGCGGGCCGGCGCGCTCGATCTGCTGGCGCCCTTCCTGGAACACGGTCAGCTTAACCCCTCAGTCGATCTATTATTATTATTATTAAAAAACTAATATTTAAATTTATGTAAATAACACTAAAAAATCACACAATAAAATTTTGTGTTCGAATTTAAGTATGAACGACAAAAATTTCAAATGATTGTTAGTATGAAGGTTTAGAAGGCAATTCAATCATACTAGCAAGTAGTCATATCGGTAATAAAGTAAATTTGCATTAAAAATACGACATAACACGATTAACAGATAAGGTGCTTTTTATAATCACTCAAAGTGGGTACAATGACAACGATGTTTAACAAAGTTGATACGGCATAATTTGCAATAACAATAGCCTCGTAAGAATCACAACTTTAAGCTATAGCTTCTATCCCAGCCTTGAGGGTGGAGACCAAATCCAGAAATTCCGTACCGAAAAAAAAACCTAACACCCCCACTTCGACCGGCCCAGCGGTGATACTTTATAGTTTTTCCTTCTATCGATAAATAGCAGAACTTTTAATGACTATTTGAAATATCACGCTTGTCTCTTTAGTTCAGCAACCCGCCTTTAGGTGGCATTGGTTGTATCGGCGTTACTGCGCATGCGTCCCCTTCTTCGCCCCGCAATCTGGTGACTCATGCCTGCTTAGAGTTTTAAGTTTTGCTCAGAGAAAAAATTGCATAAATAAAATAATAAATAATTGTAATTGCATAAGTTGATAAAAAATGCTCTACGCAATAGCTTTACCGCGGCAGTCTCCGAGTACCACACGTCTTTATTTGTTTTTTGCCGTGTGATACCGGCCTATAATTTTTTTTTTTTTTTTTTCCTATACAAAGTACTGTCCTTTTTTAAAAGGAGGTATCTTATATCCACTACAATCTAGCCTAACTAAAGACTAATTAGTAATTTTCTTTTATCATAAACTACTACATATTTTAAAACTAAGAATTTGTCCAATAACACTATTCTTATTGTTTCTATTAAGGCGAATACACTTTAGTAATGTGTTCTTAGTCACAGTATTACACTTCACTGACACTACACTAAACTAACTCAAAAGGTTTTGTCCTTCTCAGTCTTCTCACTAGGTCTGTGTTGTCGAGTAGCTGGATAGCCTCAACATTTACATGGTGATGAAGTCTTCTTTCATGAGCTTCTGCACATTTCCTTATTATGCTAACAACCAGATCCGCTTTAAGGTCCCGATGTAGATCGTCGGTTCTGATGTACCAAGGTGCGTTAACAATGCCTCTTAATACTTTATTCTGGAATCGCTGTATGATTTTTATGTTAGTTGGTGTGGTACAAGCCCAGAGCTGAATACCATAAGTCCATACTGGCATAAGGACTTGTTTATATAATAGTAATTTGTTGTGTACCGATAGCGCTGAATGTTTACCCAGAAGCCAGTACATTTTTTTATAACGAAGTTATAACGAAGTCTAGCTCTTCGCGTTTCTTCTTAACATGTGCTTTCCAGCGAAGCTTTGTGTCTAATGTCATTCCTAGGTATTTAGCAGTATTTTCATACGGTACTACAGTGTTGTTTAAATATATCGGATGGTGTACTTTTTTCTTGTTTGTAAAATCTATATGAGTTGATTTAGACTCATTTAATTTAATTCGCCATTTCCTCGTCCACGTGTAAATGGTGTTGATAGCAGTTTGTACCTTTTCCACTGCTTCCACTTGTGTAGACCCCAACGCCATTATGGCCGTGTCGTCAGCAAAGGTAGCAATAGTGCTGTCTTCTAATTCTGGAATATCGCAAGTGTACAGTAGGTACAGGACCGGGCCTAGCACACTTCCTTGAGGCACTCCAGCTTTGATTAATGAGAGTTCTGAATATGCATCGTTTTGTCTCACTCTAAAAACCCTGTCGGATATGTATGATTCAAGAATACTTGAAAATTGTACTGGAAGGACTTTCCTTAGTTTATATATAAGGCCTTGATGCCAAACCTTATCAAAAGCTTGAGCTACATCTAGAAATACTGTAGAACAGACTTTTTTCTCTTCTAATGACTTTTCTATCACGTGAGTAATTCTGTGTACTTGGTCTATAGTGGAATGTTTTTCTCTAAATCCAAATTGGTAATCAGGTATAAGTTTTCTACTTTCAATGATTGGCTTAAGCCTTTTCAAAATCACCTTTTCCAGTAATTTTGACATGATTGGCAGCAATGATATAGGTCTATATGAAGTGACTTCATGGGGCGGTTTTCCTGGTTTTGGTATCATGATGACTTCTGCTACTTTCCATAATTGGGGAACGTACTTTAATCGTAATGAGGCATTAATTATATTTGTCAATTTTATAATTGCTTTACGAGGCAGGTTTTGAAGTACTTCACCAGTAATGAGATCAAAGCCAGGACATTTCTTCAGTTTTAATAGTTTAATTTCTGTGACTATTTCTCTGGGAGTAGTAAACCTTATTTCCAATTCATCACTTTTACGCTGATTTAGGTCTAAAGTAACGTGATCCTCATCACCATCGTTAGGTACAAAAATACTTTCAAGATGTTGTGCAAAACTAGATGCTTTTTGTTCATTGCTTATGGCCCAGCGCCCATTGTTCGTTTTGATCGGAGATATCTGCACAGTTGGTCTTTTGAGTTTGTAGCTTTCCATAATGAATAATCTGTAAATCGATCGTTAGACAGCTTGGTCAGATAGTCTGTCATGCAGTTTTCATTGAAACTTTGTATTGCTCGGCTTAACTTTTTTGACAGGTTATTTAGAAGCTGTTTGTCTGGAGGAAATCTTGTTCTTTGCCATGTTTTTCGCTGCTTTCGCTTTTCTAATATTAGGTTTCTAATATCTATGGGATACTTATTGTTTTTAATTGTATTTTTATGTACATAGTGTAAAGTATTTCTCCAGGCACATTGTTGAATATTTTTCATAAATGTCTCTACATCTTGATCAATTTGTAATCAATCTAATTCTTGTTTAAAACTCTCCCAGTCGGTGGTTCTATTTATAAGAACTGGGGTTTTTTCCATATATGATACGTTTTCCCCAATTGTTAGAACGATTGGTGAGTGATCGGAAGACAAGTCATTGCCTTGCTTTATATTGACAAATGAGGTAGAAATATTTTATAAATATAAAAGTCTATTAAATCTGGTATCTTATTTGGATCAGTTGGCCAATAGGTTGGTTTGCCTGTTGATATGACGTCACAGTTCAGCTCTTTAATTGCACTCATTAGTTCTTTTCCTTTGGTACTTGTTAGCCGAGAACCCCAGTAGGTGTTCTTAGCATTGAAATCTCCTCCCAGTATAAATCTGTTACCCAGTCGGCTTAAAAAACATTTATATTGATCTGCTTTTAAGGAATACTTAGGAGGACAGTATATGGCAGATATCATCAACGGATACTTTTTAGTTTTTACACAGACAGCCACTGCTTGTATATGGTGTTCTTCGCATTTAAACTTTTCATAATGACTTATGTTTTCTTTTATAATAAGAGCGCTACCTCCTCTAGCTGAGTTGTCTGGATGTAGGGCAATATACGTCTGATAGCCATTAATTTTAATGTAAGATTCCTTTGTGCAATGAGATTCTGAAATCAGACACACATCTATATTCTCTAAATTTAGGACCACTTGCAGCTCATTTAAATGCCTCAGAAGTCCATTGGCATTCCAAGCCATTATTTTCAGTGATGTAGTCATTGCTTTTGTTTTGAAACAGCAATTTTAGCGCCATTTTCTAACTTCTTTAGCCTATCCTCAAAAGAAGTTATAATATCTAAAATTCTATTAAGTTTATCATCCATCTTAAGGCTCTTTAGCTCATTTTGTGGATGAGAACCTTTGGCTATTTGTGCGAAGGAAGCACTCTGGGACACTATTCGAGCAGGTCCAGGGATACTTTTCCTAGCATTTCCACTGCTAGTTTGAATCTGTGGCTTAGGCATTAACGTTGACTTTGACTTCATCTTCCTATTTTTGATATTTTGCAGTTCTTTAGCCACGATGCAGCCTCTATAGTTAGCGGGGTGAGGTTCCCCACAATGCACACATTTCGGCTTTGCTTGTACTGGTTTTTTACAGTCGATAGTTAGGTGTTTCCCAGTACATTTTACACACCTCGCTTCCTTGGAACAATATTTCTGTGTATGTCCATAAGATTGGCATCGTTTACACTGTGGTATTAGTCTGGATGTTTTGAGTGGCTGTATTTCTACTTTACAACCCAGAATTGTCTTAATCTATACTAATATTATAAAGAGGAAAGATTTGTTTGTTTGTTTGTTTGTAATGAATAGGCTCCGAAACTACTGGACCGATTTCAAAAATTCTTTCACCTTTGGAAAGCTACATTATCCCCGAGTAACATAGGCTATATTTTATTTTTAAAAAAATTAGGGATCCTTACTAAAAATCCAATAATTTAACCCAAGGTGTAAAAAAATGACCTAAAAAATTCCTTACATAGCGTGCGCAGCGAAAACTATTGATGATAGAACAAAATTATGTACTACGACTTTGCAGTACTCATTATTATCTACAAAAAGTGTCGCGACAGCATATGTCTAAATATTATAGTTACGTCACAGTAAGCGGTTTTTTATTCGAAAAATTTAATTTATATGCCGCCGCTTGAAAAGGCTCTATATTTGTACCTTGGTATTAATCCTTATCAAAAAAAATTACTTTGTATTCAAGACGGCTTTAATACCTTTTTATAACTTTTTGAATTATCCAATTCGGACATTTCATTAGGAAGATATCACGAGTTTAAAAATGCAAGTATTAGAAAAAAGTCGCGTGGTGCCGCTCACCGCGCTCATCTAGCCAGCATGCGATGTAGGCTCCATGTAAGCGTCACTGGGGTGGTACGGGGGGGGTCAATGTAATCTATACTATCTATACTAATATTATAAAGAGGAAAGATTTGTATTTTTGTATGTAACGAATAAACTCAAAAATTACTGGACCGATATTAATAATTCTTTTTTCAATAGAAAGCTACATTGTCACTGAGTAACATAGGCTATATTATAATTTCGAAAAAAATAGGGTTCCGTAAAATATTTGGTTTTTTCGGACACAAAGTGTAAAAATCAACCAGAACAGTTGCATACGCTGCCTAAACTATAAAAGATAGAACCACAAAATGTATGAATGAATTAAAGATCTTATACCACCTACTAAAAAGTCCGCGACACACTATATACCTATATATGGCGAGTGAGGCACAACAACCCTTTTTTTTATTTAAAAAATCTTGATTTTTTTTGTACTATATTTATACGCATTTATTTTACTTATGCTATTAATCCCTATCAAAATTAATTATTTGATCACTAAGTGCAGTTTATGTAGATAATATTTGGTCTTGGAATGATCAAAATTGGACGTTTGTTTTTGAAGTTATGGCGAACTTAAATTATTACGATTTCTGCTGCACAGCGCCCTATCACGGGTCGGGGCTCCCGACCATCAGTTTATTTTGTCACCTAAAAATAATTTAATGTCAAATGTTGTTTATGGGGAAGATTTACAATAATCGCTTTAGTTATCTATCCCAAAACAACAGGTTGCTCTCCGGGACTGCCGATAAGAGTAAAAACTAAGTATTAATTAGATTTAAATATTTTCATCATAAACAACTTCAACATCCACATAAAGACAATCTATGCAGCCTGCGGATAATGACTGCGTCGTCGATGTTAGTGTCCGTGTCTGTGAATTGATCTGGAAATCATTTTGCTGACCGTGTCTTTTCTGGGTAGGCATTTTACAGCGGTAGCCGACATCCACGCGGGCGGAGCCGCGGGCGACTGCTAGTATTATATATTTTGTTTATGTCTTCATCATTTTGGAAAGAAAGCATAAACATGTTTAAAGGTTCTTTGTTCTTCCAACTCAGCTTATTAACTGCTTCTTGGATTTTATATCCCTTAGATAACAGGTCCTCAATTATTCTTCCTGGAGTACAGGAGGAGTGTACATTCTTGGCCATTACTCTAACTGGTCTATCCTGTTTGTTCTCGTAAGAGTGCCATAGACAGTTATTTTGTAACAACAGCTTTGTAATGGCTCTATACGAGTCTTCGTTAGCGGCGTTGATTTTGACGATGTCTCCATTCATCATTTTTGCAATGAATGCATTTTTTTCAATACCTGACAACAGGAGATCGTAGAACTTCTGATAGTCCTTAATGTTCTCCACCACAACTGGTGGCGGGGGTGGTATTTTCTTTACCTTTTCTACGGTCGGTATGTTTGATTTATGATCAATATGGGGTGGGGACAGTGTTGTATTCAACTTCCGTTTTTTTCGGTTCTGCTTACGAACCCACTCCGTTTCTTTGGCAAGCTCTTCTTCATCGGTCTCGTACTCGACTCGAGAAGGCTCATCAGATTCTAAATGCTTACTCTTGGGGAGAACATTCAGGTTTAGCTCTTGGGCGCTCTTCAACTGCTGCTGGAGATCGATAATTAGACTTTGGAGATCTTTTATTTGACACTCAAGTAACTTGCGTTTTCCTTTTTCTTCGTTAAAATGTTTATATAACAAATGTTCCGTTTCAGTTACTAGCGTTATATTTTGCGAAGCTATATTACTATTAATTAATAAGTAGCATTCGCCTTAACTATTATTTCACAATAACAGCATAATGTGTGTTACCGATAACTGGGTCATCGCCGCGACCGAGCGAAGACGCGCGCTACTGCAGCGTCAGCGCTTCCGAACACGTAGATACTAGATCAAGTGCGACGCGTGTGATCTCTACGGATACCGAACAACACTGAATATAATACCGGACCTATAATAGTGCCATCTCACGGGGAGTCATAAGAGTCGACGAAGAGGAATTCTACCTGATAATGGGCAGCAGCGGTGATTACGAGCACATACCCCCAATAGAATGTAACCAGTTGGGGAGGACAATGTTCAGCAGTCGACTTAAACGGCTAATGTTATGATGAACGGTATTCAGTTCTTTTTAATTATTTTTTTTTGAATTAAGTTTTATTTTTATTATGAATGTTTCATGTATAAGTTAAATGCAATTAGTTGGAATTTTTCTGAATTGTCGTTGTATCCAATCACCTGCCTTGAAAAATCAAAAATCATTAAATCAAGTTTGGCTCAATTAATAGAGCTCGTATGAAAGTTATAACGTTCTGGGCCTTGTTTAAAACCAAGATCTAAAGTTAAACTAGGTCTAAAACGAGTGCTGTCACCTTTATTTGAAAGGATGAAGACTGACAGCATAGTTTTAAACCTTCATTGGATTAACTTCAGATCTTGTTTTGTAATAAGTCGAGAATGTTTCAATATTGTGTCTCTTCTACAATTAATATATTACGTTGCGCGGGTCGGTTATGGTATTGATTGCGAAAATGGTTAGCATGTACGTGTTTCTGTTTAAATGTAGAGGAAGCCAGCGTCCGGTGCTCGGCCGCCGGGGTATTAGTTAACGTGTGCGGCGCCGGGGACGGGGCTCACGAGGCGGGGGCTCACGAGGCGGGGGCACGCGACACTGGGGGCACGCAGTCTGGGGTCTCACTGGCGGCGGCGCTGGCAGCGCGCGCCCTGCACGCGGCGGCCCGCACGCGCGACGCGGCGCAGGCGGCGCTGCTGGCACGTGCACTGTGGAACGCGCACGCGCACGCCCCGCTCGCGCCGCCACACGCGCAACACGCAGCCGCCGCGCTTGCCGCATTCATAGGTCAGTATCAGTATTTATTTATTTATATACATTTTTAGGAGAACCAACAGCTTGCTAAACATAATACATTAAACATATAATCTCAGGAAGCCAATGTTAGGTCCCCACTGATAGAAACAGAATCTCATATAACCTCATAAACATAAAATCACATAAACACAAAAACATGCTAGAAATTAATGCTCAAAGAACCTGCTACTTAACTAAGTCCTTGCCGAAACAATATTTGTACAAGATCTTTTCAGATCTAAATCTAAGTTATGACAATTTACTTGGCAGTATACTTTAGTAATCATGTGGAGTCGCACGACAGTGTATTCTTCATACTGTAAAACGCATAGCCAGCGGCGAGACATCGTAATGGTCATTCACGGTCACAAACTTAAGGCCACATTCGCAACCGCTAGTCAGCGTTAGCCGAGCGTGCACTTAACTCCGACTTTCAAACACCGCGAACGCGCTTTTGCCGAAAACATTTATTAGACAACCTAGTGTCTATGAAAGGACGGAGGGATGAGTGTGCGTTTGTACCTTTTCATAGAAACAAACGTACTGCACGCGAGCCGCGCGTTTATGCGTCTGTAGTAGAGCGTGACGCGTACAAGCCTTTTTCTCCATTTTGTTAGAATTTAATTTTAGTAAATCTATAACTTGACACTGGCTAAAATGGTAAACGAAGCCATTATTTAAAAGAAAAAAAATCTTACTTAGTTAATAAAAGGTATATACAAATTGTAACCTATTTATTGTGTTCTATCTAATCAGTGCATTGTAATATTCAAGTGCTTCCAAGTTTTAAATAATAGTTTTAGTTGTCTTTTAGTTAACTTGTCTGCCTTTATATATTTATTGTCCTTTCGCGAGGCTGCGGGAAGAGAATAAGCAGGCCCTGTAAATACGTGGCATGTTTAATATGTTCCAGACAATATTACTCCGGTTATTGTGACAGAAGTATAAAGTATAGGAAATACCGATCATTGATAATTTAAATATTTTTAAATATTTGCCTAGAAAAAAATAAAAAAAAAAATATTTCTTTTCAAAATATTATATTGTGTAATATATAGGTGGTAGATAGCGATATAAACTAAAAAAAACATTTACACTTACACCCTTTATAAGGGTTTTTGTAAATAATAATCACACATTTTGATATTTTAAGCAAAAAGCATTTCCTAGTTATTTGGAAAACCTACTTCTAAAACAATAGTAGAAGTTTCACTAAACTGAATGTACTTACTCTTCCGTACATGTACATTCTAGAATGTTGTATGTTTGTAAAAAATCATCCCTATATTTTTAAATTCAAAAATGCTAATAGCTGCAGTATAGCGAGACATCACGGTAAGCTGATGTTGCCAAATACGCACACACAATATTACAAAAGGAATTGTTATCCAAATTGTGTTAAGATATATAATAAGTTACCAAACTCAATGAGAGAGCTTAGTTTACCCATATTCAAAATAAAACTACAGTTATGGCTTAAAACTAAATGTCTTTATTCACTCGCAGAATATTTTAACACTAAAATTAAAATTATATAATTTGATATTATTCGTTATTTTGACATCAATTTTATTTTATTATGATTATTACAATGACTTTTTAATTCTACTTATTTTATATTGGCATTCACACGCCCTGCGTTTGGCAAAATAGATGTTCTTTTATATACGAAAACCACCACATGTTACTCTATTTTATGTGAATAAATTATTTCATTTCATTTCATATAAGCTATGCCACCCGTTTGGCTTGCAGGTTTGAATCGAACATGTCACATTTTTACTCCTTTCTAATATTGCCATGACTGACCTACGGGTCCTATGGTTATTGACATTATTTGAAAGAAAATTGTTTTTTTATACTAACCTGCTATAAGACTATGTAGTAAAGTCTATATTTAATTTGTACATCAAAAGTCGTATAAAATAATCTAATGAAAAATTTGGGGGCTGAGCTATTTTTGATAAATGGAAGCAAAAAATAATGAAAGTATATTAATTTTAATGATAACCATGGTAACTGGACTGGTGGACTTTGCGCACGGGTTATGCATTCAATATGTTTATTGCCTTTACACCTACAAATAATAATAAAAAACAAAAGAGTACTAAATTTGCTATTATGCGTAAACAATAAAAAATTATACATATATACATACATACATATATACAATCACGCCCGTGGAGTTCTTGGCTGGAAAGTGAAGCGCCATGTCTGCAGTTTTGTTTTATTTTCAAAAATTTGTGATATTTCTAACATTAATGTGTAATAACGATGGATTATTAACCGTTAAGTGTGTTAGTGAATATTCATAAGTGTTGGTAAATCAAACAAAACAGTGCAACATCACTTTTCATATTCTCTCAAAGAGTCCATGTGAGATCTCAGTATAGTCCCACATCTTTACTGAGAACTCAAGGGGCTTGGGGGAGGGTATCTCATTTATCATCTTTATCATCACTCATTCTCATTTACTATGAATTATATATTATTAATATATCACTTACTTGACACTGGCTAGATGTGATAGACGCACAAATCCATTATTTTATGAAAAAAAAATCACACCTGTTTGCCTAAAGGGATATAAAAAGATTTCAGCAATTTCATTGTTGGTCCTTCTTGAGTAAACAAATCAGAATAATATTAAGAAAACATTAGGCAAAAAAAAATTGTTGACTGATGTTTTTTTTTTAAATCTTTGTACGTAGGTACTGCAAAGTAATAAATACAATAATTAATTAACTGCTTGATGATAGAACAATTTAATGATAAATGAGATAATTTTAATTACAATTGTTTAATAATTGTATCATAAATATATTATTAATATTGCATAATTGGGTAGATAAAGTATAACTTTGATAACGTTATAGTATTTTAACCATTTTCGCAACGACTCCGTGGCGCAACGGTAGCGCGTCTGACTCCAGATCAGAAGGTTGCGTGTTCAAATCACGTCGGGGTCATACGAAGGAATAATTTTGTTAAATTTTTTTTGTAGTATTATTTAGAAAGTCTAGTTTTTACTGATGCAATATTAACTTTTCTCGATAAAAATGCTAAACTTAGAATTTTGTTTTCTTCGGTGTACGCGATTATACATTGAGAATAAAGAGTGTTTTATTCTCTATTTTGTTTTGGAAAAGCAAGCTAGGCAAAATTAATGATTTATCAATATACAGTTTTATTTAAATCGTAATGTTTCAGTTTAAATAGTGTCAACACCAACTCAAGCTGAGCTCTGCTGCAAAGGAATCTTACTTAAAGCAGGGTCAGCTTACGCCAGACAATATTCCATACACTAACTTTAGTTAATAATTCAAAAGTTTTAATAATAGCGTGGAGGTTATAATAATACATTCCGCTCCAAGGGCGTCGTTTCGATTTTTTTGGGCATATGTTCTACATAATATGTATCAACAATAAAAAGCATTTATGTATGTTTATCCAGTATTTTCGTTTCCATAAGACAAGTTTATAATCATACTTATCTTCATTATATCCTAGCATTATCCCGGTCACCCTAGACTTAAGCTTAAGACCCAGGGTCTGGTCTGTAACCAGATTTGGCTGAATACATTACTTATAGGTGTATAGGGATCCTACCAAGACCTAAGGAGCCCAAGCCAACATCACCTGCAAGTGGTGCACTTGCCGATCAACGGACGAGGCTCTGGCGAACATAACAGTGCCCGGTAAGCGGCAATAGGCTCGCCACCTATTACGTGGGACTATATAATATTGGAAGCGCTCGTAGCTCTGCGGTGCTCGGTGGTCGGAAACGATAATCGAAGTGAAGTAGAGTTTACAGAGGTCAGTCCTTGGATGGGTGACCGTTTGTGTGGCATTTGATATCGAGCGCTTCCGTGCTTCGGAAGGCTGGTTAAACCGTTGGTCCCGGTTATCACTAAATGTGTTAGTCGTTAAGCCATGTTAGAGGCCTAATGGGCGGCTTGATTAATTCTAACAGCAGGACGCCATACACCTGCCTCCGCCAATCCGCACTGGGTCTGCGTGGTGGAGTATGACCCAATACCCTCGCACCTTGGTATGTGAGAGGAGGCTCGTGCTCAGTAGTGATATGATATAATTAGCGAAGTGTGGGTAAATAATATGCCTCTGCCTACCCCTTCGGAGAAACAGGCGTGAGTGGATGTATGTATATTACAATATTCATGTTCTATGTCATGCATATTAGAATAAAATAAAATGAATAAAACGGCAGGTTAATTTATTTTGGATTATACTGTTATAATATAACTATACTGTTGTCGTATTGAAACCATTTTGACTAAATGAACATTAAGGCCCCTTAACAGAACGATGTCATCTTTCATTCGATAAGATGAAGACAGTGACCGCACTAGTTTTAAACCTGGTCTAACTTTAGACATCGTTTTGTAATAAGCTCCTAATGTTTGACAGATACCCAAGAACATCTTTTTTTTTTTCTTTTAAATAATGGCTTTGTGCGTCTAGCACATCTAGCCAGTGTGAAGTAAGTGATATATTAATAATATATAATTCATAGTAAATGAGAATGAGTGATAGAGAATGATGATAAAGATGATAAAGATGATAAATGGTAAATGAGATACCCTCTCCTAAGCCCCTTGAGCCCTCAGTAAAGATGTGGGACTATACTGAGATCTCACATGGACTCCTTGAGAGAATATGAAAAGTGATGTTGCACTGTTTTGTTTCATTTACCAACACTCGTAAACGTTTATAACCACTTAACGGTTAATAATCCACCGTTATTATACATTATTGTTAGAAAAAACACAAATTTTTGAAAATAACACAAAACCGCAGACATGCCGCTTCACTTTCCCGCCAAGAAGCCACGAACATCTTGTAAGTGAAAAAGGTTTCTTTTTTTTTTTTCGTTGTTTTAGATTTCCAATGTTTTTCATAGTTTAATTCTGCCATTTGGGCGAAGAAAAATCCAATAAATGAAAACCACCAAAATTGGTTGAGCTATTCTCGAGTTATCAGACAGAGTGTTCGAGGAATCCCGACTTTTCTTTTATAAATTACTAGCGGCCGCCCGTGACTTTGTCCGACATATGTGCATAATGTGACCTACATATGAATTGTGCTCTTGAATTTCTCTGTGTATTAAAAAAATCGCATCGAAATCCGTTGAGTAGTCTTAAAGACCTAAGCATACATAGGGACAAACAGCAAAAATCGACTTTATTTTATACTATGTAGTGAAGATTTTGGTTTTGTCGACAGACGACGACTCTGTTTTCGCGGCGTGCGAGGCGTCCCGCGTGGGTGACCGCCGAGCCAGTGACCCTGCACTCTTCAAACATAAAGTACGTACCTGTCTACATAATGGAGGCATATTAGCTTCAGTCAATCGATGACCGTGAAGGTCGTTGTAGTGTCTCGATGTTAAGATACTGGGATCGATTTCCAAACAGATAGAGTACTAATGACAACCTGCATTAATGCAGTTTAAAGCATTTTTCTCTTCCGACAGGTACATTTCGAAATGTCAGACGACAACGACACCGAAGACATGAAACATTTGGAACGGGCGAACAGCTTCGAGGATTTGAACTCGGACTCTGACGGCGAGAGGGCCGGTCTCTCCGGGGAGGACCTGGGCTTCGAAGACGGCGAGGCTGATGGTGAAAGGTGTGACTGCGGACCCTGCGCAAGACTGGCGCTCTGGGAGGAACTTGCCGCTGTTGCCATACCGCTGTTGGATCAGTTGAGACCAGCGAGGGCTGATGCCTCCGTGGGCACGGATTAACTGTGAACTGTCTTAAAGTCCAAACAACTCATTAAAAGGCCAGATAGCTAGAGAAAGATTTTCATAGATGCGTTGGTGACGCTAATGTCAACTTACCGCTGCTGGACCATCTATTTCCAGCGAGAGCAGACGCCTCTGTGGGCACTGATTAACTATAAACTGTGTAAAGTCTGTATTTAACTTATTTAAAAGCCCAATAGCCAGAGAGAGAATTTTGTAGCGTTGGTGATGATGATGTCTTTGAATCAACTGCGACCTTTAAGAGCTGAGCCGTACATACATACATTCACGCCTGTGTCCCCGAAGGCCACGTCCACACGGTGTACGCCCACACTTCGCCAAGTATATAGTTGGTCACACCGGGCACTGTTATGTTCGCCAGAGCCTCGTCCATTGATAGGCAGGTGCACCACTTGCAGGTGAGGTTGGCTTGGGCTCCTTAGGTCTTGGACTAATAACAGATTCCCTGCAAAGCCGCGGTACACTGTCGCAATAAAATCAGACTAATTTAGATAATTATGTATATAACTCTGTTATTAATAACTGAACGCATTAGAAATAGAAAATGTCGTTAATTTTGAGTAATGTCTTAATTATATGATTCATAGAAAACATTGAGGGGTTTAATACAAAACAATAGCTAATGTTAAACGAAGTTTTAAGCCTAGTTTTACTTTAGATACATACATAATATTACGCCTGTTTTCCCGAAAGGGTAGGCAGAGGCATACTATACGCCCAAACTTCGCCTCTTATTTTATAGGTCCCACGGTTCCGCTTTCCGGGCACTGTATGTGAGCCAGTTAGTGAGGTTGGCCTGGGCTCCTTAGATCTTGGTAGGATCCCTATACACCCTTTACTTTAGAATTTAGGTCATAAGCCCCTGAGAATAATAATAATAATAATAAAAAAGTTTATTGGGAACATTACAAATTACATTAAAAATAAAAAATCTTAAAGCTAACAGCGTCTTAAATCTAAAATAGTACCAAAAAGGCCTCCGCTCAGCATAATGTCGCAACAAAGGTTGTCACGACGCTGGTATTCTGCGGATGCCGGTATACTGCACTTGTTTAAAATATTCATATTTTAATATCTTTACATAATAGTTAACAAATATTTAATTTGTTGGTTTTTGAAGACTCACATTGTCACATACGAGTACTTAATAGATTTACTTTGTAAATATTATCAAAGCATTGTCAAAATGTAGAATAATTTTATTAGTAATACTTCTGTATACGATGTCTATGTAAAACCAATTCCTTTATGTGAATTAATGATGTAAAATATATTTTTTTTCGAAAACTATGTTTTATTTATAATCCGCGCGAGTTTACTTACAATCCAATGAAATAAATATCACTGTATACAAGTATTATATGTAGCAAGTAAGACATACATAGGTACATACACAAAATCACGCCTGGTTCCCTAAAAGCATAGGCAGAGATATATAATAAATAATAATAAATATTCTCTTACAATCACACCAATTATTTATTTCCAAGATAAGTATCACTAAGAACTTATGTTATGGATACTAAAGAACGGATAAACATCCTTAAATACTTTTTTTTTCCAACACAAAAAACACCCAAACCAGAACAAATATTCATGTTTATGCACACAAAAATTTGTCCTGTGTGGGAATCGAACCCCCGACCTCTGGAGTGAAGTGCAGGTATACTGAACACGCCATATCGGTCGTCAAATATTATACATTTCACCTATTATACCACGTAGTGGCGAGCCCTTTGCCGCTTACCGGAAACTTCATGTTTGTCAGAGCCTCGTCCGTCCGACTGGTCTCAACCTTGTCGTCGTGTTGGGGGGGCTTAGTACCTCCCTGTAGGGCGCAGAGGGTGCCAGGGAAAAGGTAACACCCAGAGATGGCGACTCTGGGTGCCCTTAGTACTAACTACTGGGGGGGAAACTAACGAGGGACTTGTGGAGGGCACAGCGGGCGGGCCAGGAGGGCCCGTCAAGCAGCGCCAGGAGGGTCATAGGCAGCGGGGGCGGGGGCTCACTGCTGCCTAACCATAGACCCTCCGAAAAGTCGGCCACATGGTCGCACAAGGAGGTAGGAGGGGCGCGTCCACTGCGTCTCTCTGAGCACTGTCTCCCGGCCAAAGGGGGAGACCGGGAGGGGGTGTGGGGCTCACTGCGGAAGACGCGACCACCGCAATCCTACCCACTAAAAATTTAAACTTCCGACGACGCCCACCGCTGTTGAAAAGGGGCGAGGCACCAGTGCCTGGGTTTGTAGCTTCTGGTACCCCGCCCGCGGCCAACGTCCTTCGGATCAGAACCGGGGGGACCTCATCAGGGGCGATGTCATGCGCCCCCCCTACCTCTATTTGCGGCCATGGCGTAACTGGCCGACTTCTGGGGGGGTCTATGGCTAGATGGAAGGGGGTCTCCTGCCCCCGCCGCCTAAGACCCCCCGGGCGCGGTCGGACGGGCTCTCCTGGCCCGCCCGCTGCGCCAACGGTGTAGCCGGAGAGAGAGAGGTCCCGCTCCCTCTCCCGCTCCGCGGCCATCTGCGACATCACCACTTCGCAGAAGGAGGCCATCGCCTCCCACGTCGTCTCGCCGTCGGCCATCTTTTGCATGATGGTCGGCAGCGTGAGAGCTACTCCACCCCCGGCTAACGTCGACCGCGATCAACGAACGAGGCTCTGACATACGAGACAGTGCCCGATAAGCGGCAATAGGCTCGCTACTTATTACGTAAACCCAACTATATAATTGGCGAAGTTTCGGGGAAACAGGCGTGAATGTACGCATGTCATTAGACTAAAATGATCAGATTATTTAGTAAAATTTTACTGTCTAATATGAATTAGCCAGTATAATTTTACTAAATAGACATATCAATTTATTTATTCGAAGTTACAATAACTTTAAAATTCCTCAAAACTCGATAGGATTCATTAAAACAGCAACAAATTCAGAAGTCACAATTTTCTTACAACAGCTTACAGCTGATTTTACAAAACAAAAAAAAATAATAATTAATGGCTTACCACAATCATCTACATGATATCTTTTGATGAATTTGAAAAACTAGCTATTTTTATCAATTGTTAATAAGATATTAAACATTATTATAGCTCCAAGTCAAAATTATAGTACCTAAAATAAAGATTGCCTGTCTCTAATATTGCCATTGGAGTGAGATTGGGTTCCGGCGTGCACGACGTGCATTACGGGCTAGTGAGGGGAAGCGCGCGACGCTCGGAAGACGCCGCCCTCTGAGGCAACGCCGCCGCCGCCGCTGTCGCAACCAGCAGCGTGTCGCGGGCCGCCTCGGGGACCTTCGCCTGTGTCACCCTGCCTTAACGAGCCTACGCCCACTTATACAGGCTGATTTTATTTATATAATTTGGTTTTTTTTTTAATCATAGTGGCGTATGTTGGAATGCGGGCAGCCTTAGCTGAAGGGCGCGCACTAAGCGGAAGGCTAGGTGGCGTATCTTCATCTCAGCCCATTAACGTCCCACTACTGAGCACGAGCCTCCTCTTACATACCAAGGTGCGAGGGTATTGGGTCATACTCCACCACGCGGACCCAGTGCGGATTGGCGGAGGCAGGTGTATGGCGTCCTGCTGTTAGAATTTTTCAAGCCGCCCATTTAGGCCTCTAACATGGCTTAACGACTACCACATTTAGTGATAACCGGGACCAACGGCTTAACGTGCCTTCCGAAGCACGGAAGCGCTCGATTTCAAATGCTACACAAACGGTCACCCATCCAAGGACTGACCTCTGTAAACTCTGCTTTACTTCGGTGATCATTTACGACCACCGAGCACCGCGGAGCTACGAGCGCTTCAGGTGGCGTATATTGGGATATAATTTAGATGCTCAATCAATATATTATATGAAGCCAGTAGAGGGGGAAGGAAGATGCATATTATTCGCCCAATTTGCGACAATTAATAATATTAATATTATTATTATTAAGTATACCGTTGGTCCCACGTAACAGGTATCGAGCCTATTACCGATAACCGAGAATTTTTATTTTTAAAAGTAGCTACAAAAGTGTTTATAATTCGGGCTGCCGTTACCTACATTGCCGACGCCCGTATAAACACTGCAAAAATCCCGGACATTTGGAAGAAATACAGTTATTTCACCGGACATTTAAAGAAAAGAAGCTAAGCAATAGTGTCACAACTTGTGTGCATATATTTTTTAAACTTGCTGTCGCTTACGGCTTGTCTTGCGTGATATAAATCTTGTCGAGTTTCATAGGAGTTTTTACAGCATAAAAAGTCGCCAATGTGAAGGACATTGGCAACTTTTTATGCTTATGCTTAAACGAAAACTAAAAAAAAGTCCATCTTGATATCAAATTGCAACGGATTCAGTTCAGTGTATTCATAGCGTACTGCGAAGAGATTGTGGGAAATCTACGTTATTGTTCCTATTACAAAATTTGGTATGGAGCCGTGAATATTTTATTAGAAAACATGAAATAAAGGTATTGTTAACAATAAAATAGTCATGATTAAACGTTTTGTTTGCCACAAATAATTCAAAACGAATTCTAAGAGAGGTTTATGTTCACCCGTTGTTATTAGTATGATTTGGTTCGAAATATACATGATATGCATCTTCTCTTCTTCTTCATCTTCGTCGTGCAGGCTTTTTCCGCAATCAGACGTCCCATGCGTCCATTTTGCGTAGGAGGGTGAGAGCTGAATTACTCCAGCCATCCCAGTTCCTCCAGGAATCCTATCAGCGCCTTAACGTTGCTGAAGGCTTCCGGAAGGCTGCCTGGTGTCTTCAGGAACCTCGCCCGGCATTCAGCATTCCAGCAAGACGTGTGCGGCTGTCTCCTCAGTCCCCATGCATCCTCTGCACAGAGGACCTGTGACATACTCTATTGTCTTTAAGATCAACAGTATCGTATAGATATCGTTTAGATTCGTCAATTTTTTGCAAACAAATTGGAATTTTAATATTTCTTTAACAATAATGAAAGAGATATTCTGAACCAAAATCAAGAAATAAAAGCTGAATTAAATGATACTTATTTCCATAAAAAAAAAAAATAATAGATTCTGATTAAGATCCACTTATTTTTTAAAGTGAATAGTTAATCATTAATTTAATTCATGCAAATGTTAATTATATAAAGCATTTTTTTAATTTTTGTTATTGAATTCTAAAAAGTACAGCCTGTATAGTAAAACGGAACGAAGTGTCGTTATAAAGATGCTTCCCGCGGCGCAGCGGCCAATGTTCGTCGGAATCGTCGCCGACGTCACCGAACACAGGTATTTACATTTTATTTACATTAATATGTATTCATTAATTAATAATAAGTAATTTATTTATGTGTTATTATATATACAAGTGAAAAAAAATTTTTTTTTATAAGATGTAAGTGAAACTTTAATGATAAATCTTCTTAATAATGTTTCTTAAACAAATGGGTTCTTAAAATGATACTACCTTATAAACGTACGATTATAAAGGGCGGCATCATCATCATCTTAGCTCATTAACGTCCCACTACTGAGCACGAGCCTCCTCTCACATATCAAGGTGTGAGGGTATTGGGTCATACTCCACCACGCTGACCCAGTGCGAATTGGCGGAGGCAGGTATATGGCGTCCTGCTGTAATTTTTTTTCAAGCCGCCCAATTAGGCCTCTAACATGGCTTAAGAACTACCACGTTTAGTGATAACCGGGACTGACGGCTTAACGAGCGTTCTACGAAAGCGCTTGATATCAAATGCTACACAAACGGTCACCCATCCAAGGACTAACCCTGTTTCCGACCACCGAGCATCGCGGAGCTATAAGCACTTCCAGGGCGACATATTATTACAAAATAATAACTCTCTTCTATATTCTAGCATTATCTGGTTGAAAGAATTAGGTCTCGCTCTGGCTCTCATAATAATTTTCTTAAATTTAAAAAGTAATATTATATTACGAAGCACAACTAATTATTTTTTATTAAGTCAAAAGTCAAAAGTCAAAAATACTTTATTTCATAAACTATTACATAGTACTTGAAAACGTCAAAATTATAAAAAAATAACAAAAACAAATAAAATATAACTATACTAAAATCACGAAGCTTAGATTCACTTGCAACCAAATAATTTAAAAAAACAAAAAACATTTAAGTGCAAGCGAATCTAAGTGCCAGTTCCGAGCCACCGCTCTGTAAGAAGAACTGGCAAGAAACTCACAGGCTATGCTCTTTTAAATTATCGATTGGTTAGTAACAATCTTCATTTGTCTGTGACGCTATACAATGCAACATAATATAACAATATTCATGCTTTAAGTCATTCATATTAGAATAGCCTGTATGAAACGGCGGTTTAATCCCAAGCATTTTTATCAGCCATATAGTCTTTAATAGAATAATATCCCTTTGAAGACAGCTTGCGTTTTATTGTTAATTTAAATTTATTTAGGCTTAATTGCTGTATATTGCTTGGGATTTTATTATAGAATCGCACACATTGACCTTTAAAAGATTTGTTAATTTTTTGGAGCCTAGTGGCAGGTACAACTAGTTTATGCTTATTTCTTGTGTTTAGGTTATGTATATCACTTTTCTTACTCAATTTATCAAAATTTTTGTGTAAAGTATAAAATAATATTCCGTGTGGCACCGGCCTAGAGCAATGCCACCCCTTCTCATCTCACGGGGAGTCGGAAAAGTCGACGCAGAGTAATCCTGCCGGATGATGGGCAGCAGCGTCATCCTGCATACTGGCTTGAACTGCGATCACCAACCCGCCTGCCCAGGGTGGTGATTATGGGCAAATACCCAATGTTCAGCATTGGACTTTATAAGGCTGTTGTAATTATATATTCAAACTAATAAAAATACTAATAATAATATTACAATATTATATTAGGGTGTATAGGGCTTCTACCAAGATCTGAGGAGCCCAAGCCAACCTCACCTGCAAGTGGTGCACTTGCCGATCAACGGACGAGGCTCTGGTGAACACAAAAGTTTCCGAAAAGCGGCAATTGGCTCGCCACCTATTACGTAGGACCAAATATAAATGGCGAAGTGTGGGCGTATAGTATGCCTCTGCCTACCCCTTCGGGGAAACAGGCGTGATATTATGTATGTTTGTATGTAATATTACACAATCAAAAATGTTAATCATCCGATGAATAACGATATTAATTTGCAATAATTATAGATACCTATAACATAAACGCCTAATTCCTAATTAGACTTAACTAATTAGTAACGGCGCCACCACATTATTACTGACTTAATTAACGTGCCTTTTCGCATTCCATTATTTTAACTTCTACTTCTAGATACTTACAGACATTACTTTACTTACTTAATTAGTAACCTACTATTCAGATCTACGTTTGGCCGCCTACGAGAGCAGTGTAGTTGAAAATGGCGTCGCGAGTGCACCTGTCTGTCTGCCTGTCCCTGAGTTTGTTAGTGAACGTCTTTTGTGGGCCTCTCGAGCTTAAGATCCGGAGTCGGAGGGACGAAGCTAATAACGAACTAGGAGACTCAGTGGAAAATACTTCTGATAATGTGAGTTTTGTGAATTATTTCATTTGCTTTTATAAAGACCAAGGTATAGGAACTGAATTCAGAAATATTTTATTTTGTTCATTAAAACCCGTCTGAAGACACTAAATTCATCATCATCATCATCATCATATCAGCCTTATGAGACCACTGCCTTCCCAATAAACTACATTCTGAATCTAATTATTTATTTTAATCCTATTATATTCATATTTCTTTACAATTACACCAATTCTTTAGTTCCAAGATAAAAATCAATAGGGGCTTGTGTTATGGACACTAAATAATGGACAAACATACTTAAACTGTTAATTTTTGTTGTAAAAACATACTTATTATACATATAAAGCACATTTTTTATAACACACTTAAAGGCGAACTTTATGCCATTAGGCATTCTGTGCCAGTTAACCTTAAGGTTATAAAATATAATAATTTACTAGTTCCAAAGAAATTAAAGTAATTTTATTCAAATAACGTTGCCCGGTTATTATTTCATCATCATCTCAGCCTTATGAGACCACTGCTGAACATAGGCTTCCCCAATAGCGCTTATTGAGCGATTATGAGCCGCCTGCATCCACCGGCTTCCCGTCGCCTTGAACAGATCATTGGTCGCGTGGGAGGCTCTCCTCAACTACGTTACTCTAATTGGTTACATTGTATGATATAGATAATTAGCGGAAAGTTAACTAGCATTTTGAGATCAAGGGCTTTCTGTAATCTATAAAATAAGTATTTATTTATAAGAAGACACTCAGACCCGAACAAATAATTACATTCATTCCTGGCGGTAGAAAAAACTACCTTGACGATTTCCTTGCCCTTTCTTTTACAATCAATCAATTTACAATCCCGCCCGCAGTAAATAGGCGCTTTTTTTTGTTTTAAATTATGGATTCGTGCGTTTAGAACATTTAGCCGATGTCAAGTAAGTGATATATTAATAATATATAAATCATAGTAAATAAGTATAAGTGGTGATAACAATGAGAAATCGTATATGAGATGCCCTTCCCTAAACCCCTTGAGTCCTCAGTAAAGATGTGGAACTATACTGAGATCTCACATGGACTTCTTGAGAGAATTTGAAATGTTATGTTGCACTGTTTTGTTTGATTTACCAACACTCATGTATATTCACAAACACTTAACGGTTAATAATCCACCGTTATTACACATTATTGTTAGAAATATCACAAATGTTAGAAAATAAAACAAAACTGCAGGCATGAGCTTCAGTTTTAAGTTGACTTTCATAAGAGCCTTATTAAGCCTTGTAAATTGAATAAATGGTTTTTACTTTGACTATAAACATAATATTCCTGTCCTGTGTGGAAATCCGATCCGCGGCCTTAGGAATAGAGAGCAGGTGACCTCCGCACCAAAACGGTCGCCATTAAACAGTACCAACTACCATCGTCTACCTTGCCATTTAAGTATTGTAATAATCGTAAAAATTCTTTTATATAGTACATAAGGCCCTGTTTCACAACATTAATCAAGTTCTATTAGTAATCACTTGACAGTTACACCATAGATACGAAACTGTCATTATAACTGTCAAATTATATCCTAATCAGACATTGTGAAATAGGTCTTTAAATTCTCATTAAATACGCGTATTAGAAAGAAAGAAAGAAAAATAATTTATTCTGTGACAACATCAAAAGAAAACAGATACATTATATTATTTAAGTAACTACTTAAAGAGTGTCACAGAAAAGGGCAGTGAATGGGCGCGTTAGTTTTTAAGTTTTGACGTTAATAAGAGCTCTTTTGAGCCAAACTTGAATAAATGACTTTTAATATTTTAATTTCTTTAAGTAGGTACCTAAATAAGAATAATGATTAATATGTAGGTTCTTATTATAGGTAATATTATATGTATATTATATGTAGGTTACTTATTATATAATATTTAGGTTTTTTTATGGAATTTATATTTTGCTTTGACGTTTTCAAGTGCTATGTAATAGTTTATGAAATAAAGAACTTTTGACTTTTACTTTAAATAAGCATGTCTAATACAATTTCTTAAGTAATTTTACAATAAAATTATTAACTGTATTATATTATTCAATAAAGATACTAGAAAGTATGAAGGAATTGATTTTAAGTACGTGTTGTGTCTGCTTTTTGGAGTATGACCCAATACCCTCTCACCCTGCCCAGTAGTGGGGCGTGAATTGACTAATGTTTATAATGATGATTATTATTATAAAGTTCATCAATTACCATTTGAAACGGAGTCTCAAAAATAAATTACTTACAAATTTAGTAAGACACATAATTATATGTGAACTATGTGTCATAGGCAACAGCTAGCTAGTAAATTTAGTAATTTTAAGACTAATTATTATAACTACTCAAGGCAGTACGTGGTTTGTAACTGGTTTGCAGTAGTTACAAAACCAGTCTAGTTGAAACATAAAATAAGTGCTTACAATGCTAACTGAGATATGCGAAATAGAGAAATGTTACTGGTTGGTTACGCATCAGGAATTTATAACAAAATACCTAAAGAAATTCGTTCCACCAACAGTGTTAGTCTGTTTAAAAACAAACTTCGCGACTTCCTTTTGGAGAAAGGTTATTATAGTGTCACAGACTTTTTAAATGACAAAACCATATGACATGACTACTAAGACACGGTCCGATTTGTTCCTTACCTGTAGAGTAGAATTAGAATTTTGTATAATGTAGAATTAATTATGATAAATTTAATTTTATTATTTTTTAAATGGTTTCTTAGTTTTTAGATTTAAGTTAATACAATATTGTACGCCCATGAGGTAAAACACGGCAAGATTTTTTTTTATGTACCTACTCATCATAGCCAGCTGTGTTTTGACAATAAAATTGATTTGATTGATTGATTGGTTTATAGGAAACTGCAGTAACTATATCTAGAGACGGCTGAAAGTATTAATACTATTTTAATGATAAAAGAACTTATTACCAGTGATAGGAATAGGTAGTGCCTATTTGCCTAAACTTCGAAGACCAGAGACAAGAATCGGAGACTTCCTTAGGACTAAATTTTTTTAATTAATTAATTAATTTTAATCGTATTAGAACCGAAATTTTCTTTGTCAGATGACTCATCTAAGTTAAAATACACAATCATAATTTTTTCTATATTTTCAACTGTCAGGCGATTTCGTTTTATGTTAAGAATCCATTTATAAGTTGAAAACGACCTTTCAACATCGACTGAGGTCCTTTTAAAATTAATTAATTAATTAAAAAAATTTAGTCTTAAGGAAGTCTCCGATTCTTGTCTCTGTTCTTCGAAGTTTAGGCAAATAGGCACTACCTATTCCTATCACTGCTTATTACACAACGAGATCTAAAGTTAGACCAGATTTATAACTAGTGCTATCACTGTCTTCATCTTATCAAATGAAAGTGACAGCACTAGTTTTAAACCTGGTCTATTTTAAGACATCGTTTTTTAATGACGCGGTGGTCACGTTAGTAAACACTCCACTTCTAAGGTCGTGGGTTCGATTCCCACAAAGGACGAAATTCAATATATATATATATATAAATAAATATCATACTCATACTCGTATAACTTAAAATAAAAAGTTATTTTCTTCTTATATTTTAAATCATGTGACTGCAGAACACATGTTTTTGTAGATTTGTCAAATTGTTTTACTACTAAGTACATATTCTTGTAACTGGCGGGAGAAAAAACTAACCTTGACGATTTTCTTGCCCGTTCTTTTACGATCAAGCTCCCGCCCGCAGTGAATGGGCGCGCTAGTTTTTAAGTTTTGACGTTCATAAGAGCTCTTTTGAGCCAAACTTGAATAAATGAATATGAATATTTGACCCGGTTTGGTGTTTCCATAGTCTATTAAGTATGTTTTCGATATTCGACTCAAATTTGTTTAAAATGCGGTAAGCATTGTCTGTTTGTATGAACAATATTAAGTGATTTACCTTGTTGTTTAGAAAATCATAAACTGGTTATGGGTTTTTTCGTAATGTAGGTTATCTAAACTTATTAATTGTCGTTTTCTCTGTGCCTATCTATGGCAGTCGTTACTCGTTATTAGGAAGTCAGTGCCTTCTAATATTCTGACAGCTGGTTTAACCATAGAATGATGTTTCCTCTGGGTTGTGGAGGTCAGATGGCAGTAGCTGCATGTAATAACGGAAGTTTAGCCAAATCTGGTTAACCAGCGGGCAGACCCTGGACTTTGGGTTTCAGACTGGTGCAACCGGGATAATGCTATGATATGATGATTTAAACTAATTTCTTGATGTAAATGTCTTTTGCGATTCCTAAATTAACCACGTTGAGACCAATCGGCTCCATACACAATATATAAAAAAAGACGTTTGGCACTCGGGACTGCCGCGGTAAAGCTATTATATAGCATTTTTTATTAACTTATGCAACTATAATTATTTATTTATTTTATTTATGCAGTATTTTATTTCTTTGATATTAATTCAAGTTACACTTTGAGCGTGGTGACCGATAAGAAAACAAATTTTAGCCACCTGATACAACCAAATCCACCCAAAGGCTGAACTAAAGAGACAAGCGTGAGATTTTAAGTCATTAAAAGTTCTGCTATTTATCTACAGATGGAATAACTAAAAAGTATCACCGCTGTGCCGCCGGTCGGAGTGGGGGGTGTTAGGTTTTTTCGTTATGGAATTTCTGGATTTGGTCTCCACCTAAGCTCAAGGCCCGCGATAGAAGCTATAAATAAATAAATATTTCTGACACTTACACCAATTATTTAGTTCCAAGATAAGTATCATTAAGAACTTGTGTTATAGATACTAAATAACGGATAAACATACATAAATACTTTTTTTTTGTAAATACATACTTAATATACATAGAAACCCAGACCAGAACAAATATTCATATTTATAGACACAAATCTTTGTCCTGTGTGGGAATCGAACCCACGACCTCAGGAATGGAATGCGGGTATACGCCATTTCGGTCGTCAATAGTTTAATATTATTTGCCGGTGTGTTGGCGTTCAAAGACCTAAAATAATCTAAAACCCGTTATTCTCCAGGTTCCATCAACAGAATCACCAGCGCTGCCTGACGGTGAAGACGAGAAGGTGACGTTCGACGAGGACGATGATGACTTCGAGTCGATGCAGCCGGCGCCAACCGGAGGCAGCAACATCCTCAGTCTACTGCGGTTGGCCAGCGCATTCTTCCCCGGCTCCAGCGGGACTAACGTAAGTCTTAAGCCGGCTTGCACAGCAGTTCTTAATTTGATTTAGAATTCTGCATTTCCGTTATTTTTTAAGTAGAGAAGGACAGAACGATATCCTACTAATATTATAAACGTGAAAGTTTGTATGTGTGGATGGATGTTTGTTACTCTTTCACGCAAAAACTACTGGAGCGATTGAGATGAAACTTTGTACGTGTATAGCTGCAGTCCTGGACTAACATATAGGACACTCTTTATCCCGCGATATTTCCACGGGAACGGGAGTAAAGCCGCAGAGCGCTGCTAGTTTTAAATATAGATAGACGATATAACGTCGGCTTGTACAACAGTTCTAAGTTTGATTTACGCCACATTAGATTTAATATATTGCATTTCAGTCATTTGTTTGAAAATGAAAGGAACAGAACGATGTTTTAAATAGATTTAGCACTTAACAGGATTGGTGACCGTTGTGCAAGTTACCCTTAGAAATGGAAATTGCCCTTTTAACATAATATGGCCCTTTTAAAAAGGTCTTTCATTGAGAATGAGGGAGTTATAATGACTCATCATAACTCGTATCTCAAATCTCTTGTTTGAGAAACTCGATTGTGAGTTAGACTTTGGTTTGTCTATGCCATCATGTGAAAGTTTCTCAGTGAAATACGAAAAAATATATAATCTAAGGATATCTTCCAGGCAGATTGTATAAAACGATTTAGCTTTGCTTAAATATCTTTGCATGCCTTACAGCAAACATGGCAGCAATACCAATATAAAATGTTGTTCTTATTACCTGTATTAGCAAAGAAATAAATGATTTGAATTGATTAATTTCGAAGCACTTGTGAACTTGTTTCATTTAAATTTACTCAAGTCACCAGGTCGGGAGCTAAGTTAGGTCTTATAGTGAGTTGCAGCAGAACTCTTTGTTTTGATGATTTGTGTAGTCCTATTGTTAAACGGCGCATTCCACAATCTGCCAGCGACGGGATCCCTTTCATTGGCATAATGTGTTTTGTCCTAAAATGGATTGGCATAATTTATTTAGCATAATATTAATTTGGCCGAATTTGGTTTTAGCATAATATGTACTGTGGCATAATTATTATTTAGCATAATGCATAAATGCATTTTTTTTGGTTCAATTTTTTTAGGCATAATGTAAAGTCGCATAACAATATTTTATCATAATAGGTAATAGGCATAAATGAAAGAAAAAGTTGTGTATTTTAGTTTGTTTAATGAGTTTCATGCAAATTTTATATTGCTACTTACATGCATTTGTATTTATAAATTTGTATTTAAATAGTAAATATTTTTTTCTTTTTCAAATGTAAGTTATTAGCAATTGCTTTTAAAAAATCTATTTTCGATGAAAATTCATTTTGATTGTTCAACATTTTTTCAATGCGATCATGTTTGTTGTTTACTACTTCTTTTAATAGAGTAAAAGTAGGTTTAGGTGCGGCGGCGGCGTAAGCCGCTTTTTAATGACCTTACATGAATGCAATTATGTTTTTATAATTATAATAATTAGTTATTTTTCTGCGTAAAACGATTATGCCTATTTTCATTATGGTAAATTTCCATTATGCCTTTTTAAATTTATGGTTAATTATTTTATGCTAAAAACTGTTGTGCATATTAGTATTATGCGAAATTATAATTAGTAGTAATTATATTATGCTAACTTATTTTATGCTTAAAATTTTTGTGCTTCTTGACAGTGAACCGCCAGCGACTCATAGAGTTGTTTGTTTTGTGCACCATTTTTTACATTGGTATACGTGTGTGTGTTTTTTTAATTCACTTTTATTTTGACAATGTTTTGACACGTTTTAAATAATGCTATGATAATCTTTCTGATAACTACGATGTTTTGGTGTCGGTACTGGTCTCCTTCATCAGGAGACACCACTTTTAAGTGTCATATTTGAATAATCTGACACTAGAAATAAAAAAAATATATATCAAAAATAAAATTCATAAAATGATAAAAAGACTAAAAACCTAAATACAGCAAAAAGGAAATTTATTTTAAAGACAAAATTTAAATTTAAAGTTTGTTTGCTTAGCTATATAACAAAATACCCAAAGTATTTATATACAGATCATAAATATTATAGTTTTTAATATTTAGAATACATCCAAGTTTAAATGTGCATATACATTTGTCTTGTGTGGAAATCGAAACTCCGAATCTAGTCATGCGCTAAAGTTCAGGTATACCTCTATGCCATATTGGTAAAATAATATAAAACTGTACAATTTGTAAAGTTTACTGTAAATAAATACTTTTATTAATAGAACAATTGTACAGCCAGAGTCAAATAGTTGATAACAGCCAAAGCGCCATATATATCGGAAACCGCCCTAACGGTCTTGACAATAGGGACGTCTGTCGATCTTTATGGCGCTTTGGACGTTACCGAGTACACTCGCGTGCAAAATTTGGAAACACTTATTTTAAATTGGTTTCGCGCGATTTTGAGTACTAAGTAATGGTACTGGCTCGATTTGAATGATTTTGATATCAATTTAAAGAGTTTAAACTTTAAAAAGATGTCTATTTGTACTTACACAAGAATTGTGCTCAACATCACGCCTTGCAATATCAACTTCAAGTAAGTGATTTCAATCTTTTGCTCGCAAAGGTATATCGCAGTCTGTACAGTTCGGTTCACAAAATCTACTGTATAACATTTTTTGTGTGAGTTCAATAGTGTGGGAATTTCTATCACGGTTTGCCTGTGTTGTGTTTTGTGCAGACGCAATAGCTCTATTTACCACGGTTTCGTTTTCCTACACTTGCACGCTCACTGGATGTCGTAATGACAGGTAAGAACTATCTTTTTATTCTGCATGAACACTAACATTATTATTTTTCAAAATAGATTAATGTCGAAGCCAAATATAATCTTTTTTTGCTATGACTTGTTAGTTCACATAAAATATTAATAAGGTTTTATGATTTGACTGCAGTTTTTATAGAATATATTTACTTAAGTTTAGAATTAGTGTACAAAGGTTCGTCCTTGAGTGCATGATCTTTTGCTCTTCCGTTCTTCGGAAAACACGTTAAGCCATTGATATGGTTCATACGTGTAAGCCGATAAGCATAGTTAAGGACACTGTTAGGTGTTGTTGCTGTTGCAATATACTAACACTAAGACGCCACATTAACTAGTATGTTGCAGTGTGGCCTAACACAACAAGTTGATATAAGTAACATTAATAAGCAACCTTCAAACAATCCAAGATTTTCTAGTCACAATATTCGTGTTGTATAACTTTATAACATACTATCAAGTTACTTTCGCTACATTTCGGTAAATTTAACTACATATTCTCCACAAAATAATTAAAACAGTTATCGTAGTAGTAACGAAATACACGTAATGACAATTTGTAATTTGCAGCCATTCATAAGAAATATGATTAGAGAGCTGGTGGGCTTTAACCCAGCCTACTCATTCTTACGGCGTCAGGACGTACGTCAGAACGAGATAAAAATAGACTACGTCAAGGGTCTGAAGCCACCACCACCGCCGTTCCAACGACAAGAAACTGACGAAGAAGAAAGTGAAAGCGAGGAAAGTGAAGAATCTGTGGAATCTGATGAAAATAATGGAGCGGAGGAAAGTGTGGAGAATAATAACGGTGGTGATAGTAGCGTTAGAGAAGACTTGGACGCTGACGATGCTTCTAATAGTTCTGATGATTATGATGAACCTCCAGAAGGAGACGGTCAGGGAGGTGGCATATTGGGACTCTTGGCTGGACTGAGTGGTGGAGTAAGTATTTAATAACTTATAGTAAACAGGGAAGATTAGCTTCGCAGTAATAGGTGATCCGAAAAGGTCACCGAAGTAAACGAGATTTCACTAAGGTCAGTCCTTGGATGGGTAACCGTTTGTTTGCCATTTAATATCGATCGCTTTCGTGCTTCGGAAGTCTCGTTTAGTTTTTGATCCCGGTTATAACTAGAACACTTGAAAATTGACGAGGCCAATAGAAAAATTTTAACAGGGCTGGTGCTGCGGTTAGAACTGTGCTGGACTTTGCTGGTGCAGTATGATCCCCATATCTCTCACTTTGATTCATGAGAAGAGGCGAGCACAGCACGTTAATGTGCTGAAATGATGATGTTGAAGGTCTTATATGTGATGTCTAAAGAATGATATCTAAAGTCAGACCAGGCTTAAAACGCTGTCACTTTCATTTGATAAGATGAAGACAGTGACAGCATTAGTTTTCAACCTGGTCTAAATTTAGATCTCATTATAATTGTTTAGTAACCGTGCCGTGCATGACATGTCGTAGTTCTACTTGTAACTATGTACTACAAATGGAGGGTATTTGTAGTCCGGCACAGTAGTAAACTCTTCTGGACACGAAACAAGGCCATAAATTTCAGGACTAAATATAGAAAGGACTTTCATTCTAAAGCCGTAGAGTTGCGATTCTAATATTAACCTATTTTTACAGGAAGACGGACAGTCAGATTTGGGCGATCTATTGGCAACTGTGGGAGGAATTGTTGGTAGTTTGAGTGTAAGTAAAATTTATTTGTAATACATTATATATTATTCAGCACTTTTCGTGTTTGGCTATGGGGCGCGAGGTGTGTCTTGAACCCCTCTCACCACAGTAAGTGAGAGGAGCTATTAGCCCAAAGTAATATGCGGACTTGCAGATGGCCAGAGTCCTGCGCGTGCAGGATCAGCTATTCGGTAGACAGAGATATATCTTGACACGTCAGAGGGCTTTTTGGGCGACTTGAAACTGCTAAAGTGCTAACAGCAGGTCGCCAGGCACCTGTCTTCACAAAATTGCACTGGATCCGCATGCTGGAGTATTCCTCTTCCCTTGGTTGTAAGAGGAGGTGCGTGCTTAGTTCTAAAATGTTAATGGGCTGGAGATGATAATTATTAAAAAATATAACACTTAAGAGTTAATTGTGTAGTTACTTCTAATTGGTTTACGAAGTATAATATGTAATTATTTACATGCTACATAGATGGTGAAACATTCAGAACAATGTATAAGGTACCTTGTACCTAAACATCGTTGCGTGTGTTGATGTAAATATAAATAAAGAATATCACTTAGTATCTGATTCAAGATCCAGAAATATTTTGTCCTTAAGTGCAATTTCTGTTCCAGGGAGACGGGGTAGATGTGAATGCACTTATTGGCTCTGGACTTGGTCTATTTGTTGGATTACTGGTAAGCAACACTTGTTTAACTGTTATAAGGAACGTATTATAGACTAAAATACTTTATTTTTTTTATTTGTCGACCGATATGGCGTGGAGGTCAGTATACCTGCACTTCACTCGAGAGGTCGTGGGTTCGATTCCCACACAGGACAAATCTTTGTGGGCATGAACATGAATATTTGTTCTGGTCTGGGTGTTCTCCTATGTATCTTAAGTATGTATTTACAAAAAAAAAAGTATTTAAGTATGTTTATCCGTTATTTGGTATCCATAACACAAGTTCTTAATGATACTTATCTTGGAACTAAATAATTGGTGTGATTGTAAGAGAATATTTATTTATTAAGGGTCTGTTTCCAAATAAGTAATAATGTCTAAGTAAGTTCCCATTATCGCTTACTTAATAGTTAATACATTAAAAACTGTTTATTTCCTGTGTACACTTTGTAAACCAGGCTTTGTAATTCTAACTGCTTCATAGCTTCCTTGATTAAATCTATCGTTAGGCCGATAATGCACGGATAGCTTGAGCAGTTAGTCAGTTAACATTTACACTGACTGCTCGAGAATGCCATCAAATGCACTCCATTAACTGCATGAAACACCTGACATCCTGAGGCAGTTGCAGAACTTGCAAATGCTCAAGCGGTTTCCTGTGCGTTGCAGACAATACTGGCTGCTTCAAGCATACCATATTAATCTTGCCCTGCTTTTCTTGGAAAAATCCAACTTTGACGATTTTCTTGCCCGTTCTTTTACGGTCAAGCTCCCGCCCGCAGTGAATGGGCGCGTTTTTAAGTTGTCTTTCACAAGAGCTCTATTGAGCCTAACTTGAATAAGTAATTATAACTTTATTTCACATATTATTAACGTCTAATCTGTATACAGTCGGAAGGAGAAGAAAACCCAGGAGCTGTGATAGCCAGCTACATATTGACGTCCTTGGAAACTATCACCGGGGGAGGCGCGGTAAGTAGATATCGCACCTTCGGTAAGACAAGAGGCATAATTGCAGTATTTTCAATTTTACAGGAGAGCCCTTTTAAGATTTCTTTTTCGCTCAATGCGATCTTGTTTATAGTTAATATTACTCTAAAGTAATTCTCCTTTACATGAAGTAAACTATACATTATGGTGTCTTTGTCCCACCAGTCGAAAAGGCAGTTTTATAACACTTTTGCATACCTTTTCACAATTTGTTCCAATTATGCCCTTGTCTTACCGAAGGTGTTATATAGCATGCTGAAAGGAAAATCGACCCATTAATAGACAGGTCAGGTTTGAGTTACGTATATAAACAGTCTTTCTATTTCTTATTGAGATCGATTCAATGTTAATTAAACTTTCAAAACTCAAGCAGAATTAATAAATCAGTATCAATTTCATGCGTTTACAAGTAGGACAAGTATTCTTCAGAAGACCTTCTTAAGTGATGTCCCAAAAATTGTCTTTTTTCAGTTAAGTCACTATTCATTCATTCCATTTAGCATGCGATATGTTGACTGAGTATACATCTGTCGAATGCGCCTTGTTGTAAAACATTAGCCAAATTGCATTCATGCTGCTCCGGCAAATTTTTTATTAACGTTAATCCGACAAACCGCTACCGTTCCTCGTTAGTTGGACTCTCCGCTACATTAACTATATTACATGTAAACTAAGAAACAAATGTGAATTTAATAGAGACCTTCTTGTCTTACGTAATAAAGAACAAATATTTCTTAATGTAACACACCTCAATGATCAAAAAATGTTACAAAATTGTAGTAATTCATTGCACTTTATTTGTTCCAATAAATAACATTCGCTAAATTTGTTTAATTCAATGAAAAACTTTCACCAATTTTGTTGTTATTAGGTAATATTTACATATTTATTTATTTATTTAATTATGGACAACCAGTAGCTGTTACATTATTTCTTACATCTAAACATCAAAATACACTATATAAAAGTTAAATGTACAGCATTTTAAGGTGTCACAACATGCACCAAATGTTTTGTAGTGAACCAAAAAAAAATAATTTAAAATAATGAAGAAAAAAAAATTACCTAAAAGTTGCCAAATTACAATTCTAAACTAAATTAAAATAAAATAAGTAATTACAGATTACACAACCAAACATTACTTAACCAAATATTACAAAATCAAAATTAAAATTCAGTTCTTCAGTTAATCAAAATTAAATTTAGGACTTAAACAGTGTCAACTTAGTTTTAAGTCACATAGAGAGAAAAACGACTGCAGGCGGTTCCCACGACCTTCACTTAAACATGCTTATCGTGCATGAGTTGCGATAGTGTATGGTACAGTCAAGTGCAGTAATATCTACACATCTTATGCTTAATGGAACAGTGACTTAACTCAAAAAAGACTATTTTTGTGACATCACAAAAGAAGATACTTGTAAGAGTATCTTGCATGAGTTGCGATAGTATATTGTACAGTCAAGTGCAGTAATATGTACACATCTCATGCTTAATGGAATAGTGACTTAACTCAAAAAAGACGACTTTTGGGACATTACTAAAGAAGATACTTGTAAGCACATTCAATTGATACAGATTTATTAATTAGTAATTCTGCTTGTGTTTTGAACGTTTGATTAGCATTGATTCGATTTCAGTATGAAATAAAAAGACTGTATAAGTACGTAACTCAAACCTGACCTATCTATTAATGGGTCGATGTTCCTTTAAGCATGCGACATGCCGTTGCCCGAGGGTGCGGTAGATAGCGACTAAGGGAATTTAATGTAATCTTTTTTTTTGTAATAAAAAGGCTGACCATCTCTCACCATTTGAGACGTTTCTAGAAATCTCTGTGCTAAAAGTGGACTTTACTTCTGTTTGGCGACCGATATGGCGTGGAGGTCAGTATACCTGCACTCCACTCCTGAGGTCGTGGGTTCGATTCCCACACAGGACAAATCTTTGTGTGCTTGAACACGTATATTTGTTCTGGTCTGGGTGTTTTCTATGTATATTAAGTATGTATTTACAAAAAAAAAGTATTATAAGTAAAATTAGTGTGATTGTAAGAGGATATTTATTTATTTTTTTGGATCTCACTAAGATCTAAGGAGCAAAGTCAACCTCACCTGCAAGTGGTGAACCTGCCGGTCAACGGACGAGGCTCTGACGAACATAACAGTGCCTGGTAAGCGGCAATAGGCTCGCCACCTATTACGTGGGACCAACTATATAATTGGCGAAGTGTGGGCGTATAATATGCCTCTGCCTACCCCTTCGGGGAAACAGGCGTGAATGTGTGGGTGTATAAATATTTGTAGCAAAGGTTCTGCCCACTACAAATGGGATACGGGCGTTAGATTATGTATGTATGTGCATTCAAACCCTAATAAATAAATAAATATTTCTGACACTTACACCAATTATTTAGTTCCAAGATAAGTATCATAAAGAACTTGTGTTATGGATACTAAATAACGGATAAACATACATAAATACTTTTTTTTTTTTTTGTAAATACATACTTAATATACATAGAAAAACACCCAGACCAGAACAAATATTTATACACACAAATATTTGTCGTGTGTGGGAATCGAACCCACGACCTCAGGAGTGGAATGCGGGTATACTCGCCACGGTCGTCTAATGTATCGACTTAGGAACAAATGTGAAAAATAAACGTAAATTGTTTCAGCTGACTGTACAGAACAGTTGTAACGTAACAATACGTGCTGCTAGAGCGATGCATTCGCCAGATGTGTACACGAACTTGACATTTTTGACATTGTTTGTGCTTACGTTGAAATAACTTCAAATTAAATAATTAATTATGAAATTTTTCAGCAAAACAACGGAGCCTTCTTCGGGAACTTTTTGTCGAAATTAATAAAAGGAACAAGTGCGGTGAGTTTCATTGCATTTATATACGGATATCTAATTTGATTTACTAAAACTTATCAAAGTTTTAACATAATTTGTGTATTTCGTATTTTCTCAATAAAGTAAAGTAAAGTAGTAAAGTAAAAAAAATATTTATTTCATAAACTATTATACATAGTACTTACTTGAAAACGTCATAATTAAAATATAAAAAAAAATCGACATATTATTACACTAAATCACGAAGCTTAGATTCACTTACATGCAACAAAACAATTTAATAACAAAAAATAATTAAGTGTAAGTGAATCTAAGTGCCAGTTCCGAGCCACCGCTCTGTAAGAAGAACTGGCAAGAAACTCACAGGCTTTGCTCTTTTAAATATGTCCATTAGTTTGGTACTAGAATTACAATCTTCATTTGTCTGTGAAGCTATACAATGCAATATAACATAACATTAACAATATTTATGTTTTTAAGTCATTCATATTAGAATAGCCTGTATGAAACGGCAGTTTAATCCCAAGCATTTTTATCTGCCATATAGTCTTTAATAGAATAGTAACCCTTTGAAGACAGCTTGCGTTTTATTGATACTTTAAATTTATTTAGGCTCAATTGCTGTATGTTGCTTGGGATTTTATTGTTGAATCGCACACATTGACCTTTAAAAGATTTTTGTTTATCTTTTGGAGCCTAGTGGCAGGTACAACTTATTTATGCTAATATATTTTTTAAATCCATCAAACAATTTTTTTGTTTGATTACTAAATTATAACTAAGGGTTGTTGCTATGTGATGGCTTTTTTGTCTGCACTAACAGCAAAATTGATC
This sequence comes from Musotima nitidalis, assembly GCA_949126915.1. Classification (NCBI taxonomy): domain Eukaryota; kingdom Metazoa; phylum Arthropoda; class Insecta; order Lepidoptera; family Crambidae; genus Musotima; species Musotima nitidalis. The sequence goes on from OX421434.1 coordinate 15,162,752, forward strand.
TTAAATTTTGTTTGTTCGTGATATGCCAAAACACGTGACTATAAAATGCTGTTGTTAGTAACGAAAACAATATTATATAGCAATTTTTGTGTTTTTCTTCACAATTTTTTATCAACCTTAGCATGACTATAAAATCTAAGTTTTAGGGCTCCCGCACACGGGCCACCGGCCACAACCACAAAACGACGCCACTGGCATATTTTCTGCAGTTTTCATACATTTTGATTTGTAGCGTGAGGCGGCCGCCGGAGTCAACCGTGTGCGGCTAGTCCATATAAAATATATGAAAGCTGCAGGAAATATGCCGGTGGCGTCGTTTTGTGGTTGTGGCCGGTGGCCCGTGTGCGGGGACCCTTAATGTAGGTTTGCAAAGACAGTAGTGCATGGATATAATCAACAATATCAGACCTCCTGCAACTGATTTAACCCAAAAGCATTTTTCAGGCAATTAACTCAGACGAGAGTTCAGAGGACGAGAACAAGCCAGTGATGGCGGATTCCGCTGGGTTCCTCGTGAGCGTGATCATGGGTCTACTTGGAGACATGTCCAAAGGCAGTTCCGGAGGCTCTTGGCGCAGGGAGGACATCGAAAGGATTTTTAGAGCTGAAATGGCGAACCGACCGCAATGATACTGTTTAATCTATTAGCTAGTAACAATTTGTACATAATAAATTTATTTTTAGTTTTTTTGCTCAAGTTATTTTTTCACTGTCCTTGTTTTTCGGATTCTTGTCATCAGGTTCATTTAAATACACAAATTTATAAAGTAAGTATAGAAAAAAAAAATTGTACTTTAATTTACAGTGGTACACCATATTTGATATTCAAAAGGCTTAAATTATTGTTCATTGCGTAAACACTAAACATGTGTGTGTAAGTAATATAGAAGTAGTATAAAAATAATACTTAAATGAATGAAATGAAATGAATGAATGAATGAAATGAAATGAATGAAATAAAATTTATTTAGACATAAATACACATAAACAATAAACAGTATTCAAATCAGTAAACAATTTTTACACATAAGTTTACATACTTAGATCATACGTTTGTATAGATATAGAAATAGGTTGGTCTCAATAAACTGCTTACCTGATGGCATGTAGCCGCACTCCACCTTGTGATATAAAAATATAACATAGAAACCAAATGTTACTCTACTTTATGCAAATTAATTTAATTCTATTTTATTCGTGTCCCAACGGTGTATAGGGCTCCTACCAAGACCTAAGGAGCCCAAGCTAACCTCACCTGCAAGTGGTGCACCTGCCGATCAACGGACGAGGGTCTAGCGAACATAAAAGTTCCCTATTATATATATGCCTATTATGTGTGACCAACAATATTACTGGCGAAATGTGGTGTATGCCTCTGCCTACTCCTTTGGGAAAACAGGCGTGATATTATGTATGTATGTATTTTAATTGTAACAGGCGGGAGAAAAAACCAACATTGTCGATTTTCTTGCCCGTTCTTTTACGATCAAGCTCCCGCCCGCAGTGAATGGGCGCGTTAGTTTATAAGTATGACATTCATCAGAGCTCTGTTGAGCCAAACTTGAATAAATGACATTTTGAATTTGTATTTGAATATGCTCATGTCCCAATTGTACCATATTTTATAATTACCAGTGTCATGTAGTTCTATGTGTGGTATATAAAGCATTACATCGATAAATAACGTAGACTATTTTGGTGTTTCAGCAAGAAGACTCAGGCTCCCAACAGCAGACTTCTCCCATCTGGTCCCTGAAGCTGGACATCCTGCGGGCCCTCCTCGCCTTCGGGGCCAATATCCTCGGCATGGCATCTTCATCCAGCAGCGGCGGCAGCTCTACTTAACTAATCCAATTAGTACCCTGGTCTAAGCCCTAGGCCCTAAGCCACAGGGCCCTGAGATGAGCCTAGGGCAATTGGGATAATGCTAGTACATGACGATAGTATAATAGATATATTACGCATAGACAAATCAAAATAGGACGAACTGAAGCAAAATCCAATTTTTGAAAATGCATAATTTTTTTTTGTAGTCATCAATTGTTATAAATACTTGTGTTGTTTTTTATATAAATGAAATCTAAAGGGGTTTGATATTTACTGTATAGGTGCAGTAGACACTTTATGCATAGGAAAATCAATACTGGATAAACTTTAGCAAAATCTAATCTTTTAAAATTTACTTTTTTATGTACGATTATAAGAATCTGACGGCTTGGGTACTTATTGTGTTGTTGAAGACAACATTAAAGCTGTTTTGCACAACGGTGACTAATTCTGACCTTTAATAACATTGTTTTTGTCCCTCTCAACTTTAAACAAATGACTGAAATGCAATTTAGAACTGTTGTGCTAAGACAGATACATTTAAAAGTATTTTTAGTTTGGTCATTTTTGCATAATGACATTCTATTAGTCCTTAAGAATTTAAATAATTTACGAATAGGTACTTGATTGAGTAGTAATTAAAGTTTTAATTAAAGTTTTAATTAAAGTTCTGTAAGATAATTGTGGTAATTGGAAAAAATAAAGCTAATGTCTGATGTTGACGAGTAGTTACAATTAAGAGCGGTGATTTGAATGCATTAAACTGTGGGTTAAATAGCTACGTAATGAGTTAATTTGTGGTGGAATACTTGGTTTGACTAGAGCTTACATTCGGTACGGTAATAAAAAAGTAAGTTACTTCCGAATTTATATTCAAATTGAAATATTTTTTTTTTTAAATAAATGTAATAATTTAAAAAAATTTAAACTTGACAGAATTTTTGTAATATGGTAATTAGCCTCTGTAACTGTTTATATGTCCAATAGTAAAATTTCAAAGTTAGTGATATGCCTGGACATTTAATGATTTGCCGGATTACGATGTTTTAACTCTCCAGCATAGTAAATACAGTAATCCGTAGAAAACTGAACTAGAGTGTTTACTGTTTAGGTAATAAATATTTAATTGATTTTTCAATTATTGTACTTAACTATTTTTGTCCAGATATAAGACACATTTGAATATGGAAAACCGACAGACACATAACCAAAAATAAATGTTACCTCGGTTCCAACAATATGATAAATTATGTTGGTATACGTAAAAAAAATTTGTTAAAAGTTTAATCTGTCTTGTGATTTCTGAACATTTAATTTAGACAAATGTGACAGCGGCATGAAATTATCAGAAAAGTCATGTGTATTTTATAAAGCAACAACATTAATTTTAATATTCGACACACATTGGTAAAGTCTTATGCTAAGATTAGAGCGCCAACTATCCTGATCCTCTGCAGACCATCCGCTACCATCCTGGGGGCCTACCGCCGAATTCAATGAATTACCGGTAATCCATCTAGACCACTTTGTTTTGCGTTCATTAATCCGTACCGGGGAATCTGCCGACAGCCACCTCTCATTCATGACCTTCAGTCCGTGACAGACCAATAGGTAAATGGAGAACGCCATTTTGTTTCGATTTCCATGAGTTCGGCGGTACGACAGAATCTATTCGAAATCCATTTTGCCTTATAATCGATTGCCATCGAACTCGGCGGTAGGCCCCCTGTTGTCGGTTCATAAGCCTTCAAAGGTTCTTAATTAAGGCTCAACTACATATTTTTGTCAAATTTCTAAGAAAAATCCACACTCCCAACACCCAATATTATGTAATTATTTCGTACAACTGTCGGAGTAACGAAGTGTCGGAAAAACGATGGAATGTCGGAATTCCGTTTTAAACCCTAAATGATTTATAGAAAAATGTAAGTGCCATACGTAGATTTAATTTTTAATTGAAATAAAAGATAAATATTTTATTATGTTGGTTTCATTTTAAAATAAAACTAGCTGAAACGGTGAAAACGGTATACACAATTAAACAATGTTGGACTGAGAATCAAACCATGCGACATTGCTAAAGACTGCTAGATTCAGCAAGATATAGCTAGAAGCTGCTAGACTTTGCTAGACTCAGCTGGAGGCTGCTACCTACAGGTAGATACGATGTCGCTAGATTCCGCTAAAGGCCGCTAGACTTTGCTAGAAATTTTGCTATATTTCGCTAGAGGCTGCTTGATACCGCTGCTGTTAATTTTCGCTGATGGATTCTAGATTCAGCTAAAATGTGCAAGATTGCGCTAGAGACTGCTAGATTTAGCTAGAGGCAGCTAGATTCTACCAGTAAATGCTAGATTCCGCTAGAGGCTGCCATATTCCGCTAGATGCTGCTAGATTTTGCTTAAAATTTTCTAGATTCCACTAGATGCTGCTAGATTAGCTGCGCTTGTTTTCAGACCTATTATTATTTCCGTAGCTTGTTAGTGGACACTTTAAAAAAATGCATTACACGCAATTAAAAACAAAACGAAACAGCGCGACATAAGTTTTCAAATTCTCTCAAGAAGACCATGGGAGATTTTAGTATAGTCCCACATCTTTACTGAGGACTCAGGGGGTTTAACGCATTAAAAGTTCAGTTTATTATATAACGTAGTACTCTGACATACCAAACCAAAATTGACTCTGAATAAGGACGATGTAGATAAAAGTAAAGCGCTCGTAGCTCTGCGGTGCTCGGTGGTCGGAAACGATAGCCGAAATACAGCAGAGTTTACAGAGGTCAGTCCTTGAATGGGTGACCGTTTGTGTGGCATATTTTGATATCGAGCGCTTCCGTGCTTCGGAAGACACGTTAAGCCGTTGGTCCCGGTTATCACTAAATGTGGTAGTCGTTAAGCCATTTTAAAGGCCTAATGGGCGGCTTGAAAAATTCTAACAACAGGACGCCACACACCTGCCTCCGCCAATCCGCACTGGGTCAGCGTGGTGGAGTATGACCCAATACCCTCACACCTTGATATGTGAGAGGAGGCTCGTGCTCAGTAGTGGGACGTTAATGGGCTGTGATGATGATGATGATGAAAAGTAAAACTAAATATTGTATATGTTTATTGCACTCTCTCCGGAAACTACAAGATTAAACTTAGACTTATAATTTATATGTTAAATCTTGAACAGCATCTATAGTCTTTTCTCTCGAACGTGACTGAGTGTTATTTCACTGATCTGAAAAAAAAAATGGAAACATTTAAATTTTTGATAATTAAGCGCCACCTGGTGGTATAAAGAAAATTGAAATGGCTTTATTAATTTGGGCTTCGAAGGAGCACTGATGAATGGCAACATTTGGCGTTCACTAGTGGCAGGAAATTGATTGAGACAGAAAGGCAAGAAACTAGCTTGTCCTTCCGCCAGTTTGCACAAATTATTATCACTCGGGAGTTTCAAGTTTCAAGTTTCAAAATTCAGAAACAATGACGAGTTCCTTGCCTAATTCATCTACGATCAAGCTCCTGCCCGCAGTGAATAGGCACGTTGGTAAAGTCTTATGCTAAGATTAGAGCGCCAACTATCCTGATCCTCTGCAGACCATCCGCTACCATCCTGGGGGCCTACCGCCGAATTCAATGAATTACCGGTAATCCATCTAGACCACTTTGTTTTGCGTTCATTAATCCGTACCGGGGAATCTGCCGACAGCCACCTCTCATTCATGACCTTCAGTCCTTGACGACCGATATGGCGTGGAGGTCAGTACACCTGCACTTCACTCGAGAGGTCGTGGGTTCGATTCCCACACAGGACAAATCTTTGTGTGCATGAACATGAATATTTGTTCTGGTCTGGGTGTTCTCCTATGTATCTTAAGTATGTATTTACAAAAAAAAAAAAAAAAAGTATTTATGTATGTTTATCCGTTACTTAGTATCCATAACACAAGTTCTTAATGACACTTATCTTGGAACTAAATAATTGGTGTGATTGTAAGAGAATATTTATTTATTATTTATTTAATGTTTACTAATGTTTACTAAGTCCGTGACAGACCAATAGGTAAATGGAGAACGCCATTTTGTTTCGATTTCCATGAGTTCGGCGGTACGACAGAATCTATTCGAAATCCATTTTGCCTTATAATCGATTGCCATCGAACTCGGCGGTAGGCCCCCTGTTGTCGGTTCATAAGCCTTCAAAGGTTCTTAATTAAGGCTCAACTACATATTTTTGTCAAATTTCTAAGAAAAATCCACACTCCCAACACCCAATATTATGTAATTATTTCGTACAACTGTCGGAGTAACGAAGTGTCGGAAAAACGATGGAATGTCGGAATTCCGTTTTAAACCCTAAATGATTTATAGAAAAATGTAAGTGCCATACGTAGATTTAATTTTTAATTGAAATAAAAGATAAATATTTTATTATGTTGGTTTCATTTTAAAATAAAACTAGCTGAAACGGTGAAAACGGTATACACAATTAAACAATGTTGGACTGAGAATCAAACCATGCGACATTGCTAAAGACTGCTAGATTCAGCAAGATATAGCTAGAAGCTGCTAGACTTTGCTAGACTCAGCTGGAGGCTGCTACCTACAGGTAGATACGATGTCGCTAGATTCCGCTAAAGGCCGCTAGACTTTGCTAGAAATTTTGCTATATTTCGCTAGAGGCTGCTTGATACCGCTGCTGTTAATTTTCGCTGATGGATTCTAGATTCAGCTAAAATGTGCAAGATTGCGCTAGAGACTGCTAGATTTAGCTAAAGGCAGCTAGATTCTACCAGTAAATGCTAGATTCCGCTAGAGGCTGCCATATTCCGCTAGATGCTGCTAGATTTTGCTTAAAATTTTCTAGATTCCACTAGATGCTGCTAGATTAGCTGCGCTTGTTTTCAGACCTATTATTATTTCCGTAGCTTGTTAGTGGACACTTTAAAAAAATGCATTACACGCAATTAAAAACAAAACGAAACAGCGCGACATAAGTTTTCAAATTCTCTCAAGAAGACCATGGGAGATTTTAGTATAGTCCCACATCTTTACTGAGGACTCAGGGGGTTTAACGCATTAAAAGTTCAGTTTATTATATAACGTAGTACTCTGACATACCAAACCAAAATTGACTCTGAATAAGGACGATGTAGATAAAAGTAAAGCGCTCGTAGCTCTGCGGTGCTCGGTGGTCGGAAACGATAGCCGAAATACAGCAGAGTTTACAGAGGTCAGTCCTTGAATGGGTGACCGTTTGTGTGGCATATTTTGATATCGAGCGCTTCCGTGCTTCGGAAGACACGTTAAGCCGTTGGTCCCGGTTATCACTAAATGTGGTAGTCGTTAAGCCATTTTAAAGGCCTAATGGGCGGCTTGAAAAATTCTAACAACAGGACGCCACACACCTGCCTCCGCCAATCCGCACTGGGTCAGCGTGGTGGAGTATGACCCAATACCCTCACACCTTGATATGTGAGAGGAGGCTCGTGCTCAGTAGTGGGACGTTAATGGGCTGTGATGATGATGATGATGAAAAGTAAAACTAAATATTGTATATGTTTATTGCACTCTCTCCGGAAACTACAAGATTAAACTTAGACTTATAATTTATATGTTAAATCTTGAACAGCATCTATAGTCTTTTCTCTCGAACGTGACTGAGTGTTATTTCACTGATCTGAAAAAAAAAATGGAAACATTTAAATTTTTGATAATTAAGCGCCACCTGGTGGTATAAAGAAAATTGAAATGGCTTTATTAATTTGGGCTTCGAAGGAGCACTGATGAATGGCAACATTTGGCGTTCACTAGTGGCAGGAAATTGATTGAGACAGAAAGGCAAGAAACTAGCTTGTCCTTCCGCCAGTTTGCACAAATTATTATCACTCGGGAGTTTCAAGTTTCAAGTTTCAAAATTCAGAAACAATGACGAGTTCCTTGCCTAATTCATCTACGATCAAGCTCCTGCCCGCAGTGAATAGGCACGTTAGTAGGTTGACGTTCATAAAAGATTTATTGAGTCAAACTTAAACAAATGATTTTAACTTTGAGAAGCGCTGGCAGAGAATTCCAGTCTGGGGCTGATAGTTTGCACCGTACGTGTGTGGCTTCTAAGACCAGCGCGCCTAGGTGTACTGAAGGGTAACAACGTAGGAACAGATATACAAACTCTGCATTCAAGCCCGATGACCATAGATAATTTGAATTGTATTTATTCCGAAGGAAGAATATCTTCGAGGACAATTGATTTTCACTTCACTTCTTATTATACTTGAGCGTAGGTCGCACATTGCTTATGGTTTTTTACACTGATGCACCCCCTAACTCAAAGGGGGAATTCTTCTAAACCAATAAAACATCTCTAAAACAATTCTTCTTTTATTTTGCGTAAGCACTGTAGTCTGTGTCATATAAATATGGATAACCACTATATTGTCGAATGAGAGTTGTAGGTAATTATAATTATTGGTGCCGTGTGGTACCAGCCCAGAATAGTGCCACCCCCTCTCATCTCACGGGGAGTCGTAAGAGTCGACGAAGAGTAATCCTACCGGATGATGGGCAGCAGATTCATCCTGCGTACTGGCTTTTAATCTGCGATTACCACCCTGCCTGCCCAGCGTCGCGATTATGGGCAAATATCCCCAATATAATTATCTTTTGGGGAGGTGCACTATACGTTAGTTATTTACTTTAAAAAAAAAACTCTTTATTAATCTTAACATAGCAAGCAAACATGCAGCATGCATGCAGACATGCAGCATAACATGCAGCATGCATGCAGACATGCAGCATGCAAGCAGAAACACAGCATGCAAGCAGGCATGCATCATGCAATGTCTTTGTAATGTCATATGTGCAATAAAGGATAGAATACAATATGAGGACGAAGTAATAATAAATATAAATATTCTCTTACAATCACATCAATTATTTAGATCCAAGATAAGTATCATTAAGAACTTGTGATATCAATTGATACTTAACAACGTATAAACATACTTACATACCTTTTTGTAAATACATACTTAATATACATAGGAAAATACCCAGACCAGACAAAAATATTTATGTTCTTGCACACAAAGATTTGTTCTGTGTGGGAATCGAACCCACGACCTCTGGAGTTAAGTGCAGATAACCTCCACGCTATATCGGTCGTCAACTATTACTATAACTTACGTTGAGTTCTGGCGGCGTGGCCACTGCGTAGAGCACGGCATCGGCGACGTGCGCGGGCTGCAGCGCGGGCTGTTCATTCGCGTAGCCGGCCATGGCGGTCGCCACCAGCCCGGGGGACACGTTCTGGGAAGGTTCGAGGGTCACAATATGAGCTGAGGAATCGGGAGCACAGTCCTCAGCCACTTTCTATCCCAGCCTTTAGAAGTTCTTTCATATCCTAGCAATATCCCGGTTGCCCTAGACTTAAGCTTAAGACCCAGAGTCAGCTCACTGGTCCAATCAAATTTGGCTGAATTACAGTTATTATATGAAGCGACAGTCGTCTGACCTCCGCAACCCAGAGAGAAAATTCCAACTGTCAGAATATTAGAAGGTACTGAATGCCTAAAACGGATTGCCATAGATTTTCATGAGAACTGGGACGTGGTGGGCTTAGCTTTACGAAGCACAAGAAGTATACTATTAAACAAAGGAGTCCCCAATTAGTTTCCTTTGTTGAACATATTGTGGAAAAATATCCATTATCACCACCACACTTGGCAAACTACCACTCATATCCTGCTGGATTACAGGGTGGCGGAAACTGTTGTGCGAGCTGCTGGAATTTCCAAGATTTCCAGAGCTTCTGGCTAGAATGCATGAAGTGATCCGGTCAAACGCACCTGACTTGGAGTTAGTAAATTCGTAATCGACTCATCCAGTCTACTCGTTCCATCCACATCACTACATTTTATACCTAAAAATTTGTTAGGTGCCAGGGTACTCACGGTGACTTTGATGTTGCTGTTGAGATGTGAGAGCTCGTTGTTGAGAGCTTGCGAGAACGCCGTGATGGCATACTTGCTGCTGGAGTACACGTTGAACAGGGCAGAAAACGGCACGTAGTGGCTTGCCAAGCTACGGATACACAAGTTTTATAAGTTGAAAACATTGGTAGATGAACTAGAAATGCACCAAACGACTCAGAGAATGCAGGCCTTCATTATGTTTCAAGCACTGTCCTGGTTATGCCGAAGGTCTGATCACTGGTCTAACCAGAATTTGGCTGACTTTGAATTATGACACGAACGATTGTGTTCGGAGCTCCGCAACCCACACAGAGGGAAACTTAATTATATGGTCTAACCAGCTGTCAGGTTAGTAGTAGGCCCTGACTTCCTAACAACGACTATCATTGATGTTCAAACGGGACCAACGGCTTCCGGAGGGAAGTCGACCATTGCCACCATTTTGACTGCGCAGCACACTTTGGTGGCGTGCCCTGCGTGGGCGGGGCCGCGGTCGACGTTAGCCGCGGCCCTGGGTGGAGTGGCTGTCTCGCTGCCGACCATCATGTAAAAGATGGTCGATAGCGAGACGACGTGGGAGGCAGTGGCCTCCTTCTGCAAAGTAGTGATGTCGCAGAAAGAGGCCGCGGAGCGGGAGAGGGAGCGGGATCCGCTTTTTTACCGACGATAAAAAAAGGAACAACGGCTTAATGTGCTTTCTGAGACACGGATCAAGCTATAATACGCAAAATTCACAATATCGCTGACAGATAAGAGTTGCAAACTTCCAGACTAGATTCCGACAGAGAACCAGAATAAAGGGCACTTGCAACAATGTCTTAATGGGTTAGGGCGTTAGTATCATTCACAAAGGCAAACGCTACGCTTTGAATTTCAACCTTAATAATGCTTCAGACTAATTCATTGATTCAGTTGTTATTTTGCGTAAATCTATTGTCTGCCGAAGATTTGTAAATACCCGAGCAACCAAAATATTTAAAAAAAATCATAAATGTCTTCTAATTTCAACAGCATGGACTCTAACAACACCATGCATAAAAGCCGTTTTACGTCCCGCTTTAAAGTAAAGATATGGAACTCTAAGCCCACCTCCTTCCCGTGAACATTTCGACCTCTTCCCACTATAATAGCCAAAAAACAAAAAGCTTTATTGTAACGCGCGCACTCTACTTATAAACAGGTGCTGTTAATCTTGAAATATATTATTTAACACGAGGTTGTCTGTGGCTGTGCAAACTCCCCATATTGGTACACGGAATAGAATAAAGTTCATTTGGCACATAATACAATAAGAACTCAACGAAAACTACATAACCTAAAGGACTATTTGCACCAAATAGATCTTTGCTCAGCATGCGCCAGGACTTAGTATGCCAAAGTACTGATTTTGAGCAGATGCCTTTAATAGTAATGCATAGGTAGGCACTGAACTGGCATACTACAGTGAATAGTGGACTACACTAGAAGTATAGTATGACCCGAGACTATGAGAGCAGTAAAGCACATGAGCCGAAACAGGATTATTTAGATGATTAAGGGATTAGTTACCTGCTGATGTTGACGATGTGTCCATCATTAACGGAGTGCTTCTTCATGGAAGAGATGACGAGGCGCGTGCAGAGCAAGGCGGCGCGATAGTTCACGTCCACCACTGAGTGCATCTGCTCTTCCGAGATCTCAGCGTCCGCCAGGTCTGCAACAGAAGTTATAGGACCTGTTGCATCCTACCAAGATCTGAGCAGCCCAAGCCAACCTAACCTGCAGTGATTTTATAATTAATATCTTTGTATAAAGGTTCGTACTTCACTGACAATCGGTAATGATTTGTAATTTATCCGCGGGTGAGCAGCCTGGTAGAACTGGAACACAGGCAGACTTTTGCCTAATTTAGACTCCAGCCTCCCGCATTTCACTAAATATTGTTTGTACCTAAATTGTGTCCTCTGTGTATTAGTGTATGTGGAGGAAATTAAATGATTTATTATTTGTATTATTAAGTGTTGCACCTGCCAAACAACGGACGAGGCTCTGGCGAACATAAAAGTTCCTAATAAGCGGCAATAGGCTCGCCACCACGTGTACAATAAAAGTGTGGGCGAATAATACGCCTCTGCCTACTCCTTCGGAAACAGGCGTGGTATGTATGTATGTATGATGTAGCTTGCGATATGAGAAGCGACCAACTTTACTATCCATTGCAAGGTCCTAATTTCAGTAACACTAATGTTAACCTACAAACTTAGTACTTTGTCATGGCTAATAAAAGATAATATAATGTCAAGGAATGCATGCAAATTATTAACCAAAATCCAGGAGAATCCCTTTCGCAGCGGGAGCCTCGAACCGCCGAGTTTCTTGCCAATTTCTTCTCTTATAAACTTACGCTTCTAAGTTTTTGTGGCGTGTACAAGTTTAAAAAAATCATCACCACCACTGCGTTTAATGCTGCGTCAATATGTATTACAATAGTAAACCGTAACTTTCACCAATAAACACACAGATATTAACAGCGGATAGGTTCATTTTTTTTAGTTATAATTTCGTGTTATAACAATAATTTTATTTATTTAGTACACACACAGAAATATATATACAGAAATACTAAAAAACTAAGAAACATTGGGTACAGGGCACAGCTTATTCCAAATAGAAATATCTTCCAGCTGGCCCGCGATAGGAAAAACTTAAGATAAAACAGGCTAGTCTGTGCGTTGTAATATACTAAACACAGAGAACAAAAAATATAAAATACATATACTAACGAAGACAGATACAAACAAAATAACAACAACAATAGTAATATAAAGTGTAGGCAGAGCCTATAGTGTTAGTTACAATTATTCTAATTTGTTAATTTTAGTATTACAAAAGGTAGGTCAGTAAAAATAATTAAGCGGCGATAGCCCAGTGGCGAGACCCCTTGCCTTTAAATTCAGAGAGTCTCGGGTTCAAACCCCATGACTTTTCAAAGTTATGTGTAATTATCGCTTGCTTCGTGTCTCGGAAAACTACTTTAAGCCGTTGGTCCCGGCTGTCATGAACATATATGGCAATCGTTATTAGGAAGTCAGTGCCTTCTAACAGACTGACAGCTGGTTTAACCATAGAATGATGTTTCCCTCTGGATTGCGGAGGTCAGACGGCAGTCGCTCCACGTAATAACTGAAATTTAGTCAAATCTGCTAGGCTTTACAGCGAAAAGCAGGCTTAGCGACCGCTCTAGCAGTGGCGAGTCCCACCGGTCAGACAACACTTTCAGGATGGTGTTCGCACATGCGCGCCATAGAGAATACTATAGAGACAGTCTACGTCAGCTTCGGCAAACATACTTTTTTTTTATAACTGCAAGAAACTGAACGTTTTTAGTGTCTCACAGACAACACTAAGCAACACTCTCCTGAAGCTGCTTGAGCCCACGTTACAACGTTAATATTAGAATTAAGAATCAACCTCTTTGCTTATTATGTAATAAATTTAAAAAAAAAATTGATTAGATTAGTTTAAATTTAGGAGAAGAGACTTCTTGGCGGGAAAGTGAAGCGTCATGTCTGCAGTTTTGTTTTATTTTCTAAAATTTGTGATATTTCGAACATTAATGTGTGATAACGGTGGATTATTAACCGTTAAGTGTTTATGAACATACATGAGTGTTGGTAAATCAAACAAAACAGTGCAACATCACTTTTCATATTTTCTCTCAAGGAGTCCATGTGAGATCTCACTATAGTCCCACATCTTTACTGAGGACTCAAGGGGCTTAGGGGAGGGTATCTCATTTACCATTTATCATCTTTATCACCACTTATTTTCAATTACTATAATTTATATATTATTAATATATCACTTACTTGACACTGGCTAAATGTGCTAGACGCACGAAGCCATTATTTAAAATAAAGAAGAATTTAGGAGAATGCAGTGTACGCTTCTAAAGGTCAACATATATGTACTTTTGTGGAATTGTTATGATTTTATATGTTTGTATATTGTTATCGTAACTATATATACATAAATAAATAAGTAACTATACATTATTTAGCAAATGCAAAATTCAAAGTATAAAAATACACGGATTTTAAGTTTTCCGGAACCTCGGTATGAGATTCTATTTACTTTATTTGCGACCTCGCGCAGGCTAGGAACTTAAGTTATTTTAAAGGGTGAACAACCGTCAAATGTTACCAGTAAAGTTCCCTGGATGAAACACTCCAGCGTTGTTGACCAGCAGGTGGACGGCTCCGAAGTTTTCCTGGACCCACTTAAAGGTTGCTGCTATGTCCTCTGTCTTGGACATGTCGCAGTGTCTCGCGCTGATAGAACCCTTGCCTTTTACCTGGGTACTCAGCTCCTGTATCGAATAAGATACTTTTAATTATTTTTATAAATGTATACCGCAGGATCATAATTGATGCAGGCCGTCTATAATACAAATATTAAAATAAATAAATATTTTATAACAACAATTACATTAATTATTTAGTTCCAAGATAAATATTATTAAGAACTTGTGTTATGGATACTAAATAACGGATAAACATACATAAATCCTTTTTTTTTGTAAATACATACTTCATATACTTGGAAAACACCCAGACCAGAACAAAAATTCATGTTCATGCACAAAAATATTTGTCCTGTGTGGAAATCGAACTATGGAGCGGAGAGCGGGTATACTCGCCACCACGCCATATCGGTCGTCAAACATTGAAGTTTATAAGGGAGCCCTATGTTCAGCAAGGAACTGAAACCTGAAATGAGGATCTTTGGGCTGATTAAGATAATAGGTGTAGTCGTAAAACAAGTAAGTGGTCATAGTAGGTAACTTGTAAGTGTAACTGCAGACAATAGCCGATGCGTACTGAATATTCGCGTGGTGGAGAATGGGCTAAATTCATCTGACCTAGATTCATCAGAAGTCCATGCACAGTAAATTAACGTTAATGGGCTGAGAGGTTGATCAGGTTGTGACATCTAGATAAATCTGTTACCTGTTGTGACAAATCTTCTCACACAAGTTTGACATCTGTTTAAATTAACTGACGTTTAGTGTTGCCAATTTATAAAGACCATAGACCAAAGTTTTTTTCGACAGGACACAGGTAATGAAATATTTTTATTTTTTTGATAATTGATAAGAGTGCCAATTAGTTAGAGTGGTGACAGCAATAGGGCATGCTACCCTATATCGTTGAACACGATTAAAAATTAAGCGAATAGCTCAACAATACTGTAGTCACACCATGCACAAATTCATAGATAGATCGTTAAAAAATGTTTTGCACTAAATAAACACGCATACAAAATATTAACATTTCAAAAATAAATCGAACAGAATAGAAATTAAATCAATACAGGCCGCAATTTTGTTTTATTTTCAAAAAATTGTGTTTTCCGAACATTAACGGTGGATTATTAACCGTTCAGTGTTTGTGAACGTAATTCAAATTTTCTCAAGAAGTCCATGTGAGATCTCAGTATAGTCCCACATCTTTACTGAGAACTCAGGGTGTTTAGGGGGATGGCATCTCCTTTACCATTAATCATCTTTATGACCACTCATTCTCATTTAATATAATTTATATGTTATTAATATATTTCTTACTTGACACTGGCTTAATGTGCTAAACGCACGAAGCCATTATTTAAAGAAAAAAAAACGATACAATTTAAGAAAGAAAAACAAATGAAACATACAATAAGCGAAATGGTAAAATTACATCGTATTGCTCAGCGAGCAACACGCTGAATTTAAGTTATAACCTAGAGAATCGATGCTCTTAACCTATTACATATGCACGTACCACGTTGTAACTCAATTAAACTATGTATCTTCTTAAACCATCATCAGCCTACATTCGGCCACTGCTGGGCATGGTCTCTCCAACAACACGCCACTGAGTTCGATCTTCAGCTCTCCTCTCCTAGCCGGAGAGCGTCCTACTCTACGTGTCCTGGGCCGTGGTCTCCAGTATACTAAGACAGATATCTCCAAGTCTCATACTCCTCGCCAACCTCGGCAAAATACCATCTTCCATCCATCCAATTAATTTTAATGTGACTATTTTTATCTTGCCTGATTGTAATTATGTCAACGATGTAGTCCAGAATAGTTAAACCGCTTCATATAGTGGAAAAGCTCGGTACCAGCCGCACCCACTCATCATCATCATATCCTAACATTATCCCGGTTGTCCTAGACTTAAGCTAAGAAGGAGCCCAGGGTCTGCTCACTGGTTCAACCAGATTTGACTGAATTACAGTTATCACGTGGAGCGACTGCCGTCTGACCTCCGCAATAATTCTATGGTTAAACCAGCTATCAATCTGTTAGAAGGCACTAACTTCCTAATAACGACTGCCATAGATGTTCATGACAGCCGGGAGCAACGGCTTAACGTGCTTTCCGAAGCACGGAGCAAGCGATAATTTCGCACATAGCTTCGAAAAGTCATAGGTGCGTCAGGGTTTGAACCCGAGACCCTCTGAATTGAAAGGCAAGGGGTTTCGCCACTGGACTATCGCACCCACTCATGACAGCCTGCAAAAATGCCATTACAAACAATTCCATTTAAGTTCACCGTCTGACTTACCTGTATCTTCTGCTCCCTCCTGGCCAGGCCAATGACCTTCATCCCGGAGTCAGCCAGACTCAGCGCGATGGCCGCCCCGATCCCATCACTAGCGCCCGTCACCACTGCAATCTTTCCTACCCAGCGTTCCATAGTTCCTGCAAAAATGAATTAAAAATAAAAATATGTGGCAGCCATGTTGGAAGCGCCGTTGGGGCAAAGTCCTGTCGTCTGTCCATCTTTTAGGTAGACGTCACATTGGCAATCCCCCTCCATAGCGGGGGGCTCCCCCCTTAGCCTCCCCCCCCCATTGGCGATGCTGGTCACAAAATAAAATCTATATAATTGGCGAAGTGTGGGCGTATTATATGCCTACCCCTTGTGTGATTGTATGTATGTATGTAATTTTTCACAAACAAAATGGAAATTAACGGCAATGAAAGTGATATGGGCGGTACCATAATCAAGAGACACACTTGGCAGGCAGGTTGGCGCGCAACAATATGGTACAAAAAAAGTAATTATGGTTAAAGATATTTATTCTCAAAAAAGACATATAGTTACAGTCACTTGAATGAGAACTTAAATTAACATACAAATAATTATTAATTACATCGTCGTCACTTAAAGATTACGCTCGCCCATCCATTTCGTTTCAATACATTAAACGAGCTTAAATGTTTAATGTTCGAGGGTATTTTGTTGGTAATTATGAAAGGTATACAGAGTTAATTTAGAGGATGATACGAGATGAAACGAAAAGTATTAAGTAGGTACTTAGTTTTTAATGACATATTATTAAATCGATCCTCAAAAATAAGACTTGTGCATCACATATAGCGTTAACCGGGGTTATAATAGCGGTAGCCCAGTCGCCAGTACATTGTCATTCAGAGGGTCTCGGGTTCAAACCTTGATCGCACACCTAAGTCTTTTTAATATTATGTGCGTAATTATCGCTTGCTCCGTGCCTCGAAGAGAATGTTAAGCCGTTGGTCCCAGCTGTCCTGAACATCTATGGCAGTCGCTGTGCCTTCTAATATTCAGACAGCTGGTTTAACGATATAATGATATTGCACTCTGGGTTGTGGAGGTCAGACGACGTAGGTGGCGAGCCTATTGCCGCTTTCCGGGGACTTTTATGTTCGCCAGAGCCACGTCTGTTGGTGCGCCACTTGCAGGTGAGGTTGGCTTGGGCTCCTCAAATCTTGGTAGGAATCCTATATAATCTTATATTCTCAGGTATAATCTTGTGCTGATGCTGGGCTGGGCTGGCCTGACCGCTTTGATAAGGGGCTTTTTACATCCTATATAATATCTAGAGCCAATCTAAAAAGATCTTCAACATAAATATGTGTACTTATAAAATAAATATTTAATTCTGTGTATATTTGCAATAGGTTCATAGAAAATGGATAAAATTTTATCGTAAAATCTTACACAATTTACCAAAAATCATTAAACATTGTTAAAATTATCTTATCTTGCAGCTCTGATATTTTTTGCATATAAACAGTTCACATGTAGATAACTTAGAAGTAAGACAGATAAAAGCAAAACTGATGTTTTGGGTAGGATCCGTATCGCATAACTTAATAACTACTTTCATTTGACGGCCGTTATGGCGTGGAGGTCAGGGGGCCTACCGCCGAGTTCGATGGCAATCGATTATAAGGCAAAATGGATTTCGAATTCATTATGTCGTACCGCCGAAATCGAAACAAAATGGCGTCCTCCATTACCTATTGGTCTGTCACGGACTGAAGGTCATGAATGAGAGGTGGCTGTCGGCAGATTCCCCGGTACGGATTAATGAACGCAAAACAAAGTTTGATCTAGATGGATTACCGGTAATCCATCGAATTCGGCGGTAGGCCCCCAGATCAGGTCACACCTGCACTCCGCTTCTGAGGTCGTGGGTTTGATTCCCACACATCCAAATCTTTGTGTGCATGAATATGAATATTTGTTCTGGTCTAGATGATTTCCTATGTATATTAAGTATGTTTTTACAAAAAAAAAGTATGTAAATATGTTTATCCGTTACTTAGTATCCATAACAAAAGTTCTACTGATAATAATGGTAGTGATACTTATCATGGAACTAAATAATTGGTGTGATTGCAAGAGGATTATTATTTATATTTTACATTTATTTATTATATTATTTATATAACTATTTAACTTACTGAAACCAGAAAAGAAATAACTCATATCATCATCATCATCATCATCATCTCAGCCAAGTAAATTTTCACACTGAACAATCCTGAACCTACATCCACCGGCTTCCCTTTGTCTTGACCAGATAATTGGTACATCGGATGGGATGCCGTCTTTTACTATAAATCGTATACTAACATACATTTGCGCGTCTGCTTGCAGGCAGAATATTAACGACATACCAGGATTGTTATGCCTCTTTATAAAATTGTATGCTTGCAAATTGATTGATTATAAGATCATGATCATCATGTCCTAGCATTATCCGGTTGCCCTAGACTTAAGCTTAGGGCCCAGGGTCTGTCACTGGTTTGACCAGATTTGGCTGAATTTCAGTTATTACATGGAGCGACTGCCTGACCTCCTAAACATCGAACGTTTACAAAGAATGTGTATTTTTTAACTGTGATAGTTGGACTTGTTATGATCAAACACAAAACGTCTTTCTTTTTTTTTTTAGAAAGACCAACAGTTAACATATCTATACACTAATAACTTTAATAAACATAAAGCCAACTACAGGTCGCTACTAATAAAAAGTAGATTAAATTATTTAACGTTACACAAAAACACAAAAACAAATGAAATGTATATATACATTCATGCCTGTTTCCCCGAAAGGGTAGGCAGAGGAATATTATACGCCCATACTTCGCCAATGATATTGTTGGTCCCACGTAATAGGTGGCGAGCCTATTGCCGCTTACCGGGCACTTTTATGTTCGCCAGAGCCTCGTCCGTTGATCGGCAGGTGGATCACTTTCAGGTGAGGTTGGCTTGGGCTCCTTAGGTCTTGGTAGGAACCCTATACACGTACAAATATAGGTTTTATATTTTATTTAAAAAAATTGCACTTAACACATCTCTCATCGACACAACACTTAATAAAAGAATTTAAGTATTAAGATAATACTAGGGTCAACTCAAATAAAACACACTCTAGGACATCTTACACATCGCGTCTAGCTCTAAAGTAGCTATGCTTATATTATGAGTAGATACTAGATAACAGATAAACATACATAAATTATACTTCCTATTTCGTAAATCCATAGAAAACATCCAGACCCAATACTGACACAATTTAAATGACACACTGACACAAGTTTCCATTAGTTACAATTTATTGAATCCTTACACAGTTCTAATTATTTTATTATTAAATCGAAAATTCACAATTTACGTACGAAAAATCGCAAAACTATAGGAAGAAGATTCGTCACTCACCAATAGTTAAAATAAATGAAATCCTGACACAACTTCAATTCTTTTACGTTGTCTAACAAATCGTCCGCAAAGTCACAAATTAAAAGCAGCAAAATTCTATGTACATACAACCGCTCTTAGCGCAACGGAATTCTCAACTGTACTGGCAGCAAGTTACCACGTCAGGACAGAGCTGCTTTAAACCGGCATCGCTAGTTTTTAAAAGGCGGCCACACATGAGCATGATTCAGCGCTGCACGCATAACATTAAACAATGATTTATGCAAATTTGATCGTGTGTTGTTTTGCGGGCGACATAAAGCAACGGTTTTTCATAAAATTTTATTTTATGCTACTTTTTGAAGCCAAACCTAATGAATGAAAGTAGACTAACGAAAGTGATTTATGATGGACAAGTGATTGGAAGTGTTGGGAGGGGAAGACCACGTAAGACCTTCCATGACGAAATTCAGAATTTTTTTTAGAAAGGGCAGGTTAATGAGTGTAAATGAAGCTAAAAGTGTGTGCCGAATCGTACCAAGTGAAAGGATGTGGTCTCTGCCTACCCCTACGGGGAAGAGGCGTGACATTATGTATGTATGTACATGCTATTGCTTATTGGTACTTCACTGGTCTTACAGATTGCCTGCAATGGCACTGTGGGAAGTTGTGCGGTCATAATATCCATTGTATGGTATATTATTGTGGGGTTAGGGCGTCATATTGACTTTAATGCACCAGCACAAATGCTTGCTAAATTATTGCCATATATTCTTAATGTAATTGTTAGTACTTTCAAGAGCACGTCAATCTTGACACTTTGGCCAAGCCCTGCTTATTGTGGCATTCAGGATAAATCAGAGTTTTTTGTACACAGGTACATAATGCTTTTTGGGTTCCCAATGAATAAATTGACACATAATCCATGACTGTTGTAGGGTGGAGACGGGGTTATACAAAATCCCCCATGGTCCTTTACAATGATAGTCTCGAAACTCAATCATATAGGTAAAACATTATTATATTGCCCATGGTGCGTTTGCTTGCCACGCAGTACCCTGGAATGACTTGCAGATTCTTGAAATAGCTCGTCTATTTTTCTATTCGAGCCTTTTCTTTCATCATCATCATATCAGCCCATAAACGTCCCACTACTGAGCACGAGCCTCCTCTCATATAACAAGGTGCGAGGGTATTGGGTCATACTCCACCACGCGGACCCAGTGCGGATTGGCGGAGGCAGGTGTATGGCGTCCTGCTGTTAGGTTTTTTCAAGCCGCTCATTAGGCCTCTAACATGGCTTAACGACTAACACATTTAGTGATAACCGGGACCAACGGCTTAACGTGCCTTCCGAAGCACGGAAGCGCTCGATATCAAATGCCACACAAACGGTCACCCATCCATGGACTGACCTCTGTAAAATCTGCTGTACTTCGGTAATCGTTTCTGACTACCGAGCACCGCAGAGCTACGAGCGCTTCAGCCTTTTTTTTACCTATACAAAATACTTTTCTTTTAGAAAGGAGGTATCTTATATCCACTACAATCCAGCAAATATAAAGACTAATTTGTAAGTTTCTATTAACTACTACGTATTTTAAAAGTAAGAATTTGTCCAATAACACTATTCTTATTATTTCTGATAAGGCGAATACACTTTAGTAATGTGTTCTTAGTCACAGTATTACACTTCACTGACACTACACTAAACTAACTCAAAAAGTTTTGTCCTTCTCAGTCTTTTCACTAGGTCTGTGTTGTCGAGTAGCTGGATAGCCTCAACATTTACATGGTGATGAAGTCTTCTTTCATGAGCTTCTGCACATTTCCTAATTATGCCAACAACCAGATTCACTTTAAGGTCCCGATGATGCCTGATGTAAAATTTATAGGTATAGCTGAGACAATTATATCTCATTTTCTATTTTTTATGTGACACGTGCATATAATGCTAAGTGTTAAATTGAAAATTCATAGACACTGTGCAAACAATCCATCTGAACAAATACACTTCATTACATACAATGTTTACAATATACACACTATTATTGTAATACAAACACATTCCTACAGAGATACATCAAATCTACACTAATAGTATAAAGAGGAAAGATTTATATTTTTGTATGTAACGATTAACTCAAAAAATACTAGACCGATTTTGATAATTCTTTTTTCATTAGAAAGCTACATTATCACTGACTAACATAGATAAAATTTTAATTTGAAAAAAAATAGGGTCCCGTAGGATATTTGGGTTTTTCGGACACAAAGTGTATAAAATTAACCAGAACAGTTACTCATTTTGCGTATAAATTAATTGCAGATCTTATTAATTTTTACTGTATTTAAACGCATTTATTTTACTTATGCTATAAATCCTTATCAAAATAAATTGCAATCAATCATTCACAGCTTATTTAGATAATATTTGGTCTTTGAATGATCAAAATTGGACGTTTTGTTTTAAAGTTATTGCGAAATTAAATTATTACGATTTCTGCTGCACGGCGCCCTGTCACGGGTCGAGGCTCCCGACCATCAGTTTTTTTTTGTTATCTGAAAATAATTTAACGTCAAATGTTGTTTATAGAGAAGCTTTACAATAATCGCTTTAGTTATCTATCCCAAAACTGCACTCCGGGACTGGCGGTAGGAGTGAAAACTTAGTATTAATTACATTACAATTTTTTGCATCATTAACAAATTTAACATCCACATAAAGACAATCTATGCAGCTTGCGAATAATGACTGCGTCGTCGATGTTAGTGTCGGTGGCTGTGAATTTACCTGGGAATCATTTTGCTTTTGACCGTGTCTTTTCTGGAGAGGCATTTTGCAGCGGTAACCGACATCCACGCGGGCGGAGCCGCGGGCTGCCGCTAGTATACATATATATTTAAATACATAGCATAGTTATACAATATAAAACGACACCAGTGCTTACATAATTACTTACTCAGTGCTGATTATTTTTTGCATGCTACATTGGGTAGTTATGTAATGTAATGTAAGTGTACATAGAGATTGAATTTTGTATGTCTGTAAAGGCTAAGTGTGAAATGCTGTATTTATTTTTCCATCAATACTATGTACCACATTTATTACAAATAAAAGTTTATTGATTGATTGATAAGCAGATATTATGCTTTCAAGATAACAACAATTCTTCCATAACAAGCACGCATTTCTTTTTATAGTTTTAATTAAATTTTTATATTAAAATGGATAAGTTCATGCGTCATACTCGTGAACGGGTGCCGCCAGTGGGGACTGGTCTGCTCATGTCTACTATGTTTATTCGTAATATTATTATTTTCTTCTTTTATTTTAAATCTTGTGACTGCAGAACACAGGTTTTTGTAGAATTAGCAAATTGTGTTACTACTAAGTACATTTTCTTGTAACTGGCGTGAGAAAAAACTAACCTTGACGATTTTCTTGCCCGCTTTTACGATCAAGCTCCCGCCCGCAGTGAATGGGCGCGCTAGTTTTAAGTTTTGACCTTCATAAGAGCTCTTTTGAGCCAATGATTTTAAATTTAAGTTGAGATAGGTCACTGGTAGCGGATCCCCCCCGACTGGTCTCCACCTTGTCGTGGTGGGGGGCTGAGTACCTCCCTGTAGGGCGCAGGAGGCGCTAGGGAAAAGGTAACACCCAGAGATTGGTGACTCTGGGTGCCCTTAGTACTGACTACCGGGGGGGAAACTAAGAGGGACCTGTGGAGGGCGCAGCGGGTGGGCCAGGAGGGCCTGTTAAGCAGCGCCAGGAGGGTCTAAGGCAGCGGGGGCAGGGGGCCCCTGCTGTCTAACCATGGACCCTTCGAGAAGTCGGCCACACACGCTATGGTCGCACAAGGAGGTAGGAGGGGCGCGTCAACTGCGTTTCTCTGAGGAGGTCCTCCCGGTTTCGATCCGGGGGACGTTGGCCGCGGGCGGGGTGTCAGAGCTGCAACCCAGGTACTGGCACCCCGCCTCTTTCTCAACAGGCGGCGGGCGTCGTCGGAAGCTTTTTAGTGGGTATTACTGCTAACTGATCCAGCCAGGTTTGGCTGATACCAGTCATTACATGGAGCGACTGCCGTTTGACCTTCGCAACTAAGAGACAAACATCATCCTATTGTTGAACCAGCTGTCAGGATATTAGATAACCCAGAACGACTGCCATAGATGTTCATGACCATGGGACCAACATCATATGGCTGATTAATTGCTATTATAACAAAAATGTTTCTATATGTCTCTGGCTTCGGTTCGTTTTAGTTTTTTCTCAAATTACGACCGAGTCTTGTGTAGTATACCTACATGATTGTATGCATTGCCGGAACGTGACGAGGTGTATCAAATATGAACTGGCTCACCTTGAAATATACTGCGGCTAATATAGAATCCGCTTGTCATTTTAGAGTACCGCGCGGTATGCAAAAGAACCATTAGTTATTTATATTAGTCAGTTTCAAGTTTATTGATGTAAATATAGGTTAGTTGAACAATTTTTTATTTTTTTATTTTTTTAACTATCACACCAATTACTTAGTTTCAATGTTATGGATACTAAAGAACGGATAAACATATTTAAGTATATACTTTTTTTTGTACATAAAAATAAATAAATAAAGATTTCTGAGACTTACACCAATTATGTAGTTCCAAGATAAGTATCATTAGGAACTTGTGTTGTGGATACTAAATAACGGATAAACATACATAAATACTTTTTTTTTTGTAAATACTTACTTAATATATATAGAAAAACACCCAGATCAGAACAAATATACATATTTATACATACAATTATTTGTGCCACACGAATCGAACCCACGACCTTAGGAGTGGAAAGCGGGTATACTCGCCACTACGCCATATTGGTCGTCAAATACATTCTTCATATTCATAATGTTCTCTGAAGTGAATGCATTAACCTTCACGGTCGTCAATAATGAATAGTATTATAAGTAGCATAATATTTTTTTTTGTAAGTTTCATATCCATCATGGTAGTTTTTAACATAGACTTTTACCTAATTATTTTTATAACTTTTTTACTATGGTAGGTCTTATTTTATAGATTTCGTGTACCGTGTTGGTGCATATGTGTTTTAGGAACAACCAATATACTGTGCTGACTATTAGAAGGCAATTGCAACGATGAATATACATATAAAGTGCACGCAAATCCAAACTTACAGAAGGCTGTAAGTATTATATAAAACTGAAAAAAAAAATTGGCTTTGTCAGTCTTTGCCGGCCAGTTTCTAGCCCGAGGGCGTAGAACGGCATTTAGGCAGGCCGTCACGAGGAAGTCTGCTATTTAGTATCTATTTCACTAATTACAATATCCAGGGTTGTGAATAACCCCGTGCAGGGCTCGCCACGATAGTGGCGGTAAGTCCCCTCTTTGAGGAGTGGCTAGAGGGGCGCCACGGGCGCGCTCACCTACCGCCTGACGCATGTCCTAACCGGGCATGGCTGCTTCGGTAGGTTCCTGCACAGAATCAGGCGGAAGGAAACGTCCGGGTGTCACCACTATGAAGATCAGCTAGAGAACACGATGGAGCACACCGCCGCGGTCTGCCCAGCGTGGGCGGGGCTCCGACGTGTCCTCGTAGCGGCGATATCTCGCGTTCGGCCTTGGTGGAGGCCATGGTCCGGAGTGAGAGAGAATGGGGGGCTGTCGTCTCCTTTTGCGAAGCAATCATGCTAGCAAAGGAGGCGGCGGAGCGAGAGAGGCAGAATCACTCGTCTCGGTCCCAGCCGCCGCGAGACGACTCTCGTCCACCGAAGGCGCTGGCTTGTGGGCGGCGAATAATGGGTAACTCGCCGCCCGTCCGTCTTCCATAGACGACAAGCCGCGTCGAAGGCGCGTTTGTGTACCACGCGCGCCTCAAAGAGATGTCAGCACACAGAGTTCGCAAGGGTTACCGCGGCCTCGGTACGTAGCAGGCCCAAAAGAAGGAACATGGATGTTTTTTAGTCAGTAGAAGTCTGACACACCCTCCCGCTCCACCCACAGCGGGAGAAGGTCATTTAAAGATTTTCCATCCAAAAAAAAAAGGGTTTATTTTAATGAGCTCAATGGCAAGTGATTACAGCAAGGGGCATTTAAAAAAGAGCGTGAAATGAAGTGCGGATTGGGTGGTGTGAGTGGGTGTATAGGGATCCTACCAAGATCTTAGAAGTCCAAGCCAACCTCACCTGCAAGTGGTGCACCTGCTGATCAACGGACGAGGCTCTGGCGAACATAACAGTGCCCGGTAAGCGGCAATAGGCTCGCCACCTATTACGTGGGATCAACATTATAACTGGCGAAATGAGGGCGATTATTATGCCTCTCCCCGAAGGGGTACGGAGAAAATTGCGTGATTTTAGGTATGTATGTGTGTGAAACAGATTTTAAAAACAAAGCGTTAGTTATGCATCTGTGTTGTCCCGTCTATAGGTTGCGGTGACCTCTTTTGGTTGCGGTGAGTCGCATGAGTGCTTGACATAAAGAAGACGACGATGATGACGAAGATGACTCTGAGTAATAACGATTTGATGATTTCATTAGTAAGGAAATCTACAATTCATGGTGACTATTACAATTTTGTAGAAAACATTTTTTAAAAGTATGTTTAGCCTTTCTGCAGAATTTATAATCGAACTCTCTTGTACATAATTACAAAACAATTTTCATTGGACGTTTGTTCTGCAGTTAGTTGCTTGTCTTTTATTGGATCTAGTGTTGCCCAAAACCGGTCTTGGTCTTGTTCTTGCATTTTTAAAACCAAGATTGACTGTGTAAGATTTAAGCAAGAACAAGACCAAGCCTGCGAGACTCTTGCGTCTTGCAGTTAGGACTATTTTTTTTTGATAATCGCTACAAGGACATGAGGTGCGCATAACTTCGCCTCCTCACCCCCACCCGTCTTTGTCTTGCAGTTAGGACTGAGTGCCGTTTCAGGGAGGAAGTATAGGAGTTCAGGGTATACGCTTCGGGACTCTATGAGACGCAAAAAACACTAGGTACCATGAACAAACGAACATAGCGAATGAAAATACCCATTAAAGGAAAAAATGGTGCATCCCTAGTTTTGACCATCGGCATTGTGTGTGATAGTAAGCGGTACCTTGTCGGCAAGGTCGGGTACTGACCTCTCATATAAATTTTGCAGCTATTCGGAAGTACAAGGCCAATACACGCGCCGGCCGGCTTCTATTCGGATTTACAAACAATCGTCGTCGCCGCGCCGCACGCCCATTTGGCACTGTTTGATTTCCGCCACAGAGTACAAGTGTTCCAAAGAATAAATTAACTTTTTTGGTGCTTAGAATGGACACCAATACATTATGCTGATCTGTTCTGTGTGGTTTTAAAAAATAAAGTGCATAAATATGTTGACTCCCATATCATAAATATTTTAGACACTTAATTTTCACGTTTGAAGTGTATTAATCGACTATAACGATATCTTCCAAACGGAGTAACTTTTGCAGGACGTCAACGTAAAGTCTGATTGAGATAATTTCTTGTAAGTGTTAATAATTATTATAATTCCAACGGGATATTATTGTAATTGCATATATCTGCCTAAAATTAATAAATATCATTTTAGACACCGCCAATTCGATTATAATATAACGGTGACGCTACTACAAGGTTGTGTCGTGGGTATAACTGTCAGTGTCATAGGGATCAAGGTTCGCCGAGCTGATTATAATATAAAGTAACAGTAGGTAATTGTAGCTATTGTATACTGTTCTGTAATGTCATTTGTGTTTTATTTTTATTTAAACAAATGGTAAATTCAGTAAAGTGGGGGTCTATCAATCTATCTAGACAGAAAATGTACTTGAACATACAATCAAGTTAATGTCATTAATTTGTTTTCTATATGTTTAAACTGTGTTTTAGTACATTGAAGATTATTAAATGTTTATTGAGAAACAGACTAGACTTCCGCGGGACACAGTTGATAGCTCAGTTGGTTAGTAAGAGCATCGGCACTGCTTAGGTCGTGGGTTCAAACCCCAACCGGTGTGAGTTGATTTTTGAATTTCTCATGAAATGATTAGACATTAATTAATTTGGTTGGTCTTTGCCATGGCTATGTTAATTCAACCTTAAAATGTACGTACTCTGTTGCTTTGTTCTAATATCTAAATTAACGTTTAATACATATCGACAGGCTATATGTGTTTATAAATAATAATAATATATAATCATGTTCATGCACACAAAGATTATTATTATTAATTAACAGGCAGGCAGTTTGAGAACTGATTGCGCCTGTATCCAATTCACCTGCATCTAGTTCCTCTTAACCGGTTGCATGTGTTTGTCCAGCTTGTTCTTGAATGAATTGACAGTGGGAGCTGACACTACATCTGCCGACAGCTCGTTCCACTGTCTCACTACACGGTTGCCTAAGAAGTGCTTATGTGGGTTGTTGGTAGATAAGCTAGTGCAAAGTTTGAGGTGATGGCCTCTTAGGTGGGTATTGTCGCTATATGTGAATAGTTTGACATCAAGGTCTTCAATGGTATAGTGTTTATGTAGAATCTTGTATGTTTCAATTAGATCTCCCCAATATCTGCGATCTTTTAAGGTGAGCTTCAAGAGTTCCAAGCGAGCCTCGTATGATTGGTGTTTCAACTGCCGTGGTATTTTAGTGAAGCTGCGCTGTACTTTTTCTAGCAGTTCCACCTCAAAAACCTCAAAAATGGAAAGCATACGAAGCATACGACGCATCGAAGCAAGGTTGCGTTGATTGGCCTGCGTGGGAAACGAACCCACGACCTTAGGAGCGGAGAGCGGGTATTCTTACAGCCACACCATATCGGTCGTTTATATGTGGCCTTAGCTTAAATATACTAAATGATATCATTACCCTCTGCCTCTCTGTAGAACGTGTAATCGAGCTCTCCAGTGTGCAATTAGAAAACAATTGCCATTGTATGCGTATATGAAACCCTTTGGGAACTATTGTAGCATTTGACGACCGATATGGCGTGAAGGTCAGTATACCTACACTTCACTCCATAGATCGTGGGTTCGATTCCCACACAGGACAAATCTTAGTGTGCATGAACATGAATATCTGTTCTGGTTTAATTATTTGTAACAGTATGAAGCATATACTTTCTTAATTGCTCAAAAAAAATCTAATTATTTTAAAGAAGTTTTTACAACAAATTTAAAGGCGAACTTATTTCTAATAGATGCCTTCAAGCCAACTTCATTAAATCCTATCATTACCCCGGTTGCTCTAGACTTGAGCTTAGGGCACAAGGTCTGCTAACTGATCAAACCATACTTTGCAAAATTCCAGTAATTACATGGAGCGAATGCCGTCCGACCTTTGCAACCCAGAGGGCAACATCAAAAGCCACCAGGGTTGAACCCGAGAACCTGTGAATTTGAAGGCAATGGGTTTCGTTACTGGGTGCGACCCATTGCCTTGAAATTCATAGGATCTCGGGTCGTCGCCGCTCGCCGATTAACGTCGGTAAAAAAAAGCCTTTACGAACTGCCTCCCGGCCAAACGGGGAACGAGAGGGGGTGTGGGACTCACCGCCGGCAGACGCGAATGCCAGCAGTAATACTCACTAAAAATCACACCCCGCCTGCGGCCAACGTCCCCCGGACCAAAGCCGGGAGGACCTACTCAAAGAGGCTTAGTGAACGCGCCCCTTCTAACTCATTGTGCGACCATAGCGTGTGTGATCGACTTCTCGGAGGGTACATGGCTAGACAGCAGCCCCCGCTGCCTAATACCCTCCTGGCGGGCCTTCCTGGCCCGCCCGGTGCGCCCTCTACAGGTCCCTTTTAGTTTCCCCCCGGTAGTCAGTACTAAGGGCACCCAGAGTCGCCAATCTCTGGGTAGGTACTCAGCCCCCCACCCACGCCAAGGTGGAGACTTGTCCACCTTGCGTGGTCGGCCCTGGTATGCTTTCTAGACGGCTAGGGCTTAATCGGATGGTCTGAGACAGTGACAAGTTCAGTAAGGTAAACTAATGTATAGCTAAACCTTAAAAGATAATAAATATAAGCAAAAGCCAGCCACAAAGACAAAAACTTTATTTGACAAGAAATATGGTACACAAGTGGTCTTAAAATTTAATAAAGTCCGTATATTTCACCAGTAACTGGTATGCAAAAATATAATCAGAGGATTCTAATATCACAATCATAAATTTATTATTCAAAACATTCACTAAGTGAATAAAAACACTCATAAAAACGCCATTTTTTAAATGAACTTTGAATTTGTTCAATGGCGTCAGCTTAAGGTTATTGTCGAGCCTATTATAGGGGATATTATAGACATGTCATAGCTGTTCTTCGCATAATATGCAGTAGACATGATTGGCAGGGTCAGTTTATTTGCATACCTACTTGTATCTCTACGCTCTTTTTGATACAATTCGGGATGTGACCGAACAAAAACAAAAATTTCGTATATATATCGCACCCCCGGTGCTACAATGTCACTTTGCAGTTTAATCTTCCAGGAAAAGCGTTTCCAAATTAAATATTCTGTTATAAAACATAGTTCTTCTTAATCTAAGAAATCAACTAGTAATATTTGAGCCTTTATTTCAGACTTCATTTCACAGTAGAACGAAACATCTTACAGTTTGGTATATTCGTAATTTTTCTCATAATTTGATTTATTTTGACAACATTGCATAAGACGTTGTAGCACCGGGAGTGCGATATAAGGATAGGGATATATAAGGACAAAAAGAATAAAACAAAACAATTAGTTTAAAATTGTATATTTAAAGTATGTTATTAGAAAATCTCCAACATACGACACTTAACAAGTCTAGATATATGAAATGGTCGAATATACAAATTGCCGTAACTACTTTATATGATCGTTAATCTGACACTCATAGGAACATTTGCACCTTAACACTACATTACAATTATATTATTCTTTATCTAGAATGTTTTCTTTAAGACTCTCCATAGGCGGTGGCACAACAACGCACGAACAACGTCTTTAACATAATACGTGTACCTATATATTGTTTTCTTCTATTTAAGTTTCGAATATTATATAAAACTTCACATCTATCGAGATAATGAAATTCAGGAAAACGATATCTCTATGTCCAATGATGGACGAGTTAGTAATATTTTAAACATAAATAATAATTTTCTGACAATTATATCAAGATAAGTATCTTTAAGAACTTGTGTTATGGATACTAAATAACGGGTAAACATACCGAAATACTTATCTTTTTGTAAATACATACAACATAACAAACATTTTTCTTATAATCTCCCAAACTCCAATGTGAGTGAGTGAGAGTCAAATCATTTGTAAGCGTTCGTATGCGTATGCTCATTTATGTACACACGAGCAAACCAGTTCGTGCGTACATGCATGAACAAGGCTGTGATTGTGTATATAATGGGTGTACAGAGATCCTACCAAGACCTTAGGAGCCTAAGCCAACCTCACCTGCAAGTGGTTCACCTGCCGATTAACGGACGAGCCTGGCCACGGCAAGAGGCTGGCCACGTGCGACCTAAAATATAGTTGGCGAAATATGGGTGTATAATGTCATTGCTTACCCCTTCGAGGAAACAGCCGTGATTGTACGTATGTAAAAGTCCCAAGCAATAAGCGCGTGCGCACGCAATACGTACAAGTCGACGAACCGGTTCGTTCGTGCGCTCATGTGACACTACCTAATCAAATTGAGTGCACTCAAGCCACTATACTTTACCTTATAACATTGTGTTCATATAATCTAAACTAAGATAAAAATAACACTCAACACTGCATTTAGTATAAATCAGATTATTTCACAATTCTCAAGAAGCCTTTTAAATTATTGCTTTCACAGACACACGTTTTAATGGAAAGTATCATAATTATAAAAATAGTCGAAAGATGATTGTGGAAGTATTATTTTATAAAGTTATAACATTTTATAAAGAAAATATTGCAAACATGTAAATTACAGTTTATAGCATTCAGTAACTACTTGGTTTTGGATGGAGTTTCAAATACCCATTCTTATAAATCATAAATGGCAGTTAAATATACCCATATCCTTGTTAAAAAAAATTCCATGGCAGTTAAGTATGTGAAACTAAAACCACGAAACTCCGAGAGTACAGAAGTAAAGCTTATGTTTTTAGGTAGGTACGCAATTTTAACCTTCACACAATAGTCGCTATGGAACTCGAGCTTATGCAAAAATACATGCATACGTAAAAGATATGTAGCTTATAAAAATATCAGATACACATTTTTTATTCATATGATATATGTAAATAAAAACTATCATGTTTACGTAGAAAGAGCGAGTCGTTCCCTACACAAGTGTCTCTTGACTACTTTTTGGGAAGCCCCGGCAACTTAAGTGAAATAAATACATTTTGACGTGACAACGTCTTATAAATTGGTTTGCCGGGTGACACTTCAAGAAACTGCGTTACGCTCCGCTCACGTTATGCGCTCACAATGAGAGCGAGTGAGAGGCACGGGTCCCTTCCACTCGAATGAATATTCACATTAAAATTATTTTACCACTCAAAGTCGTTGTCACGTAAAACTTTCGCCCGTATACCGACTTTACAGGCAACCAATTTTTTTATTTTTTTTATTTTTACATTTCAAGTTACATAATTCTTTATTTTTAGATATATCTTTTAAGGTGATTACCACAATATTCCTGCCACTGCCTACCAATCGGTTTCGTTTATCGTCCAAGAATGCACCACTAACTCACACCTGATATACACGCAGATAAACCTGCCGGGGTTACGGGATTGTTCGAAAGGGTTACCGCGGCCCCGGAACATAGCAGTCTCATGGATGATTTTTAGTCAGTAGCCACCTTAACGCTCCACCCACAGCGGGAGACAGCTATTTGATGACATTGATCCACGCAAAAATACAAAAAGAGATATACTTTCGTCTGTTGAGCATGCATTGTAAATCAATCTGAACTCCTGTACTCTCGGTGCTTAGTGGCAGACCGTAACGTAATACACTTAAAGGAAACTGTCTGCGGTTTGTTACTCATTGTATCAAACCGCAGTTACTATTGATACAAGTGTATCCATTTTCAATGCGCGAAGTACACTCATTGAGCTAGTAACTGTTTGTTTCTGTGTTTATGTTTAGTTTTGTATCTAGGGAGACTGGGGACACTTGATCCTTACGGGAGACTAGATACACTGGATTTACAAAGCTTTTGTGTACACTATATTATTTTTAAGTGGCAACATTAATAGTCTATGATACGTTCTAACTTTCTAAAGTTGGTACTCCTGTCAAATTTGACAGTTGAGCAGATGGCGGATGATTGTGTGTTTCGTGTAGCCAGAAAATATTTTTCGTAAGTTTTTATTTTGATTGCACACTTGGATAGGAAACATATTTTGTATAAGAATCAATTTTAAACTATTCATTATCTATGTGTTTAAACGTCTGTTTCATAGAAAAGTGGTAATAGTAGTAGATATTTTTACAATATTTTTTTATAACCTCAATATACCTAGGGTACACATGGTACACTTTCTTATGGGAGATATGATCCCGCCGGATCAAGTGTCCCCTAATGTTTATTTTTTTAATAATTCCAGGATTCAATATGCCTAGAGTATATAAAACAAAAAAAGGTGCAAGAAAAAGAATACCAATCAATAAGGAAATCTTGGAGTTGGCTGTCAATGATGTTATAGAGGGCAATAGTATTCGTGGTACTGCCAAAGGTTATGGGATAGCAGTTATGACACTGAAAAGATATGTCAGAAAGAAGAAAAATGCTACGACTGAAAATATTGACTACACCCCAAACTACCGCCAGTCACAAATCTTTTTGTTAACTGAAGAGACACAACTTGTTAGTTATTTAATAATGGCCAGTAAATTATACCATGGATTAACTCCTAAGAATGTACGAGACCTTGCATTTCAATATGCTTCTGAAAATAGTAAAAAAATACCACCAAAATGGGTTGAACAGGAAACGGCTACTTACGATTGGTTCTACGGTTTTATGAATCGTCACAAAGAGTTGTCATTGCGTGTACCCGAAGCCACCAGTTTATCTC
Organism: Musotima nitidalis; assembly: GCA_949126915.1. Classification (NCBI taxonomy): domain Eukaryota; kingdom Metazoa; phylum Arthropoda; class Insecta; order Lepidoptera; family Crambidae; genus Musotima; species Musotima nitidalis. Next base: position 15,196,613 of record OX421434.1, read on the forward strand.
GCGCCACAGCTTTTAACAGACACAATGTCGGAAATTTCTTTGAGAATTTGAAAAGCTTATTGCAGAGATTTAATTTTGGGCCGGACCAAATTTGGAACGTAGACGAAACTGGAATTACTACAGTTCATAAGCCAAAAAAAATTGTAGCATGTAGAGGTCTCAAACAAGTGTCTAAGGTCACATCTGGAGAACGTGGGCAGCTTATTACTGTATGTGGAGCTATAAATGCTATAGGTAACCACCTGCCACCATTTATTATATTCCCACGTAAAAATTGGCAGCAACGAATGATTATGAATTAAGAACCGTAAGACACCGACCCATTCTCACAATATTCACATTCCAACACCTTCTACATCAGCATTTGTAAGTCCTGAAGTAATAAGACCACACCCCAAAGCAGGACCGAGAAAAGGATCTGGAAAGGGGAGAAAAAAAGGTAAAACTAGGATTTTAACAGACACACCGGAAAAACTGGCAATCGAAAATGAGGGGGCAGCTAGGAAGCAGAAAAAAGAAAAGAAGATTTGCAAAGCGAAAGTAAAAGTAGTAAAACGTAACCTAAATTCACAAGAACAAGAAGTGACGACGTCTGACGATGAAGAACTACCGCCATCGCCAGAATCAGTTTTAAGTGCGTTTAATGAAAGTGATGTCTCTTATAGCAGTAGTAGCGAATCAGAGAATGAAGACGACTCCAAATACTCCATCATCATTGGAGATTGGGTTATTGTAAACCTAATCTCTCAAAAGAATCTCGTTCATAGATACGTTGGGCAAATACTGAGGGAAAGTCGAGCTGGATATGAGATTAAATTCGCAAAAAAAATTAATGATAAGATGTTCAAGTGGCCTGTTAACGACGATATTAGTTCAATTGCCAAATATCAAGTTGTGAAGAAACTACCAGTTCCGGAAGTGAAATCATCATCAAAAAGAGTTATTAGTTTTATGTTTCCAAAATCATTAAGAAAATTTAATATTAAGAAATAAAAAGTGAAAAGATAATTGCTATTAGATAAAAAGAAAAGACTGTTTAACTTCAAGAAAGAATAACTTATTTTTAATTTAACCAAAGGGGTATTTTGTTTTGTTATGCTAATTGCAAAATTTATTTAATGTTTTTTTAGTTTTAAGTAAAAAGTTTACTAGAACTTTAAGTTGTATTTTCTTTTTAAACAAATGAACATGTGATTTGAGTTCTCAGACATAATTTGTTAGTATTAGTTAATAAATAAGCAAAGTGATAAATGTCAAACAATTATTGAAAAGTAGAAAAAAGAATAGATGATGGCTAGTAGATAAAAAGCAAATAAATCAATGATAAATACAATTTTAACATTTTTTTTTTCTTTAATTCTTCATTAGAATCATGTGTCCCCAAATGTGGGAGACTTGTTCCCCCCAGGATCAAGTCTTCCAGAAGAGGGGGATCAAGTCAGACACATATATGGGACACATGATATCATTCCCTATACGAAGTTTTCGTGGGCTAGATAGTAAATTTATGTACACATATCATTAGCTATTATACTTAGTATAACCAATGAAATTCCACGTATTTAAGCACCAAAATATTTAAAATCGGATTAATATTTACAAAATAATTGCTAAAAAACAAAAGGGGGGATCAAGTGTCCCCAGTCTCCCATAATATAAATGGTATACCAAAAATTCTTTGAAAAATATGTTTGAGCCATAATTTTTAGCATAGCATAAGTGGGACCAACAATTTAAATAGCGAAATATGGGCCTATAATACGCCTCTGCCTACCGCTTACCTAGTAAAACGTGTATTTCTGTGTGTCTGTCTGGTAGTGCTGACTTTCTAAACCAAATTTCTTTACTTTTGAAGGACTTCGATGAGACTGATCTCCGTAAAACCGTTTAAACATAAACTTTATAAAATCTTATATATATTTTTATGAAACTCATATCGTAAATAAATCTCTGATATCATATACCCTCTAATCTAAACATAGCTATGATGAAGTATAAGAAATTGCACTTACTCATATCACTTATTACAACACTAAAGTATCCTTATAAATAAGTACATTAATGATTTTAAAAACAAAAATACAAAACTTACATTAAATAAATTATAAGTAAAATTTTAATAAAATTGCAAATTCACAAGGCGCATTATATGTTAATGAGTGAAAATTTTATTACAATTTTTATGGAGATCACATAATAATTTCAAAGGTAATATGAATAAAACTAATATATCATACAAAAGCAATAAAACAATATTTATATTCTTAAGACCATTCTTATGAGTGGGCATTACATCATATAATGTAATATAAAATATATGTCTGTACTATATAAGGGTATCTACATGATTATGATCAATCGTAGGGGACAAGCAATGGTTCTTTTAAGAGTGAGCGAGTTCATTTGCATTTTACTGAACTGCATTTCAATTGCCCTGCATTTTAACGCACTGCATTTTAATGCACTGCATTTTAATAGCAATGCATTTCAATTGCACTGCATTTAAACAGCACTGCTTTTTAACAGCACTGCATTTTAACAGCACTGCATTTTAACAGCACTGCATTTTAACAGCACTGCATTTTAACAGCACTGCATTTTAACAGCACTGCATTTTAACAGCACTGCATTTTAACAGCACTGCATTTTAACAGCACTGCATTTTAACAGCTCTGCATTTTAACAGCAATACATTTCAATTGCACTGCATTTTGACAGCACTGCATTTGAACTGCACGCCAGCTGCACAGACTGCACGGTTGGTTCATAGTTGAATTTTCTGCTGTCATCTTATCTGTATTCTAAACTGCAAATTTGAAATCGGATTGCTGTTAAAATTTCATACATTTGTGTCTACAGCCCCATCTGACCAGACAGCTCCTATTTTCTTTTCCCCTAATCGATTCTTGCATATAAAATAGTCATACGCAGTTAAATTTTGAACGCTTTAATAAGCTGGACACAACACAAAACCTACCAGCTTATACCAATGTTTCTCATTTATTTCACAAACGAATTTAACGAACGAAAAATTGAATCGTAAAATTAGTTTCTTTTTACCACTTTTAATTATGCATGGTTTCCATGAGATTAAAAACGATCAAAATTCAGCCGTGTATAAAACATATAACTGGCATGTTTTCGTCTAATTTTGACAATATTTTATTAGTAGTAACTAAAACTATAGTTTTAATTAAAAAAGTTTAGGCAAAGAATATATTCCAAGGCATTTTCATTGCTTTTGATACAAATTATTTATTGCGAAGCTTAATTTACATTTAAATTACCACTAACGTTTGTGTAATATTTAATTTATCATTATTGCTATATTTACACAAATCTCATTATAACCACTTGCTATAATTTTATAAGTTTAACAAAGTCGTGAACATAACAGTGCCCGGTAAACGGCAATAGGCTCGCCACCTACTACGCGGGACCAACTATATAATTGGCGAAGTGTGGGCGTATAATATGCCTCTGCCTACCCTCTCGGGGAAACATGCGTGAATTTATATAACAAAGTTGTTTAAACAAATGGTACGGGTCGCGCTGGACTTTTTGTTCGCTCTGAATTAACAATCTGATTATGCAGGCTTATGTTGAACATATATATGGACCTAATTGAAATTGGTTTCAACTTGTCAAGTCCAAAATACCACTATCATCATCATCATCAGACCAAAGACGTCCAATGCCTCACACGTAATGATTTAACCATTAAATTTTGATTATTGACGTCAAACGTCAAAATCAAAATGCCAATTTCTTTCAAAACAAACAAAAAAGAGATTAAAAAAATTCTCTGTATTAACTGCGGTGCTCGGTGGTCGGAAACGATCACCGAAGTAAAGCTGAATTTACAGAGGTCAGTTCTTGGATGGGTGACTAGGTAACAAGGCCTCACCCCTTTGTGTTAACAGGCGTGAATGTATGTATGTGTAAAAATAAAAATGTGTTAGAATTAATCAAACCCCCAATAGGGCCTGAATTAACAACTACAACCTTTAAGCCACCTTATAAAGACCCGTTTCCAGTGGTAGGACATCAATAGACCGACATGATGACTTAAAGGTAACAGACATTAAGTCTGATTTACAAGTGACATTCATAAGACCTTCGGTTACAAGCTAAAACTAAATACATTAGTAAATATTGAATCTCGTTTTATATAATAAATTGCTTTGCTTCACTTATGCGCAAAGAACCCAGGTATGTTTCATATCATTATGTAATAAGTTCAGTTATAAATCGCAGACAGATAATAGAAACCACCAATTTTACAAAATTTGGTGGATTATATAGTAAGTATAGACACAGCTAACGCCATCTGTAATTTCTTAACTATATTTTAGTACACATCCACTGAGATAGATGGCAGTACTAGACCTGTCAATATTCTATTTAAAATGAAAAATAACGGGACAAATAGTTGTTCTCTTAGTTATTTCTAACTATTTTCCCCTAAATTCTGAAAGACAAATATTTCCCTTATTGGGAAACTTGTTCTTGCACAGAAATGGTTAGAGAAAAATGCCTCAAAAAAACATTCTTCAACATTTTAATTTATTTCGGTTTTGGCAGGATAAGGACAACTAGAAGAGATAACTGCTAACCTTGACTCTTTAGAAAGACACTCAAAGAAAAAGATATTTTTGCGTTTTAAACCGTTATGTGCATTTTTTAGTTATCTTGTGTATTTATTAAAAAAATGCATAAGGATTAAGTGTCTATAAACTGTGATGTGAGGGTGTCCAACCCTTCTCAAAGCAACCACTATTTTCAGCCACTGATGTCACTTTAAATTAAATAATACTAGAGGCTATAGAGCTAAGGCGGTTGAATTCCGAGGTGAAACACACACACTAGGTGTGTAATATGCAGGCATTATTTTCTTCCTTCCACATTATCCTATTAAGGTTAGGTCATCTAGCAGTTTAGTAAAACAGCGGCTTCTAAAATCTGATTGCGACGCATATACTCAATACAAGTGCCTATTCACTTCGCCAATCGGCACTGGGCGCATTTTTTAACCCATAATAGGACAATGGCATTGTTACCGTAAAATTACTGTTAACGTAAGGTGGAAAACGAATGAATAATTAAAACTCTCCTGTCCGTTCAAGGGTTAAATGATCGTAAGTCCACACCTAGCCAGTGAAATAAGAGCTTCATGTAGAACCGTATAAAAACGGATTTTGTTCGTCACTTATCACACAGTTCACAAGGCTTCAAGCATATTCTAGAACGTAGTGTTATGTTTATGCTATTGATTTTCTCTTTACTGGAACAGACTTTGTATTTTTAGTTTGGGCACATACAGCGGTTGTTCTTTTACTATTTCTATCTGAAACAATTTTATTCACTATGAAAAATCAGAAAGCAGCATTTTTTTTCTCAAATCTTTTACATCATTTAGCGCCGAAATAAAAGCAGTTTATTTCTTTTTTAAACCAAAAGTAGAACACAACCACTGAAGGGAAGTTATTGCAATACCAAGGGCACCACTATCTACTTATGATTTGAAATCGATTGTCGTAGACATTTTCATCAATTGATTTGCCTCGTTGAGATATTATGCACTGAATGTATTTTCTTATTAATATAGCATAATTTGATGATAAGTATTGTATGAAGTTAAATAAGTATGATATTAACTACTTACATGATATTCCGAGTTATCTAGGGGATCTTTCAAAATCTGAAAAGAAAATTGCAACATATAAAATTATATTAATGTACTTTATGAAGCGAATTAATTGACGATTTGTGCAATCAAAACAGTTGCTTGTTTTTTAGGCTTCTTAGCTTCAACTCTGACACTAAAAGTAACGTTTGAATATGGAGTTCAGATATCTTGGTAGATTTTAGAGTTAAACCTCCACACATGTTTAGTCAACATCATGTATAATAATTCGTATATTATAGGTAATTATAATGTAATAGTATGTATTTCAAGGGTAATAACAAGGTTCCAGAAGCGCAGCATCTTAAATTTTTTTTTAAAGAGTTGCTATTGTATTATAACCAGTGGTCGGAGTAGGTATATTGATTTTAGATACTTGCGTCATGAATAGTCATGATATCATAACATGGACATGCATTTCTTCCGGAATGTACCGGTGAAATATGAAATTCAGTGCGAGATTCTTTGTATAAATTAATGTTTTAAATATAATTCTTTGTATAAATAAATGTTTTAAATTGTTACTATTATTTCATCCTTCTTCCTACTATACGAATGAATATTCACATTAAAATTATTTTACCACTTAAAGTCGTTGTCACGTAAAACATTCGCCCGTATACCGACTTTACAGGCAACCAATTTTTTTACTATTAAATTCTGGTCATCTACGCCACTAGCAGCATAGCGTTGAGAGTATTGATACATTTTTAACTAGTTTCATGTAATAATTTCGATGTTTCGGTATTTTTATCATAATAATCCGGAAACTCGGAGGCGTATCCATATTAACATATACGTTTGATGTCAGTGACCTTAATTCAATATACCTACTCCGACCACTGATTATAACTTGTAATTTAATTCGAAATAACATGTTCTGCCTCTAGTAAGATGAATAGTAGTTGATTATTTATATTAAGTTTAATAAGTATAAGATATAGACTTACATGTTCCTTGTTGTCTAGGGGATCTTTCAGAATCTGAAAAGAGAATGACAACACGTTAAAGATTAAAAATATAAGGCGAATATTTTAATTAATAAGTTTAAAAAGGTTTGTTGATTTTGTAGTGTAATGCCTCTTAAATCTACATACTACAATTCTTTTAAAATAGTAATGAGCAAAAAATAGAAGCTACTATATTTTGTTAATTTTAATGAAATCATAATACATAACGAAAATAAGAGAGGACCTAGGTGCGATCCTTGAGGAACGCCCGACTGTGCACAGTATTGCACTTTTACTGATTTTATATTATGAACTGCTTTTTGTTGTTAAGTTAATAAGACCTTAATCGCGAAAGAAAGTCTCCGTACTTTATATAATTTTAGTGGTTTGCTTACTGTTAATGATGGCTAAATGTATCAAATGCGATAGTAAGATCAGCACAAATAGCAGGTACTTTAGATTCACTAATTTGAATTTCACTTCACTGTTACTACTTCACAAATTGAGGTGCGTATGTAAAATGCATACTTTTCAATCCCATTAGAAAGTCCTTTCAGCTGCGCTACTCTTGGTTTACATTTAAACATGTGTTCGGATTGAAAGAAGTTATAAGGGTCGAAGCCAGTGTAAAAGAAGATATCATTCATTCATCATCATGATGATGAATGAATGATATCTTCTTTTACATGTGTTCGGATTGAAAGAAGTTATAAGGGTCGAAGCCAGTGTAAAAGAAGATATAGTGACAAGAATTGAGAAAGGTCTGCTTAGATGGTTTGGTCATGTTGAGTGGATGAATGTAAGTAGACTAACGAAAGTGATTAATAATGGACAAGTGATTGGAAGTGTTGGGAGGGGAAGACCCCGTAAAACCTTCCGTGACCAAATAAAAAAAAATATGAAGGGCAGGTCAAAAGTACCCCTAACCGACGGGCGTGTATGAGGAGGTTAATGAGTGTGGATAAAGCGAAAAGTGTGTGCCAAGATAGTAGTGAGTGGAAGGATGTGATCTCTGCCTACCGCTACGGGAAAGAGGCGTGACATTATGTATGTTTATATGTACTTCGATTAAACTAAAAAACTAATTTAGTAGTCAGTATTAGGATCCTGTCTGTGTGGTGGTGCGGTGGTGCGGTGGGGCGGTACCTTGGGCGGTCGTCCGCGGCGGGTGGGCGCGGGGCGGGCGGGCGCGAGTTCGAGCCTCTGGTGGTGCCGGAGGAGGTGCTCGGTGTGGTCGCGGGCGCTGCGGAACTCCTCGTCGCAGCCGCTGAACACACATGTCATCGGACCTTCCGACTCCGACCCTGCCAAGTGGTCATGATTATTACTTCCACGACTGATATGGCATAGGGGCAAGTATACCCGCTCTCCGCTTCGAGGTCGGGGGTTCGATTCCCACCCAGGACAAATATTTGTGTGCATGAACATGAATATTTTTTCGGGGCTGGGTGTTTTCCTATGTCTATTAAGTATGTATTTACAAAAAAAAGAAAGATTTTTGTATGTTTATCCAGTATTTGGTATCCATAACACAAGTTCTTAATGATACTCATCTTGGGACTAAATAATTGGTGTAATTGTCAGAAAATATGAATGTTATTAACCGTCAACAGGAGGAGCGGCCGGCTGATGCAGCGCGGCGTGAGTCTTGAGGAGTCGCTCCGAGCCGAAGGCGGCGGGGCAGCGCCGGCACGGGAACTTCGCCGGCCCCGGGGCGCCCTCGCCGTGAGCTGACCGTCTGAAATTAAAAAAACAACCTTTAAATTAATCTATAAACTGACAATACGACTGACAAGAAATAGCTTTATTTTAAAAAAAAACCTATAGCGGTAAATTGCATTCAAATTCATATTCATTTATTCAAGTTTGGCTTAAAAGGGCTCTTATGAACGTCAAAACTTAAAAACTAGCGCGTCCATTCACTGCGGGCGGGAGCTTGATCGTAAAAGAACGGGCAAGAAAATCGTCAAGGTTAGTTTTTTCTCCCGCCATTTTAAGTTATTTATTAAAAACTAGAAAGATTAAAAGTGCTTATAAAAATTTATAAATCAGAAATACTTTAAGTAATACAATTGGTATAATGTTGAAAACAATGAAAATTTTTACACAATTTGAATCTGAATTAAGTTATTGTTGATTTTTGAGAAACTCAAATCAAATCATTTATTTGCATAACATGGGTACGTTACAATTTGAAGATGTTATAAAAATACATTTTTACAATACAACCTTTCTAGGTGTGCAAAAACAGTACAAATTAGTCAAAATAAGTAATAAGAATAATATAATCACAATTTATGTCACATTGAAGAATAAGTAAATTTTAATGTTATTTTCGAATAAATTTATACAGAATAATTGATTAATTTTATCATAAAGAAATTCATTTACAGAGTAGTAGGCTTTATTTATTAAAAATAGCTTAAGTTTGTGTTTAAAGCTTTCGAGAGAGCTACTGTCTTCAAACTCTGAGGCAATTTATAAAAAAACTTTTATTCCTAAGATAACTCTTGTCTATCAACATTGTTAGATTTCTCCAATAAAAGATTTATAGAGAAACTTTATGTCTTAAAATTGAAATTGTTGTATTTCGAACATTAATATGTAATAATGGTGGATTCTTAACCGTCAAGTATTTGGAAACGTACGTGAGTGTTGGTAAACAAACAAAAAACAACAAACAGTGCAATATCACTTCTCCGATTCTCTCAAGAATTCCATTCGAGATCTAAGTGAACCTGTCATCATCTACGTGAACCCCCTGGTGGGGGTCACGGCGCGGTTCCGGGGCATGTGCCCCCTGGCCGCAGTCTCTAACGGCTCCCGTGAATACGGGAGCGGCGTTGGGGCGGCTGTTCAGCCTTAATCTTCGTCCGGAGGTGTCAAGTCCGGTGGGCGCCGCGATCAGCGCCTTGGGCGATCAGCGGCGGTGGGGTGTCAGTCCAGGTTAGTGCTCCCGTCAAGTCCTAGGTCTCCTGAGGGATGAGGCTGCGGGCATAAGCCCTGGCATCCGGTGGTCGCGCGTGTAGCGGCGCCAGGCCCCGGATGTGGTCGTGGCCAGACGCATCCGCACGCGCGAACATCGGTCCCGCCAGTCGACCTATAAAGGCTTCCACACTCTCGAGATCTAAGGCGCGCTAGTTTTTAAGTTTTGACGTTCATAAGAGCTCTTTTGAGCCAAACTTGAATAAATGAATATGAATTTATGAATAAGTTTAATCCTACATCTTTACTAAGGCTGTGTCCCCAGTAGGCAAACTGTTAGCGGCCGACTGAGTTGCAAGACTGAGAGTCCGACGCTGCAAACTACGTATAGTGAGCGCAAAACTAGCAGACTGTGGACACTCCATTTCAAATATATGGAAGGGCGTACTAAATCGGTACGCCGCAAACTCAGTCGGCCGCTAACAGTTTGCCTACTGGGGACACGGCCTAAGGACTTCAAAAGGGGGGAGGCCCCATTTATTATCTTACTTACTCATTATCATTTACTAATAAGTGAATAATATTAATATATCTTTCATTTAAATTCAGCTAAATGTACCTACTAACCGTACAAAACCATTATTAACATATATAAATAATGGGTGAATTTCCCAAACGACTTTTTTTTTTGTCTTCATTGAAATTAGTATTTGAAAAAAGGAATATTGTTCTGTACTATTTTTTTTTGTATTCATTAGGTATTTATTGGGTTGTGGCATAAAATATTATTTGTCTAAGTCTATTTACAAAGGTAGAAATAAATACATAAACCTCTATTTTTGTCACATCGGTGCTGTCCCTCTACTTTTTTTACAAGCTAAAACGCTTATATCGTTATAAAAATAAGTAACTTAAGAATATAACTTATTCTATTTCATAGAATATTAGTTTTATTATTAATATGTAGCATATTTTATTACGTAATTCATAATATTTATTACTGAGAGGCATAAATGTACTTGTCTCGCAAAATTTTGTCATATCGCTGCACAAAAGTAATTTAAACCTAACTTTGCATCGATGAGTCCGACAGTGTCCCCACCCCAATTTTATTTCCCTCGTTAGTGTGTGCTAGTGCGCAGTCAGGACGGACGTGTGTCAAATCGCTGCATATTCCCGCCAATTACGTAAGTACGACATTTCAGTTACTTCCAAGCAATTATTTTATATTATCGGTGGTTGCATTTTTCTAGTGTAATGTGAAGTTTTATTACGATTGTTTGGTTCTAACAGACATAGTAAGTAAATTAGCATCATTATAGGTACTTAAATATTATACATTTTTCATAATTTTCAAAAAAGTCGATAATTTCTCACGTCGCTGTTCTCATATCGCTGTAATCGGTGGTCTTTTTTACCACCGATGTGATAAGAAAAATCAATCGGTGTCTTAAATATCATATCGGTGTTTTGATTCAAGATCGACGCATAGTTTTTTTACATCGGTGGATTGTTTTATCACATCGGTAGATCATATTATCACCTCGGTGTAATTTTATCATATTGGTAGACATAGTGTCATTTCATTAAAGTAATAAAAAAACAATGGAGCATACCTACAACCATACATTATATACATACATATACACATATTATATTTTTTAACTTTCATAAATATTAACTTGTGTGCAGCTCGTGCCGCACACAATTCGTTCGAGTAATTTTGTTTAAGATTAATTTTGTTTAAGAATGCTGAAATCAAAACTAAACGAGGAGGAGAAAAAAGAGAGAAAGAGGTTGATGGAAAGAATAAGAAAAGCTAAAATCAAAAGTGATCCTGTGTTAAGAGAGCAGCATTTAAGAAAAGACAGAGAACGCTTAGCTAAAAGAAAGGCAGCTGGACTTATCCTAACCCGAAGCCAAATGACTGCACATGCACGTCGCAATGCACAAAAGAAAAACCGAATCAGTGCCCGTGCATATTATCAGCGGAAAAAAAATAAGGCAAATGGTGCCCGCAACAACCCAACAAGTGTTTCAGAGACCAATGACGCAGAATCGCTACCGAAAAATCAAGATAATGAGCCCGGTATTTCTCAAGAACTAATAGGACCTCATAGCCCACGGCTATTGCGACAGAATGTTCGATGTAATAGTCCTAATTTGCGTATTGATGCCATAGTAGCGAGTAGTTCCCACTATTTACGTACAAGCAGTCCCCTAGATTTATCAATAGCATCTCCTTTACGAACGCCAAGTATTAGTTCTATAAATTCAGAAGAATCAACATTACGTCCAAATAGTCCTAACTTAGACACATCCTTTAATACTGTTAAATTCAAACAAGACATTAAAATGAAATTTCGTAAATATCAAAACGTTAAAACTCAGCAAATACACGATTTAAGAAAACAATTGGCAAAGGCTAATAAAGAGAAACTAATGTACAAAAAGAGATACATGAGACTACATCAAGAATTTAAGAAATTAAAACAGAGTAATTTAGAAGTGAGACGAATCCCAACGAAGCCAAAAAATATAGACCTGCAAAAACGTATCCGTAAGATTGTTGTTCAGTTTTTTGAGGATGATGAAAATTCAAATCTTTGCCCAGGTAAAAAGGATACTGTCACACAAAATGGAGTAAAAAAACAGAAAAGGCTGATGAAAGACACAATTAAAAATTTACACAAAAAGTATTTGACTTAGGGCTACCCTCCAATCAGTTACGTCACTTTTACAAGAATGAGGCCGTTTTGGGTCACGCAGCCAAAATTAAACTTGAGAAATACATGCCTATGTGAGAAACATGAGAACATGGATCTTGTTATATCATCTTTAAAAAGAAATCGTATCATAAAAGAAAACACCACGACTGAAATTCTAAGTAGTATTTGCTGTGATATTTTTAAGGTAGAATGCCTGCAAAGAACATGTCCTGTCTGTAAGAATCGTCATTTAAATTATCAAGAATTTGATAACTCCAAAGATGTTATTTATTGGAATTGGAAGAAGATAAAAAAGAATTACAAAAAAAATGGAGTCGATAAAATAGCCGTTAATGTAGAAAAAGTAAAAATAACCGTTAAACCATTACAACTAATCAAAATATTTGAAAACAATCTGAAACCGTTCTTAACACATTGTAGTAATATACGAAATCAAAGTCAAGCTTTTAAGCACTACAAACAAAACATGACTGAAAAGGATTGTGTCGTTCACATTGACTTTAGTGAGAACTATAGCTCCAAGTACGGGTCCGAAATACAATCTATGCACTTTGGTGGCAGTCGTCAACAATTCACATTACACACTGCTGTAATTTACTATAAAAATAAGGAAGAGAATATAACAACTCAATGTTTCTGCACTATTAGTTCTTCACTGCGCCATGATGCTGCCGCCGTTTGGGCTCACCTTGTTCCAATATTAGAAGAAATTAAACAGGAAGCTCCAATTGTTCAGAATCTTATTATTATTTCTGATTCTCCATCAGGCCAGTATCGGAATAAGAAATTTTTTTATATTATGTCCCAACTCAGTATTTACTGCTCTTCTCTGACTAACATAATATGGAACTATAGTGAATGTGGTCATGGAAAAGGTGCGCCAGATGGAGTAGGTGGGCTACTGAAGCGAACGGCGGATCGATTTGTTGCACACGATGGTGATATGAATAATATAGACTCTTTTGTAAACTATTTAAAATCTGCTGTCCAAGGCGTGAAAATTAGTACTGTAGAAGAATATGAAGTTGAAGAAAAGGACTGGCTTCTCCCTACAAATTTGAACACATTTCGTGAAACATTGCAAGTCAAACAAGTCATTTGGACTAAAGAAGCTAAAAATCGTATAGTTTTACGTCGACTTTCTTGTATAGAAGATGAATGTATGAAATATGTTGTTAAATGTTCACATGGCAAACATCTAGACTTCCACAATTTGTCAACCGAACACGAAATTAAGTCTAAACCTCAACTTTCTACTTCGAGTAATAAAAAATCCAGAACTAAATCCAAAATAGATATCACTAAAATGCGACCAGTAAAGTTAACTGACAAATTAATTTTGTTCCCACAGCCATCACATTCAAAGTATTTTACACCATCACATACATTAAAAATCTCGGAAAATGCGGCACCCAGATCATCCTCTTCGACAAAAATGTCTGAAAATTTGCTATTGAACTATGTAGATCTTGATCAAAGTACTCCTGCCTGTTCATTTTTAGAGAAAATTGAATAAAAATATTAAATTAAGTGATAATTAAAGCTGTGATTATTGTAGTGTTGTTATGATTAAGGTTAAACTTAAAAGGCTGATTAATTAGGTATATAAAGTTTTCTTATATAAAGTTTCTATTCTTAGTATTGTTGAACCTAGAACGCCACAATGTTTTAAGTGTACACATGGCAAAACAATTAGCTTGATCGCCACATTAATAAATGTGTATTGTACAATAACGTACAAGAAATTTTTGTTTTTTATACTTCTTTTAAATAAACACAATGATAATTAAAAAAAACATTATTTTTTATTCTAAGAAAATAATACCCTTAGTTCAGGTATTCAGTTCTTAGTCACTCCTTCAAAAATGTATAAGCCTACTATTTCTTTTTTGATGTTCAAAGGTGGATAGATTATCATATCGCTGTATATGTATATCACATCGGTGAATAAATTTATCATATCGGTGTACAGAAAAGATAATCGGTGCCGGATTGTCACATCGGTGGAAACCAGAATTCAAACTGAATTTTCTCCATAGTCTTAAAAGATACGTTGATGGTTACCAATAAGGGAGTATTTAGTATCCTAAATATTACATTAAACATGAAAAAAATAAAAAATATATATAAATGAAAAAGTTCACCGATATGATAAGAAAAATGGCATTTGTTGAAATTCACCCTAATATGTTAATATAAAGTGTTATACGAGCGTGCACGCGTTTATGAGTAAAGTAAAAAGCTTTATTTAATAAACTATTACATAGCACTTGAAAACGTCAAAACAAAATATTTAAAAAAACTAAATATTACTACACTGAAATCACGAAGCTTAGATTCAATTACATGCAAATAAATAAAAATTAGGTGTAAGTGAAACTAAGTTTATCTTGACTGTATATGATTGAATGTATATCTGTATAATGTGTGTGAGTACAAGTAGATTCTTTTTTGTTTCAAATAATGGCTTCGTGCGTTTAGCACATTTAGCCAGTGTCGAGTAACAGATATATTAATAATACATAAATCATAGGAAAGGAGAATGAGTGGTGATAAAGATGATAAATATTGAATGAGATGCCCTCCCCCTAAACCCCTTGAGTCTTCAGCAAAAATGTGGGACTATATTGAGATCGCACATAGACTTTTTGAGAGAATTTGTAAACTGATGTTGCACTTTTTTGTTTGATTTACCAACACTCATGTACGTTCACAAACACTTAACGATTAATAATCCACCGTCACTACACATTAATGTTCGCAATATCACGAATTTTAGAAAACAAAACAAAACTGCAGACATAACGCTTCACTTTCCCGCCAAGAAGTCCGTATAGGTAGTTGCGTGATCGTGGCGTGCATGCGTGCGTGTGCGTTGTGTTCGTGTGCGTGCGTGTGTGTTAGTGTGCGTGCGTGTGTGTTAACGTGTGTGCGTGTAAGTTCTTGTTAGTGTGTGCGTGCGAGTGTGTTAGTGTGTGTGCGTGTATGTTCTTGTTAGTGTGCGCGTGTGTCAGTGTGTGCGTGTGGTGGCTCACCGATGCAGGTACATGTGGTTCCGCTGCGCGAAGGGTTGTCGGCACACGCTGCAGTGGTAGGCTGCGTCCACGGGCCGCCCCGACGCATGCCGCTTGCGGTGCTGGTTTAAATTCGTCACCTGACACACACCCGATACAATTATTTTAAATTCGAATAACCTATTTATTACCTAAACCTATATAATTTAGCTTAAGCACCCTATGTGTATTATAAACTACAACGAACACTGAATATGTACCCCATGCCACTGTATGAGTGTAAAAAGGCTCTGACTGAGTGGCTCTCTGCTCTTAGTTATGGCGACGACGTTGAAGTAATTTAGTCTGGAATAACTTAAAGGTGTTAGAAACTCATTGTTCTAAGCACAGACACTACACAAAGCATTACGTTTTATACACACACACACATATATCACAAAAAAGAATGGTTTAAAAATGTATTTATTCATATGTTATATGTAAATTAAAACTATCATGTTAACGTAGAAAGAGCGAGGCGTTCCCTACACAAGTGTCTTTTGACTACTATTTGATAAGCCGGCAACTAACTGTATAGTATAGTTTTACCTGAAATAAATACTTTTCAAATAATCAAATGAATAGCTATCACGTTTCGTTTCGGTCATATAAAGTCCACTGCTGAACATAGACCTCCCTAGTAATACAGTTTCTGCCTATAATCACGCTGGGCAAGCGGGTTGGTGATCAGAGTTGCAGCTAGTACGCAGGTTTTTCTTTAATTTTATTTATTTATTATATAGATTTGTACAACTGTCATTACAGGAATAAGGATGACTTTGCTGCCCATTATTTGGTTACTTTACTCAGTCAGCCAGCTTTCGCTTAGTTTTACACAAAAAAAAAGACACGTCACATAAAACATTTTTGAAAATTTTACATTATTAGACTATATTCTACTTTTTTTACGATAATGAAATGGAGAAGAAGATTTCGATCTTATCCCGCCATCTCCTGTGCTTTTCCAAACAACATGTGCTGGTCATATTGGACTGAAAAACTACCCTCATACTGTACATCAGGACTTGAACCAAAAAATATGATAAGTTGTTCCTCTGAAATACTTCGCTTTTGTATTTCTCTGCCGACACATGTGTTTCTTAGATCCTTACTTACTTACTACTGTACTATATTTTATATCGTGTTTTGGACGCAAATTTTATTTTAAGTTTAATGAATCCGAGGTGGCCGATCGAATCAATTTCTTTTGCAATTCTTTTAATATGTCATTCTAATTTGGTGTATCTATCAGACAAGATATCAGATCAGAAGCGCTCGTAGCTCTGCGGTGCTCAGTGGTTGGAAACGATCACCGAAGTACAGCAGAGTTTACAGAGGTCAGTCCTTGGATGGGTGACCGTTTGTGTGGCATTTGATATCGAGCGCTTCCGTGCTTCGAATACGTGCACGTTAAGCTGTTGGTCCCGGTTATCACTAAATGTGGTAGTCGTTAAGCCATACTAGAGGCTTAATGGGCGGCTTGATAAATTCTAACAGCAGGACGCCATACATCTGCCTCCGCCAATCCGCACTGGGTCAGCGTGGTTGAGTATGACCCAATACCCTCACACCTTGATATGTGAGAGGAGGCTCGTGCTCAGTAGTGGGAAGTTAATGGGCTGAATTGATAATGATGATCAGACAAGAAGTGGTAATTATAACGAATCACATAAAAAGCAAAGTATATTTATTGTGTATACCTGTGCATAAGCTTTATTGCACCCCGGTTCGGGACACTCGTAAGGTCTTTCTCCTGTATGTAATCTCACATGGTTGTTTAAATTCGTCACCTGGAAATAATAAAATACATGTTATTTAGAAGCAGATCTTGGATATAAAGCTAAGAAACATAGCATTTACATATTGACATTTAGAAATACGGAAAAACTATTTATTTTAGGAAAGCCATTCCGACTTTTCTTTAATTAATTAAGTAAGAAGTCAAGAATTAACTGATGATTAATTTTGTGCAGAAGTAGGTGAAAGTTTAAAGTTCACTTACTAGAAAAGTATTTGTGAAGTGAAGATTATTTTTAGTCAGGGTTAAAACTTACCAAGAATACTCTCGACTTTAGCATCTATTTGAACAAGCGATACAAAAATTTCTACATGAACCTAGGTAAAATTGTATCTATGTTATAGTATTTGCTTTATTTAGTCAGGCGAACTATACCACCATTTTTTTGACATATCTGACTTTTGAAGCCGCCATGACACTTATGAATAGTGGATAATTGCATGTTTTCTACCGCCAACTTGGAATATTTACACATAACCATTACAAATTAATATATTAAAAATTTTATCAAGATCACTCATCTATTGGTTTCTAAGTTTAAAATAAAAATAAAATAAAATATACTTTATTGTCTTTAAGATCAACATGATCATTTAGATTTGTCAAACATTCAGACACAGCATTGAAATTCGCTATATTTTTTTTAAAAACAATGAAAGAGATATGAGCGGTACAATAATAAAGAAATAAAAGCAAATGGGTTCTTTGTCAGAATTTGTCAAGGTTTGTGAGTTTATTCGTCTGTTGTGGTTTTTCTCAAGATTTGTCAGTCTGTCTGTGACTCTTATTGGAGGTATATGTCAGTCAGCCTGTCGTGATTCTAAAGGAGGGAGGAGATGGTCCGTCAGTCAGGCAGCCAGTCTGTCGGTGACTCTAACGAGGCTTCCAAAAGGCAACGAGATTGAGAAGAATGCCTTAAGAAACTCATCTCGGCTTTTTTCAAATTATGTCTTAAAATCTAATACAATTGTCGAAATAAAATATTAAGATTACTGCTGTTCTTAAAACTAACAAAATCTAATATCTAAAGATCATACATAATAATATCTTAAGAAAGAAAGGAGCAATTCATGTCACTTCCAGGCAGACTTGCCGATTGCATTGATGCAGATTGATTGATTGGGGGAGTTTGTTTAATAATAATAATGTACAGACAAAGATAATTTAATGAACATTTACCTGGGTAAATGCTTTCCCGCATTCTGTACATTTGAATGGTCTTTCATTGGTGTGGATTCGGAGATGTGCCCTCAAGTTATTTGATTGAGAGAAAGCTGAAAAAAGACAGTGAATCTTATAAAAACAATTATGTTTTAGACCTTGTTAAAAAATAATAGAATTTTATTTTGATTAGTTGAAATCATTTTATATAAACTGCCATCGAACTTGTTATGTCTGAACCATCTGGCATTCATAAATTGAAACATTAACAGCCTACTGTTAATCTTCTCTTATCAGACCCAAATTAAAAAGGTTACGCTTGGGCCATACCAGTTTTTGTAGCATCTTGGTACACCCATCCAGGGGCTGTTTTATCCTGTTTTCAAGTTAGAATCATGATTATTTCAGTTCAATAACGCCCTACTACTGAGTACTAATGTAAAAACGCTATAATGATGGAGCACTCATAATAGTCCTCAGAGTACCTAAACATGTTGTTGTAATTGTTATCTTTGAAGCGCTCGTAGCTCTGCGTGCTGGGTGGTCGGAAACGATCACCAAAGTACAGCAGAGTTTACAGAGGTCAGTCCTTGGATGGGTGACCGTTTGTGTGGCATTTGATATCGAGCGCTTCCGTGCTTCGGAAGGCACGTTAAGCCGTTGGTCCCGGTTATAACTAAATGTGGTAGTCGTTAAGCCATGTTAGAGGCCTAATTGGGCGGCTTGAAAAATTCTAAAAGCAGGATGCCATACACCTGCCTTCGCCAATCCGCACTGGGTCAGCGTGGTGGAGTATGACCCAATACCCTCGCACCTTGATATGTGAGAGGAGGCTTACTGGGACGTTACTGGGCTATGATTATGATGATGATGATGATAAATTGTTATCTTTTATTTTAATGTTGTGTTCATCTGCAATTGGGTTGCATGCTAGGTATACTCTTATAATGTATTATATTAAATGTAAACATGTAATCTGTTGGTGTACCAAATAAATAAATATCTCCCACCTTGGTTTCTTGGATGAGACCAGCTGAAGGACATAATGATAAGGGATATAATTGCATACATATAACAAAAACGTTTGTACTTCTTGAAATTATATGTCCATCTCAGCCCTATAGCGTCAAAATACTGAGCACAAGCCTCCTCTTAACCAAGGCGTGAAGGTATTGGGTCATCCTCCACCATGGGAACTCAGATAGCGGAGCATACAGTAAGACTATGAGACATACATACTACTACTACATACTAATATCACGTCTGTTTCCCCGAAGGTGTAGACAGAGGCATACTATACGCCCACACCTCGCCATTTATATTGTTGGTCCCACGTAATAGGTGGCGAGCCTATTGCCGCTTTCCGGGCACTGTTATGTTCGCCAGAGCCTCGTCTTGATCGGCAGGTGCACCACTTGCAGCTGAGGTTTGCTTGGGCTCCTGAGATCTTGGTAGGGGCCCTATACACCCACATACATACATATACATTCATCATCTCAGCCCATTAACGTCCCAATACTGAGCATGAGCCTCCTCTCACATACAAAGGTGTGAGGGTATTGGGTCATACTCCACCACGATGACCTAGTGCGGTGCCACATAAACGGTCACCCATCCAAGGACTGACCTCTGTAAACTCTGCTGTACTTCGGTGATCGTTTCCGATCACTGAGCACTGCAGAGGTACGAGCGCTTCCTACATATACATTATGAGACATAAATGTTATTAGAAAGTTACCTTTATTGCAGTATGTGCAGACGAACCGCCTCTCAGCCCGGTGGTGGCGCATGTGGTTCTGGAGCTGCAACGACTTCTGAAACGTCTTGTCACATATGCCACAATATAGAGATTTCTCACCACCCTCCTACAACAATATCAATGCGCTTATATCTTTAGTTCGTTATAATCTGCAGCCCATAAGTTTAACCATGTGTATGGGGCTCCTACCAAGACCTTAGGTTCCCAAGTCAACTTCATCTGCAAGTGGTGCACCTGCTGATTATTGGTTGAGTAGTGAAGTGAAGCTTCAGATTTAAGTGATGAATTGAAGCGAAGCATGAAAAATGCTTTTGAATTTATTGGATGCACACTAAATAACACATTATGCGAGTATACCCGCATTCCACTCCTGAGGTTGTGGGTTCGATTCCCACACAGGACAAATATTTGTGCGTATAAATATGAATATATGTTCTGGTCTGGGTGTTTTCCTATGTATATTAAGTATGTATTTACAAAGAAAAAAGTATTTATGTATTTTATCCGTTATTTAGTATCCATAACATAAGTTCTTAATGATACTTATCTTGGGACTAAATAATTGGTGTAAGTGTCAGAAATATTTATTTATTATCAGGGTTCAATCGAAGTGCGGCATGGGGGGTGAGGGGAACAATGCGGTAACACTTCGCCCGCGCACGAGTGTACTCACTTTCTGTCCCTTTCTTTCTTTTGTCTAGGATTGTGCATGCACTGGCAACTACATTTTTTATTCAATTTATGTGCCGGCTACTGTGCCTATTGCAAACTGTTCCCCTTTTTTTAAAGACTTAACTAATACTAAGCTACGCATCCACATCACATCAAGAGGTATATGCCAAATCGAGATTGATTGACTAATCTTACTCCTCCAGGGAAACAGGCGTGATTGTATGTATGTATTTGATGATAAAGAAGTTTTACAGCCTGTATATTTTAATTCCTGGCTATTAAAAATGGAAATAATGATGATTGATATAACATACATACATATATTACATGTCTACATTTCGCCAATGTTGTTGGTCCCATGGCCTATTGCCGCTTACCAGGAACTTTTATGTTACAGATGGGGTTGGCTCGGGCTCCTCAGATCTTAGTAGGATCCCTATACACCCCATCCCATAGATTGATGTGTCATGGAGGTCAGTATATCAGCATTCTGAGAGTGGATTCTCTTCGCACATAGGACTTGAATAAATATTTGTCTTGGTCTGGGTGTTTGCGATATTATAAGGTTGCATTTTAAAAAAAAGTATGTATTTAAGTTAATCCATTCTTTAGTATCCATAACACAAATTCCTAATGATACTTATCTGGGAACTAACTAATTGATGTGATTTTAAGAGAAATACTATTTTATTACTTATGCAACGAGTTAAAGAGAACTTTTTGTCCTGATTTGATATTTTAATGAGATGTTACCTCTTCAGCATTTCCTGGCTCATCAAGTTCCAGAGGGTCAGATGATGATGAAGGGTCAGAACCATTCTCTGTTATCGTCACTTCTGGAACTAGTGGTTGACATTTGAAGCAAGCGTAAACACCATCTGTCCCCGTCTCAAATAATTGCTGAAATTAAAAATAAAAATTGTAACAGTAGGTATATTTTTTATTGTAGTATACAATTAAAATGACATTACATAGGTAGTATGCACTTTCAAGGTTTAAGACTATGACTTATCCTTACAAAAATTACATAACAGTTACTTTGTTTGTTAACTTTCATTACTAAAACACATTCTTACAAAAAAAAATTGTATTAAATTAGATGCGAATTCAATGAACAAATGCTGCTTTAAATCCCGATTAATTGTAGTTTCTAGAGGTTGTCATAAACTTTGAAATAATAACATCAATTTTAGTGGGATTTTTAAGACCTAAATACCTAATTGTTTTCCAACATTATCACAGCTACAATAAAAACTTATTGTTGGTCAGGTCAGTAGTGTACAATGGTTTTCAGGGATATTTATAGTGTCTGCAGCGGTGCTCCATAATCTGACAAGTTCTATAATCCAACACTGCCTTACAAAACATTTGTCAGATTTTGATGTGGGTAACTGCAGATAAATTATCAATTTATATACATACATACATGCATACATAATGTCACGCCCCTTTCCCGTATGGGTAGGCAGTGATTACATCCTTCCACTTGCCATGATCTTTACACACACTTTTAGCTTAATTCACACTCATTAACCTCTTCATACCTGTCCGTCGGTTTAGGGTACTTTTGAAATGCACTTTCTACAACATTTTCTGAATTTTGTCATGGAAGATCTTACCTGGACTGCCCCTCCCAACACACCAAACCATTGTCCATTATACATCACTTTCGTTAGTCTACTTTCATTAATCCTCTCAATTTATATGAAGTATGATTAGTGACAGTATTTTAATGAATGAAGTGATCTAATTTATAATATTGCATATGTTATTGCTGACATTGATTGTATTCAATTTATTCACATTGTGTGTACCAATTATATCACTTTCTTATTTAAATTAACTACTTATTACTTTTCTAAAAAATCCAAAATAACACAAATTTTAAGCAGAAAATATTTTCAATATTAATTTAGGCCACCAAGGTTCAATGCTAAAAGTACACAATGAACATAGCACAGAAAAAAATCAAAGTCGCTTTTTTATAATGCGTACAAGGTACCTTGGTGGACTTGCCTCAGACGAAAAAAAGTTAAAAAAACAAGGCCCGACCGCCAGGCAATAAAAAAACGTAGTCAGGTTGCAATGCAGTTCTTTACCATTTCAATTACACGAACTTAGATATTTAAAATGAATTACCTATATATTCATAAATAATTATGATCCATTAACGAGAAATGTAAGGATTTGCCGTATATCACAATAATTTTGCTAAGAAAACAAAAAATAACATCGAAGGACGTCTCGCGATTCAAGTAAATAAGTATCAGGAACTTACTTCTGCTGGCTTGTTGCAAAATTTACATTTATCCATGATAAAATGAAAATAATATTAAGAAATCAGTGTAAAAAACACTTAAAACTTTTTTCTCATCGAGCAAATCTATACAAAACACGGGAAAAAGACAATACAAAATTTTAGAGACGTGCGGGAACCGGGGGCGGGGCGGATCAAGCATCGCGAGAAGGGATCTGCGAAACATTAGGAACGTGAAGCCAAGTCGATTGTTCAGAAAATCGACTCCAATAATCGAGTACTTTTGTTTACTTTTAATGATTATTTTAGTGATAAGTAAGTCTTCAGTGACTAAACCATGCGGCCCATCTAAACGGAAGTAGATATTGCCAGTATATGGACGCTTGCAAAATCGGGGGCTCGATATTCGCTTTCAATACACTATGTTAAAATCAATTCAAACAATCAGAATAAATAATAAAAATAATAATAGACAGGTAAAAAATAGACTTACACCAGTGTTGGGCAAAAAAGATGAACAATTTATTGATTGTAATGGTGATAAATTATAATTAAGAATTATATAATTGTTAACTGTATCATTAACTATTTATTAATTTTCAAATTAATTATTTTTCGGCTCCCAGGTAGTAGAACACTGCCCCCCTCCAATCTTTAAATGTAGTTAAAGAAATATATTCTTTACATATAAAACATATCCCACAGAACCGTTTGACTGGTTTTTCTGTCACAGTCGCTTTTATACTTATTACAACGTTTATGTGCAAAATTTTAATTTATTTACTTACAAAACTACTAGTTTTGTAAGTAAATAAATTAAAATTTTGCACATAAACCAATACTTAGTGTTTTTTTTAATTTGCTTTGTAATTGTTTTTGTTTGTTTCCATTCTAATGGCTTCATGTATATTAATTAAACATGAAAAGATAGATAGACAAATCGATTTAAAACTTCTTAACTAATATAATAATTAAAATTACACCTCAGTACCACTTCTCCTCGAACATGCTGTCTGACAGTTTGTGATTCTTCGGCAAATTTGTCATTTTTGCAAAACAAAAAATGCGTTCCACTGCAGCTAAGGACGGCAAAGGTGTGTTGTATTTAATATAAACACTTTTTATCTACCGTTAAGTGTTTGTGAATATACATAAGTGTTGGTAAATCAAACAAAGCAGTGCAACATCACTATTCATATTATTATTCTCTCAAGGAGTCCATGTGAGATCTCAGAATAGTCCCACATCTTTACTGTGGACTCAAGGGGCTTAGGGGAGCGTATCTTATTTCCCCCAAGACTGGTCTTCACCTTGTGGTGGTGGGGGGGCTGAGTACCGCCCGGTAGGACGCAGGAGGCTCTAGGGAAAAGGTATCACCCAGAGATTGGCGACTCCGATGCCCTTAGTACTGACTACCGGGGGGGAAACTAAGAGGGACCTGTGGAGGGCGCAGCGGGGGCAGGGGGCTCCTGCTGTCTAACCATGGGCTCTCCGAGAAGTCGACCTGTGTGCTATGGTCATACAAGGAGGTAGGAGGGGCGCGTCTACTACGTCTCTCTGAGAAGGTCCTCCCGGTTTTGGTCCGGGGGACGTTGGCCGCGTATCAGAGCTGCAACCCAGGTACTGGACCCCGCCTCTTTCTCGAAAAGCGGCGGGCGTCGTCGGAAGATTTTTAGTGGGTATTACAGCTGGCGGTCGTGTCTGCCACACAACTCTCTCGGTCCCCCTTTGGCCAGGAGACAGTACGTAAATGCATTTTTTTACCGACGTATATCAAAAAAAAAGAAGGGTATATCATTTACCATTTATCATCAATCATTTACTATGAAATATATATTACCTATTAATATATCACTTGACATGGCTAGATGTGCTAGACGCACGAAGCCATTATTTAAAATAAGAAGAAGAATCACGTGATGTGTGTTTAGCTTTTTTTGACTCCCTCCTACCCCTTGGTGATATTATGTGGTGAGGTTTAAAACTAATCCCGGGGCTGGCGTATGCGGAAACTTTATAACCTATATAGGGATATAGGTTAAAAAAACACATGGATACTATAGTCCGGCAATCTCATGCGCGACCTTCCCGCGGGGTGACAGATGGCGGTGGGGACGAGGTAAACAAGATGTCAGCGGGTAGCGGGTGGGGTAGCGGGGTAGGGGGAACTTCTCTTCGTGTGTAGCCGTGTGCTAGAATGACACGCTACGCTACCTCGTCCCCGCCACCGTCTGTTACCCCGCGGGACGGTCGTGCACGAGATTTCCGGACTATAGATAGACGTAATGCCATATCCTTAATCGCCTTCCTCGACACCTTTAGGCTAGACATTCGCAGATTGACCATAGAATTCTTTGTTGGGCCCGCTACCCCACTGCATAAAGAAAAGAGTAGCAAAAAGAATAAATCTCTCTTTATTAACGTCATGTATTATTAGTGCATTTTGTCTCAGTAATATTTATTGCAAGACCCGGTTTTCATGTTAGAACTACAATACATTTTTACCATTATATAATTACAGCATATGTAATAAATGATTGATTTTACTTTTAATCACTAATTAATCACCCAACGTTTTCAAACTTTTTAATTTTCACCTTAATTTAATAGTACTCCGTTATCCGAAACCAAAATGGAGCCGGTAATACCCTTTGCTTTATCTCCAGCTACAAACAAAATGAAATCAGCAATTTCTTCAGGCTGAGACATTCTGTTAAGACGCGTTTTCACATCGGATAAAGATATAGGAGCAGATCCCGATTGCTCTAATATATCAGTTTCGACTGGTCCTGGACTAATCGCATTTACCCTTACTCCCGAAGGTGCTAGTTCTAGAGCTGCTGCTTTGGTAAACATGTTCAACGCCGCTTTAGAAGAGCAATAAGCCATAAAAAATGGATGAAATGACATATTTGCTGCAGCACTTGATATATTGACAACATTTCCTTTAGTTTTAACGAGGTGTGGAGTTGCCAGCATTGTCAGATGAAAAACTGCTCGCAAATTGATCTTCATGATTTTGTCATAGGCTGTTAAAGCAGTTCCCTCGAGGAGAGTTCCATAGTCAATCACACCAGCATTGTTTACGAGGACATCTATTTGGTTGAACTTCTTCAAGGTCTCGTTTATGATCCTCCGAGCGTCTTCATCGTTGGACACGTCCGCCTTTACGACGACGTGCTTTCCTCCAACTTTGGTGCAATCTTGGGAAGTTTTCTTCAGCTTGTCTGCATTCCGGCCAACAAGCACCACATGAGCGCCTTCCCTGCAGAACATAACAGCGGTAGCTGCCCCGATGCCGGAACTGGCACCGGTTACTATGACCACTTTGCCGGAGTAGGTCATTGCTGCAGACCACACGTAAAAATACTGACTTATTTTTTCGCGGTTACCTTGTTTTATAAGCTTTGTAACTCTTAAACGTTATGTAAACAATAATGTAGCATTAAGTGGCTTTTGTGATAACGGTACTGCAATATTTGCTAGTCATGTATTATCGTTACTTATTAGTGCCTAAGGAGTATTTATATCTATAGCTCGAACTTCCAAGGGCATCTTACTCATTGTTATTTGAATCTCTATAAAACAAGTGGTTTACTCATTCTGCAAATATTAAACTTAATGATTACTGTCAACTTATTGACAGTCGGAATATTTACATTACCTACACTGACCTCAAGATCAGTGTTCAAGATCAATCGACGTAGACATCAATTGTCGAATAATTTATCATAATTTATTACTATCAATCATTCATTATTAGCCACAAGAACTGAGATTATGATGACCAATTCTTTGATCGGAAAATTTGGCTGGTGTAAACCTAACGCGCCCGATCATTGCGGGCAGGATCTTGAATAGAACTAGAGAAGAATAAGGCAATAAATCGTTAAGGTTTCTTTTCCCCAGAAAGAATCTCAAGAATTACAAAACCTGTACATGAATGAGTCAACATCAAATCGTAATTCTGAGTACTGAAGGCCTCGCGAAAAATAAAACATTGTCCTAGCAAAATTGACTCCTCCAGCACGGCGTAAGGTGCATAGGTACAATCGTCATTGACCCGTCACCGACTTAATCTTAATGTTTAAAAATATATAATGTTTTTATAATTATATTAATGACCTCTACTTATGTACACTAATATTATAAAGAGAAAAGATTTGTATTTTTGTATGTAACGAATAGACTCAAAAAGTACTGGACCGATTTTAATTATTCTACTCTTAAGAAAGCTAAATTTTCACTGATTGGCAAAATTTTAATTTGGAAAAAAATAGGGTTCCGTAAGTTTTTTCGGTTTTTCGGACACAAAGTATAAAAAATCAACTAAAATTCAAAAAAAATCAAAATTCAAATTCATTTATTCAAGTTTGGCTCAAAAAAACTCTTATGAACGTCAAAACTTAAAAACTAGCGCGCCCATTCACTGCGGGCGGGAGCTTGATCGTAAAAGAACGGGCAAGAAAATCGTCAAAGTTAGTTTTTTCTCCCGCCAGTTACAGTTACAGTTACTAGAACAGTTACTCATTTTGCGTACGTTGCCTAAACTATAAAAGATAGAAAAATGCAGAAATTAATTGTAGATCTTATAAATATCTACTAAAAAGTCCGCGACAAACTATAACTATCTATTCGAGTGAGGCACAATAACCATTTTTTTATTTAAATATCTTGAATTTTTTGGACTACATTTAAACGCATTTATTTTAGTTATGATATTAATCCCTATCAAAATAAATTATTTCATCACTAAGTGCAGTTCATGTAGATAATATTTGGTCTTTTAATGATCAAAATTGAAACGTTTGGTTTTGAAGTTATGGCGGTATTAAATTATTCCGATTTCTGCTACACGGCGCCTTATCACGGGTCGGGGCTCCCGACCATCAGTTTATTTTGTTACCTGAAAATAATTTAACGTCACATATTATTTATAGAGAAGCTCTACAATAATCGCTTTAGTTATCTATCCCAAAACAACGGGTTGTACGGACTGCCGGTAGGAGTTAAAACTTAGTATTAATTACATTTAAGTATATATTAGGTCGGGGAAAAAGTCTTTTCGCATAACGTAGGTATAAACTTATTATAAAATTTTTTTGACTGTACTATTTGTGTCTGGCTGGTTTTGGTAACATTAAAAAGGTTCCATTATAAAGAAAAGAAAAAAATAAAAAAAATTTGTTTCCCGCTATTTTTCATTTGTTTTTCTCTCCGTAAAAATGAGTGAATCTAATGAAGAAATTCGATACATTTTAAAATTTTATTATAAAAAAGGCAAAAATGCAACTCAAGCAGTGAAAAAAATTTGTGATTTTTATGGACCTGATGCAGTGTCAGTAAGAGTAGCACAAATTTGGTTCAAACGTTTTCAGTCCGGAAATTTTGATGTTAAAGATGCACCTCGCTCTGGTCGCCCTGTTACGAATAAAATGGACGCCATTTTTGAAAGAGTGGAGCAAGATCGGCATATTAGTAGTTACGATGTAGCTGAAGAACTGGGAATTGACCACAAAACAGTTTTGACCCATTTGAAGAAAGCTGGTTATACAAAAAAGCTCGATATTTGGGTGCCACACGAGCTCACTCAAAGAAACTTAATGAACCGTGTACTCATTTGCGATTCATTATTGAGACGTAATGAAACCGAGCCGTTTTTGAAGAGATTGATAACTGGCGATGAAAAGTGGATCACGTACGACAAGAACGTGCGAAAAAGGTCGTGGTCGAAAGTTGGCCAGGCTTCACAGACTGTGGCCAAACCTGGCCTAACACGAAATAAGGTGATGCTGTGTGTATGGTGGGATTGGAAGGGCATTGTTTATTATGAGCTTTTACCGCCCGGCAAAACCATCGATTCTGATCTTTACTGCCAGCAACTGATGAGATTAAAGGAAGCAGTCGAGAGAAAACGGCCGGAATTGATCAACAGGAAGCGTGTGGTCTTTCATCACGATAACGCTAGACCACACACATCTTTAGCCACTCAGCAAAAATTAAGAGAGTTCGACTGGGAGGTCCTAGTGCATCCACCATATAGCCCTGACCTTGCGCCTTCAGATTTTCACCTGTTTCGGTCTCTGCAGAATTCTTTAGGTTCTGTAAGGTTGACCTCAAGAGAGGACTGCCAAAACTATTTGTCCCGTTTTTTTGATCAGAAGTCCCAAAGTTTCTACAGTAACGGGATAATGTCTCTGCCCACAAAATGGCAGAAAGTTATTAAACAAAACGGTACATATATATTGTAAATAAATGTAAATAAACTTTGAAAAAAATGTCTTGACTTTTCATACAAAAATATGAAAAGACTTTTTCCCCAACCTATTATATTCATCATTAACAACTTTAACATCCACATAAAGACAATCAATGCAGCCTGCGGATAATTACTGCGTCGTCGATGTTAGTGTCGGTGTCTGTGAGTTGACCTAGGAATCATTTTGCTGCCCGTGTCTTTTCTGGGTAGGCATTTTGCAGCGGTAACCGACATACACGCGGCACAACTTATTAATTTATTGGATCACCAACATAAGTTATGGTGTATAACACAAAGAAGAAATAGATATAAAAATTATCAGTTCTCACTGCGCTCATAATCAGAGGCGACTACATCATGCATTAAATACAAAACTATATACCTAACAAAAAAACCCTCATTAAAAAATATAAAAAAGTTCACCAAATTAATAATTGAAAAAAATATATCAAAGTACCTTATTGCGTTGGAAGCGAATGTTGCTTATGGTAGAAGAAACATGAAAGTAAGATTAATTCAGTAGAGATGAGAGCACTCAGAAGTATTCTAGGTGTGAAATTCAGTGATAGGATTAGGAATGAAGTGAAGCTGGTGTAAAAGAAGATATAGTGACAAGAATTGGGAAAGGTACGCTTAGATGGTTTGGTCATGTTGACAGGATGAAAGAAAGTAGACTAACGAAAGTGATTTATGATAGACAAGTGATTGGAAGTGTTGGGAGGGACACGTAAGACCTTCCATGACCAAATTCAGAAAATGCAGGGTGGTGGCTGATTGCATGGCGAGGTTCCTGAAGACACCAGGCAGCTTTCCGGAAGCCTTCAGCGACGTTTAG
This sequence comes from Musotima nitidalis, assembly GCA_949126915.1. Classification (NCBI taxonomy): domain Eukaryota; kingdom Metazoa; phylum Arthropoda; class Insecta; order Lepidoptera; family Crambidae; genus Musotima; species Musotima nitidalis. The sequence goes on from OX421434.1 coordinate 15,226,697, forward strand.
GCGCATGGGACGTCTAATTGCGGCAAAGCCGGACAAGGACACTTTTGCTGACAGAAGAAAATCGCAATTAATGATATGCGATAAATTGAATATCAGTTAAAAAATCATCTTCGTTAAAAAGTTATTATAGATGAATTTTTATTATTAATAACTCGCATTTAAGTAGGCTTTTTTGAGTCCCCTCTCATCTTCAAACTTAACCTTGGTCCAGGTCTTGGCGGTCAAAAAAAAGAGGCGTAGGATGTGTCCTATGTTCTCCTATGTTCCTCCCAACGTAACATAGATTACAAAGACTGTTAATATAGGTCAAAAAAGCTTTGGACCGAGGACACTGCCCTGCGGGATCCCTAACGATTACATTTCCTTCTTCACTGATAATTTTTTACCGCTTGTTATTAAGGTAAGGTAACTACTAAGAAGTGAGAGAGCAGTGCCCTGAAATCCAGTACTTTCAGGCCTGAGTTTAAGAATCGAGATAGAGACGGTGTCAAAGGCTTTTTTTATCTCAAGAAAGATCACTAGATCACTTATTACCTTTATCAACTTCTCTTGTTATGACGGATGTAAGATCAAAGATAGCATGCTGCGTCGATCTTCCCTTTCTATAAAATCATATTGAGAGTAAGATAATATCACATTAGTTCAGGTAACCTACTGTTCTAGAGTTCAAAAGTTCCTCAATGATTTTAGAAATGGAATTCAACACAGATATAGTTTTGTAGTTGTTTATTTGTAGGCAACATAGATTTACGTGTGAATATTTTGTTAAAATCAAATTTTTGAATTACATTCCATAAATTTTCATAGATTATATTGGAATTCTTATGCAAAATTTTACGCGTAGCAAGATTTTTACTAACATTTTCTTTGAACCATTATAACCGTTTACCTGTCACAGGTCAGTATTGAAAATATTTTGGTTCATGTACCTCATCAATGTAACTTACTTGTAATCCACAGTGGTCAAAAGTCAGACAACTCAATACTGATTTATCTACCGGTATGCGCTCCGCAAAAATATTGTCCAAGCATGTAGCCGAGTGTGTGGTAACAGTTCAGATAATTGGTTAAACCAATAAAAACATTTAAACAAAGAAACCAGCCCAGTGGTCACTGATAAACTTTCAATCCCCACATACAACAAGATATTTATTTTTTCTTTAATACCTCTTCCATAACCGTTTTAAAAGTCACACTATTTCCTCAAGAAGGTCGGTATACGCATTCAACAACAAATTTGTCTAATTCCACACAGGAGAGCTCTATTACCCCTTCTACAGAAAGGCTAACAATATCTTTTTGTTCCTTACATCTATGGCTGTCTTTTATAAAATATATTTTCAAAACTTATCAAATCATAGCTACTTAGAGCCAATTATGTGTCATTTTTCTTTAGCCAGTGCTCAGTTATACAATTATTATCAATATTCCTGCTTTTGATAAATAATTCTAATTCTAGAACCTTGCCAGACAAACCCTGAATATTTTGATGCACAATTTTAAGTTCAAAGGCCTTTATCTTGTGTGTTAGTTTAAACTGGGTGATAATACTGATACTGGGTAATAAAATATTAGTAGGATTACTAACTTGTACAATATTCATTTTGGATATTCTTATAGATTTTCATGTTTATGCACACAAAGAATTGTCCTGTGTGGGAATCAAACCCACGACCTCAGGAGCGGAGTGCTCGCCACCATGCCATAGCGGTCGTCATGATAATAGATAATAGTTATATGACTTGCAAACATTGAAGTACCTGCTATACCACTTATCAAAATGCGGACATGACGCTTCACATTCCTGCGAAGAAGTCAGAAATAGTTTGAATATTGATTTCTTGCAAATATCAAATTGTCATCCATACGTCATTCATTACATAGCTGTATTTTACGTCATTACATAGCTGTCATTATACGTCATTACATAGCTGTCATTATACGTCATTACATAGCTGTCATTATACGTCAATTACATAGCTGTCATTTGCGTTCTGTTATTTCAAGTCTGATTCTTTTTTGTTAAACCACGTTTTATAGTGACTGACGTTTCATGTCAAGTCACACGGGAACGCTGTCGAACGGGATAAAAAGTATCTTATGTCTGTCTCCTGGCTCTAAGCTACCTCCCTACCAATTTTCACCCAAATCTGTTCTGCCGTTCTTGAGTTATAAGTGGTAACAGGGTTAACACGACTTTTTTTAAATATATAGATTAGATAGATAGACAAAACGATTTAAATTTTTTATAATAATTAAAATTACACCTCAGTACCACTCTCTTCTCGAACATGCTATCTGACAGTTTGTGATTCTTTGGCAAATTTGTCATTTTTGCAAAAGAAAAAAGGCGTTCCACTGCAGCTAAGGACGGCAAAGGTGTGGTTGTATTGTTGATCGAAGGTTGTATTTAATAAAAACACTTTTTATCTACCGTCAAGTGTTTGTGAATATAATATAGTGTTGGTAAATCAAACAAAGCAGTGCAACATCACTTTTCATATTATTATTCTCTCAAGGAGTCCATGTGAGATCTTAGTATAGTCCCACATCTTTACTGTGGACTCAAGGGGCTTAGGGGAGAGTATCTCATTTCCCCCAAGACTGTCTTCACCTTGTCGTGGTGGGGGGGCTGAGTACCGCCCGGTAGGACGCAGGAGGCGCTAGGGAAAAGGTATCACCCAGGGATTGGCGACTCGGGTGCCCTTAGTACTGACTACCGAGGGGGAAACTAAGAGGGACCTGTGGAGGGCGCAGCGGGGGCAGGGGGCTCCTGCTGTCTAACTATGGGCTCTCCGAGAAGTCGGCTACACACGCTATGGTCGTACAAGGACGTAGGAGGGGCGCGTCTACTGCGTCTCTCTGAGAAGGTCCTCCCGGTTTTGGTCCGGGGGACGTTGGCCGCGAGCGGGGTGTCAGAGCTGCAACCCAGGTACTGGCCCCCGCCTCTTTCTCAACAAGCGGCGGGCGTCGTCGGAAGATTTTTAGTGAGTATTACAGTTGGCGGTTGTGTCTGCCACACACCTCTCTCGGTCCCCCGGGAGACAGTACGTAAATGCATTTAGTTACCGACGTATATAAAAAAAAAGAAGGGTATATCATTTACCATTACTCATTTACTATGAATTATATATTACCTATTAATATATCACTCGACATGGCTAGTTGTGCTAGACGCACGAAGCCATTATTTAAAAAAAGTAGAAGAATCACGTGATGTGTGTTTAGCTTTTTTTGACTCCCTCCTACCCCTTGGTGATATTATGTGGTGAGGTTTAAAACTAATGCCGGGGCTGGCGTATGCGGAAACTTTATAACCTACTAGCTGTTACCCGCGACTTCGTCCGCGTGGAATAGTATCTTTGGGTAGCATTTTTATTATTTAATAAGAATCATTAGTAGGTATAGTTAGAGATGGGCGACGGGTAAATACCCAAAAGGTAAATACCCGGGTATTTTCCCAAAATGGGTAAATACCCGGTATTTAAAGGGAAAATACCCAAATGATGGGTATTTTCGTTTTTACAGTAAATGCCACACCTTTTATTAATTTTTACATTCTTATGAACAAATGAAATATAAACTATACCTTCATTATTTTGCGAGGTATGAAAAAACTGAGATTTGATTAAAAAATCTGTAAATAATGAGAAAAAAGCGAGGAAATAAATCGAAGTCAATTTAGTCTAAATATAATTACATATTCAACAAAAAAAATGTTATTTTTTCGTTATTAACTGTAATATATTAATCACTGTCACCACTTTCATTATCACAATCTATACGAAGCACGTCGCAAAATTCCATTTCCTTTTGGTTTCCACTTGATGTAGAAGTTTGTTATTCATAAATTAGGCTTGTTGTTGGACTAGATAATTGTTTAGGAGAAGATAAGGGTTCGTCATCTTCTTCATTGTCTTCATCTTTATATTTATGTAGAAGATTCCAATCATAAGAAATATATGCTACTTGTGCTGCCCTTTCCGTTGTCAATCTATTTCTTTTATGGCTATGTATGTGTGCATGTGTGCTAAATGATCTTTCAGTGGCAGCCAAAGTGCATGGAGCAGTCATAATTCTTACAGCAACTCTACTTAGTAATTTGGATCTGCAAAGTCCTTTCCACCAAACTACAGAATCCATTTTTGCGACATTTTTCCAAAAAAATGGTCTACCCCATAAACCCTGTTTAGCTCTATCTAAATCTAGAATTCTAGACCAACGTCGATATTTAGTGATTGGCTCACTTCATAAATATATTCCATGGCGTCCACTTTATGTTTTTCATCTAGTTCAATGCCTTGGGATTTTGAATCTAACATAATAATATATGCAGCATAATGAACTTCATGCAGTAATCTGTGCGTTTGATTACATTATTTATAATGTCTTGTTTGTGTCGTTAATATTTCTGGAAACACAAAATTGAGTGTGGATTTCATGTCCTTGAAAGCCATATATACTTCATTTATACGTATTCCATTACCTTTCAGCTTAAAAACTTTACTAGTAATTGGTTCTGATAAATTTATAAAATGTTCAATCATTGACCATAATTCCAATAAATTTGATTTTATTTCTTCAGAAATAGTAGTAGTAGTAATAGTAGCATCTTCATGCACTGCTAAGGTCTGTAATGCAACTTTCGAATTCTCTTCTCGAAGGCTCTTTAAAGCGGTGCAGTAACTGCCCCAGCGGGTTTTTCCGGGCAACTTTAATGTTTCGCCTGAACCCTTATTTTTTATAATTTGGGCTAACAAAGCACTCATTGCTTGACTTCTTTTAATCGCTTTTATGGTCTCTATGGCTATCGATATACATGCTTTTACAGATTCTGGTTTTAAACAGTCTTCGCATAGTAAATTTAATGTATGAGCTATACATCTAAGAGGCAACACGTGTGTATGTGCTTTTGCCAATTGGAATGCTGTTCGAATATTATTAGCGTTATCTCCGATAAGGGTTACAAATTCCGTATATCTCCATAACTTTAATTATCTCTTGAGAAAGATATTGGCTTGTGTGGCGGTTAGTGAGAGTATTAAGGCTTTTAACAAAGAACGGTTCAGGTTTTGGAATAATAAAATTAATGATGCCTTCATTGCACTGATTGCTCCAACCGTCACATTGTAAATGCAAATCATTTGTAGATTTTAGTTCCTCCGTGATTTCTTTACCATCTCATTGTACATGACTTCCAAATGTGTAGTTGAGATTGCTTTTCTGGTTGCAAATTTGTAAGATGGTTATATCTCATTAAAAAATGTTATCCACAGCGGATGTTCAACGATTGAAAACGGAGAACCAGTAACAAATATTGCCTTCAACAAAAGCTGATCCAGATAAAGTTTATTTTCTGCAGATATCTGTGTTGCAGATGAATTTTAACTGTTTACCGTTAGACTGTTGTCCTGTTCCTCCATTGAAACGGCTTGCAGAGGAATATTGGTAGCACTTTCCGCACTTATATCAGCGTCAGATATTTTTTTGAGTTTATTCTTGATGACAGTTGGACATTTAAAACATGGCTTGTCATCTTGTTGACATTGGAACATTTATACACTTTATCACAGTGTTTACACTTAACCATTTTACAGGTTGCTGAATGAAAATAGTTTTCCCATATATCATTTTTCTTCTGTCTGGGCATGATGTGACCTAAAAAAAACATTGTAATATTTTTTTAAATATATTAGAAAGAAAAGTGAACTAAAAACGAGGACCAGGAAGGCGTACAAAGAATTTTGTGGAACAACTAAGAAAGAAAAGTGGGGTCATGTCGTATCAAGAGTTAAAAAGTAAAACCATGGACTTAGCAGTGTAGCGCATATTCCGCCGATAAGAGTCAAAAGTCATAAGAGTAATTAAATAAAAGAAGAAGAAATAATTAAAAAATTTCATGACTTTAAATGTCTATAAAAAAAATTTTTGATCACATGAGTGCTTAGAATATGTTTTAATAGATTTCTTATACATTACTTTAATTAGGAAAAAAAAATTCTCAATTATCATTAAAATTGGCCATTATTAGCAATTAATTGTAAAAATTTGGGTTTTTTATAAAACATAACATAATAAGTATGTAAAAAAATAGTGAAACTTCGTCGAAGACAACCATGGCTCAAGGCTTCTAAATGGTCTATACTACTTTCGCCTCCAAGATTACACTATATAAATTTTTAAGTAATAGGTATAAAAATAATAGTATGTATATGGGTGAAAAACATTAATAAAAGAAATAACATCTTTTTTTATATTATAAACATTAAGTTTAAACTTACCTCTCAATCCTTTATTAGCACAACGTATCGTTGATATCGATGTCCGGAAGAGTAGCAGTAGTTGTCAATCCAATAAAAATCAATTAATCACTATCGGAAGTCCATAAATAAAATCCAGGCCGTCAATATAGAGCTAAACTAAAAGAAGTGCGCACTTTACGAAACGAAAACAACGTCTGAGTAACTTCTTCATTCTGATAAGGAGGTGTGCGGGGCAAGGTGGGGCGGGGTTAGTGGTTTGCTTTAGTTTGGTGGAAACTAGTCTCTATTTTTTGTCTTATTGTTATTGTCTCTATTGTTGTTAAAATATTTTGCGCCATTTGCGCACTTTGTTGTTGGCAAGACGACGCTGGAAGCCGACAAAAGAAGTGCCGGAGCCCGCATAAGGAGCTATCGTCAGCTTCAAAGACTCTGCATGCGCTGTACAGTCTCAGTACACGTTGATGAGTCAAACATTAAATCGTTTCAACTCAAAAGTTTTAGAATCTATAACTGCAAAAATAGTTCGAGACGCTAATTTGAAAATACCCGAATATATACCCAATCGGGTATTTTCCCGGGTATATTCCCGGGTATTTACCCGAATTCGGGTATTTACCGGGTAAAATCCCATCTCTAGGTATAGTAGATATCAGCGGCGGCGATGCAGATAATTCGTTAAAAGGAACTATAACTTTAAAAGCCAAAATATTTTTTAAACTTGATACACCCAAAATTTTTAAATATCATGTTCCTAGAATAGTTTGGCGTCGTAGTTCCCGTGCCGAATCCGTTCCGTTCCGTTCAAATTTCAAGAATTCCGTTTGTAGAAAAACTCTGCACATCCTAAGAGACCTACGTACCAAGTTTCATGGTTTTATTCTCAAAAATGAAGAACACCCATAAAAACAATCAACCCCATACTGTTAAAATTTCAAAATGCTAAAACAAACGATTTTTTGTTTATTATTTAGTGCCTAAATACAAAATGTTATATTTTTATTTTCAAAAATGACGAACTTCATACAAACTTTCAACCCCTATTTCATCTCTCACAGGACGAAATTTCAAAAACGCTAGAACAAAATAATGTTTAATTATTTCCTATCAAATGCTTAAATATTAAGTTTAATGGTTTTATCTTTTAAAATTAAGAAATCCCATACAACTTTTCACTCCCTCCCCTTTTTAACCCTTTACAACCCCCTTTTCGAAATAAAAAGTAGCCTATGTTCTTTCTCAGGGTCTAGACCATCTGTATACCAAATTTCATTCAAATCCGTTCAGTAGTTTTGGCGTGAAAGAGTAACAGACAGACAGACAGACAGACAGACAGAGTTACTTTCGCATTTATAATATTATAATAATATAATATAATGATAATGATATATATATATATATATATATATATATATATATTATAATATTATATTATAAGTAAGGATAGCCCTTTACAACTATGTAAAAGGGATATAGGTTAAAAAAACACATGGATACTATAGTCCGGCAATCTCATGCGCGACCTTCCCGCGGGGTGACAGATGGCGGTGGGGACGAGGTAAACAAGATGTCAGCGGGTAGCGGGGTAGGGGGAACTTCTCTTCGTGTGTAGCCGTGTGCTAGAATGACACGCTACGCTACCTCGTCCCCGCCACCGTCTGTTACCCCGCGGGACGGTCGTGCACGAGATTGCCGGACTATAGATAGACGTAATGCCATATCCTTAATCGCCTTCCTCGACACCTTCAGGCTAGACATTCGCAGATTGACCATAGAATTCTTTGTTGGGCCCGCTACCCCACTGCATAAAGAAAAGAGTAGCAAAAAAAATAAATCTCTCTTTATTAACGTCATGTGTTATTTTAGTGCATTTTGACTCAGTAATATTTATTGCAAGACCCGGTTTTCATGTTAGAACTACAATACATTTTTACCAATATATAATTACAGCATATGTAATAAATGATTGATTTTACTTTTAATCACTAATTAATCACCCAACGTTTTCAAACTTTTTAATTTTTACCTTAATTTAATAGTACTCCGTTATCCGAAACCAAAATGGAGCCGGTAATACCCTTTGCTTTATCTCCAGCTACAAACAAAATGAAATCAGCAATTTCTTCAGGCTGAGACAATCTGTTAAGACGCGTTTTCACATCGGATAAAGATATAGGAGCAGATCCCGATTGCTCTAATATATCAGTTTCGACTGGTCCTGGACTAATCGCATTTACCCTTACTCCCGAAGGTGCTAGTTCTAGAGCTGCTGCTTTGGTAAACATGTTCAACGCCGCTTTAGAAGAGCAATAAGCCATAAAAAATGGATGAAATGACATATTTGCTGCAGCACTTGATATATTGACAACATTTCCTTTAGTTTTAACGAGGTGTGGAGTTGCCAGCATTGTCAGATGAAAAACTGCTCGCAAATTGATCTTCATGATTTTGTCATAGGCTGTTAAAGCAGTTCCCTCGAGGAGAGTTCCATAGTCAATCACACCAGCATTGTTTACGAGGACATCTATTTGGTTGAACTTCTTCAAGGTCTCGTTTATGATCCTCCGAGCGTCTTCATCGTTGGACACGTCCGCCTTTACGACGACGTGCTTTCCTCCAACTTTGGTGCAGTCTTGGGAAGTTTTCTTCAGCTTGTCTGCATTCCGGCCAACAAGCACCACATGAGCGCCTTCCCTGCAGAACATAACAGCGGTAGCTGCCCCGATGCCGGAGCTGGCACCGGTTACTATGACAACTTTGCCGGAGTAGGTCATTGCTGCAGACCACACGTAAAAATACTGACTTATTTTTTCGCGGTTACCTTGTTTTATAAGCTTTGTAACTCTTAAACTTTATGTAAACAATAATGTAGCATTAAGTCGCTTTTGTGATAACGGTACTGCAATATTTGCTAGTCATGTATTATCGTTACTTATTAATGACTAAGGAGTATTTATATCTATAGCTCGAACTTCCAAGGGCATCTTACTCATTGTTATTTGAATCTCTATAAAACAAGTGGTTTACTCATTCTGCAAATATTAAACTTAATGATTACTGTAAACTTATTGACAGTCGGAATATTTACATTACCTACGCTGACCTCAAGATCAGTGTTCAAGATCAATCGACGTAGACATCAATTGTCGAATAATTTATCATAATTTATTACTATCAATCATTCATTATTAGCCACAAGAACTGAGATTATGATGACCAATTCTTTGATCGGAAAATTTGGCTGGTGTAAACCTAACGCGCCCGATCATTGCGGGCAGGATCTTGAATAGAACTAGAGAAGAATAAGGCAATAAATCGTTAAGGTTTCTTTTCCCCAGAAAGAATCTCAAGAATTACAAAACCTGTACATGAATGAGTCAACATCAAATCGTAATTCTGAGTACTGAAGGCCTCGCGAAAAATAAAACATTGTCCTAGCAAAATTGACTCCTCCAGCACGGCGTAAGGTGCATAGGTACAATCGTCATTGACCCGTCACCGACTTAATCTTAATGTTTAAAAATATATAATGTTTTTATAATTATATTAATGACCTCTACTTATGTACACTAATATTATAAAGAGAAAAGATTTGTATTTTTGTATGTAACGAATAGACTCAAAAAGTACTGGACCGATTTTAATTATTCTACTCTTAAAAAAGCTAAATTTTCACTGATTGGCAAAATTTTAATTTGGAAAAAAATAGGGTTCCGTAAGTTTTTTCGGTTTTCGGACACAAAGTGTAAAAAATCAACTAAAATTCAAAAAAAATCAAAATTCAAATTCATTTATTCAAGTTGAGTTTATTCAAGTTCAAGTTGGCTCAAAAGAGCTCTTGTGAACGTCAAAACTTAAAAACTAGCGCGCCCATTCACTGCGGGCGGGGGCTTGATCGTAAAAGAACGGGCAAGAAAATCGTCAAGGTTAGTTTTTTCTCCCGCCAGTTACAGTTACAGTTACTAGAACAGTTACTCATTTTGCGTTCGTTGCCTAAACTATAAAAGATAGAAAAATGCAGAAATTAATTGTAGATCTTATAAATATCTACTAAAAAGTCCGCGACAAACTATAACTATCTATTCGAGTGAGGCACAAAAACCATTTATTTATTTAAATATCTTGAATTTTTTGGACTACATTTAAACGCATTTATTTTAGTTATGATATTAATCCCTATCAAAATAAATTATTTCATCACTAAGTGCAGTTCATGTAGATAATATTTGGTCTTTTAATGATCAAAATTGAAACGTTTGGTTTTGAAGTTATGGCGGTATTAAATTATTCCGATTTCTGCTACACGGCGCCTTATCACGGGTCGGGGCTCCCGACCATCAGTTTATTTTGTTACCTGAAAATAATTTAACGTCACATATTGTTTATAGAGAAGCTCTACAATAATCGCTTTAGTTATCTATCCCAAAACAACGGGTTGTACGGACTGCCGGTAGGAGTTAAAACTTAGTATTAATTAGATTTAAGTATATATATTCATCATTAACAACTTTAACATCCACATAAAGACAATCTATGCAGCCTGCGGATAATTACTGCGTCGTCGATGTTAGTGTCGGTGTCTGTGAGTTGACCTAGGAATCATTTTGCTGACCGTGTCTTTTCTGGGTAGGTATTTTGCAGCGGTAACCGACATACACGCGGGCGGAGCCGCGGGCGACCGCTAGTTCCTTATATTTTATACAACTTATTAATTTATTGGATCACCAACATAAGTTATAGTATATAACACAAAGAAGAAATAGATATAAAAATTATCAGTTCTCACTGCACTCATAATTAGAGGCGACTACATCATGCATTAAATACAAAACTATATACCTAACAAGAAAAACCTTATATAGAAAATATAAAAAAGTTCACCAAATTAATACTTGAAAAAAATATATCAAAGTACCTTATTGCGTTGGAAGCGAATGTTGCTTATGGTAGAAGAAACATGAAAGTAAGATTAATTCAGTAGAGATGAGAGCACTCAGAAGTATTCTAGGTGTGAAATTCAGTGATAGGATTAGGAATGAAGTGAGGCTGGTGTAAAAGAAGATATAGTGACAAGAATTGGGAAAGGTTCGCTTAGATGGTTTGGTCATGTTGACAGGATGAAAGAAAGTAGACTAACGAAAGTGATTTATGATAGACAAGTGATTGGAAGTGTTGGGAGGGACACGTAAGACCTTCCATGACCAAATTCAGAAAATGCAGGGTGGTGGCTGATTGCATGGCGAGGTTCCTGAAGACACCAGGCAGCTTTCCGGAAGCCTTCAGCGACGTTTAGGCGCATGGGACGTCTAATTGCGGCAAAGCCGGACAAGGACACTTTTGCTGACAGGAGAAAATCGCAATTAATGATATGCGATAAATTGAATATCAGTTAAAAAATCATCTTAGTTAAAAAGTTATTATAGATGAATTTTTATTATTAATAACTCGCATTTAAGAAGGCTTTTTTGAGTCCCCTCTCATCTTCAAACTTAACCTTGGTCCAGGTCTTGGCGGTCAAAAAAAAGAGGCGTAGGATGTGTCCTATGTTCTCCTATGTTCCTCCCAACGTAACATAGATTACAAAGACTGTTAATATAGGTCAAAAAAGCTTTGGACCGAGGACACTGCCCTGCGGGATCCCTAACGATTACATTTCCTTCTTCACTGATAATTTTTTACCGCTTGTTATTAAGGTAAGGTAACTACTAAGAAGTGAGAGAGCAGTGCCCTGAAATCCAGTACTTTCAGGCCTGCGTTCAAGAATCGAGATAGAGACGGTGTCAAAGGCTTTTTTGATCTCAAGAAAGATCACTAGATCACTTATTACCTTTATCAACTTCTCTTGTTATGACGGATGTAAGATCAAAGATAGCATGCTGCGTCGATCTTCCCCTTCTATAAAATCATATTGAGAGTAAGATATAATATCACATTAGTTCAGGTAACCTACTGTTCTAGAGATCAAAAGTTCCTCAATGATTTTAGAAATGGAATTCAACACAGATATAGTTTTGTAGTTGTTTATTTGTAGGCAACATAGATTTACGTGTGAATATTTTGTTAAAATCAAATTTTTGAATTACATTCCATAAATTTTCATAGATTATATTGGAATTCTTATGCAAAATTTTACGCGTAGCAAGATTTTTACTAACATTTTCTTTGAACCATTATAACCGTTTACCTGTCACAGGTCAGTATTGAAAATATTTTGGTTCATGTACCTCATCAATGTAACTTACTTGTAATCCACAATGGTCAAAAGTCAGACAACTCAATACTGATTTATCTACCGGTATGCGCTCCGCAAAAATATTGTCCAAGCATGTAGCCGAGTGTGTGGTAACAGTTCAGATAATTGGTTAAACCAATAAAAACATTTAAACAAAGAAACCAGCCTAGTGGTCACTGATAAACTTTCAATCCCCACATACAACAAGATATTTATTTTTTCTTTAATACCTCTTCCATAACCGTTTTAAAAGTCACACTATTTCCTCAAGAAGGTCGGTATACGCATTCAACAACAAATTTGTCTAATTCCACACAGGAGAGCTCTATTACCCCTTCTACAGAAAGGCTAACTATATCTTTTTGTTCCTTACATCTATGGCTGTCTTTTATAAAATATATTTTCAAAACTTATCAAATCATAGCTACTTAGAGCCAATTATGTATCATTTTTCTTTAGCCAGTGCTCAGTTATACAATTATTATCAATATTCCTGCTTTTGATAAATAATTCTAATTCTAGAACCTTGCCAGACAAACCCTGAATATTTTGATGCACAATTTTAAGTTCAAAGGCCTTTATCTTGTGTGTTAGTTTCAACTGGGTGATAATACTGATACTGGGTTATAAAATATTAGTAGGATTACTAACTTGTACAATATTCATTTTGGATATTCTTATAGATTTTCATGTTTATGCACACAAAGAATTGTCCTGTGTGGGAATCAAACCCACGACCTCAGGAGCGGAGTGCTCGCCACCATGCCATAGCGGTCGTCATGATAATAGATAATAGTTATATGACTTGCAAACATTGAAGTACCTGCTATATCACTTATCAAAATGCGGACATGACGCTTCACATTCCTGCGAAGAAGTCAGAAATAGTTTGAATATTGATTTCTTGCAAATATCAAATTGTCATCCATACGTCATTACATAGCTGTCATTATACGTCATTACATAGCTGTCATTATACGTCAATTACATAGCTGTCATTTGCGTTCTGTTATTTCAAGTCTGATTCTTTTTTGTTAAACCACGTTTTATAGTGACTGACGTTTCATGTCAAGTCACACGGGAACGCTGTCGAACGGGATAAAAAGTATCTTATGTCCGTCTCCTGGCTCTAAGCTACCTCCCTACCAATTTTCACCCAAATCTGTTCTGCCGTTCTTGAGTTATAAGTGGTTAACACGACTTTTTTTAAATATATAGATTAGATAGATAGACAAAACGATTTAAATTTTTTATAATAATTAAAATTACACCTCAGTACCACTCTCTTCTCGAACATGCTATCTGACAGTTTGTGATTCTTTGGCAAATTTGTCATTTTTGCAAAAGAAAAAAGGCGTTCCACTGCAGCTAAGGACGGCAAAGGTGTGGTTGTATTGTTGATCGAAGGTTGTATTTAATAAAAACACTTTTTATCTACCGTCAAGTGTTTGTGAATATACATTAGTGTTGGTAAATCAAACAAAGCAGTGCAACATCACTTTTCATATTATTATTCTCTCAAGGAGTCCATGTGAGATCTCAGTATAGTCCCACATCTTTACTGTGGACTCAAGGGGCTTAGGGGAGAGTATCTCATTTCCCCCAAGACTGTCTTCACCTTGACGTGGTGGGGGGCTGAGTACCGCCAGGTAGGACGCAGGAGGCGCTAGGGAAAAGGTATCACCCAGGGATTGGCGACTCGGGTGCCCTTAGTACTGACTACCGAGGGGGAAACTAAGAGGGACCTGTGGAGGGCGCAGCGGGGGCAGGGGGCTCCTGCTGTCTAACTATGGGCTCTCCGAGAAGTCGGCTACACACGCTATGGTCGTACAAGGAGGAGGAGGGGCGCGTCTACTGCGTCTCTCTGAGAAGGTCCTCCCGGTTTTGGTCCGGGGGACGTTGGCCGCGAGCGGGGTGTCAGAGCTGCAACCCAGGTACTGGCCCCCGCCTCTTTCTCAACAAGCGGCGGGCGTCGTCGGAAGATTTTTAGTGAGTATTACAGTTGGCGGTTGTGTCTGCCACACACCTCTCTCGGTCCCCCGGGAGACAGTACGTAAATGCATTTTTGTTACCGACGTATATAAAAAAAAGAAGGGTATATCATTTACCATTTATCATCACTCATTTACTATGAATTATATATTACCTATTAATATATCACTTGACATGGCTAGTTGTGCTAGACGCACGAAGCCATTATTTAAAAAAAGTAGAAGAATCACGTGATGTGTGTTTAGCTTTTTTTGACTCCCTCCTACCCCTTGGTGATATTATGTGGTGAGGTTTAAAACTAATCCCGGGGCTGGCGTATGCGGAAACTTTATAACCTACTAGCTGTTACCCGCGACTTCGTCCGCGTGGAATAGTATCTTTGGGTAGCATTTTTATTATTTAATAAGAATCATTAGTAGGTATAGTAGATATCAGCGGCGGCGATGCAGAGAATTCGTTAAAAGGAACTATAACTTTAAAAGCCAAAATATTTTTTAAACTTGATACACCCAAAATTTTTTTTTGAAAGAATCTCAAGAATAACAGAACCTGTACATAAATAAGTCAACGTCAAAGCGTAATTCTGAGTACTGACGGCCTCGCGATAAATAAAACTTTGTCCTAGCTAAAATATGACTCCTCCAGCACGGCGTAAGGTGCATAGGTACAATCGTCACATTGTACGATTGACCCGTCGCCGACTTTATCTTAATGTTTAAATAATTATAAGGTTTTTATAATTATTTTAATGGCCTCTACTTATTTACTATAGTTTCGCTTAAGTAAGGAGTATGTTCAACACGAATTTATTTATTTCTTATATTTTATACAACTTATTTATTTATTTATTGGATCACCAACATAAGTTACAGTGTATAACACAAAGAATAAATTAGTATAAAAATAATAAGTTTTCACTGCACTCATAATTATAAGCGACCACATCATGCATTAAATAGAAAACTATATAACAAAAAATTCCTAATATAAAACAAAAATAAAGAAGTTTACCAAAATAATAATTAAAAAAATATATCAAAGTAATTGCGCCTAAATTTATGACATTTGTACATTAAAATTAAAACAAGACTCAAAACAAATAAACTATCAGCTAACATAGTAATATTATTGTTGCAATAAAGTAGATTGAGGTACGTCACTCTGTTGTGAAGTGAATAAAAACTTGGGAAGGCTTAGAAAATGTATGTCGAGTTCGGGTAGATGTTTGACTAGGATGTTATACAGAGGACACAGGGAGGTTCTGCGACCCATTCTGGTCATACAAAATGTTTGTTTAAATAATCCACAGGAAAATCGATGCACTCTATTAGGAATATTCAATTTTGATTCCCATGCCCACTTGCAGGCTTTGAAATTTCCGTTTCCAAATTCCAAATACTCTTTCAACTGTATTTCTTGTTTTTATGTAGCTTTTATTATGTTGCTCTTGACTGTTGGAGTTTGGTGACAAGAATGGTGTTAAAAGCACATTACTCACTGCATAGCCACTATCGCCCAGAAGTACACCATGCAACACACCTGTGTTAAGGCGCTGTTTCAGTGCACTACTATTATAGATGAAACTATTGTGTGTGCTACCAGGCCTGTTACTGCTTGGACTTTCATGGAAAACTATCCTTTTCTGTTTCTGTAAACTTCGGAAGATATACCACCAGGACTCCTTATTTTAATATGTGTACAATCAATACACCCGATAACTCCCGGGAATCCAGCAATTTCGTAAAAATCTTGCTTCTCTTTATTGATATCATGCTCGGTAGAAGGGAATTTCACGTAATTTATCATTTTCGTAGCCAATAGAGTTGAAACTTTGGCGATAATTCTGGACACTGACTGCTGACATATATTATGTCCATGACATCACCTTCTAGTTTCTGTAAATAAAATAGAAGATATAATACAACAATTAAATGATATGAACATTAATAGAATGGGTAAAAATTTACTATTTTGGTACAATTTACCTGAAAACTCCCCGTAGCAAAGTATCGCAATGTTAACAAAATCATTACTTCAGGAGCAAACGGCAAGCATCTCTTATTTTGATGCCTCAAATCAGGTTCCAACATCGGTAATATTGCATTTTTTACCGAACGTGGTGTAAACCTGTATCTCGCTTGAAATTATAACGTCTCGGTCCTGTTTGTCTATTCCTTCTCACATAACTCACAAACTCCACAAAATCTTCTAAATCAGACATTTTTCAACTAATATTATTTTTGTTCGATTCGATCTCCACTGACTTTCTCCGTAAATAACAAAACATAACCTTACTTTTAAATTGTCATGTCAGTGTCAAAACCTCCATTTAGGAGTTAAGTATGGGTTCACCACCCATTAAAGTTAATTGTCATTAAATGTCACTAACGAATCATTAACTGTCTCTGAGAGTGAAATTTTAATAATCTTTACTTATAAGTTCTTAATGAATCATTAAAACGACTCTGAGTGCGGCTGTAACAGGTTGAACAACTTGGGGATGTCAATGCGATTGTTCATTAATTTGTGTCAATAAGACATATCCAGGTATATACGTCGCAAATAAAGCAGGTCCAGTTAAAAATGCTTTGCTTTTTTCATATAAGTCTTAATGTTTCTGGGAGGTCTGAACCGGTATGACAAGCTACAAATAAACTTTTTCTGCACCCGCTCAATCCGGTCAAATCAAATTAAAATCAAATCAAATCAAAATTCATTTTGCTCATTAGAGCTCTTATGAATGTCACACTTGTAAACTAACGCGGTCAATTTGGATCTTGTAACTTGGACTTTGGAATTAAATAATGCTGCAAACTTGATTAGCAGTGTGTAATTTAATGTCTAGATAGGTATTAATAAACAAAGCATATATGTTTATGGAATGAAATTTAATGTTTATATGTATATTTAGATAAGTTATCAGTATAGTCATACATAATTAGCAGAGAAATTTGCTTAACATGATTACTTTAAACAAGTTACATAAGATCTTTGAATGATCTTTGTCTCCTTTAAGCTTATTTAAGCCTGTGGCAAGAGACGCTGCTTTTATTTATTAAATCAAATTTACAATTGTTGGTACCTACACCAATGTATGGAAGCGAATGTTGGTTATGGCAGAAGAAACATGAAAGTAAGATTAATGCAGTTGAGATGAGAGCACTCAGAAGTATTCTAGGTGTGAAATTCAGCTTAGTGAAAGGATTAGGAATGAAGTGATAAGGGTTGAAGCTGGTGTAAAAGAAGATATAGTGACAAGAATTGGGAAAGGTATGCTTACATGGTTTGGTAATGTTAAAATTCAAAAACAACAACAGATCTGTAGTTGTTTATTTGTAGGCAACATAGATTTAGGTGTGAATATTTTGTTAAAATCTAATTTTTGAATTACATTCCATAAATTTTCCTAAATTATATTCGAATTCTTATGCAAAATTTTACGCGTAGCAAGATTTTTACTAACATCCCACATGCAACAAGATATTTATTTTTTCTTTAATACCTCTTCCATAACCGTTTTAAAGTCACACTATTTCCTCAAGAAGGTCGGTATACGCATACAACAACAAATTTGTCTAATTCCACACAGCAGAGCTCTATTACACGTTCTACAGAAAGGCTAACAATAATATCTATTCGTTCCTTACATCTATGGCTGTATTTTATAAAATATATTTTCAAAACTTATCAAATCATAGCTAATTAGAGCCATTTATGTATCATTTTTCTTAGCCAGTGCTCAGTTATACAATTATTATCAATATTCCTGCTTTTGATAAATAATTCTAATTCTAGAACCTTGCCAGCCAAACACTGAATATTTTGATGCACAATTTTAAGTTCAAAGGCCTTTATCTTGTGTGTTAGTTTCAACTGGGTGATAATAATACTGGGTAATAAAATATTAGTAGGATTACTAACTTGTACAATATTCATTTTGGATATTCTTACAGATTTTCATGTTTATGCACACAAAGAATTGTCCTGTGTAGGAATCAAACCCACGACCTCAGGAGCCGAGTGCTCGCCACCACGCCATAGCGGTCGTCATGATAATAGATAATAGTTACATGACTTGCAAACATTGAAGTACCTGCAATACCACTTATAACTGCATTATATAGTGTTCTTGAGTGACATGTTACATAGTCTATTATAACGTGAAGTCGGACAAATACGTCAGTATCTTCACGTGAAGTCTTCAGATATGAGCTACTCCGGCAAAGTTGTCATAGTAACCGGTGCCAGTTCCGGCATCGGGGCAGCTACCGCTGTTATGTTCTGCAGGGAAGGCGCTCATGTGGTGCTTGTTGGCCGGAATGCAGACAAGCTGAAGAAAACTTCCCAAGACTGCACCAAAGCAGGAGGAAAGCACATCGTCGTAAAGGCGGATGTGTCCAACGATGAAGACGCTCGGAGGATCATAAACGAGACCTTGAAGAAGTTCAACCAAATAGATGTCCTCGTAAACAATGCTGGTGTGGTGGACTATGGAACTCTCCTTGAGGGAACTGCTTTAACAGCCTATGATAAAATCATGAAGATCAATTTGCGAGCTGTTTTTCATCTGACAATGCTGGCCACTCCACACCTCGTTAAAACTAAAGGGAATGTGGTCAATATATCGAGTGTTGCAGCACGTTTTATAGGTTTTCCCTGTTTTATGGCGTATTGCTCTTCTAAAGCGGCGTTAGACATGTTCACCAAAGCAGCAGCTCTAGAACTAGCACCTTCGGGAGTCAGGGTAAACGCGATTAGTCCAGGACCAGTTGAAACTGATATATTAGAGAATTCTGGACCTGCGCCTATATCTCTTACCTCTTTGAAGACGCCTCTTAACAGAATATCACAGCCTGAAGAAATAGCTGATCTCATTTTGTTCTTAACCGGAGACAAAGCAAAGGGTATTACGGGTTCCATTGTCGTTTCGGATAACGGAATCATATTAAAGTAACGTAAAAGTCCAAACGGTGATTTATTAGTGATTAAAAGTGAAATCATTTTATCCAAAATTAGTTATTTTGTTATTTAACGACCGATATGGCGTGGTGGCGAGTCTACCGGCACTCCACTCCTGAGGTCGTGAGTTCGATTTCCACACAGTACAACTCTTTGTTGAATATTAGTTCTGGTCTGGGTGTTTTCCTATGTATATTAAGTACTCGTATATATTTACAAAAAAAAACGGTGTTAATATATGATTTTCCGTTATTTAGTATCCGTAACACAAGTTCTTCATAAACGAAATAATTGGTTAAAGTGTTAGAAATATTTAATATGTTAATAGTTATGCTTTTAAATAAGTAATGATAATATTATACGAGTACCATACCACATACAAAATTCTATCATGAAAACCGGGTTCGTTAATTACTAATCTGTAATAGTAAAGTTTAAAACTAATATAATTTATGTGTACTGTGTTTGTTGCCTGTTATATGTTTATCAATAAATGTGTTTATTTCTTGCAAATCTGTTATTGTTTTTTTAAATAACATTACCACATCACCAACATTCGAAATAACATTACGTAGTATTTTGAAATGGATTTAAACATGTGCCTACAAATAAATGTTATACCTGTATTTTGAATTTAGCACGATATAACATTATAATTTATTAACATCTCAGCCACAATAGGTCCCCAATTGTTTTCCATGTCGATTGACCCTGAGCGTTCTTCGGTCGACAGGAAATTACAGGCTTTCCGTCGCCTTGTAGATCATTGGCCCAGGTGGGAGGTCGTCCAAAGGCTTATATTAGGTATTAAACTGTGACAAACAGTGTCTAAAGACCTATAGTCTCTACACCTCACGTCATTGGCCCGTCAGATGAAAAGTCGTTCTCTAGACCTATAGACTCTACACCTCACGTCATTGGCCACACAATACAATTTGTCAAAGTCAATATATAAAAGGTTTTTTTTTGTATTTTTATTTCCCATAGGACTTTTTTCTTACAAAGACATGTCAGTCCAAAATATACTTAAAAAGTATTTCGGAGTGATTAAATAGTTTATGTCTCAACAATGAACAACGATTAAGTAGGTTCTTACAAACTTACTTTTGTTTTTATTTCTTACACTGCATGCAATAGTTATACAATATAATAAAAAAAAATCTTTTGACGTGACAACGTCTTATAAATTGTTTTGCCGGGTGACACTTCAAGAAACTGCGTTACGCTCCGCTCACGTTATGCGATCACAATGAGAGCGAGTGAGAGGCACGCGTCCCTTTCACTCGGCACACAGCTCGGAGCACAGTTAGCCCGCCTAAGAGCGAGAGATTCTTTGTATAAATTAATGTTTTAAATATAATTCTTTGTATAAATAAATGTTTTAAATTGTTACTATTATTTCATCCTTCTTCCTACTATACCAATGAATATTCACATTAAAATTATTTTACCACTCAAAGTCGTTGTCACGTAAAACTTTCGCTCGTATACCGACTTTACAGGCAACCAATTTTTTTTGTAATTACTAATGTTATGGTCAACATTCATTAATGTATTGTTATCATGCTTTGAATCAAAATTCAGGAGCCATGCGTTGCACTCTCCATAAGCTCAATAGCCACCATGCTTAAGGAGCAGATAGCAGAATAATATTTGTTGGAATGCACATATAGCAGAAGCATCTATTGCAATACATGACATGCTAATACTGCGATACCTCAAGCTCAGTTTTATTTTTGTGCGTTTAGCTTATAGTTCTTTTAAATAATGGCTTCGTGCGGTTTGCACATTTTGCCAATGATATATTAATAATATATATCATCATAGGAAGGAATCTTATTTATCATTTATCATCTTTGTCACCACTCGTTCTCAGTTACAATGAACTAAATAGTATTCATACATCTATAACTTTACACTGGCCAAATATGCTAAACGCAAGAATCGAAACGCAATTACTTGAAAGAAAGAAAAATGTCAAATGACGTGATTTTGACAGTTAAATAAATGAATGAAACTACTCTTTCATCTTGACAATCGGTTCAAGACGAACGTTAACTTTTCGGCATCACACGTTTCGTGTCATTACGACTTAAAAGTAAGTTCTATTTCATAAATAAATGGGTATATTATCATTTTAGAATATGCTCATTATGTGTTGTAAGAAAAATCGTGAAATTATTATGGATTTCGGTAAGATTTAAGTGGATGAAATGTGCGCCAAAATCCAAGCAGACAGCTTGTAAAACTAAGTTTTTGTTCGCTTGTTCTAATTTTGCATTAATCAGCTTCATTCCGAGTTAACGATTTGTTATTTCTTTATTTCAAGAGCTTAAGCATTAATAATTGTGATGTTCACTTAGTTTTTAACCTCAAAATCCTCGAAATAAAATAGTCGTGGCTCTGGTGTTATATCGTCTGCTTACTGGTAAAGTGTGTTAAATGCATATTTCCTTGAACTGAGATAATAAGGTTTGAAAGTTCAATAGATTTATAACTCTCATTAAAATATTTTTTTGTAAAATATATTTATGCTAATTGATAGGTAATATATTACACTTTATCTCTATTAATTTAAAACAATATCAGTATCAAAAAAATAAGCAATAAATCAGTTAATATTGATGCAGGGCATGCACTTAACTGGTTTTAGCTGTAATAGAAAACACAGAGATAATACCTATGTTTGCCATAAAATCTTAGTAATTTGAATGGAAACAACAAGCGAAAGGTAAAAGCTAGGCATTATAATAGAAAAAAGGTGCGTGTGTGATGGAGTTGTGGAATTATTGGGTGAAACTCTGCATTTATCTGATTTTACTTGTAGGACTTTAAATAAATTGTGCACTTATTATAAAAATGTTCATACAAATAAGTTCAACATCTTTTAAAGTGTTGCTGAAGGTGTATAATTTAATAATCAAGTCAGACAGTATTCATTCGTAATCACAAATCATAAAGAAATCAGAGTAGGGAAGTATAATCAAGGAAATGAAATTGTAAATTAATACTATGGAGGATTTCATTCTTCAGGAGAATCTTCTTCAATTGCAGGTTCTGGTTGGTGATCAGGCCCATCTATGTCGGTTAAAGATTGGAACCAGCCGTGGTATTTTTCGGGGATAACACCTGTATTAAAATAACGTCAGAAGATTTTCTTTCTTTGCTTTAGTTATCGGCAAAGCCTTAGAATAAAGTTTTTTAAGACGTACTTTTGGTATACTACTTGCAACCTGTGCATTTTTCACTCAAACTGGTAAAGCTGGTACATTATCGCAGTAGACAACGAGGCATCTAAATATAAACGTTTCGATGAATCACATATAATGTGGCCCATGGTAGGGAAAGACTCAATATGCTTTTTGAGGTAATCGACAGCAGCTTCATTACTTTTGTTAGGAGGTTCTTTTTTTCCTCTTTGGTCGTCGGCATCATACAGACCACTTTGGTTGCATTTTTCAATAGTACTATTTATAACGGTGGGAGAAATCGATAAAATGTAACAGAATTATTTTTGAACATTTTTTTGATGTTTAGATCCATCGTGATAAATTAAACATTTTTGTAAATTGGCGTTGCTTTTTAGTACCCTTCACTGCATTTATATCTTTTTACCTGTATTTTATAGCGAACAAACGTAAATAAATCAGTTTAACATATTTTAGCCTGACATAATATTCATAGCTACGTAGATGTGGTGTAGGTACATCTACAACGAAAATATCTTAAAGTGATATATCATCATTTACTTGTACAGTTTAGCTCGAAATCAATGGTAAGATGATTTACCTCAGTTTATCTGAATGATTATTGCTATTTCATTGTAGGTTACTATGTTTTTAACTAAGCTATCTTTATATTTACGGTCCTATCGATTATTCTGTTTTACCAGTAGATAAAGCATCGAAAATTACATATAAATGCATTCATAAGTCATTTTAGAAAAAAAATGCATTTATCATGTTTTACCAGTAAGCAGACGATATCAACATTCTCATCTGAATCCTAAGTATTATTGAATAGAAAGTGATTGTTTTATTGTCATATACTAAGGTAACTAATTTAAGGTACTTGTGATTGTATTGGTTCAGATTAGTAAATAACATGACCAAGATAGTTAGTATAACCTCTTGAGCTATGTACAAAGAAGCCGGCTAATAACTTCTCTACAGAGTAAAATTGACTTCATTTTGGCGTTTTTGAGTGTACATATATCTGATATTCATTTCCATGATACGATTTGGTGAATTATTGACCCTGGCTTTAAAGTTGAGGAGAATTCACGGCATTCACGACATTTGACAAGTAAAAATATGTAAACATCTTTATCAAGTTGTAATTACTATTACTTTTGCCTTTGTGTCTATTCTAGATGTACATAAATATCTAGGTACTGGGCTGCTAGCATACAGATCAAGTATGAAAATAGCTCAATCTATGCTTGAACAATTTCCAGAATGCGTTACGTGGCCGCGTATTTACTGGCTGTGCTCGGCGGAAAGGCCTCCCCGGCTGCCGCTGATGTGGAGAAGATCCTCAGCTCCGTCGGCATTGAAGCTGATGCGGAGAAACTGAAGAAAGTCATCGCTGAGCTCACCGGCAAGAGCATCGATGACTTGATTGCTCAGGGTTAGTGTTTTTTTGATATGTTTGTTTTTTCACTGTGATAAAATATAAAAACAAAAAACCCCTTAATAAAGTTCTATAAAGCAGACCCTGAGCCTGAGCACTAGGGTAAGTGGGATAATGCTTGAATATGATGAGGAATAAAGTTCAATATAAATACAAATCATTTAATGCTTATATAAAAGATAGTTGCATAGTTTAAATAGAGATGGTACATTTACGGTACTTACAGAACCAAGTGATGCCCTTTCATTTTGATGATATTAATTTTTTTTGTGGATAAAGTTTTGCGTAAAACAGTCTTTATTAAAAGCTAATAATTAAATAGTAAAGTGATCATGATGATATACAAATCAACACCATCTTTCGACTGAACTACATTGCTGTTCACACCGCTCTGACCTCTATATTACATATTTATTGTTAAAATTCCCCATGTTCACGTAAAGTAATGTCTGTCTGTTTGTATAGGTCGCGAGAAGCTGTCTTCGATGCCAGCTGGAGGCGCTGCCCCTGCCGCTGCCGCAGCCCCCGCTGCCGCCGCTACTGAGGAGAAGAAAGGTAAACTAATCTCTTGTTTAACTTGCTGTCTATAGATTCTTTTTTATAGCATCTTCATACTTATATGTGGTCAATATACTGTCACTATAAACTGAAGCTTATTTAGACTAGAAGACTAGAACAGTGTCCTGGCTGAATCCTCCTGTGCTGCCCCGACGATTTCCATTTGTCATATAAGCTAAAAACGCCATTGAATCTAGTACATGATGATCCAAACAACACCATCTTTCGACTGAGACACAGTGCTGTTAAATTCTTTTACTGATGAATTCAATTACAAAAAAAATGTTAATCCTATTTTTACTTTCCAGTACTAATGTTGTTCTATTGTTAACATTTGCAGAAAAAGAAGAGGCCAAGAAGGAGGAGTCTGAATCAGAAGATGAGGATATGGGCTTCGGTCTTTTTGACTAATTTTATACTAAAGGTGAGATTTCATTTTTAAGATTTTTAATTTCTAATTTTGTGCCAGCGTTAGCTAGCACCGACGAAGATAGTGCGCTTACAAGTAGGACAAGTATTCTTTAGAAGATCTTTCGTGATGTCCCAAAAATCTTTTTAAGTCACTCTTCATTAAGCATGCGATATGTAATAACTGGTTCATCATCATCATCTCAGCCATCCGACGTCCACTGCTGAACATAGGCCTCCCCAATAGATTTCCACATTGAGCGATCCTGAGTCGCCTGCATCCATCGGCTTCCCGCCGCCCTGACCAGATCATCGGTCCATCGCGTGGGAAGCCGTCCTCTACTACGTTTACCGGTTCGCGGTCGCCATTGCAGAACCTTGACGCCCCATCGGTCGTTGGTTCTTCGAGCTATGTGCCCCGCCCATTGCCACTTCAGCCTGCAAACTCGCCTCGCTATGTCGGTCACTCCAGTCCTCCTACGGATTTCCTCATTTCTGATTCGATCACGTAGGGAAACTCCGAGCATGGCTCTCTCCATTGCACGCTGATCGACTTTGAGCTTTCTAATGAGGCCCATAGTCAGGCACCAAGTCTCAGTACCGTACGTCATCACTGGCAATACACACTGGGGGCCTACCGCCGAGTTCGATGGCAATCGATTATAAGGCAAAATGGATTTCGAATTCATTCTGTCGTACCGCCGAACTCATGGAAATCAAAACAAAATGGCGTTCTCTATTTACCTATTGGTCTGTCACGGACTGCAGGTCATGAATGAGAGGTGGCTGTCGACAGATTCCCCGGTACGGATTAATGAACGTAAACAAAGTTTGATCTAGATGGATTACCAGTAATCCATCGAATTCGGCGGTAGGCCCCCTGGTTAAAGACTTTCATCTTAAGACACTGAGGTATTTTTGACGAGAATAACTGGTTGACATTACTGATTCCCACTTAACTAATTTTGTTTTTGTCCGCAGAGTGCGCCGCATACGTGGTTATTCCAGTTTAATCTGTAAGCGTAACAGACGGTGATTATATTTCTATGAAATATACTTGCTAAAAAGTTCTCAGTTGTTTTATTTTAAACCAATGTAAAAAGCGTAGCATACTGCATAAATAGGTACTAGATACATTAGGACATGGGGTGAAGATTTAGTCGCAGTAAATTAAAAAATAAGGAACCTACTAGGTTAATGTTTTTATTAAAGCCAACTCAAAGCTATTCAGGTGCTTATAATTTACAAATTATTTTTTACACTGGACAGTGCCTGCTAAAAGTGATTGCAATAGTGATTAATATTACAGCAGAAGACGTTACTTTTCACTTACGACATTGTTTAAAGTAACGGCTTTGTACTTACGACTTTGTTAATTGCTACCGTCGATATTATGACAATTACAAACGCTTGTATCTACATAAATATTAAAGCAAATAAAAACTACCAGAATAACTTACAAAAATATTATAATTTACGTAAGGTTCACCTCTATGTTAACAGGAATTTTACATAATTAGCAGCCGCTGGGGATTTTCTTACAAATTGTGAAATAAACAATCGCCTACGAAAATACAGCAATTCAACATAGTTACTACCCATGAAGCGCTCGTAGCTCCGCGGTGCTCGGTGGTCGGAAACGATTACCGAAGTAAAGCAGAGTTTACAAAGGTCAGTCCTTGGATGGTGACTGTTTGTGTGGCATTTGATATCGAGCGCTTCCGTGCTTCGGAAGGCACGTTAAGCCGTTGGTCCCGGTTATCACCAAATGTGGTAGTCGTTAAGCCATCTTAGAGGCCTAAATTGGCGGCTTTAAAAATTCTAACAGCAGGACGCCATACACCTGCCTCCGCCAATCCGCACTGGGTCAGCGTGGTGGAGTATGACCCAATACCCTCGCCCCTTGGTTTGTGAGAGGAGGCTCGTGCTCAGTAGTGGGACGTTAATGGGCTGAGATGATGACTACCCATTAAGCGGGGAGTGAAGCGGCATTTATTCAGGCCGTTAGTAGGCAGGCAGGCAGGCTTCTATATATTCCATTGGCCGGAAGACAGTGCGTTAACAGCATTTTTATACCGACGATAAAAAATGCTTTTCTATATTTTTGACCGCTTGGCCGCCAGGCAAGATGTGGGCGACGTTATAGCGGAAACTGTTATCAAAAAATAACTCCCCAATGCATCCATCGGAGTTCCCGTTACCTCAGTGTTTAGAGCAATGGTCCAGAGGGCCAACTCTAATCAAACGAAACTTCGTTATACCTGTCTCTTTCACTCTCTAGGTATATCATGATCGAGTGATGTTTATAACGAAGTTTCGGTTTCGTTTATTTAGAGTAGGCCCTCAGTTCCCGTTCACTGCAAACGAGTTAGTTCGTTTAGTAAAAAGCTATATTATGTGTTGGGGCCCAGCCCGGCCACGCTTCGATCTAAAATAATAGCGACCTAATAATAGCGAATAAACTAGTAACTACAGATTTTCTTTGAAATCTGTACTTACTACATTTTATTTGAAATTAAAGTAATATGAAACGCCTGGTGTAAATATTAGAGCAAAAATGTAACTTTCAATACTACTAATAACAAGAAGTCACGCAATGAATGTTTGTTTGTTTGAAATTTTAAAATTCTAGCTTAATAGGCTGTGTCAAAACTTACGGGATAATACACAAAGGGAAAAAAAATATGCGACACCATGTCTTATCATGAGGCCAGCTAAGTCTGGTTCTGGTAAAGTGGTGCGACGTTGTCGGATTTCCTTCGACAATTATTTCGCTTCACAAATCTTTTTTTTTTTATTCTTTAAAATAATTGCTTCGTGCGTCTAGCACATATAGCCAGTGTCAAGTAAGTGATATATTAATAATATATAATTCATAGTAAATGAAAATGAGTGATGATAAATGGTAAATGAGATGCCCTCCCCTAAGCCCCTTAAGTCCTCAGTAAAGATGTGGGACTATACTGAGATCTCACATGGACTTGAGAGAATTTGAAAAGTGATGTTGCACTGTTTTTTTCATTTACTAACACTCATGTAGGTTCACAAACACTTAACGGTTAATAATCCACCGTTATTACACAGTAATGTTCAAAATATCACAAATTTTAGAGAATAAAACAAAACAGCAGACATGACGCTTCACTTTCCCGCCAAGCACATTATGTTCTATTTGTATTGTATCCCTGGCTTGAAAAGGAAGCTGATACTGCTTATGGCCACAATTAAGGTGGCGGCGCTAGCGAGTAGGTACAGAACTGGTTGCGTGCTTAACACAAACGATTTAGTTCTCTCTAGCACAGATAGATGGCAATGACACGTACTTTTATTATATCTTTATTTTTTTCACGAGCTAAGCTACAGCTCGTGAGCTCGCCCAACAGTTCTTATTTTGATTTAAAAGCTAAATAATATGAAAAATGTTTTATTTCAGTCATTTGCTTAAAGTTGAGAAGGACAGAACTATGTTTTAAATATATTTTTAACTCGAATCAAGATTAGTGTCGGAATTTAAAATAGCTGAACTAGGGTAAATAATATTTATCATAATTCAAAGGCACGTGGCTGAGGTAAAGCGCATGGTACAGCTTGAAGTTTTCATTATTGATGACATTGAACTATTAATATAAAAAATAACACATTTTAATAACATGTCGCGTATTCGGTCGACCATTCAGTTACAAACTGTTATAGGACAACACGTATCCTGGAAAAAAATGTGTACATCGGTGTGTTACATTATATCAGCCCTCATTTACTTCTGAACATTGGCCTCCCCAAAATATAATATATTCTAATGTGCCCATAATCACCACGCTGGGCTGTCGGATTTGTGATCGCAGTTTAGGCCACTACGCAGTATGACGCTGCTGCCCATCATCCGGTAGGATTTCTCTTCGTCGGCACTTACGAATCCGCGTGAGATCAGAGGGGTGGCGCTATTCTAGGCCGGTACACGGCACATGATTTAAATAGAACGTAAGTCGATACTTCATAAACAACTGAAAATCCATATTAATTATCATGGTTCACACAAAAAAAAGAATCGAATTAGACGCCCTCTTTGGAATAAAAAAATACATTAGCCATCGAAACGCTAAGAAGGATAGTTCAATAACTTAAAGAAGCATTGAAGAAAGATAAAACGTTGAAATAACGGTTTCATTTAAATTTAGTTAATTTTATTGAGCTTATTACGAAGCGAGATCTTACGGTAAGCAAGTGATGGATTAAAAATATCTTTGTAACAATTCCCGCGCTACTATAATTTCCCAAAAAATCGAGAAACTATTCAACACGACACGTGTTTCGCCCTTACACAGGGCATCTTCAGGTAAGATAGGAGCCTCAGAACAATAATGTCTTTACGACCAACGCTGAAACGAGAGACAAACGACAAAGTTTCTCGATTTTTCGGGAAATTATAGTAGCGCGGGAATTGTTACAAAGATATTTTTAATCCATCACTTGCTTACAATGGATTTCCGCAAAGTAACGCCTGAATCAATAAATTATCTTAAGGTAAACCAGGATTAAAGCTAGTGCTTTCAGCTTTATTTGATCAAATAAAGACAGTGACAGCACTGGTTTTAATCCTGGTTTAACTTTAGATCTTGTTTTGTGTTAAGCCCCTAGATTGTTTTTCTTATGAACATTACCGAAGTTGAGGTGTGTAAGTAATTACATACTACTATAATTCTTACCGGAAGAATTGCAGCCACAAATTAAAGTTTATGAACTTAAGCCCAGTACCGTAGCCTTAATGCCGGTTCTAACTTTATGCATTATGGTAGTTTAATGGATCTGGGAAGATTTACAAGTCCGACGGTGTTATAAAGGTACCGGCTCCTACATAAATAGCTTTGGCAATTACTTTTGGTGTCAAGTAGTAATTGCTTTTTCATTCTTGCAGGCGTTTCTACGTTCATCAACGAAATACGAAATTGCAATAAGGTAGAACAAATATGAACTATTTATAAGGTGTATTAAGTATTTGTATAGTTTTCTCCTATTTACTCATTTATTATAGAAACTAATCCGACTTGGGCAGAACGTATGAGAATACATTTATCCATTTTTATAAATTTATGAAATCGTTGTTTATTATCCAGACATTTCGAACACTAACGACCTATATAAATGAATAAGTTTCCATTAGGGTTTACTTGACAGACTCCCCAGGACCTCCGCCTTGCAGTGGAGGAGCTAAGAACCTCCTAGTAGAGCGGACGTGGCTGCCGGGAAAAGGTAACACCCAGAGGCCGGCAACTCTGGGTGCCCTTAGTACTGACTACTGGGTGCCCTTAGTACTGACTACTGAGTGGGGAACTAAGAGAGACATGTCGAGGGCGGAGCGCGCTCGCCAATAAGCGCCAGCTATCCAGTCTAGTCTATAGTTAGACAGCAGGGGCCCGAGATGTCGGCCACACGCAACGGTCGCACACGGAGATGGGAGGGGCGCGTCCACAGCGCCTTTTTAAGAAGATTCCGCGGGAAGTTTGACGTTTGCGTAAATGTATTTTATTACGAAAAAAGAGTTTACTTCATGGATAGTCCAAACAAAACTGATTTTAACTGCTGAGTATCTCTTAATCAGATATTGTGAATCAGGCATTATTGAAATATTATAAACGATTTGATGAAAAAAATAGGTTCTTAAGACAAATTCGTAAAAATAAGAGATAAATAACGACACCAATTTAAGTTAATTAAGTCTTTTTACTCATAATCTGCTTTAAAAAATCACACAATTATTAAAATAGGTAAATAACAATATCTAATTTACAAAACTATTGGTAGATATACATTATATAAAAACTAAGTTATTTACAGTAGAAAGAATAGCTTTTCGTATATACTTACATACATATAATGTAATACTAGGTACAAAAATACTTATACTATGTTTGAGATAAGGCGAGTGTCATCTCTTGCACCGGCAGATTCGTTTAAGAGCACGTTTAAGACCGGCGAAGTAATGGATCACTTGCTCCTGAAACAATCAACATCATCATTTATCTCAGCCCATTAACGTCCCACTAAAGAGTACGAGCCTCCTCTCACATATCAAGGTGTGAGGGTATTGGGTCATACTCCACCACGCGGACCCAGTGCGGATTGGCGGAGGCAGGTGTGTGGCGTCCTGCTATTAGAATATATCAAGCCGCCCATTAGGCCTCTAACATGGCTGAATGACTACCACAGTTAGTGATAACCGGGACCAACGGCTTAACGTGCCTTCCGAAGCACGGAAGCGCTCGATATCATATGCCACACAAACGGTCACCCATCCAAGGACTGACCTTTATAAACTCTGCTGTACTTCGGTGATCGTTTCCGACCACCTAGCATCGCAGAGCTAAGAGCGCTTCTGCCTGAAACAATATATTTACTTAAAAATTGCCGTGTGGTACCGGCCTAGAATTACACCCTCTCTCATCTTACGGGGAGTATTCAGAGTCGACGAAGAGAAATGTTATCGGATGATGGGCAGCAGCGTCATCCTGTGTACTGGCTTGATCTGCAATCACCAATCCGCCCATGGACATTTTCCCGCTTTATGTTTATAAAGTAGAAAAGAATTGGGGGTACCTATGTTCAAAATAGAAAATAATACATTTATTTATTTGCAAGGAATGTAGGTACAAATCATTAGGTGTTACAAAGATTTAAGTATTCTTATAATATACATTCTACCTTAATTGTCGTGCAAATTTACATTTGAACATAAATTACACACTCTTATCATCTAAGAATTCTTGTACTGAGTAATAACCAGAGGTCGGAATTAGGTAGAGTTATTTATGTACTTGCATCGAAATGTTGATATTAATGTGGACCTTCCCGGGATTTCAAATGGACAATCCCGTGTGGCCAACAATTTCGGTCATCCAATATCATTGATGTAAGTTTGGCAACGTCGCGCGTGCAGTAGTCTAAATTAAAAAAGTAAAAGTAAATAACTTTTTATTAAAAAGTAACGGGATTTTTTCTATTCTTTAAAATTAATCCCGGGATTTGAGGCATATCCACTATATTCTTTCGCTGTGTGAAATCAGTGTAAGTACATGAATAACTCTACCTAATTCCGACCTCTGGTAATAACACTTTTGCAGTGGACTTCAAAAAGCTGAGATAATGATGATTTACGTGGTTATGTTTAAGAGTTTCTTAGTAGGTACCTACAGGTGAAAATTGTCCAGTATCACCAGTATATACTTGCGTAAGGTACGTTCAGCAATAGCCCTTTAATGAGACCAATAGACTGCAGTTTAGGGGTTCTCGGGTTCAAACCCTAGTCTCACCTATAACTTTTTAAAGATTTGTGCGTAATTATCGCTTGCGCCGTGCTTTGGAAACAACGTTGAGCCGTTGGTCTCGGCTGTCATGAACCTTCACGGCAGTCCTTATTAGGAAGTCGGGGCCTTATCCTATGTACGAGTCAGCTCGAACATTGTTATGCATTATTTTATTTCGTTTAATTGACATAAAACTTGACGCCCGTTACATGAGTAACCGTGTGACTGGGAACTGAATTATTAAGTTAGTGTAATAAACGCACTCGGCAGCTACACACGTTTTTCATTTTAACACCTGTAGTTGTCTGACACCGGGACGGCCCAAATATCCTATATATCCTGACAGTTGGTTTTTGTCATAGAATAATATTTCCCTTTGGATTGATTGGATGGCTGCATGTAGTAACTGAAATCCAGCCAAATCTGGTAAGAGCAGGAAGCAGGCTCTAAGCGAGGCAGGTGACGAGGTACCTGCATGAGGTTGAAGCACATGGCGACCAGGGCCATGCCCAGCATCAGGTACAGCGAGCACACGATGAAGGAGGGCTCGAGCCGCGCCGTATACACCCGCTCGCCCGGCACGAAGTCGCCGAAACCGATGCTGGGAAATCAGACAGGAGCACACTCAAATAATGTACTTACCCCGAGCAATATAATAATAATAATAATAAATATTTCTGACACTTACACCAATTATTTAGTTCCAAGATAAGTATCATTGAGAACTTGTGTTATGGATACTAAATAACGGATAAACATACATACATACTTTTTTTTTTGTAAATACATACTTAATATACATAGAAAAACACCCAGACCAGAACAAATATTCATATTTATACTCACAAATATTTGTCCTGTGTGGGAATCGAACCCACGACCTCAGGAGTGGAATGCGGGTATACTCGCCACCACGCCATATCGGTCGTCATATATGATGCCTTAAGGTAACGGAAATGTTAGCTGTTCATTAATCTTAACGAAATTTCACATCAAATGTTAAAGTTAATGGTTTTTCTTTTATTTCTGACCCTCAGCAGTATATGTAGCAAAAAATAATCTTTATGATACCTTTCGATCGGTATGATAAAGTTGCAGGGTATTTTTTTTCTCGTGTAACAGGTTCGATTCCCGTTTCAACCGTGTAAAGAAAGAAAAATATGTTTATTACGTTTATTACTATTTACAAGTAGATACATAATAATTGTAAAAGTTGCACAAGACTGAAATTGTGCAGTCAAAATGCATTGCTTCAGCTTAATGCAGCTATAACAATGCACGAGTCGCCATCGACAGATCCTGCAGCAGTCGCAGAGGATCATGGCGACTCGTGTCCTTAGGGCGTATCGCACCATCTCTCATGAGGTGGCATGCGCGCTCGCCGGGTCTCTGCCGTGGGACCTCGACGCCGAGGTTCTCTCGGCCGTGTACTGGCGAGGCGCGCAATCCCGGAGCCAGGGTCTCCGCCCCGCACCGGACTCTGTGGTGCGGTGGCATAGAGACGCTCAGACGCAGGCTTTGGGCGCATGGCGGCGGCAGCTCTTGAGGAGTGCCGAATGTGCCGAAGGATCGAGACGCCGTATCCTCAAAGCGGTCAGGCCCATCTTGGAGCGATGGGTCGGCTGACGGTGGGGGTCGGTGTTCTTCCGGCTCACGCAGGTGCTTTCCGGGCACGGTTGCTTCGGGAAGTATCTGTGTGTATAAGTGACGTCGCTGGAGGGGAATCGACCCGGTGCTGCCACCACTGTGACTGCGCAGTTGACACCGTTGGCCCAGCAGGAGGGCCAGGAGGGACCGTCCGGCCGCGCCCGGGGGGTCTTAGGCGGCGTGGGCAGGGGGCCCCTTCCGTCTAGCTATAGACCCCCCCAGAAGTCGGCCAGTCACGTCATGGCCGCAAAAAGAGGTAGGGGGGGGGGGCGCGACACACTGCGCCTCTCTGAGGAGGTCCTCCCAGTTCTGATCCGGGGGACGTTGGCCGCGGGCGGGGTGCCAGAAACTACAACCTAGGCCAGTGCCTAGAAAAGCTTTTCCAACAGCGGCGGGCGTCGTCGGAAGTTTTTTAGTGGGTAGGACTGCGGTGATCGCGTCTCCCGCAGTAAGCCCCACACCCCCTCCCGGTCTCCCCCTTTGGCCAGGGCCCTTTGGGAGACAGTGCGTAAATGCATTTTGTTACCGACGTAAATCAAAAAGCTATAACAATGCAACATTGTCATAACTATCACTTTAACTAGTAATGATTTTAAAAACAATAAAAATAAAAAATTACACACAAAGTACTATTTAAAAGTGTGATTATTTAAAAATCTATGAATGCAGTATAAATTATTAATATAAGTATTATTTTATTAAGTATTAAAAACAATAATAATAGTTGCCCATAAAAAAATACATAGACACATAACTCACTTTAAAAAATATAAATTAAAGAAAAAATTTACGTCAATTAATAACTAAAATTTACTTTTATATTATCTAAAAATGATGCATGCGAAATTGTATTGTAATGTTAATTAATAATAAAACAAAATGATATCAATATACAGGGTAAGAGTATGACTGATCTATAAACAAGTATGATTTCAACTAACTAATACTGCAAGTATTACTAACTTGAAACATGAACATCGATATCTCGGGTAAGATTTTTTGGCACGCCAGGATTACGTCTGCCCATTCAGTCTAACAAGATTAACTGAAACCCGGGAGATTTCCGTGACCTTAAGTTTTAGGGTCGAGAACATTGATCGACGACTTTCGAGAGTTGTCCCATGCAAAAGTTAAACAGTTATTTCATACAAAACGAACTTAAAGTATGGCATGACAGCGACGTACGTTTACTATCGCCGTGTCCCGTCCAACCAATATGGAAAACTGCCAGGTCGTCTAAGCTTGTAAGACATACTATTTATTTATTTATTTATTAAAATAGTACAACCACATCATACATATTAGCACAATCTTAAATTAAAAAGCACACAACATAAATTACATCTGATATGTACGACAATTACGGTGTACATAACATTCACTATAAATTTGCGGAAAGGTTATAATAAGAAATTTATTAAAAATACAAGATATTAAAAAAAGAAACAAAAGAAATCTACAAAGAAATTAATAATTCAGTAACATGAATTTACAAAAATAATCTTATTCTAGGACTAAGGACTTAAACCGATTCTAAATATGTTTATAAGTTTTGTTTTATATTTGCTATATCAATAACTGAAGATGTCAATGTCCTGGTCGCGAGTTTGTACACTATTATATTCATTCAAAATTCTATTTATTGGTGATTGACGGCCTAAATTGGTTTTGGAAAATTCTATGTGGAATATTTTATTTATTTTATGTCTTGGATAGGAGTGAGGAACAGTCAAATGTATACTTTCTAGTAGATTGTTGCATTGTATTTTATTACTAATTATCTTATATAGGAAACAGAGGTCAGAAATACGTCTACGATTTGACAGAGTTATCATATTAAATTTACATAGGCGTTGGTCATATGGCCTCCTATGTGAAAAACCACTATAAGAGTAAGCAAGATATCTGGTAAATGCTCGTTGTATACTTTCAACCCTTTGTGAGTGAATTGTATAATATGGTGACCATATAGTACTTGCATACTCGAGATTAGAGCGTACAAGAGAATTATACAATAGTATTTTTGTGCTGAAAGTCTTAAACCCTACCATATTTCTCCTAAGAAAACCGAGCATTTGGGCAGACTTAGTTACAGTTTTATTAATGTGTGGTATAAACGTGAGCTTTCTATCAATAATCACGCCCAGGTCCCGAACTTCATTGACCTCTGACAAATAAACTCCATTAATCTCGTATTTAGTGTCAAGTGGTATTTTTTTGCGGGTATACTTAATATGAGAGCACTTATCAATGTTCAAGGTCATATGATTTTCATTACACCAACCTAAAATACTATTAAGGTCATCTTGAACTAGTTTCGAATCATTTGTTGTTTTGACTGAATAGTATATTTTTAGGTCATCGGCAAAAAGCGACGCATTACAGTGCTTAATTCTAGAACTTATATCATTAATGAATACTAGGAACAGGACTGGGCCTAGGTGGGATCCCTGTGGCACACCAGATGCAGCATAATATGATTGGGATTCAAAACCATTAATAACCACACTTTGTGGTCTTTTGTGCAAGTATGATTTGAACCAGTTTAGTAGCGATCCTCCCACGCCGTGAGCACATAGCTTACGCAAAAGTATAAAATGATTGACCCTGTCAAAAGCACAACTGAAATCTGTGTATATTGCATCAACCTGCGTTCCAATATCCACTTCCCGAATTACGTCCGAAACAAAGGTACCTAAGTTTGTCAAAATTGAGCGTCCACTTCTAAAACCATGCTGAATGTCAGTAAAACTGCTGTTGACTAAAGTTGATATGGCAGGATATAGAACCGACTCAAATAACTTTGAAAAACACGAGAGAATCGATATTGGCCGGTAATTTTTTACGTTAGCATGATCTCCTTTTTTGTAAACTGGAACAATACGAGCTTTTTCCACTCATGTGGAAATTTCCCTTCAGCAATAGAACGATTGTAAATTATCGAAAGCGGTAACGTAAGCGATCGGCCACAAGATTTTACGAAAATTGGTGGAATCGAGTCAGGTCCCGCACTCTTTGATCCGTCTAGTTTTCTTATTGCATTTGAAACATTGTGTTCTGTAATTGATAATTTTGATATATATTTATTATTATTATTGGAAACTATTAATGTGTCAGGAGCAAGAGGGCTATCTAAGTAAACTGAGCCAAACTGTTCAGCGAATAAATTTGCTATGTCAGTACCACTTTGTGCAATCGAGTTATCGTTGTGCATTTTGGATGGTAATGAAGATTGTCTTCCGCGCTTTTGTTTGACGTAACTCCAGAAAAGCTTAGGATTGGACGCAATATTCAATTCTATGGTGTTTTTATAATTTTGGTAACATGTGTCGATCAGTTTGTGACAGCGATTACGAAGAATATGAAACTCTATTTCGTCACGAGGATTACCATACTTTTTGAAATTTTTGTACAGTTTTTCCTTTTCACGTATAAGTTTGATTAATGCGTTACTGAACCAAGGGGGATAACGTACATTTGCAGCTTTCTTGATAGGTACATATTTACAAATTGCTGTTCTTAATATAATATAAAAATCGTTCACCATTTCATTGACATCTTTACATTTACTTGAAATATTTAACCAGTTAACACAACTCAATTCAATACAAATATTTTTATAGTCGGCTTTATAGAAGTTATGTTTGTCCACTGGATTCGGGGTAAGATATTTAACAGTATCATCACAAGGAATATTCACAAGTAAACATGGATGTATTTTATAAGTTTTGCTTAAAGAGTGTAAGGGTGTTGTTACACTTATCTTAGGTATATTTCCAAGGACTAAATCTAACAGACGACTATCACTATTCTTAACTCTATTAAATTGTAGTAAATTATTTAATAACATAAAATCAATAAGAGAATATCCCAAGCTTACATTATAATTATACGGAGTCATATGCGTGGAAATATTATCACAACGCCAGTCGATAAAGCCCAGATTGAAATCACCAAGTATAACTACATCATTACTATTATTGACAGCATTATCAAAAGACTCCAATATTTTAGATAGTTGTGGTAGCTTAACTGGTGGTGGTAAATAAACCACACCTATTGAAAGTTTTTTAACAGTATGATTTTTAGTAGGGATTTCTACTGTAACCCACATATCCTCGGCATCGTTTGTCTCCCAATTTTGAACTCGAACAGAAAAGAGTTCTCGCGACACTGCAATCAATACACCGCCACCATCCTTTTTAGTGTTTTGAGAACAGATACGGTCTTTACGATACACAACATACCGACCATCAAACAACTCAGCGTTGGATATACTTGAGTTTAACCATGTTTCAGTGAAAACAATAATCTTATAATTACAATTTATAATATTTTTATAGACATCATTAATCTTCGTTCTTAGTCCCTGTACATTTTGATAGTAAATATCAAGCTCTTCTATAAGGTATCTATAACTACACTCACTGTAAAACATTAGGGTTTCGACTTATTTCATAAGGTTAAGGCTGTCCTCACTCTTAATTAATATAGCCTGGTGATTTTCGTCCTTACGCACATAAACTCGTCCATTGCGGACCCACACGAACCTAAACGATAAGTCTTTAGCTTTTTTACGTGCCATGGCATGCAGGTGCTTATTGCTCGGGGTCAGGTGTTCGCTGACAAAGACCGCCGACCGACTACCGCCTATTCCTAGATGGCTGGTGCTGAGTTTCTCCTGAGGGTTCTTCTTGTTGAACTTAGTCACTGCAGCCAGAACAAGATTTTCAGATCTATTTTCGGGGATACCATTAACCTCTATATTACATTCCCTCATATGTAACTCAGTTGAACAAAGACGTCCTGTTAGGTCACTAACAGTAGCTTTCAACCTTTCATTATCCTTCTTCAGATCATTCATGCAATCAATTGTGTCATTCATTTTTACCTTCATCTCCTCGTACTGCTTATTTAGGAAAGACATCGATTCTTGGTAACCATTTATTTTATCATATATAATCTTCAACTCGGAAGATATTAACTGCTTAATGGAAGAATTGACCGCTGAAGAGATCTCTTGCTTTAATATTTCACGTAGTTTATCTTCAGTGACAAAATTATGCAGTGGATGGGAGGATTGCGCCGATTCCGTTCGCAAGGTAATATTCGCCCGGTCATCAGTTGATACTGGAATACCGGGTACAGTTTTATTCTTATCATCGTAATTGACTTGACGCGCCGGGGTGTTGGCATTGTCACTCTTTGGCATTCGATTACAACATTCTGGGCATTTCCAATGTTCCCTCAGCTCAGCATTCATTGATCGGTAACGCCTTTCCGATATATTTGCGCAGAGTAGGTCGAACAAAGAGTGACAAGTAATGCATTGCAATCGATCTTTGCTTTTAATAGGTGCCAAACACCCGGCGCAATTTTTAATAGGCATTATTTTGAAGTTTGACTAGTAAGTATCTCGATTTCTACACTATTCCAAGTAAATAAAATATGTTATTGCGAATTTATAACGTTCAGAGCTGGTATCTTATGCTATATTCGCACTAGAGTCAATTAGTTAAAGTAGACTTTCCTGTGTAATAGAGTGTGGCGCTGTCTCGGATTCCACACCAGCGCGCTGTGTGGTCGCGTCCAAAAGGTCGTAGGCGCCGTGGATTTCGCGGCGCTTACGTGTTCTTGCCGATGCACAATGCTGTCACTAAATCACTTTTCGTTTTTGTTGTTTTTCGAATCTTAATTATTGTTTATTGTGTTATTATCAACTCAAAACTATGATATTGATCGGTATTATGATAATGTAGACGATTAAAAATATATATTACTATTAAAATTTTTGAAAAACGTATTTTAAACTTGCAAATAGAATTATTTTTACGGAACAATCACAAAATACACTTTCTTTCACGCCTACCGTTTACTGTACTATACTAAACAAATATGTATTGTGTGTTGAAATCGACGTTCACCAGACCATAGGTGTTATGTTAAGTATTACATGAGGTATATAAAATAACATGTATAAAGGTGGACTTATCTCTAGAAGAGATCTCTACCAGCCAACCCTAGCAGTTGTAAACTAAATAGTTGTACGGGATAAATGTTGTCCAAGAAAAGTGTTACTAATAAATTTTTTAAATAAAAATAAAAACACAATTTAGAGCAAATCTCTTACATGCTAATAATATATTAAAAATATATAGGTACATAGATACATACATACAACTTATGCTAACATTATTGTAAGATAACGAATGGAACATTAAAAGAAAAAAAAAAGTGCTAATTATGTGCCGAATTTGACAAGTAGCGACTCTTTAGTTTACTTTTGAACGACTGAAGTGATGGTCTCTCACGAATCAATCACGGTAATAACAAAATTAATAATAATAATTTGTCTCTTGTAATTAATTACCTGCTGAGCGAAATGAAGCAGAAATAAGCTCCGTCGAGCTGATCCCACTTCTCCCACATGCCGAAGATCATGGACCCGAAGATCAGGTATCTAAAGAGGATAAGATAAGATAATCTAGTAAGATATTGATTGAAAGATAATACTTAACAAATTGATTTCTAAAACTGAGTTTTGACATAGTTTAATAGTATGGTAATAGTTATTAAACACAGTAATTACTGACTGAGAAGGCTTAAATAATCTAATCCTATTTGGTCTGAAATCCAATAAAGTTCTTATGTATGTTTATCCGTTATTTAGTATTCAAAACACAGTTCTTAGTAATACTTATATTGGCTTCGGGGGACCTTTTCAGTATCTTGAAATATTCACTGTGTGTGTTTTGTGTTGTTATATTTGATTGATAATTTAAAAGAGCATAGCCTGTGAGTTTCTTGTCAGTTGTTTTCACAAAGTGGAGGCTCGGAACTGGCACTTAGATTCACTTACACCTAATTTTTATTTATTTGCATGTAAGTGAATCTAAGCTTCATAATTTCAGTGTAGTAATATTTAGTTTTTTTAAATTTTATATTTTGTTTTGACGTTTTCAAGTGCTATGTAATAGTTTATGAAGTAAAAAACTTTTTACTTTTCATCATCTAAGCCCATATACGTCCCACTACTGAGCAGGAGCCTCTTCTCACATATCAAGGTGTGGGGGTATTGGGTCATACTCCACCACGCTGACCCAGTGCGGATTGGTGGAGGCAGGTGTATGGCGCCCTGCTGTTAGAATTTATCAAGCCGCCCATTAGGCCTCTAACATGGCTTAACGACTACCAAATTTAGTGATAACCGGGACCAACGGCTTAACGTGCCTTCCGAAGCACGGAAGCGCTCAATATCAAATGCCACACAAACGGTCACCCATCCAAGGACTGACCTTTGTAAACTCTACTTTACTTCGGTGATCGTTTCCGACCACCTAGCATCGCTACGAGCGCTTCTTCTTTTTACTTTTACTTCTAACTAAATATTTGGTATCATTAGTAATAGCAGTAAACCAACCCAACAAGTATAAAGACGCACACGCTGATCGGCACTGTGATGGTCTGCGCGTCAAACGTCACGTATGTGGTGGCGCTGGTCTCCGTAACGTCATCGAGAGGTGGGGCAGACGTGACGTCATAGGGATAACGAGGCCCAGTGGGAACCTGGTAGTGAGGTCTTCGGTAAGGTGGGATGTGATAGTCTGGGTACCTGTGGACAAAATAATCACTGACATAACATACATACCATTTATAAAGTCCTATAGAGGAAGGAATTTGGTTCTGAGAACGTCAAAGTTCATTTAAAAAAATGGCTTGTTGATGAGTGTTTTTATTCACTGAATATTGCTATATTAGAATCCTCTAATTATATTTTTGCATACCAGTTACTGGTGAATTATGCGGACTGTATTAAATTTGAAGACCACTCATGTGAAATAAAAAGTATTTGTCTTTGTCAAGGTAAGATCCCAAATTTAATGCTGTATCAAATTAACAAGATGTCTAAAAAGTATATTGGTTGGTATTGGATTGAAAGATTCAATGATGGATAATGTAATCGAATAGATGGAGAAGACATGACCAGAGAAGCAGAGAGACTGTGAATGTCAGAATATCAGAATGTCTACAGAAAACTGGTCTGATAACAACCAAACTACCTAAAAAGGTTTAGTATTCTTTCTGTTGCAACATGTTGTGCATTGAAATACAACCTTTCGATTTGAACGCTGCCTCTCCTTTTCTC
This sequence comes from Musotima nitidalis, assembly GCA_949126915.1. NCBI lineage: Eukaryota > Metazoa > Arthropoda > Insecta > Lepidoptera > Crambidae > Musotima > Musotima nitidalis. The sequence continues at coordinate 15,268,829 of OX421434.1, forward strand.
TACCGAAATTTATGGTCACATGAACAACCTTTATCAATATAAGCAATCTGCACAATTCAATCAATCAATCAAAATCGTTTATTGCGAACACAGGTTACAGGATAGGTGTTACAGTACAGGTTTAGATCTAGCTGTGGTCTGCCTCATAGACGTACAATCAGTTGCGATTTCATATACCACAAAATAAAATTTTATGGATTTTAAAAGTACTATTAACACTATCAGCATTTGAACCAAAAAAATTGGTAAGTCGTTCCTGTATAAGACCCTCCAAAGATCAGTTAGTTTAATGAGGCTCTTTTATGTTATAACAATTCAAAACCTCTTCAACTGTCTCTTTTTAAATTTTGTATATTGATTACTTATTAAAGCTGTGGCACTAACATAGTTTTAGCTTATAATAATAGTCTGTTTTGTTTTAAATGCTGTAGATACCTATAATTGGTGTACATACTAGAACCTGTTCCATTGTATTGTAATTTCTTAATTTTTAGTATGTCCACTGTTGGTATCTCTTTTAACCCTTTATAAGGCAGTGGTGAACATATTCCCACCAAAATTAAACCTTATGGAGTTGATTTAAAGTAGAAAACCAAAACAACATTTCGACAAGTTCTGCCCGTTAAAGAATTGAAAATAAATTGCAATAAATGCTCTTTCTGCCGCCGAAAGTATTACTGATATTCCTGGGTCTTTTAAGAAAGTCTTAAACGATATGCCGTTTGGTATGCACACCCTCATTCCACGATATGAGCACCCACATTTTTTTGTATTGGTGACTAGTAAAATTACAAATAAACCTTACCCCGGCTCGTAGTATCTTCTGGGTATCCTTTCAGGCGTGACCTCCGAATCGGAGTATCGAGACCTCCAATGGGCTGGCCTCTCGATGCTCTCCACCTCACTTGATTCCATCTGCATCTGATCAAGATCATATTTTTAATAATAATAATATTCTTATTTAGCAGAAAAAATAATGTGACAAGGATATTTGTAAACTATGGTTTCTGCACTAGGCCTGTGTTGCAGCAGTCAAAAAGAAAATAACAATTTAAGTTACATAATGTAGTTATAAGAGCCCCGGTTCGACTGAGACTATGAAGTAGTTGGAACAATAAACTGACAAATAATAGACAAGAAAACACTTCAATAACAAAATTTAAAACAGTAAAATGTGTAGTCTCTCTCTCTCTCTCTCTCTCTCTCTCTCTCTCTCTCTCTCTCTCTCTCTCTCTCTCTCTGTGTGTGTGTGTGTGTGTGTGTGTGTGTGTGAGTGTGTGTGTATGTGTGTGTGTGTGTGTGTGTGTGTGTGTGTGTGTGTGTGTGTGTGTGTGTGTGTGTGTGTGTGTGTGTGTATGCGTGTGTGTGTATGCGTGCGTGTGTGTGTATGCGTGCGTGTGTGTGTGGGTGTGTGTGTGTGTGTGTGTGTGTGGGTGGGTGGGTGTGTGTGTGTGTGATTTTATGTGTAATTTGCTTCACATTATCATGTCAGCTCATGAACGTCTCACTACTGAGTTCGGGCCTCCTCACGGACCAAACTGAGAGGGATCTGTGCGTACCTACTCCACCACATCGGCCTGGTGCGGATTGGCGAAGCCAGGCGTGTTTTCAAGCCACTCAAAAAGGAATCGTTGGCTGTCCTGTACTGATTAGATTTGTTTTATGTAATGCTATGGTAATGCTTTAACAAAATAGGTTTTTTCCACATCAGTTGGAAGCCTACACGTGTAAAGTTTAGGTCTGGTGGCTCGCATCAGACAAAAATAAGTGACCGGTATTAACAACATTATGGGCCTCAGCCATTCAATTTCCATAGCCCCTTTTTTATATTTACGTCGGTAACAAAATGCCAATACGCACTACCTCCCGGCTAAAGGGGGACCGAGAGGGGAGTATGGGGCTCACTGCAGCAAACGCGACCGCCAGCAGTCCTACCCACTAAAAATCTTCCGAAGACGCCCACCGCTGTTGAAAAAAGGGTGGGGGGCCAGTGCCAAATTATTAAGCCTCTGACACCCCGCCCGCCGCCAACGTCCCCCGGATCAGAATCGGGAGGACCTCCTCAGAGAGGCGCAGTGTGTCGCGCCCCCCTACCTCCTTGTGTGACCACCGGTTCCTATAGCCCCGGAGCATCTGCGTTAACTGTAGTCGGAGGTTGAAAGCAGCAATTGAGCGCTGCACTATGCTAACCACGGTAACCCAGACGCAGTTTGGGCGCTCGATGCAGCGAATGAACGCTACACCCATTCGGATACCAGTTGCAGAAGCAGATTCTATTCAGATTAAGCGATCTAGCACAGTAATTTTTAAACACAGAAACCCTCTGGAGAGGCACGAACAAGGCACAAGGCTGTTCTCTGGATAGACACGAAGAAGGCCAGGTCTGTTCTCTGAAGAGGCACGAACAAGGCACAAGGCTGTTCTCTGGAGAGGCACGAATAAAGCAAGGCTGTTCAAAAGAGGCTGAAACGGCTTATAAAACTTCGGGATGGTTATTTGAAACCCGTGGTACAGCAAGCGTCCTAAACTGCTAGGACCATATTCCATTAGGCAGGACACATGTTTGAGTGATTTGAAAAAGAAGAAGCAGAATCAAACCTGTGCAATAAGCGATAAAGATGTTATGAAGCACGGAAACGCTCAACATCAAAATCATTCAAGGAGTAACTCTTGAAAACTTTACTTAATATCGGAGAATGTATTCGCTTCGAGCGCTTTAATTAATTACCCATCTATAAATAATAGAAAAAAAGAGTGTTTTACATCGTAAACATTAATGTCCATTCACAATATTGGTCCCTCGCCAACATTTCAGGATTTATTACAAACTTGCTTGATGCATATAATTTTGCGGTGACATATGTATGGTATTTATATCTTGGGCAGATTGTTTGAAACGTCTTTTACAAGAGGACTAAGCGAATTGTGGTGGAAAAAAGAAGAAAGAAAATACATATATTACGAGAAATATTAAATGAATACAATCGATTGTATGATTTCATTTTTTTTGCATACATACATTCACGCCTGTTCCCCAAAGGGGTAGGCAGAGGCATATTATACGCCCACATTTCGCCAATTATTTAGTTAGTCCCACGTAATAGGTGGCGAGCCTATTGCCGCTTACCGGGCACTGTTGTGTTCGGCAGGTGCACCACTTGCAGGTGAGGTTGGCTTGGGCTCCTTAGATCTTGGTGGGATCCCTATATACATTTATAATGCAATGTTTTAATAGGCTAAGAGAGAATCGAACTCACGATCTTTGGATAACCGGGCCACTGTTTTGAGCACTGAGATACTGGGACTCTTACTCACTCCTGCCATCGCCGACAACTTGATTTTAGTCTAGAAATACTTTTATCTTATTAAACAGAATAGCCAAAATTGAGCTACTTTCTTTTATTACTGGGCACGGGCCTACTCTCGGTATTCAATGTAAATGGAAACAATTAAACGCCTACGCTTCAAGCTTTCAAATGACATATTGTTTTCATTCTAATGATGGATACTTTTATTTCAAATAATATTTGAAGTAGTGTTTGCGGAGCCGATTTGGTTGCTCTCAAGTGTATGTCTAACTATTTTTTTTTTGTTTTACGTCGGTTACAAAATGCATTTACGCTCTGTTTCCCGGCCAAAGGAAACCGAGAGAGGTGTGTGGGACTCACCTCCGGCAGTCACGACCGCCAGCAGTAGTACTTCCTAAAAATCTTCCGACGAAGCCCGCTGCTTGTTGAGAAAGAGGCGGGGGGCCAGTACCTGGGTTACAGCTCTGACACCCCGCCCGCGGCCAACGTCCCCCGGACCAAAACCGGGAGGACCTCCTCAGAGAGACGCAGTGGACGCGCCCCTCCTACCTCCTTGTCCGACCATAGCGAGTGTGGCCGACTTCTCGGAGGGTCCATGGTTAGACAGCAGGGGCCCCCTGCCCCCACTGGCTAAGACCCTCTTGGCGCTGCTTGACGGGCCCTCCTGGCCCGCCCGCTGCGCCCTCTACAGGTCCCTCTTAGCTTCCCCCCCGGTAGTCAGTACTAAGGGCACCCAGAGTCGCCAATCTCTGGGTGTTACCTTTTCCCTAGCGCCTCCTGCGCCCTACCGGGAGGTACTCAGCCCCCCCACCACGACAAGGTGGAGACCAGTCGGGGGGGAGTGTATATCTAACTATTCTAACTTGACTTAACGACTAATCGAATCTTACCACAAAACTTCTATTTTATATTTTACTTTTAGTCTGGTCTATTGCTGAAAATCAGTGTTTGCTCGTTAGAGTAAAATTTCACTGAGCCATAACCATTTTGCACGGCTGCAGCGCATTTTCCTATACTATTTAGTCGGTAATATTATTAAATAATTTAAGATGTGTATTTTTTTTAATTATACGTGTATGTTTGTTGTATTGTATAAGTGTGTTGTATACGTATGCAAATAAATTAATTATCTATCTATGTATCCACTATCACAGAGCGACTATAACATGATAACAGGGATCAACGAATACTTACCAATGCACAAAAACTCTTCATATTAAATGCAACACAAACGGTCAACCATACAACGACCGACGAATGATGAGACGAATGACTTTGATTCACCTGCAGGATGGGAGGACGACCTGATCACCAGGTCTTAGAATCTCATTAGAAACTTATGGCAAGGGCCCATGTGCAGCAGTCGATGTACTTGAGCTGATGAAGATGCTGTCCTTACCTGAACTGGTATCCTGGCCAGCCGTCTTCGCGTGAACCCTGGACATCCTTTGCACAGACACACCAGTGCATATAAACATTTAAACCAGCGCGCTAGCAGTTCTCCTGAAACAATACAAAGTGTTGGCTAAGTAAATTCAATGAAGGCTACTATAATTCGTGAAAAACAGTTGTGAATCACAGTGCAAAGTTTGTTAGACAATCTTCTCATTAACAGAAGAGGCGAAGAGAGCTCGTTTTTAACCAATTTGATAACAGTCAGCCTGTACTACAGTAAAAAACGATCTCTCCAAGCACTACACTATTTGAGCAGTCCCGAATCTGCCGTAAGGATTGCAAGGTCGGTGTCAGATCGGCTAGCAGCCGCGTTCCGACATAGCTATCCGATCTCACCACTATCGTACAAACGACAGGCGAGCCTTCTTTTTTCCTCTCCCGAATTACGAGAATTACGTGCTGCAAGAATTACGTGCTGGTTTTAGCAACCACCTCGCACTGTGCAGACTCAAACTAAAAAGTTGGTAAGTAATTCTACTTGTGTAGATATTTTTAAATTAGTCCAGTTAATTTTTAAAATATTCATTTTCAAACCAACAAAAGTGTACACCATTCCTCTTTTAAATATTAGTACAATATCAATTTATCCATCATCGGCGCCAGATTTATTTCCGATTGTAATTAAAAAAAAAATGAAGTAAGTACGTGGATGTACGTATGCTCAATATTTTTTTTAAACACATTGTCAGGACATAACACTTAAAAAAAAAACATCTTTAAGAGTAAAAACCAATAGCTTATATTGCTTAATGTCATTATAATTATAGGTGAAGACAGCATGCAATTTATAAAAATATTTACAAAAATTCTAAGTAAAAGTTAAAAGGGACACTACTAAAAGCAAAAAAAAAGCAAATTATAAAAAATGGAATTATATTAGTGGAAAAGTTCTTAAAAATTGTCATATATAGTTAAGTGAGGAGAGAATGAAGCGTTCGTAGCTCTGCGATGCTAGGTGGTCGGAAACGATCACCGAAGTAAAGCAGAGTTTACAGAGGTCAGTCCTTGGATGGGTGACCGTTTGTGTGGCATTTGATATCGAGCGCTTCCGTGCTTCAGAAGGCACGTTAAGCCGTTGGTTCTGGTTATCACTAAATGTGGTAGTCGTTAAGCCATGTTAGAGGCCTAATGGGCGGCTTGATAAATTCTAACAGCAGGACGCCATACACCTGCCTCCACCAATCCGCACTGGGTCAGCGTGGTGGAGTATGACCCAATACCCTCGCACCTTGATATGTGAGAGGAGGCTCGTGCTCAGTAGTGGGACGTATATGGGCTGAGATGAGGAGAGAATGCCACCCATGAACAAATCCAGTTTTTTGTTTTATCTACGCCAGTGAACTCCCTTATAATTTGATTTATACATATTTGGGTGAATTCTGTCGAATGGACCTGCTAGCAAAATAACATCTGAATCAATAAATGAAATATTAACTTACCGACGTTAGTTAGGTACAGAAGAAAAAGGGGCATCCCCAGCAACGCGTAGAAGATCGTGGTCACCTTGCCCCAGTTGGTCCTGGGAGACAGGTGGCCGTAACCTGGGGATATTTAAAAATTCTCCATTTCATTGCATTACCCCGGTGGCCCTAGACTTAAGCTTATCAATTAACCAATCAATCAAAAGTCATTTATTTCATAAGCTATTACATAGTACTTCAAAACAACAAAATAAAATATAGAAAAACAATCTAAATATTATTACACTGAAATCAAAACAATTTAAAAACAGAAAATATTTAAGTGTAAGTGAATCTAAGTGCCAGTTCCGAGCCACCGCTCTGTAAGAAGAACTGGCAAGAAACTCACAGGCTATGCTCTTTTAAATTTATCCATTGGTTTGGTACTTCAATTACAAACTTCATTTATCTGTGAAGCTCGCTTAGGGCCTAGGGACTATGGTTAAACCAGTTATCAGAATATTAGAAGGCACTGACTTCCTAATAACGACTGCAATTGATGTTCATGACAACCGGGATCAACGGTTTTACGTACTTTCTGAGGCACGGAGCAAGCTATAACGACGCACATAACATCAAAAAGTCATAGGTGCGCCACCGGGGTTTGAACCCAAGGTTTTCTGAATTTGAAAGCTACGAGGCTCGCCATTGGACTATCGCTGCTTTTTTTGCCCTACGTAAATACATACATACATTCACGCCTATTTCCCCGAAAGGGTAGGCAGAGGCATATTATACGCCCACACTTATATAGTTAGCCCACGTAATAGGTGGCGAGCCTATTGCCGCTTACCGGGCACTGTTATTTTCGTCAGAGCCTCGTTCGTTGATCGGCAGATCGCCGTCCGTTGATCGGCACCACTTGCAGGTGAGGTTGGCACCCCTTGTCCTATGTGTTCCCAAAAATGGTTAAAGAAATATCACAGTTATACCGAAGAAAAGAAAACTAGAACTGAAAAGTTCAGTGGTTGTACAGCTGAATAGCAAATTATTCACCCAGGTCCCGCCATTACTTATTTAAGTAAACTGCAAACACTCTTTAAGTTTTCTAAAAACACCCACTAACAGTTTTTCAAGTCCAACTTTTTATTTTACCCCGTAGAGTGCAGAGCTTGGCCGATAGTTGGGGTAACTTGGAACTTCGAAATTAAACTAACTCTAGTTTTATGTGAGAGTAATAAGAAGGTCCTAAAAAGACGGCCAAGAGCGAGTCGTACTTGGGAACCGGAGTTCCGAAACTTTGATAAACGTATGAGGGATAAAATTTTCATTGTCAGTATGTAATTTTGTTGCATCGTGTGTTGAAATGTCCTAGTCAATAAATCTCCTCAGATGGTAAGCTGTTCATAGTTGGCACTGGCGAGCAATGGGAGAGGATTATGTCCAGCTGGTGGATGACGATGAAGCTGTTCATTATAATTTTTATTTATTCAATTTTACTTTGCTTTATTTTGATAAAAATCATTTCTCTATTCTAAAAGTATAAACAACACCAATATCCACTAATTAAACTTTAATATAAAACTATTAAAAGAAATTATTATGTCGCATATTAATAATTATGTTACTAGTAAGTGAAGACCTAAGGAGCCCAAGCCAACCTCACCTGAAATGGTGCACCTGCCGATCAAAGGACAAAGTTCTGGCGAATAAAACAGTGCCCGGAAAGCGACAATTGCCTCGCCTCCTATTACGTGGGACCAACTATATAATTGGCGAAGTGTGGGCCTATAATGCCTGCCTACCCCTAATATGCGTCTGCCTACCCCTAAGGGGAAAAAGGCGTGAATGTATGTATGTATTAATAATTATAATCAGTACAGTGTCATCTTTGATATTTATTAACACTGCACTGCCTTCTATCATAATCCAGAAACATCAGGTGTTAACTGACATTAAAAATTGACTTCGGGATAATTAAATGTAATCACATTCAAAAATATAGGCTTGTAAACTGTTTTAAGAAATATGCAAATTTTGGACGCTCCCTTTTTATTACTTTGCAAAACTTTTACGCATCCATATCATCTTTTAATGCTTACATTTCTTCACTTATAATAATTTCACGATTTGCTTTCATCTCTTTCTAACGATTTTTGAATTTTAATGGCTGTGAAAAGATTATCTACACTTCTAAATGGCGACATAGCAGCATCTACTTTACAATAAACTAAATTGGAGCACTGTAACAGATGAAAGATAACACGAATTAAACTAAGGGCGGCTTGCTCAATAGTTTTTAAGTTGATGTAAGCTAAATTTGATTTAAAATGTCATTGCATTTCAGTCATTTGTTTGAATATGAGAAGGACAGAACGATTAGTTAGGTCTGATCAGGATTAGTGACAGTTGTGCAGGACACCCTAAACTTCGGGGTTCTTTTCAAACGGAACCTTAAACAGATTCTCGTGCTCAGTTAGACGGTAAGTAGGGTTATTAATGGAACAGAAGTTCTGGTTCTGTTCACTGAAACGGGGCAAGGTCCATTTGTATTGAAAAATGTCCCCCTTCAGCTGATTTGTTCCTTCAAAAGGTACCCTTTTCTTAAAGGGACAATGGATGTTCCTCGCAGTGGATATTTTGTAAGACAAAGGGCAGTTTCTACACAATGTAATTAAATAATTAAATGCGTTGACGAAAAAGAGTCGTTTTATTTCAGGGACAAACATCAATCACTTACACTGCCCAACAAATGAGCTAGCTATTATTTTCTATCACATTTTTGTTTTAAGAGCAATTGCTGTCTTTCTGGGTGTAAAGGGATCCTACCAAGACCTGAGGAGCCCAAGTCAACCTCACCTGCAAGTGGTGCACCTGCCGATCAACGGATAAGGCTTTGGCGAACATGAAAGTGCCCGGTAAGCGGCAATAGGCTCGCCAACTATATAATTGGCGAAGTGTGGACGTATAATATGCCTGTGCTTACCCCTTTGGGGAACAGGCGTGTATGTATGTATGCATGCTGTCTTTCTGCAGAGCTCGTACGCCGTAAGCACTTATTTCATGAGCGCAGATGAGGTATATTCGCTTCAAACTAGATTTGAACTCAACCTTGTGTGACATATGAACAAAATCGGTACCCAAAACGCAAACTCCCCATTAACATAAGCCGTGTGCTTATTCTTTTAGAGCAGTTCTTCTTAAACTCTTTTGTTTCATTAACCGTATGACCTGTGTTACTAATTTTACACCCTTCGCGGCAGTTGCTCTCCTTTAGATCTTTGAAAACATCTAGTGTATTTTGTGAAATTAAATTACCGATAGTGGTGATGACTGTGAGCGAGTAGAGGAAGGCGGAGGAAAAGCTCCACTGCCTGGAGGAGCGGCCGCCGTCCCAGCCCCTGCGGACTGCCAGCACCACCTTCCGCTGGTACTGCTGCAGCTCCATGCTGATCCTGAGGACATACACACATACTCATCATCCTAACATCATCCCAGTTGTCATCATATCCTAGCATTATCCCGGTTGCCCTAAACTTAAGCTTAAACTCTTAAGGGCCCAGGGTCTGCTCACTGGTTCAACCAGATTTGACTGAATTTCAGTTATTATGGGAGCAACTGTCGTCTGACCTATGCAATCCAGAGGGAGACATCATTCTATGGTTAAACCAGCTGTCAGTCTGTTAGAAGGCACTGACTTCCTAATAACGACTGCCATAGATGTTAATGACAGCCGGGACCAAAGGGTTAACTTTCTTTCCGAGGCACGGAGCAGGCGATAACATCATCCCAGTGTTGGTGCAGTTTAAAGGCGGTGTTTTCATTTATAAATACATTTTTCTTATTCTGAGTTTGTATTTTTAAAATCTATTTTAAGCGCACTCATATTTTTATCTTGTTCAAATTTCGCGGAGCTACTGAAAGAAATAAGCAGTTGGGTACAAATCTAGTACATTAAACAAATAGTTACTGTAAGTAGATCAAGCGAGAATAAAAACTATTCAATATTTTTTATCAGACAACTTTTAAGATACTTCTGAGAAGTTTCCAATACCTAACGGCTCGCATACCTCGCCCTATTGCGTTCAATTGTATTAAAAACTGATCGAGATTCTCAACAGACGGAGCGATGCGAGTTATTCCAACACCCGTTTAATTATTTAACATGAGCGCTTGGAATTCTTTGTTCTCCCTTTGTTTGCAGGCAATCTTTTTGATATACTTCTACTGATTGATTTTGCGTTATTCTTTGGATGGCAGACATATAAATAACTAATAATTGAATAAAAGGATAGCTAAATAGAGACATTTAGTTTCGAATTAGAGAAATCGAAGTGTAGGGACCTTACGAAGTATTGATTTGTAAGATCTTGATTTTACACCGGATACACGAAAACAAAACTCAGAAGCCCAACTCAACCTGCAGGACTGTTCGGGTTACCACCGCCTCGACATATAGGAGGCTAAAGAAGGAACATGGATGATATTAAGTCAGTAAAAGTCTGACAGAACCTCCCGCTCCACCCACGACGAGTCGGTCATGCGACGATTTTCCAACAGAAGAAAAAAAAACCTGCAAGTGATGCACTTGCCAATCAACAGACGATGCTTTAGCAAACATGAAAGTTCCCGGAAAGCGGCCATAGGCCATAGGCTCGCCACCTATTACGTAGGACTAACTATACCATTGGCAAAGTATGGGCGTATACTATGCCTCTGCCTAACACTTTGGGGAAACAGGCGTAAATGTAAGTTTTTTATGTTTGTATATTTTCCAATTATAGAAAGCTTGTGTAAATTATAGAAATCAGTAGAGTTTGACTACTGATTGGTTTTTCTTTATTCTGAAACGGCAGACATATAAATAGGCAAATAATTAATATGTTTTCTAAGATAACTCAAACACTATACTACTATCTAGTGACCAAATAAGTTGAGCAAGAATACATACATTTTATTTTTGAAACCAAAAAATAATTCACAAAAGAACTTTGCCAGCACAATACCATCTAAGCTCATGCTTATGAAATTAAACGTTGCATTGAGATGATGAGCTCAATTTATAAGAAGGATTCAGGTACTTCAGGATTTATACACCACGCGGGCCCAGTGCGTCTTGGTAAAGGCAGGTAGGTGCTGAGGGGCCCTTGGAGAGGGGGCTAAGCCCGCCAGGGTTGCGAGAATGTTCGAAAGGGTTACCGCGGCCTTGGTGTTGCAGGCTCAAGAAGGAACATGGATGGTTTTTAGTCAGTAAAAGTCTGGCACACCCTTCCGCTTCACCCACGACAAATCGGTCTGATTTTCCATCCGAAAAAAATGTGTAGTGCGCGCTTTCGAATCAGGGATGTGCTAGGTGTTAAATGCCATACGAAGGTAACTAAAGATTATGGGATTAAGGCTTAAGGGCATACTCAGCGTACTCGGCTTTACTTCGGTGAGCGTTTTTCATCACCTTTGTGGAACTACGAAAGCTTGAGGTGATGACAATGTATTATCATATCAGCCCATCAACGTGTCCACTAACTGGACACATGCTTTCCCCCACAGGTATTGAAACACACACCACTACACAGATCCATAGCGGATTGGCGGATCCTAATAATAACATACTAATATAAAGATAACCTCATTTTTAATTCAGTCTCGTTGAACAGGTTAAGCGTGAGCGTCACATTCTGCCACAGGTATTGAGCAGTGCTGTCTCTTTCTCGCGCCATAAGGTTGCCTCGTTCTATCTCACTCGCACCCTCTATTGCCAGAAACATGAATGCACCTGAAATAAAAAATACATCACTTTAGTTATTTGTAGTAGTACTTTACACTCTAGAAGCCCATCTGCAAAAGGTACTGTCTAGAATCTAGACAGTCTATTAAGGTACTTAAGGATCCTTCATCATGATCCTGACCTGCTCCCAGTTTATCTGCGGTCAGCGCAACATGTTTTCTCCTTTAATTTAGCTGGGGTTCGACATAGATTCAAAGTCAAAGTCAAAATACTATTTATTTCATAAACTATTACATAGTACTTGAAAACGTCAAAATTATAAAAAAATAACAAAAACAAATAAAATATAATTATACTAAAATCACGAAGCTTAGATTTACTTGCAACCAAACAATTAAAAAAAACAAAAAATATTTAAGTGTAAGCGAATCTAAGTGCCAGTTCCAAGCCACCGCTCTGTAAGAAGAACTGGCAAGAAACTATGCTCTTTTAAATTATAAAAAACAGGCTATGCTCTTTTAAATTATCGCTTGGTTAGTTACAATCTTCATTTGTCTGTGACGCTATACAATGCAACATAATATAACAATATTCATGCTTTAAGTCATTCATATTAGAATAGCCTGTATGAAACGGCAGTTTAATCCCAAGCATTTTTATCAGCCATATAGTCTTTAATAGAATAGTATCCCTTTAAAGACAGCTTGCGTTTTATTGTTAATTTAAATTTATTTAGGCTTAATTGCTGTATATTGTTTGGGATTTTATTATAGAATCGCACACATTGACCTTTAAAAGATTTGTTAATTTTTTGGAGCCTAGTGGCAGGTACAACTTATTCCTTGTGTTTAGTTTATGTATATCGCTTTTCTTACTCAATCTGACCCGCCACTGTCAAAATACCAATTTCTTTAAATTTATCCCTTAGTGAATGTCTACATGGTAGATTATAAATTGCTCGTATGGCCCTCTTCTGCAGTACAAAAATATTTTGAATATCTGCGGCACAACCCCACAGAAGAATACCATACGACATAACACTATGAAAATAGCTATGATAAACAAGCCTTTCCTGATTCATTCACCACCTCCTAAATGCTTCCTTCCTTTTAAATAATGGCTTCGTGCGGTTTGCACATTTAGCCAGTGTCAAGTAAGTGATATATTAATAACATATAAATTACAGTCAATGAGAATAAATGGTGATAAAGACGACAAATGGTAAATGAGATGCCCTCCCCCTAAACCTTTTGAGTCCTCAGTAAAGATGTTTGACTATACTGAGATCTCACATGGACTTCTTGAGAGAATTTGAAAAGTAATGTTGCACTGTTATGTTTCATTTACCAACACTCATATACATTCACAAACAATTAACGGTTAATAATCCACCGTTATTACAATTTATGTCCGAAATATCACAAAATTATGAAAATAAAACAAAACTGCAGTCATAACGCTTCACTTTCCCGCCAAGAAGTCCACCTCCTAAATCATACCTTTCTTTACACACTCAATCCATCTCTTTCCAGGACTTCCGTTTCCTGTCCACCCGGTATTTGAGGATAAGTAGTTATAAAGAGTTCTGTCTCCCTTTTTTTTCAAATCTTGTGACTGCAGAACACAATTGTTTTAATATTATGTATTTTAATTGTAACTGGCGGGAGAAAAAACCAACCTTGACGATTTTCTTGCCCGTTCTTTTACGATCAAGCTCCCGCCCGCAGTGAATGGGCGCGTTAGTTTATAAGTACGACATTCATAAGAGCTCTATTGAGCCAAACTTGAATAAATGAATTTTTATTTTTTTTAAATTTTAATAGACTAATATAACAAAGAGAAAAGTTTTGTACGTGTGTTTGTAACTAATTGCCCAATGAACTCTTGAATCGATTTTAAATCAGATTTCAAAAGTAGTTTCGTAATCTCTACGCCCGTAATATTATCCCATTTGGGATGGGATCTTGAACCTGCTACAACAATTTTAAATGGATCTATAATAATCCTTTATTGCACAAAAATAATTTTAAATATTACATGAGGTATATAAAATAACATGTACAAAGTTGGACTTATCTCTAGAAGAGATCTCTACCAGCCAACCCTAGCAGTTGTAAACTAAATAGTTGTACGGGATAAATGTTGTCCAAGAAAAGTGTTACTAATAAAAATATAAAAAAATAAGAACAAAATATAAAGCAAATCTCTTATATGCTAATATTATATTAAAATATATACATAGATACATACATTCAACTTATGCTAACATTATTGTAAGATAACGAATGGAACATTTAAAGGGAAAAAAAAAGTGCTAATTATGTGCCGAATTTGACATGTAGTGATTCTTCAGTTTACTTTTGAACGACTGAAGTGAATTAAATTGTGAAGTGAATACAGTTGTAACAAGCTTTTATCACAGAGACCTCTGGATAATCTTATTCCCTTAGTGGCCTTACACGACACTTGCGGGCAAGACATCTTCACCATATCCTAGCATTATCCCGGTTGCCTTAAGTACAGTTCATTAATAAGGGCCTAAACTTAAGAAGAGTTCATATAAATCAGTCTTTGAATGGTTTATAGCGTTGATAGCGAGGCGAGTTTGCAGGCTGAAGTGGACGGAGCACATAGCTCGAAGAACCGACGGCCGATGGGGCGTTGAGGTTCTTCAATGGCGACCGCGAACCGGCAAACGTAGTAGAGGACGGCCTCCCACGCGATGGACCGATGATCTGGTCAAGGCGGCGGGAAGCCGATGGATGCAGGCGACTCAGGATTGCTGTGGAAATCTATTGGGGAGCCCTATGTTTAGCAGTGGACGTCAGATGGCTGAGATGATGATGATGATGAATGGTTGATTGTCTGTATGGCATTTGAAATGCTTTTGTGATTTGGAAGGCATGTTTAGATGTTGGTCCCGTTTATCACGATACGTAGAAATCGTTAAGCCATCATCATCATAGTGATCCTACCAAGATCTGAGGAAACTTAAATTTTTTTGATTTACGTCGGTAACAAAATGCATTTACGCACTGTCTCCCGGCCAAAGGGGGACCGAGAGGGGAGTGTGGAGTTCACTGCGGCAGACGCGAGCACCGCAGTCCTACCCACTAAAAATCTTCCGACGACGCCCAACGCTGTTGAAAAAGGGGTAGGGGGCCAGTGCCAAGGCTTAAAACTTCTGACACCCCTCCCGCGGCCAACGTGCCCCGGATCAGAACCAGAAGGACCTACTCAGAGAGGCCCAGTGTGTCGCGCCCCTCCTACCTTCTTATGCGACCACCGGCTTATGGAGGAGCGTACGGCCGGGTACGTGTGAAGAAGCATGATAGAAAGCTATTCCCGTGTTCAACAGCGTAACAAACTGCCACGCAGTACGCTGCTGGTTCCGTATCTTAGCACTTCCGTGAGTACTTGCGGGATGCAGACCAGCATCATCGTGCAGGGTTTTTACGCACTCACGCGCGTAGATGCGTTTTGTGGATTCACATAGGCTCTGTCTTATTTCATTGAAAGCTGTTCACATTGGTGACTGTACCTTTCCAATATCACGCACGGTTATGCAGGACTCGGTGTGCTATATGTTTCGTTTCGGGAAATTTTTAAGTATCTTTATGAAAACTGATGCTATGACGAAATAAAGCTATGGTGATGAAAGGTTCCCTTAGTTAATTCTTCTATACATAGTATAAAATGAAGTTGCGAAGGGCGCCCAAAATGTGTTTGTTACCTAGGATCTCAAAAACTACTATATCAATAGCTATGCGGTTTTCAATAATGGAAAGAAGACATTCCAGGGATTCTATAGGTGTATAATTTAGGTGTACCTACTTAAGAAATTATTAGAGTAATCGTAACAGTTATCAGACGGACGGAAGAAAAACGAGCTTTTTGGAGGCTTGCATTGCGTGCGCTGCTGAAATAACTCAAAATACAGAATAACAATGTATGGGGGAATTATTCTTCTCAAAAAGTTCTATAAAAAAGTCTGCGATAGCATATGTCTATCCTTTAAGGTTTAGCCACAATAACGATTTTAGTGGTGTTCAAGTTTAATTTACGAAATATCTTATTTTTCAATTACTCGACGTTCCTACCGACATAGACCAATAAACATAAAACAAAATGGATATCAAATTAAAGCTGATGAAATGAGGATTCCGAATATATACATATCAT